>OZ010604.1:37618202-37845702 GCA_963932145.1 Acanthosepion lycidas
CAAGGAAATAAATTAGATATAAACAATAAATAGATTGAAAAATAAAAATAAAAATATTATTTAAAAATATTATTTAAAAATATCTTACATATATAGAAATTAGTTGAATGTTTGTAGTTTTTTTTTTTTTGCTTAAATTGTTAATAGTAATTTTATTAATTACCCTAGAATGGAAATTATTTAAGAGAGCATTTATAGAACTCCAGATAAACTTTCTTTCTATTTTTCTATACTGTGACCTTCATCATAAGTGTCAACATTAAAAAGAAGGTGATAATCTGTCAAAACATTCAATGTTATGCACATAGCTAATTTCCTTTGATTTACTGAATGAAGAAAAGAATAATTTTTTATCAGTTTACTATTGACTACATAATTAACAAAAAACAAAAATTATAGTTAGAATATAAAAAAGAACCTCTATTAATCTCCTGAAAATAGCTGTTTATTTCAGGTATTTCTTTCATATTATCTCTTCCAGATATTAAATTTTTGCAAGTATTTTATTTAATTTTTTAAAAACTAGATAACAACAATAACCTGCTTCGTAGAGTATAACAGGAAGAACATCTTTGCATTTATTAACATCCCCCTCTTTAATATCAATTCTTAATTTATACATATTTGGTCTTCTGTCATTCATCCCAGTTTGGTTCTTGTAAATTTGAATCAAGTTTAATAGAGTGCTGATTAAGTGGTAATCTCAATTTTAAAACTGATAGCATTCTTATTTTTTTCACCCTCAAACACCTGCCATATTGAGATATTATACTGATCCCCCTTAATTTGCCAAAACCTTGCCTTGAGGGGATCAGTTTGAAATTTTCCAGGTAATATGTATGGAATTTTCAATTATTCTATGGAATACTTGGCCAGTTCTGAAGCAGTAAAGGTTTCTTTTGTTAATTTGCTATTTCTTCCAGAAATGCTATTCCAAGATTCTAACCAATCACAGTAAACAGAGAGAAATCTAAATTTTTCTTCATTTACTCTAAGTGGAATAAAATAATTATTTCTAAGCCAACAATCTTTATATGGTGTTTTTACATTCAGTATTGTCCACCAGGCATAAAATATGTTCGTATATATTCTGCAACTTCAGCAAAATTAGGCAAACTTTTCTGTTTTCCTGAGTTCAATAATCCCATTAAAAATCTGCAGAACTAACTTAACATTTTACCTTTAAAGCTTAATAGGAGAAAGTGTCTTTAAGGTGAATTTATAACAATATTTCAAAATTGACTGAGATTCTTGAACATGATGTTTGTGTAAGTTACAAAATACTATCTATTTGATGATTTCCATTATGACAAGATTTTGGGAACAGCATGCATTTACTTGGATCTTTTTGACCAACCCAAATGTTTCTAATGCATTTTAATATATGGACTGATTCAAATAGGAAGAAAAGAGGTCTAGACTGGGTCTAGATATACAATTGAAAGCTTTGGTGGACTGCAAAAGAAAGATATAGCTTTTTTTATTTATAGCAATTATCATCTGTTATGATTGATAATAATTAAAATCCTATCTCCTCTAAACCAATTATTATATGCTTAACTATGTCAAATAAATTCTCAGCTTGAAGATATTTTGTTGGCATAACCTGTACAACACCCTTATGTTGCTAAGGATAAATACGAAAGCACTTGTTGCATCTTCATTACTGTTGTCAGTTAAACCAAGAATATTACCACCCTTATAATCAAAATAAAGTTTTAGGCGAATTTCATCAACAAGTAAAGATATTGTGATGTCTTTCTGTACTAGTAACGTAAATTTATTTTTAATATACATCAGAAAGTTGTTATGTTGTTCAATCAAAGATTCATATATGTTGATTGGGTTAGTCTTTTAATGGTTGAATAGAGAGTTAAAATTATATTTATGCTGTCTCTTAACCTGTAACATTTACGGGAGCAGTTATACAACAATGAAGAAAATATCCTCATTTCTTTTGAATAATCATACTTATTCTGTGTCATGGATGTAGCTGTTCATATATAAATTATATTGAATTTGATTTGTTTGGTTTCGAATTGGTTCTTCTTGCACTAATAGTAGAAACGACATTACCAATTTTAATATAGAAATCACATTGCTGTTGTTCTGTGTACATTTTCTTCATGTTTTCCATCAGAATTCCAAGAAGATCATTTTGATCTGTTACATGTTTAGGAATCTTATAATCTCCATATATTCATTTCCACACCTCTACAAAATACATCTACTGCAAAATCAGATTTAACTACAAGAGACAGATTGATTTTTGGATATGGAGATTTGATGATGCTGCATATAATAAGTGTCACTCGCTCCCTAACAGCACTCCAGTAATTTCTATCAAGAAAATTTAATTTCCCTTCTAGATTATTAATATTATTGAATTCATTTCGCTGTTTGTATGCTAAGTCATCAGTAATACTTTAATTTAAAGCACTTTTAAGGTCCAAATTTTTCTGTTGAATTTTCTTACAATCTGGTGACTCTAGAGAGTCACCAGATTGTAAGAAAAAAGTTGGTCATTGGAAATAAATATGTGGGGTAGTTTGGTAGAATTCTAAGGATAGCACCATCATGAAGATATGTTTTCTGAAGTTCAACTGCAATTGTGGCTCCAATTTTTCGTCAAAGGCTGGCAATCCTCTCCTTATGTCTTTGGATTGAAAATGTAGTTCACATACCTAAAAAGATATTTAAAAATAAACCTATTTTAAATTCTGTTCTGACATTTTTAAGGAACATAATTTAATTTATTAATAAAAAAATTATTAGTGAGGAAGTTATTTTAAAAATGTTTTTACAATTTGAAACCTGAATATTAGCTGCATTCTTAAAATGAATTTGTCTTCTGAAAATTTTAAGGAACATAATATATTAATTCAATAAAAAGAATATTAGCTGTATTCTTAAAATAAATAAAATAATGAAGCTATATAAAAATAAACAGAATTTTTAATGATTACACATTATTTAAATTAAAATAAAAAAAAACTCTTTTAAGAATATAAATCAAAAAATTATTTTTTATATCAGTAGAAATCTTTTTTTATGAATTTATATCAACAATTTATTTAAAGATTATGTAGAACAAATTATGCTTTTAGGTTTAAAAATCTTGCTAGATCTATTGTAACTTTGTTTTCTTAATATGGTGTGAATTACAATTAAATTAGTATATTACAAATTACAATTAAAATAATTTAATTAGATTTACCCGTCAGTTAAATTTATTGGGTGTAAAATCCATTCTTTTGATTGAATGTATCCAAATATCAGATAATGTTTATCTTTCAAAAACATATGGACTTTTGGTCCATTTTTGTAATTTCCAGTGAGGTATAACATATCTATACGGCATTGCTTTTTTTTATAAATTGATTTAATATTTAAAAGAAAAGAAAAACAAATAGATAAATAATTTAAGACACATGTAAGTTTGATGACTAACAACAATCGTTATTCTGGGAAGCAAGTAAGGACTCAAGATTGTGATATCATATGACCCCCCACTCTGTTCCCACTTTCAAAGAACTGGCCTTCAGAAAAGCCATCAATGCCCAATGGTTGAAATGGAAAGTTGCCTCCTATCCACCAGGACAAGATTCAAGACTTGCGGGTTAACATTAGCTACTACAGATATGTAGAATGTGCATATGTGGGCCAAATGGAAGATATATGAGAGTTAAAAGCAGTGTTTCATGTGATCCCAAGAAGATTCATGTTGGAAGAAAGTCATAAATACATATGCCAACATTTATCCAGGTATGAATAAATAATTTTACTTATGAGAGATTTAGTCTTGTGTTATTACAATAATACATATATATATATATATATATATATATATATATATATATATATATATAATAGAAAATTAATGACAGAGGGGAAGAAAATTTTGGGTGACCCGTTTTGTGTTTTAGAATTTAATCAAACCAATGTGATGTTACGTTTCTCTAACTACACATGCTCATGGAGGGGAGGGGACATTTTAAACATGTTTAATTCTTTTTACATGTGTTTGCGTATTTTCTTTAGCATAATGTTGTTTTCTTTGTTTTTATCACTTTTGTTATTAAGTATCCCACATTGTGATGATAGAAGATCTGCCAAAAAAGGTGGAATTTCTAGAATATTAACCTAAATTTGCTGTGATTTATTTAGAAATCAATGCACTTTCTATACAATTAAGTTATAGAACATTTACCTTTCTCCTTTAATTAAAGTAGTGTTCTTAAAATCGAAATTATGACACATCCGCTACCATAGTTTCAACCATTAAGGTCTCATCAGACACTAGATGACAGTTAATTTTCTAATGTTTTATTGGCTTATTTTATGTGTGCCCAACAGGAAGTGTGACAGAAGAGGAGGTGGGGGCAAGAATGGGGAAGTATTGTGGGGTGGGGAGTAAAGAAATTACGTACTTTCATCAGGGGTCGTATAAACCCAAAATATAATTTTCACTGTGCCTACGCCCCAACATGACTTCAGACTTTTCTTTTAACAGCTTTTCTCGGTCTGGGCACGCTACTATTTTTAGTTTTTCTTCCTAGCACAGCCTACAGACATCACTACCATCGCTAACATTACTGTAAGACTTGGCTCTCTGCAGTATGCTCCAGATGATAATAGGGCTTTTGTGGTTATTTTTTCCTTTAATTCCCACACATGGCTGGCCATTCTAGTAGAAATTCTGTGCCTTTCGATTCTGAACGATGACTTGAAGGAACCTTCAGTACACCCGTCATATATCTTCTCTGGCCATTTCCATTCTTCACTTCCACTTTCTAACCTACTCCTTCTGTTTCACAATTACCATCCAGTGGACATTTATCGTTATCCTTACAGTTACATTTCTCACTAGCCACCATACTCTGCTGCACGCTATCTTTAAAATTCTTATTGTTTTATCTTTTCATGCGAGTGCATCTGTACCTTGATTTTTCTATTATTTCTCTTTCTATTAAACGTCTTCTGTAACACAGAACTCTTAGGGAAGTGCTTACGAAGCAACTTGAAAAACATTTTCCCTAATGCTAGAACTCAGCTTTAGACAAAACGGGGTGTATGAAAATGCTTTGAAATGGAGTGGATACAAAACTAAATTGGAATTCAGACCTGAAATGAATCAACAAATGAGAAATGAAAAGAGACAAAGAAACATTATTTGCACCCCCCAACACACACACACACACACGCCGTTTTTGTTTAATTAGGTTTTTTTTCTTCTTTAATAATGCAGTGGAAAATGACATAATACCATTTCTAGCCATAGATCTCTGGTTGGAACCCAGAAGGAAATGTGTATACAACAGAAATCAAAAGAACAACAACAACAGCAATAATAATAATAATAATAATAATAATAACAATACTTGGAAACTACAGAAGACTGGATGATGGTATGCGTCAAGGAACATGAAAGTAGTAAGCGTCTTTACTCCATAATGAAAGAAGCCAACAAATTCAAAATGGAGTTTCGAATGGGCGTAGAGATGCAACTACAGCACAATACACCGGCTGAAACTGCAAAATACTTAAAAAAGACAGCAAAGACGAATGCAACCGACCAGATACAGAAGCGATGGCAAGATAAACCGCTTCATGGCCAATACTCTGCCCGTATCAAACAAGCTGATGTAGACAAAACCCGTACCCATCAGTGGCTACGCAGTGCAGGGTTGAAATCGGAAACTGAAGGTTTTATCCTTGCTGCGCAGGACCAATGTTGCTAACTAGGAATTATCAAGCACATATACTAAAATATTGTGTCAGCCCAAAATGCAGATTCTGTGATAAATATCCAGAAACGATTGATCATCTTGTATCAGGTTGCACGATGTTGGCACCCACTGAATATAAAACCCGACATGACAGAATGGGCCAATATCTGCACTGGAAAATCTGCAACTTCTACGGGAAGGAAACTGAAAGAAACTGGAATGAACACCACCCAGACCCGGTTACGGAGATAGGACCTGTTACAATTCTATGGGACTACACAATTCACACTGATAGAACAATCAAAGCCAACCGCCCAGATATTGTTATTAAAGACCACAAACAAAAACGGTGCCTACTTATTGATATGGCAGTCCCTGCTGACTGCAATGTATCTTTGAAGATATACAAAAAGCTGTCAAAATACAAGGACCTTGAAATAGAGGTCTCGAAAATGTGGCATATGGGAACATCAACAATCCCTGTTGTAGTTGGAGCACTAGGACTGGTTGGAAAAGATTGCAGTAGACTAATTGAAGGGATTCCTGGAAGTCCATGCCTCAAGGAGATACAAAGAATGTTCTGACAAGTACAGCCCACACTTTAAGAAGGGCTTTATCTATGTAATTTTTTTTTTTTTTTTTTTTTTTTTTTGTCAGAGAAAAGTGTCATGATGCTATTTCTAAACTTAGGTCCCTGGGCGGGACCCGGAAAGAAATGAGTAAACGCCAGAAAGCAAAGAAAATAAAAACAATAATAATAATAATGCCCGTAGTAGTCAGGTCCGTTAATATTGAAGCTCTTTTTGTCTGTTCACTTTTTGGTGATCGCATTGCTGTTTAAGGATCATGCCTACTTGCATATGGATTTTTTGGTGACAGTTTCTTGGAAGAAAGGCGTGATAGTTACTTGTCAACGGACGAATTCAATACTTACTGTACCAAGTTTATTTCCATGCAATTTTTTCGAATACTTCTTAATTGATATTTTATAGCATTTCTTAAATTTCATCGTCTCGTTTGCTCAGAAATCTTTATCTTCCTAGTCAGCTCATTCCCCTGAGTCACCATAAGTGTCAGGATTCTTCAAAAAATTACAAATCACACTGGTAGATCCAGAAGAAAGCTTTCACGTATCCAGCAGTAACATCAAGTAATTTTCCTTCAAATATTTTTTTTTCCATTTTGACGGAACCCTGGGAACGTTTGGGCTTTACAGATAATCTTATGCATATCTCGCTGAAGATTTAAAGAAAAGTAAAAAAAAAAAAAAAAAAAATCACAATGTTTTATTTTTCCATTTCTTCTAACCGAGAGATAGGCGTCCTTTATAAAATGAACGTCGTTTACCCGTTGGCAAAATTAAACCTTTGACTCGTTGGTGTATAATTTCGGAATGAGAAATCTTAGAACCGAGTTTGAAATCCATTTGGTTTCGTTTTATTCAATTACGCGCAAAAAGCCTTCAGAAAGATATAGATCCATCTTTTCTCCTCCAAACTATGGGTTAAATAGCAGGACGGACTGGGTCCTATAGTTTTGGTTGGCAATCAGTGTGCTGCAGATTTAAATTGCAACTGCGAAAAATCTTCTGCCTAGTCAGTCATGAATTGAAAGAGACATGAGCGCCCAAACGTGTATCATGTATTATTGTGAGACCGGAAACTACCTACACAATAGACTCTTCCAGGCCTATATTAAGTAGGCGACATAGCACTCTACAGAGAGAGTGATAGAGAGTGACACAGAAAGTCTCGTACGACTACCAGTGTTGGACACTAACTTAGAGTAAGCTCTGCTTACACTATCTCTGTAACCTGTTGTTAATATATCTTTCTTACATCTAATCCGTATTCCGTGTTTTACTTCTGTGGGCCCAACTCTGGCACCCACATCTTGTATGGCACAACTGAATGACTAAATGATGGAATAAAGCATGTTAGCCGTGTACCTACAATTCACTTGTACGTACATTATATTAATCTGAGCACGAAAAAACATTCTGGATGGAGTGTATAAGACAATTATCTTCTGTTACTCCCAAATAAAGAATAATATAATTTTGTAAACAATAAGTGCTCTCTTGATTGGCATACAACATTCTAGGAGTCAAGTGGATTGTAAATAATTTTATCTTAGCTTGGAGCGACTGGTATTTAAAACTAATTGTCATTTTACTGCTTGGTCAGTAAAATTGAAGTGAGACAGATCCAAAACAACAACATGTTGTCCATAAATAGGGAGAAAGAAATAAAATGTCTAAGTAAAAATTAAACATTTCGAAATCAAATTAACCTGATAGAGGATTTCGGCCATAGGCTTGTCGTTTAGCAGCATAGGCAGAGAGAATCAGAGCTAGAGTCATAATATGCAGCTTTATGTTCTGGAAGAGTGACATATTACTTTAAAAAAAATAAAGACTGAGATCTCGTTGGCCTTTATATAGTCCTTTAATTTCTCATGAGAGAAAACAGTAGCAGCGAACATTTCCCATGTATCACTCATACACTATCCCCATACAGTGATAGATGTATGCCATGAATAAAGAATTTTATTTATAGGACTAAGAGATTCGTTTCTCACCAAAGAGATATCTGAAGATGATAGTATTCAAGTTTTCATCTCGTGAGATATCTTACGTTTATCGTTGGACGTACACTGATCGTTTCTCATGGAATCTGGCCACTGCGTCGAACCGATTTTTACCAGTCAGTGAAAACTGCCTGAGGGACATGGAGCGTATGTCCACTTTTTCTCTGTTTTTAATTATTACGTTAGTAGAATTTTGATTTTTCCTGCATTTAAATAGAAGTCAATTAATGAAATCAAATCAATCCAAAGAAGCTATTTTTCTAAAACAATCTTGTTTAACTACGAACTTCCCGATCATGATAAACATCACGCTATAAATGATGAACACACTCATATTTAGTCATCAATTGTAGAAGACTTTTTTTACTCATGCTAAGTTGATTTTCTAAGTGTAGCTTAAATGTGGCACAAGGCCGAATATATGAGGCATCTAGTGACGATCAAACTCACTATTCAGTCGTAATTGTTCTAGCGAGACAAGCTTGGTAACCATTACACTAATTCGAGGTATCACTTCTACTAATTTTATGGTTAGAATATCTGAAGAATTCGGAATTTCGTGTTTGAAACTTTGAAAATTCGATCTAGAATCGTGTAACAAAACTAAAGGTGACAGATTTTCGATATTGATTGAATTTCCGGAATAATGATGAAAAAGACGAGAATATCTTCAGTTAAATGTCAATCAGATGAAATTAATTTTAGCATATGAAAAAATAAGCATTTCAAGTAAGAGTATTCATTTCTCACATTTTAATTCTTGATAGCTGAAATCTCAATCAATATAGAAATTTCGGCTGGCACCAACGCTCTGGGTCGGTGTAGCCATTCACGTGTTCAGAATTTTATCTTGTCTTCTTACTTATTCTTCAAAAACTAAGCTAGTGACCATTCCTACGTCTCCTTCGACCTTCTGCCCTTCTCGTGCTTCTTTCAGCAGCGTTTTCCATGGCGATTCCATTGTTGGTACCCCTGGAACGAAGTATAGTTCGTCGCATATAGTTCCCATGCCTCTGGGATATCACCAATTTATTTTTAAGATTCGACTATTAATTTGCCAACACAGGATATTTTTTATTCCTGGGAGTACATGACGTATTATACTAAATTCTAATAATTTATTTCCCGAAAATTATTCTTTCTTTATAACGTTGGCTATATGTAAAAAAAAACGACCCATTGGTTCAATGTTACTATTATTATGATTACATGTTTGAAAACCATTTTCTCCGAAATTATTCCATCTAAGAAACATCTAGTCTTACGTTTCTATTATCTATCTAAAGATTCTTGACAAAATCCAAAGAAGAATCTGCAATGATAATGATCCTGACTTGGCATCTTGACTTCACTCATTTTCACACCGCCGTAACATAACTCCCCTGTGTCCTTTCAATAAATATTTACATAGAAACTTTTCTGGTGAGCTTTCCTCTTTGGTACCTCAAGTTTACGAATTTAAGCGCAATACAAGATTGGCAACTAGGTATCATCCTTTTACAAATGAAATTTCTTGATTCCTTACCATAAGTTCTATGTTTCATCTCTCGCACTAATTTCTTTGGACTTCTTCCTTTCCAGTTATTTTTTCTTACATTCTTTCACTTTCACTCTCAGTAAACCTTGCGTCTTAATGACTTTATCGGCTTTCTTGGAATATATATATATATATATATATATATATATATATATATATATATATATATATATATATATATTGCGTGCTAAAGATTATGGGTGCCCTTAAATAAGATTCGATAATTATTATGGAGTTTGTTTTTGCTGTTAAAATTTCTTAGAACTCCTAACCTAATAAAAATTCTATTTACATTATTCGGATTATAGTTGTCATCTTTGTTGCCATATTTATCACAACGTTTCGGCCGATGTAATCTCCAGCCTTATTCAGGTGGTCGGAATGTCGAACTGAACCTCTTATTTCGCTCGCTGGGGTAGACTTTTCTAGTTCCACGTGCCATGTCTAATGGATGTCAGTCATCAGTTATCTCCTGTTAATTTCCCTCTCCACGATCTCCACTGCCTTAACTAGGTATTGAACTCACAACTCTTTGGTTTCTGTCAACGTTACCCTCTGTGCCATGTATCCTTGTGGATAAAGGCGTTGGTTAGATCCAGTGGCAGGACACAAACAGTTATAAGTTCAATACTTGGATAAGGCTATGGAGATCTTGGAGAGGGGAATTAAAAGGAGATAACTGATAACTAACATCCATTAGAGATGGCACATGAAACTAGAACAGTCTACCCCAGCGAGCGAAATAAAGATATTTATCATTATAAAATTACTGTTAACAATAAGCAATATTCAGATGTCACAGCACTCTCAAAATTCTATTGGAATGTTAAAACAGATAACTATACACCTGTAGTAAATTGAAATTTCGCCACCAAAACTACACGTTTTCCGGCCGCGGCAAACGATGCAACATGCGTTTACTGGAAAAATGATTCACCCTCAAAAATATTAAACTTAATAAACCAAATGTATTTATAGATTGTAATCATAGGAAACATTTTTTTAAAATAGTTTAATTCTGGAACAATATATTATCTAAATATCACAAGGACTTCCCATATTTTAGGTTACATATTGATTACCCTCGTTTACCCATTTTTATGTCTATTATACTTAACATTGTTACACTGGCGTTCTTTTATTAAACTTTAAGCTTCATTTTTCTTTTACAATAGCCGCCTACCTACACTCTACTTTCTGTACTTACACTCCTATATTATATTTAGTTTATTTTAAATTTGAGCTTTGAATATGCGTTTAATTTAACGTTTCTCACATGAGACCCAGTATTTTTTTAAATCAAAAGTAATAATTTGTGGCTGATGAATAATACGATCCTTATAATTAAGCTGTTAGATGGAACAGCTACATTATATGGAATTCTAAATATAAGAGTCGTATTATTAAAAGGAATTTTTAGTAAGTTAATGTCTCATTAAGTCTTTTTAGTGAAGAGATTTCGCCATTAATCACATTAACATTGCTAATTAATTCTTTGTATAAATTACTTTTTTATGATATAATATATAAGCTGAATACTCTAATATTTTTATATATTTTCTGTTTATACGTTACTTTTATAGATGCAATTATTTAAGTAAATGAACTGTTTATAATAAATGGTATGAATTACATTTACCTGAATGTCCGAGAAATTTCGTAGGAAATATGTACTCCAACAGGAATCGAACCTGTATCTTAAACGGAATCGTTATTTGGCCTGGCGTGTTATACAATTTAGCTACTGACGAAGCGTCTGATTAGCAAAATCAAAATTACTGTTTTTAAGCAAACAAATTTCCTACGATCTTTCTCGAACAATCATATCTGCTCGAAGCAGATCTTAACGGAAACAAATGACAACATATAGTATGAAATGAACTAAGTCCGACAATTATTTTATATTTTCTGTGTATACGTTATTAATGCCGGTAAATATAATTAATACAGTTTATTACAACAAAAAAATATCATTTAATTAAATAATTGTATATATAAAAATAACGTTTTTTTTCACCCATTAATATGGATAAATGGGATTTATTTCTATTGAATTAATATTTCTCTGTTTTCTATGCATATTTATTTATTATACATCTGTGTAGAGTTAATTATACGAAAAGCATGTTTATTTATTTCTTGGAAATACAATGAATTAAAATTTGTATGAGTACGAATATTTGTTTCCTCACTACTGTACACACACACACACACACGCATATATATATATATATATATATATATATATATATATCATAAATCCTGATTTATATGTTTTCACCTAAAACCTTTCCATGTGTTACGAATTGCAAAAATTAACCTTTATAAAGATCACTTTCACTACAGCGACGTTATGTATTTCAGAAATCTACTTTGGTTCTAATATATGAATACTATTCTGCATACATCTGTGATACATTTTCTATTTGGAACATCTTGTGCCAAAATATCTAGTGTATTCCTGGAGAATGTTACAAGCGCTTGCTAATGATAGCAACGAAGATCTCGTTTTATATATATATATATATAATACCTTCTTTTAAATTTGTAAATATTTATAGAAGTTCGTTTTTTTTCCTTTTTATGAAAAAACGCCATGAGCAAAATGACGCCATTCTTAATCACCCAGATGAATGTGTTTATGTTAGCCATATAGAGTTATTATAATTTAACATTTCTTCAAATGTTAAAGGTGATTAATTTATGACTTGTAGTATCTTCAACACCAAAAACATATTTCTATATAATTGATAATGATATTAATTTATGAAAATCCCCATCTAAAAAAAAAAAGGCTTTGTTGACGTTGTAAATTGCATTTGAGATTTTTTTTTCCAGTGTTTTGGTTTTGCCATTTTTTCTTTTTTTTCTTCTTCTGAACAGAAATAAAACCAGGAACACTTCAGATCTTATGAACAGACTCTTTTTGTAAGAATGTAAAATTTCTTTCCACTAAAAATGATTGCATGTAGCATCATATAAACAACTATTAACTCAAATTGGCCGGGAAGTGTGAAAGAACACAAGCCTCGAGAGATTTGTGAACATCGCCCCACAAATAATTGGATATTTTATCACTCTTTCCATCATCACACCATAACATTGTAAAATTAAAAGTCGCACATTGTAAATCTATATTGGTTATTTATAATAATCGTATTTCTCTTCCTGGACTTATAGTAATCAGATTTCAAACTTTGAATCGATTTCGTAATTTTTTTCTGTTTCTTGTACATTTACTGTTTTATTTATTTTATCTCTAAAGCAGCAGACCCTTTCTACTACGACGACTACTGCGATTATGCCTTTCTTACCATTTTAATTTTTATCTTTTTCCTCTGTAAAATTTCTTCACATAGTTTCCTCTTCTACTTCAGTCATTCTCTTTCTCATCCATCCTCACGTTCTAGAAATAATAATATTAACTATTATTATTATTTTATTATTATAAAACATTTTTCACCTGCATTTCTTTTATAATCACACTAGCCGAATGACCCGCGTATCACACTTTTTTCTTTATGTAAGAAAATCATGATTGATTTTAAATCATTGTTATAATTTGTGGAGAAAAATGATACATTTCAATATTACTCAATGATCTTACTGGTGTGACCTCTATCTTCTGGCTTTCTCCTTCTATATTTTGGATATGAATCATTCTCATGTTTAAATATAAATTTTATTTAAATCAAGAAGAAAACAATGCAGTGGGTGTGTGTGCAAAGACAGCTTGATCTGACCCCTTTGATATGTATTTGATGCAATACTTGATTAATTGATGAGCCGATTTCAACATTGATATGACAGTTGAATTGCCGCAACAAATATGTATTGTAAGGCACTACCCACTGATTGATCATTTCTTGCTTAAACTTGACTATTGTCTCTTTTTGAGCATACTAATGTAACCTCCATCTTCTGGCTTTCTCCTTTTATATTTTGGATAGGAGTCATTCTCTTGTTCAGATTTAAATTTAATTTAAATCAACGGGAAAAAATAAGCGAGGGTTTGTGTTCCCCAGAGACCTCCTTTGATAAAAATGAAATATACTTCTCCAAGTACTCTAGGAGTCATTACCTTGTTCAAATTGAAATTTAATTTAAATTAAAGGGAAAATATTTTTTGGGTGGGTATAAACACCGGACCCCTTTGATCAAAAGGATCTTGCCGATGTGACCTCCATCTCCTGGCTTTCTCCCTCTATATTTTGGATAGGAGTCGTTCCCTTGTTCAAATTTAAATTTAATTTAAATCAAATGGTAAAAATCATTAGGGTGCCCTCTGTCGGGGGACCCCTTTGATAAAAATGAAATGTATTTATCCAAGTACACTGGGTAATGTAGTTTCAGAATCTATATGGTTATGGCTGTCTATCTCCTAAACCCTCCGAGGAGTTCAAAACAAACAAACATACAGACAGATACTACAACTATATATATATCGATATATATGTACAGTGTAACCCGGATATAAGAGAGTTGTCGGGAACGAGAAGAAGTCTCTTATATCCGGGGTTCGGTCTATTTTGTTTAGGTAAGTATGGCTCTAATTTGGGACCAGATAAAATCTCTCTTATATCCGGGTTTCTTTTATATCCGGGTCTCTTATATCTGGGTTACACTGTATACATACATACATATATATATATATATATATATATATATATATATATATATAGATAGATAGATAGATAGATACTGATTCATGACGAATAAAATAGGGCCAGCGAAGGATGGTTTCCACTGAATTAAACAAAATTAGTGGCAAGTTCTCATCATTTTGCAGTGGAAATGGTTAGATGTAATTTTAAGTTCTATCTTAACAGTTTCTGCTGTCACACTTCTCACCCGTGAAACATTCTTCCAGCTTTTTGCTTTCCTGCCAAGTTTCATCTGCAAAAATGTAGGGAGGCTTGTGTAATGGATAATGACAAGGAATTGTTAATCGGAGAGCCGAGTTCCAATTCCTGTTGGCTTCGTTATATTCAACTTTACGAAAGGTATCAATACACATCGTCCCCCCCCCACCAGCTATCAGTTAATTATTAAGATGCATCACTAATTAAACGATTATTATTTCCTCCCAGAATAAAATTATTTCAACCTAACCATATTTTCTGGCTTTAAATAACCTGCAAATGTTTGTAAAACGTAGAAAATGAATTTAAAAGCAATATCAATCGTTATCTTTTGTCCTCTTAATTCTTGTTCTTTTATTGTTCTCTGTCCTTAACGATGTTATTCTTTCCTCATATTCATTCACAATCAGTAATCAATTGCATCATAGTGACTGTATTGCCTTGCTTGGTGTTAAACGATTAAAAAATAATTGTACAGTTAGAAATCAATGAAAAAAATATGTATTTACCTCTCCAATTTTTTTGCTACATGCCTTACTTCTTACCTATCTCACACTGCGATTTTTTTCTAAGCTCTATACTAAACATTAAATCTGTTACGAAAAAAGAACTAAACAAAATGAACACAAAACGATCAGCTTTAAAAAAAGGGCTCGTAACTGGAAAAACCGAATGAAAAAAAAACGTTAACAACAAATACTTTTTCACACCCAGCCCAGTTCTGCGGAATCAGAATCAACGTTGAGATTAAGCAAGCGAATTGGAGTAAAGTGCCATGCAGATTTAAATTTTTCCCACTTGTGACGAATGCAGCTATCGATTTTTTTTTGCATGCTAGTTAACATTCGTGTCTGTTGGCTCTCACGCTGGCCAATAGAATCTTTCTGCCTATTCGTGGCAGCCAGATATAGGCTCTCGCCCTGGCGAGTAGAAAATGCCTGCAAACTACATGAAAACTGCCGTAGAAGCATGAAAAAATTGATTATTTCCACTATCGATGGGAGTTGGAAAATGTAGAGTCCGTCTTGGCCTTCTGGCTAACTTGGAGCATGTGCATGTACATTTTGGTGCAAATCCGTCGAAAATTGCTGCCGTGCATTCGTTACACACACACACACACATCCTGCCTTTTATAGATAGAGATCTATGCAAGTGATACAACGTTATATAGGTGCTAAAAATCTAGATGAGCAAAGCTGACATCTCTTCTGATCGGAGATCTCTCAGTTTAATGACGAAAAACTGGTTTTTGACACTCAATATATATAAAAAAAAAGAACACAAAAAAAAAAAAAATCTAGAAAACCATAAAATGTTTGCTTATCGCAATGAAAGAGTCTTCTCACAAGCAGGTATTTGAGCACCTATTCGAACTAGAGTTTACCCTACACCTCAAGTGGAATTCATATTAACATTTACTTAAGTATCTGTCTCTTGCTATGCTCTAATTTTACAAGGGCCAGATCGAGAATAGAGTACAGTAGGCGTATTTCGGCTAGAGCTGCCCAGTGATCACATTCCATTTTTGATAGTGTTCAAAACCATCCACGTGACCTTGTGCATTATGAAATATTTTGCACCCTACATCCCCTTGCCCTAAGACGGTATGTCGGGAACCTCTCGCTAATCTATCGCTACTTCCATGAAAAATGTTGTGATGAGCTACATTTTTTTGTTCTCATCTTCACAGCGAATACCCACCATGCTCCATGCATTGGGTCGAACAGCCCCCATTTCTTCATATTCCATTAGTAAGAAGGAAGTTTCAATGGGAGATTTTCATCCCGGGAACCGCTACCTTGTAGAAGAGACTTCTGAGATGATGTTTTCCCAGCTACAACAATCTTAACTTCTTCAAGTCTAGTGCTAACATTTATCTTTCCCACATATCCTCACAAACTGCCCTTCGTACCTTTTACTCTTACCGCTCATATAACAGCCGCCTCCAGTAACCCTCTACCTTGAGTAGCACTTGATCCTTGTATAGATGAATATTAGTATAAAAAAAGAACCTGAGCGCTATGTTGCGACAACCTGTTCATTAAATTAAGTATATATGTTATAAATTATTATTACTAGTACATTACTTCTTTTGCAGAACAGAATGTGTAAGCCAGAAAAAATTGTTAAAACGGCAATTGTAGTAAATTACATTTCTCTAAACCATCGTCGTTGTTCAACCCATGCTATTCTTAGTATTCTTCAGCAGAAACACATTTCTGTTACCACATGTCTTCTTCTTCTTAATTACATAACAGTTAATACTCTTTATTTATTTCTTGCGAGATTTTCTTGTTTCTTAATACTTTGCTTAGCTTTTCGAATGCATTTTTCACTATCTCAAAGTGCCTTCGAATTTCTGTGTTGCGTTTCCCGTTTTGGCTAAACACTTCCTAGATATTTAAATGTTTGCACTTGGTTGATTGTGGCCATCTCTAATTTTTAATTCTCCTACTGAATTCTTCTTTTTGATGATAGCCATATCTTGTGTCTTACAATTGATGCTTAGTCCTTTCTTCTCGATCCAGAGATGGCACACAATGGAACCAGTTATGACGACACTAACAGAAGAAACCTAGTGTAAAACAAAGTAAATTTAATTTATTTCTACTTTGCTTTTTAGCATTTAGTAATATTTGGTTCCATATGCATCGTGTTCGAGCTAAATTTGACATTTTTAAACGGAAAACAATGCGAATATCTAAACCAAAAATCAATATATTGAAAAAAATAAGAAAATTTCAATACAGGTTATAATAATCTAAAGACAATTCCCTTAAACAAACCACCCTCAGCGTTTACTATGGCCTCGATCCGACTCCGAAATCTGGCACATGCGGCTTTCACGATGTCCCTAGGGGGAGCCTCCAACGCCTTAATCCTATCGATTATCTGGGCATTAGTGTTACAAGCAGTGCGGTTGGTGTCTTTCTTAACAGTGCCCCACGCACAATAATCCATGAGATTACAATCAGGGGAGTTAGGGGACAAACGTTGGAGCTGGTGAAGTAGTAAAATCTGTCTGACAACAATTTTTCACACTTCCTGAAGTTGTTGCAGGGAGCTAAATCTTTTTGCGACATATATGGTCTTCCAGCAGACTCCTTCTCCAACCAAGGCTTGACCGCTATGTTCAGCAACTCTACAGAGCCATCCGAATTTAGCCCGAGACCCTGTTCAAAGATGTGAGGTAGCATGACAACACGCTCACTGGAGACCCCAACCATTCATGACATGAACATCATAAGAATTTAGCCCTGTCGGCTGGGGCTTTAGAATACGCCGACTGCACCTCTGTAGAGGGGTAAGACCCCCCCCCCACCAATGAGGCGTCCTGGGTATGAGGTTAAATTGCATCCAACAGCAAGGCCTCTGATCTGGAGGTTTTGAGGAGCGTGGAACCACCTCATAATTGCTGGTGTTCCCAGGTCCACCTTGACCCGGGGTGGTAGCACCTGTTATGGTCCCAGCTATGGGCAAATAGTGAACGCCTAGTTTTCCAGGTTTTGCTCACGTCCTGGGTATGACGGTAAACTGCATCCGCGTCCTGGGTATGACGGTAAACTACATCCGCGTCCTGTGTATGGCGATAAACTGCATCCAACAGCAAGGTGTCAGATAATGTTTTCAGAAAAATAATGTTGCCAGCTCTAAGTTTTTGAAACAATAGTGTTGCCAGCTCTAAGTTTTTGAAACAATAATCTTGCCAGCTCTAAGTTTTTGAAACAATAATGTTGCCAGCTCTAAGTTTTTTTGTAAAAAGAAAAATAATGTTGCCAGCTATACGTTTTTTTTTCTAAGGGAATAATGTTGTCAGCTATACATTTTTTTATTCCATACAAAATAGGCATTTAAAATTCATATAAACTGGATTTGGCATTTGTAGAATAACAAGACAATAAACAGCACTTACCGGCGTAAGAGTCCCAGCTAGCGTCCAGCTGGCAGACAAAAATAAAGCAGGTTGTAACTTAATACAAACCCTGAGGATTTATTATGTTTTTATACATAATTGTGGCACGTGGCCGATGAAGGGGAGGGGTAAAGGCTGGTCCAAACTAACTATCCTATACCTAGCTAATCAGATTCACGACCCATTCATACATTACAATTTACCCATTCACCACAAGAACTCGTCCGTCACCAAACAATCCTCCAACCACCATAATACCGCATCCTCTCAAGGGGAACCTACCAAAAACGCGCCCCACACCATAAAAATTTGATGATAATACATAAAATACATAAAATTTTAATAATGATAGAATGAGAGGGGAGGGAGATGAACCCAATAATCAAATAAATATAAACACAAAATACAAACTAAACCTAACAGATGTTAGTAGGGGACCGTCCAACCCTCAAAATAGAGAGGCCGCTGTATTCTGCCCAGGGGACAAAATCAAGAGGCAACTCTCGCTAAGGGAGTGGGAAGAAGGCTAAAATATTATGCGGGAAAGGGAAAATATAAAGCTGACCCAGTCGAGATAAAAGGGGGGCCGAAACAAACTGGGGAGGTTGGGAATCTCGACTTGGATCATAACCAAAGAGTAGCCGGGTTACAGGCCAGGAACAACACTTACTCACATTAACTAGGTACACTGAAGCTTGTCTAATCCTAACCAAGGGGAGGGTTCCACAGGAAGCCACCCCGATGTGCAATAGGTTGACCTAGAAGAGAAAATCAAGGCTAGCCCCGGTCACACGAACCAAGCTCGCCTCTTTTACCCACCTTTCGCTAAAGACTGTCGAATGCAATCGTTTTCTATCAGATCTAATCTTCATCTTGAGCTGATGCTCAAAGAATAGGATTAGATGCTGATGAGAAAGACGGTTGCCCCGCAAGACTTCCTCCTTTCGCGTCGTCCAAATCACCATTCGAGCCGTGGCCAGCAGCGTCAGAAACACCATTCGTTTCACCCCGGAATACGGGGGCGACACATTGTCACACGCGTATGCGCGATCAATGGACACAAGCTGTTCGGGAGCGAGACGAGCCGTCAGCTCGCCGACATGGTCCCATAAGGGGCGGACCCGGGGGCAATGGTAGAAGGCGTGCGGAGCCGTTTCTTCTAAGCCAAGACCACACCGTTCACAGTCTGGCAAATCCGCCAAACCCCATATGAAAGCCTTGTCGTTGAGAGGCAGCCGATTCCGAGCCAATCGCCAGGTAAGCGAAAACTCAGGGTTACTGAGGTAATCCGCCGCTGGCGCCCAAGACCAGTAGGAGCGAAACTCCTCCTCCGACAAGCCGAGCGTATCACGTAGGGAATCCTTCGCGGGCCCCTCCACTAATCCACGATAGAAGACCTTCCTAGGCCGTGACAGGTCACTGGACCGGGGAATGGCCCTCAAGGCCGACCGACACTCGCGGATGAAATCCGACTCGTCCCGGGGTTTACGACGGCGCTCAACCCTCGAGATGGGGGGACTGATGGTAAGGCTAGGGAAGGCGTCCCTAACAATCCCCTCCAGAATCGGATCTCTCCCAGTCAATGCGCGGCGTAGGAAAGCCAACCTAGAGGCACGGACGTGACTCAAGAGGTGCGGCATTCCCAGCCCCCCATGACACGGACGTTTAGTGCAGACTCGTCTGTCGACCCTGTTCACGCGTCCCCTCCATAAAATGGAGGATAGCGATCGCTCGAGCGCCTTCCAATGGGTCCCACAGAGAGGAAGTACAGACAATCGATAAAGAATCAGGGGGAAAATGTATGTAACACACACCTCCGCCCTGCCCTTCACGGACAACCGCCGTCGATTCCAAGTCTTGCCGGCAGAACCGACCTTTGCAAGTACTTCAGACCAATTCTTCTCCAGCTGGAGGTCCGGTCCAAACCACACTCCAAGAATGCGGACAGGTCCATCCGTCCAACCGAAGCGGCCCGGAAGAGCGACCCCCTTCCAGGCACCTAACCGCAAGCCGGAAGACTTGTCGCGGTTTATCTTGGCCCCTGTCACCTTCTCGTACCGGTCAAGCGCCTTCTGTACCGCCTCGATATCGTCCCGGGACGACACGAAAGCAGATACGTCATCGGCGTACGCGGAAACCCTGGCTCGAGCCTCTCCAGGAACGGCGATTCCGCGTAGGGCCGGACTGCCGGTCTCGTCCTTCAGCCGGCGAAGGAGAGGCTCCAACGCCAAAGCATAAAGGAGAGGCGACAGCGGACAACCCTGACGAACCGACCTAGACAGCACGAACGCGTCCGACAACCTTCCGTTCACCTGTACCACAGCACTGGGGGAGCGATACAGGAGGCTAATCCAGCGGCAGAAGTTGGGTGCGAATCCAGCGGCCTGCAGGACAGTAGCAAGGTAGCGATGGTCGACCCTATCAAATGCCTTGGACTGATCCAAATTGATCAGCGCGGCTTGCTCGTCGTCTTTTACACCCTCTATGATCGTGCGGATCAGATGCAGGTTGCTCTGAATTGTTCGGCCCCTCACAGAACAAGTCTGCTCAGGTCCCAACAGAGACTCGGCAACTGACTGCAAACGCTCCTGCAGGATCTTGGCCATAATCTTTAACTCTGTGTTTAGCAGAGTTATGGGCCTGTAGTCATCTAGTTTCCCCCCACCACCTTTGCCCTTTTTCAACAGAGTGATCACGCCCCTGGTGATCCGATTGGGGATGGACCCCGACCGAAACCAGTTGTTGAACACTGCAGTCAAAATCGGAACAAAGATGTGCGACAGCCTCAAGTACAATTCATAGGGCAAACCATCCAGACCGGGCGACTTGCCTCTGCCGACCTTCTTCAAAACCGCGTAGACTTCGCCGTCCGTGATCTCTCCCTCGCAGCTAGCCGCTTCAGTCGGCGAAAGCCGAGGAAAGTCAGCCAAATAGCTACGAAACTCCTCCTCACGGAGACCAGGCTCCTTGGTAAACCGGCTCTCGAAATGGCGCCGAAACGCCTCGCACATGTCGTCAGTGGCCCGAAGAGTACGCCCCTCCGGGGATTCGACTTCACGAATGTAACGATCGCCACCTCGACGGACCTCTTCCCTGCGCAGATCTGCGCCCAAGTTCACAGCTTCGGAAGACATCTTGCTTAACTTATGTCTAATTACCTGGCCCATGTACCGCTCGCTATTCGAACGATCCAGGGCCTCCTTAGCTAAGGCTATCTCTAGGGGATCCCCCCCAGCCACCGCCCGGGTGTAACTAGTTTTAAGCGTCTTCACCTTGTCAGCTCTATCTAGAGCGAGCCGTTTGCTGAAATCAGTGGTGAAGGACCTAATCCTACATTTAAGGCGTTCCCACCACTTATTCCCGATAACCGCCCCCACTAGCTCCCGCTGCACTAGTCTAATTAGCTGTTCCCGAAAGTCCTCCCTGTCCAGTAAGGACAGATTGAACTTCCAGTAACCAGCCATTCTAGGCCTACAGTCTAACGCCACCCGGGCACAAACGAGTTTGTGGTCCGTGTAGCCTACCCAGTGGAACGTAGGGCAATCTAGTAGATCTATGTCGGCTCTTCTAACTAACATTCTGTCAAGGTAGCTGACTACCTTGTCAAAAGGCCAATTAAGAGCCCACGTCCACATTTTCCCCCCGGGATGATCGACCCGGTATCTATCGACGAGACCATAATCGTCGATCAGATCAACCAGGCTACGATCGCCCCTTCTCCCGCTAGCTCCCCGCCCCCTGTCTAACTTGGGGTCCAGGATGGCATTCCAGTCCCCCATTAAAACTAGGCGCGTTGAATCCACTAGGAACGGCCCCAACCGCCGAAAAAACGAGACCCGCTCCTCCCGGTCGTTGGGCGCATAAACCGCAACGACTCGGAACGAACCACTTTTCACGGCAATATCGGCCACGATCAACCGGCCCTCGGCATCGGTATGCACAAGGTCCACCTTCGCATCGAGAGTACGCCTGACAAGCAAAGAAACTCCTCTGGCAGAACGGTCCCCATATGCTGAATAGACGACAAAGTCAGCGTCCAGCACACACGCATCGGAACTGCAAACAAAGTGGGTCTCCTCGATCGCGGCAACATCCACATCCAGGGACAGAAGGTCCCGGAGCAGGCGGGCAGCCTTACCCCGATCCCTTAAGCCCCTCACATTCAAAGTCGCTATCTTAATAGACATCTTCTAAGCCTGCAAAGAAAGAAAAGAAGAAGTGCAATAAACCTATTCACATACAGGACGGAAATCTGCGGGTGAAAGGACCCCGACGGATTGTCCCAGGCTCCCCACGCCTAACTCTGACGTTATCCGTCCTTCTGTGACAATCCCGCCGACGTCCGTGGGGTAATTTAGTTTTAGGGCCCTATATAATGAAGGGTGGAGACGTACGGGGGCCCTCCCTGAACAAAACAGGTGCATTTTTTTAAGATCTTGCGACCCAGTCTCCACCATCCTTATCTCTGGGAAGGCTTCTCTGGCTTCGAAGAGATGGGTCCAGACTTTCAAGTGCCTGCCGGAATCCCGGATCAGTCCGACAACTCCCGGGGCACCAGGAAAATTTCTGGGGTCCTCCACTGATTTACCATCAACAGATGACAGTTTAATTAGAGGCCCCAGTAATGCTCTCTTGCGAGAGGAGAGGTTTTTGTCTATCTCCCCTTTCTCTGCTCTACAAATTTCTTCGACCTTGCCGAAGATCCTTTTCTTCTTTTTTCCCCTATCTGGGGGTGGTGGAGTGGGAGTGGACGAAGAGGTTGGAGTAGGGAGGGGTGATTGGGGAATTGGAGGGTCTGAGGCAGTAGGAGTAGGTGTGTGCGGGGGTGTGGGGGTGGTAGGCGGAAGTGGATATCGAGACAGGGAGGGAGGGAGACTCCTATCTGCAGAAGTGTTTTTTTCTTTTTTCAATGGTGAAGAGGGGGCGGATGTAACTTTGTTTTTCTCCCTGCCCCTATCGTCACTAATATGACCAATTAGTCTATCTGCTTGTTCGACATGTTGTTCTTCTTCCTCCTCGTCTTCCTCTCGGTTCCTTTTCAAGGAGGCAGCCCGTTTGGGAGGCACTTCCTCCACCTCCATGTCGCTGTTTTGTTGCTGGAGCTGTTGCTGCTGCTGCTGCTTCTGTTTTTTTTGCTCCTTTGAAGCTTGTCCTTCTTTTGGCCTCTTTTCGAGGTGTTTTTTAGGGGGCGTTTCCTGCGGGGCTGCAACAGATGTATTTTTCCGCCCCTTATCCACCTCTTTCCAGGCTTCTTGGGAAGGTTTTCCGGATGGTTTTTCAACCACTACTGTTGTTGTTGCTGCTGCTGGAGGGGGCATCGGCATGACTTTATTTTTGCCAGGGCACTCCTTGGACATGTGTCCTGACGCACCACACGCCCAACAGCATGGCTTCCTCCCCTCCACCACGACCAGCATTCTTCTTTTTCGGCACACCAAGGTGTTTGGGATCTCTTGGAAGTTTTCCCTGTTCAAGGTTACTTGCACCTCCATGTCGCCGGTCAGGATGCCGCCTTTGCTAACGAGGGCCTTGACGTCGTTCACCTCGCCATATTTGGCGAAGAAGGCCCCCATCCTGTCCTCGTTGATATCTACTGGGACCCCGTGGATCGTAACCTTGGTCCTGCGGGTTCCCATGTATTCGGTCTGAATGCGCAGGTTCTTTGTTGCAAGTAGGCTTCCTGCCAGAGCCTTTGCCTGCTCTTCCGTGGCGAGGAGTATGTCCCACAGAGCATTCGTCCTCCGCGCCAGAAACTTGGGGTTAATTTGTAAGGTTCTTAAGGCCTCCTCCATTACCTCTCTGCCGACGCCGATCAACTTTCGGGTTTTTATATCCGAAGTTAGGAGAGATATTGTTCTCGTGTCGACAGCATTCAGCGCTTCTTGAATCGTGAGGAATTCATTGCCTTTGAATGATTCCTCGAATTTTTTTCTCTGTTCGCAGTAATATGCTGCATCTTTTTCCGGGGGCCTGTTTTTCCCCCAGGCCGTTTTCTGGGGTGACACCGGTTGTGAAGGCGGTGTATTTTCCTCAATGTTATTGTCGGCCATGATGGGATATTTCGGCCCACCACGCCGAACAATTAAGCTTTTTGTTGCTTTTTTAAAGGTATGTTGGTGTTTCCAGAGACGTAAAAAATAATAATCAAAATAAACAAGAAAAAACGTACAAACTCAAACGGTAATAAACAACTCAAACGGTAATAAACAACTCAAACGGTAATAAACAACTCAAACAAAAGAAGAAAAATGGACTACGAAAACAAGGAAAATTTAAAAAAGAAAACAAAAACTGAAAGAAAAAGGCAAAATAATACAAAAAGCAAAAATAAAACGGAAAATAAAGAGAAAAAATTAGACAAATGCAAAAATAGAACGAGGAAAACTGAAAGTCAAAAAAAGGTTGCAAAAATGTAAACTTAAAGCTTATCTTTTCGACGCAAAGGAAACAAGTCAGTAGCAAAAACAACACACCAGGGGATGAACTTAATACAAACCCTGAGGATTTATTATGTTTTTATACATAATTGTGGCACGTGGCCGATGAAGGGGAGGGGTAAAGGCTGGTCCAAACTAACTATCCTATACCTAGCTAATCAGATTCACGACCCATTCATACATTACAATTTACCCATTCACCAAAAGAACTCGTCCGTCACCAAACAATCCTCCAACCACCATAATACCGCATCCTCTCAAGGGGAACCTACCAAAAACGCGCCCCACACCATAAAAATTTGATGATAATACATAAAATACATAAAATTTTAATAATGATAGAATGAGAGGGGAGGGAGATGAACCCAATAATCAAATAAATATAAACACAAAAAACAAACTAAACATAACAGATGTTAGTAGGGGACCGTCCAACCCTCAAAATAGAGAGGCCGCTGTATTCTGGCCAGGGGACAAAATCAAGAGGCAACTCTCGCTAAGGGAGTGGGAAGAAGGCTAAAATATTATGCGGGAAAGGGAAAATATAAAGCTGACCCAGTCGAGATAAAAGGGGGCCGAAACAAACTGGGGAGGTTGGGAATCTCGACTTGGATCATAACCAAAGAGTAGCCGGGTTACAGGCCAGGAACAACACTTACTCACATTAACTAGGTACACTGAAGCTTGTCTAATCCTAACCAAGGGGAGGGTTCCACAGGAAGCCACCCCGATGTGCAATAGGTTGACCTAGAAGAGAAAATCAAGGCTAGCCCCGGTCACACGAACCAAGCTCGCCTCTTTTACCCACCTTTCGCTAAAGACTGTCGAATGCAATCGTTTTCTATCAGATCTAATCTTCATCTTGAGCTGATGCTCAAAGAATAGGATTAGATGCTGATAAGAAAGACGGTTGCCCCGCAAGACTTCCTCCATTCGCGTCGTCCAAATCACCATTCGAGCCGTGGCCATCAGCATCAGAAACACCATTCGTTTCTCCCCGGAATACGGGGGCGACACATTGTCACACGCGTATGCGCGATCAATGGACACAAGCTGTTCGGGAGCGAGACGAGCCGTCAGCTCGCCGACATGGTCCCATAAGGGGCGGACCCGGGGGCAATGGTAGAAGGCGTGCGCAGCCGTTTCTTCTAAGCCAAGACCACACCGTTCACAGTCTGGCAAATCCGCCAAACCCCATATGAAAGCCTTGTCGTTGAGAGGCAGCCGATTCCGAGCCAATCGCCAGGTAAGCGAAAACTCAGGGTTACTGAGGTAATCCGCCGCTGGCGCCCAAGACCAGTAGGAGCGAAACTCCTCCTCCGACAAGCCGAGCGTATCACGTAGGGAATCCTTCGCGGGCCCCTCCACTAATCCACGATAGAAGACCTTCCTAGGCCGTGACAGGTCACTGGACCGGGGAATGGCCCTCAAGGCCGACCGACACTCGCGGATGAAATCCGACTCGTCCCGGGGTTTACGACGGCGCTCAACCCTCGAGATGGGGGGACTGATGGTAAGGCTAGGGAAGGCGTCCCTAACAATCCCCTCCAGAATCGGATCTCTCCCAGTCAATGCGCGGCGTAGGAAAGCCAACCTAGAGGCACGGACGTGACTCAAGAGGTGCGGCATTCCCAGCCCCCCATGACACGGACGTTTAGTGCAGACTCGTCTGTCGACCCTGTTCACGCGTCCCCTCCATAAAATGGAGGATAGCGATCGCTCGAGCGCCTTCCAATGGGTCCCACAGAGAGGAAGTACAGACAATCGATAAAGAATCAGGGGGAAAATGTATGTAACACACACCTCCGCCCTGCCCTTCACGGACAACCGCCGTCGATTCCAAGTCTTGCCGGCAGAACCGACCTTTGCAAGTACTTCAGACCAATTCTTCTCCAGCTGGAGGTCCGGTCCAAACCACACTCCAAGAATGCGGACAGGTCCATCCGTCCAACCGAAGCGGCCCGGAAGAGCGACCCCCTTCCAGGCACCTAACCGCAAGCCGGAAGACTTGTCGCGGTTTATCTTGGCCCCTGTCACCTTCTCGTACCGGTCAAGCGCCTTCTGTACCGCCTCGATATCGTCCCGGGACGACACGAAAGCAGATACGTCATCGGCGTACGCGGAAACCCTGGCTCGAGCCCCTCCAGGAACGGCGATTCCGCGTAGGGCCGGACTGCCGGTCTCGTCCTTCAGCCGGCGAAGGAGAGGCTCCAACGCCAAAGCATAAAGGAGAGGCGACAGCGGACAACCCTGACGAACCGACCTAGACAGCACGAACGCGTCCGACAACCTTCCGTTCACCTGTACCACAGCACTGGGGGAGCGATACAGGAGGCTAATCCAGCGGCAGAAGTTGGGTGCGAATCCAGCGGCCTGCAGGACAGTAGCAAGGTAGCGATGGTCGACCCTATCAAATGCCTTGGACTGATCCAAATTGATCAGCGCGGCTTGCTCGTCGTCTTTTACACCCTCTATGATCGTGCGGATCAGATGCAGGTTGCTCTGAATTGTTCGGCCCCTCACAGAACAAGTCTGCTCAGGTCCCAACAGAGACTCGGCAACTGACTGCAAACGCTCCTGCAGGATCTTGGCCATAATCTTTAACTCTGTGTTTAGCAGAGTTATGGGCCTGTAGTCATCTAGTTTCCCCCCACCACCTTTGCCCTTTTTCAACAGAGTGATCACGCCCCTGGTGATCCGATTGGGGATGGACCCCGACCGAAACCAGTTGTTGAACACTGCAGTCAAAATCGGAACAAAGATGTGCGACAGCCTCAAGTACAATTCATAGGGCAAACCATCCAGACCGGGCGACTTGCCTCTGCCGACCTTCTTCAAAACCGCGTAGACTTCGCCCTCCGTGATCTCTCCCTCGCAGCTAGCCGCTTCAGTCGGCAAAAGCCGAGGAAAGTCAGCCAAATAGCTACGAAACTCCTCCTCACGGAGACCAGGCTCCTTGGTAAACCGGCTCTCGAAATGGCGCCGAAACGCCTCGCACATGTCGTCAGTGGCCCGAAGAGTACGCCCCTCCGGGGATTCGACTTCACGAATGTAACGATCGCCACCTCGACGGACCTCTTCCCTGCGCAGATCTGCGCCCAAATTCACAGCTTCGGAAGACATCTTGCTTAACTTATGTCTAATTACCTGGCCCATGTACCGCTCGCTATTCGAACGATCCAGGGCCTCCTTAGCTAAGGCTATCTCTAGGGGATCCCCCCCAGCCACCGCCCGGGAATAACTAGACTTGAGTGTCTTCACCTTATCAGCTCTATCTAGAGCGAGCCGTTTGCTGAAATCAGTGGTGAAGGACCTAATCCTACACTTAAGGCGTTCCCACCACTTATTCCCGATAACCGCCCCCACTAGCTCCCGCTGCACTAGTCTAATTAGCTGTTCCCGAAAGTCCTCCCTGTCCAGTAAGGACAGATTGAACTTCCAGTAGCCAGCCATTCTAGGCCTATGGTCTAACGCCACCCGGGCACAAACGAGTTTGTGGTCCGTGTAGCCTACCCAGTGGAACGTAGGGCAATCTAATAGATCTATGTCGGCTCTTCTAACTAACATTCTGTCAAGGTAGCTAACTACCTTGTCAAAAGGCCAATTAAGAGCCCACGTCCACATTTTCCCCCCGGGATGATCGACCCGGTATCTATCGACGAGACCATAATCGTCGATCAGATCAACCAGGCTACGATCGCCCCTTCTCCCGCTAGCTCCCCGCCCCCTGTCTAACTTGGGGTCCAGGATGGCATTCCAGTCCCCCATTAAAACTAGGCGCGTTGAATCCACCAGGAACGGCCCCAACCGCCGAAAAAACGAGACCCGCTCCTCCCGGTCGTTGGGCGCATAAACCGCAACGACTCGGAACGAACCACTTTTCACGGCAATATCGGCCACGATCAACCGGCCCTCGGCATCGGTATGCACAAGGTCCACCTTCGCATCAAGAGTCCGTCTGACAAGCAAAGAAACCCCTCTGGCAAACCGGTCCCCATATGCTGAATAGACGACAAAGTCGTTCTCCAGCACACACGCATCGGCACTGCAAACAAAGTGTGTCTCTTCGATCGCGGCAACATCCACATCCAGGGACAGAAGGTCCCGGAGCAGGCGGGCAGCCTTACTCCGATCCCTTAAGCCCTTCACATTCAGAGTCGCTATCTTGGTTGACATCTTCTAAGACCTGTAAAATAAGAGACAGAATTAACCTACTCACATACGGGGAGGAAATCTGAGTCAGTTAGGACCCCGACGGAATGTCCTAGGCTCCCTACACCTAGCTCTGACGTCATATGTCCATCTAGGACAATCCCGCCGACGTCCGTGGGGTACATTAATTTAAGGCACCTATATAGTGAGGGGTGGAGAATAACAGGGACCCTCCCAGCACAGTATTGGCGCATTTTTCTTAGGTATGGGGAATCAATTTCCGCCATTCTGATGTTGTTGAAGGCTTCTTTTGCCTCCGTTATGTGACTCCATACCTTTAACGGGCCACCGGTATCCCTTACGCATGTAAGCACCCCCGGGGCACCCGGAAAGTTGCGGGGATCTTCCACTGATTTCCCCCCTACCGAGACTTTCTTATACAAAAGTCCTAGTTGGACCCTTTTCCGGCCGGACTGGCTCTTTTTATGCTCTTCCCCCTCTACCTTACAAATGTCTTCCGGCCCCGCGAAGAGTTTTTTCTTTTTCTTCTTGGTTGTTTTGGAATCCTGGGGCTGGGGATCGGACAATCGCTGTGGGGACGAACCCCGGGAAGTGTTTGAGGGAGAAGGGGACGGTGCCCGTGAGGCACGCGACGGGGAAGGGGGGAGACTCCTACTTTTGGGGGCCTCCACTGTTTCTTTGGGGTTAGCAGGAGTGGAAGTGGACCTGGTTTTTCCCATGCCCTCCTCCTTCCTACTACGCCCCGAATGTCTATTTTTTTCCGCATCTACTTCCCCCTCCTCCTCCTCTTCCCTGCTTCTCTTTAGAGAGGGTGTTCTAGGGGGAGGCATTTTGTCGACCTCCATGCCTTCCTCCGCCTGAGGTTGCTGCTGTTGCGTCTTTTGTTGTTGCTTCTTGGGCGACTGTTTTTCCGTCCCTTCTGGTTTTCCCCCCTCCTTCTTCTGCTGTTTTTCTGCCAGTTGCTTTGGTGGTGGTAGCTGCTGCTTCTCGTTTTGGGGGGGAGCTGGTGCACTCTTTTGCGGGGGAGCTGATGCACTCTTCCCCTTCTTTCCACTTGCCACCTCCTTCCAGGCGCCCTCAGCGCTTTTGGCTTCTGCCGTTTTTTTGGCGTCTGTACCTTCTGTAGTGGGCTGGATCACCGGTTGGGGCTTTTTTGTCGGGCACTCCCTTGCCATGTGTCCCGAGATACCGCACACCCAGCAATTCGGCCGCCTGCCCTCCACAACGACCCACATCCTCCTCTTCCTGCAGACCAGGATGTTGGGGACTCTTCTGAACTCTTCCTGGTTAAGAGTCACCTGCAATTCGACATCACCGGTGGCAATTCCGGATTTGCCCACTATTGCCTTCACCTCTTCGACCTTCCCGTATTGGGCGAAGAAGGCACCCATCCTGTCATTTGGGATGTCTACAGGCACGCCGTGAACTGTTATTTTCGTCCTACGGGTGCCCATATATTCAGTTTGCAGCTTTAAGTTTTTTGATATTAGTATGCTGCCTGCCAGCTGCTTGGCCTCTTGTTCCGTTGGTAGGAGAAGGTCCCATAAGGCATTTGACCTCCTTGCCAGTACTTTGGGAAATATTTTTACGGTCTTGAGGACCTCCTCCATAGTCTCTCTGCTGACTCCTGTCAGCTTTCTACTTTTGCTATCTGATGTTAGCAGGGAGATAGTTCTGGTTTCCACTGCTTCAAGGGCCCCGGGAATCGTTAAGAACTCGTTCTCCTTGAACGACCCCTCGTACGTTTTTCTTTGGGCCTCATAATAGTCTGCATCTTTTTTTGGCCTTGGCCTATTCTCAGACCAGGCTGAATTTTCCACCGACACCGGCGGTGTTATCTTTTTCTCGTTCTCATTCATGGCGGCCTGCGACGACCACCACGATAGAACGAATGTCTTTTTTTAGTTTTTTAAACAAACATAAAATGAATAAAGAAAACGGTGGACAACAAAAGGATAAATTTAAACAAAAGTGCAACCAAAGCAAACAAACAAAAAACAGTGAGGAGGGAAACAAAAGGTAAAAAAATAAAAAATAAACACGGATACAAATAAACAAAAAATTAAATGCAAATCAACTAAATCAAAAAAGAATAGCTTTGAAACAAAAATGAAAAACTTTAAACACTTATCGGTACTTTTTCCAACTGCTAGTCCAACCCACCCAAGAATGAAACAAGACACCTGGGGGGGTATATGTATGTAACTAGCGAGTGCACGAAAACAACAACACACCAGGGGATGAACTTAATACAAACCCTGAGGATTTATTGCAACAAAGGTTACAATTGTGGCACAAGGCCAAAAAGGGGAGGGGGAAAAGGCTGGTCAACACTTACTATCTTATACCTAGCTAATCTGTCTCACGACCCATTCATACATTACAATTTACTCATTCACCACAAGAACTCATCCATCACCGTTCAATCCTCCAACCACCATAATACCACATCCACTCCAAGGGAACCTACCAAAACGCGCCCCAATCCATAAAAATTTGATGATACATAAATGATATACATAAAATTCTAATAATGACAGAATGCAAGGGGAGGGAGGTGAACCCAATAATAAATAAAAATAAACACAAAATACAAACTAAACATAACACATGTTAGTAGGGACCGCCCAACCCTCAAAAACAGAGAGGCCGCTGTATTCTGCCCAGGGGACAGAATCAAGAGACGCTCTCGCTAAGGGAGTGGGAAAGCGGAGAAAATATTATGCCGGAATGGGAAAATGTAAAGCTGACCCAGTCGAGATAAAAAAGGTGGGGCCAAAACAAACTGGGGAGGTTGGGAATCTCGACTTGGACCATAACCAAAGAGCAGCCGGGATACAGGCCAGGAACAACATTTACTCACATTAACTAGGTACACTGAAGCTTGTCTAACCTAACCAAGGGGAGGGTTCCACAGGAAGCCACCCCGATGTGCAATAGGTTGACCTAGAAGAGAAAATCAAGGCTAGCCCCGGTCACACGAACCAAGCTCGCCTCTTTTACCCACCTTTCGCTAAAGACTGTCGAATGCAATCGTTTTCTATCAGATCTAATCTTCATCTTGAGCTGATGCTCAAAGAATAGGATTAGATGCCGATGAGAAAGACGGTTGCCCCGCAAGACTTCCTCCTTTCGCGTCGTCCAAATCACCATTCGAGCCGTGGCCAGCAGCGTCAGAAACACCATTCGTTTCACCCCGGAATACGGGGGCGACACATTGTCACACGCGTATGCGCGATCAATGGACACAAGCTGTTCGGGAGCGAGACGAGCCGTCAGCTCGCCGACATGGTCCCATAAGGGGCGGACCCGGGGGCAATGGTAGAAGGCGTGCGGAGCCGTTTCTTCTAAGCCAAGACCACACCGTTCACAGTCTGGCAAATCCGCCAAACCCCATATGAAAGCCTTGTCGTTGAGAGGCAGCCGATTCCGAGCCAATCGCCAGGTAAGCGAAAACTCAGGGTTACTGAGGTAATCCGCCGCTGGCGCCCAAGACCAGTAGGAGCGAAACTCCTCCTCCGACAAGCCGAGCGTATCACGTAGGGAATCCTTCGCGGGCCCCTCCACTAATCCACGATAGAAGACCTTCCTAGGCCGTGACAGGTCACTGGACCGGGGAATGGCCCTCAAGGCCGACCGACACTCGCGGATGAAATCCGACTCGTCCCGGGGTTTACGACGGCGCTCAACCCTCGAGATGGGGGGACTGATGGTAAGGCTAGGGAAGGCGTCCCTAACAATCCCCTCCAGAATCGGATCTCTCCCAGTCAATGCGCGGCGTAGGAAAGCCAACCTAGAGGCACGGACGTGACTCAAGAGGTGCGGCATTCCCAGCCCCCCATGACACGGACGTTTAGTGCAGACTCGTCTGTCGACCCTGTTCACGCGTCCCCTCCATAAAATGGAGGATAGCGATCGCTCGAGCGCCTTCCAATGGGTCCCACAGAGAGGAAGTACAGACAATCGATAAAGAATCAGGGGGAAAATGTATGTAACACACACCTCCGCCCTGCCCTTCACGGACAACCGCCGTCGGTTCCAAGTCTTGCCGGCAGAACCGACCTTTGCAAGTACTTCAGACCAATTCTTCTCCAGCTGGAGGTCCGGTCCAAACCACACTCCAAGAATGCGGACAGGTCCATCCGTCCAACCGAAGCGGCCCGGAAGAGCGACCCCCTTCCAGGCACCTAACCGCAAGCCGGAAGACTTGTCACGGTTTATCTTGGCCCCTGTCACCTTCTCGTACCGGTCAAGCGCCTTCTGTACCGCCTCGATATCGTCCCGGGACGACACGAAAGCAGATACGTCATCGGCGTACGCGGAAACCCTGGCTCGAGCCCCTCCAGGAACGGCGATTCCGCGTAGGGCCGGACTGCCGGTCTCGTCCTTCAGCCGGCGAAGGAGAGGCTCCAACGCCAAAGCATAAAGGAGAGGCGACAGCGGACAACCCTGACGAACCGACCTAGACAGCACGAACGCGTCCGACAACCTTCCGTTCACCTGTACCACAGCACTGGGGGAGCGATACAGGAGGCTAATCCAGCGGCAGAAGTTGGGTGCGAATCCAGCGGCCTGCAGGACAGTAGCAAGGTAGCGATGGTCGACCCTATCAAATGCCTTGGACTGATCCAAATTGATCAGCGCGGCTTGCTCGTCGTCTTTTACACCCTCTATGATCGTGCGGATCAGATGCAGGTTGCTCTGAATTGTTCGGCCCCTCACAGAACAAGTCTGCTCAGGTCCCAACAGAGACTCGGCAACTGACTGCAAACGCTCCTGCAGGATCTTGGCCATAATCTTTAACTCTGTGTTTAGCAGAGTTATGGGCCTGTAGTCATCTAGTTTCCCCCCACCACCTTTGCCCTTTTTCAACAGAGTGATCACGCCCCTGGTGATCCGATTGGGGATGGACCCAGACCGAAACCAGTTGTTGAACACTGCAGTCAAAATCGGAACAAAGATGTGCGACAGCCTCAAGTACAATTCATAGGGCAAACCATCCAGACCGGGCGACTTGCCTCTGCCGACCTTCTTCAAAACCGCGTAGACTTCGCCCTCCGTGATCTCTCCCTCGCAGCTAGCCGCTTCAGTCGGCAAAAGCCGAGGAAAGTCAGCCAAATAGCTACGAAACTCCTCCTCACGGAGACCAGGCTCCTTGGTAAACCGGCTCTCGAAATGGCGCCGAAACGCCTCGCACATGTCGTCAGTAGCCCGAAGAGTACGCCCCTCCGGGGATTCGACTTCACGAATGTAACGATCGCCACCTCGACGGACCTCTTCCCTGCGCAGATCTGCGCCCAAATTCACAGCTTCGGAAGACATCTTGCTTAACTTATGTCTAATTACCTGGCCCATGTACCGCTCGCTATTCGAACGATCCAGGGCCTCCTTAGCTAAGGCTATCTCTAGGGGATCCCCCCCAGCCACCGCCCGGGAATAACTAGACTTGAGTGTCTTCACCTTATCAGCTCTATCTAGAGCGAGCCGTTTGCTGAAATCAGTGGTGAAGGACCTAATCCTACACTTAAGGCGTTCCCACCACTTATTCCCGATAACCGCCCCCACTAGCTCCCGCTGCACTAGTCTAATTAGCTGTTCCCGAAAGTCCTCCCTGTCCAGTAAGGACAGATTGAACTTCCAGTAGCCAGCCATTCTAGGCCTATGGTCTAACGCCACCCGGGCACAAACGAGTTTGTGGTCCGTGTAGCCTACCCAGTGGAACGTAGGGCAATCTAATAGATCTATGTCGGCTCTTCTAACTAACATTCTGTCAAGGTAGCTAACTACCTTGTCAAAAGGCCAATTAAGAGCCCACGTCCACATTTTCCCCCCGGGATGATCGACCCGGTATCTATCGACGAGACCATAATCGTCGATCAGATCAACCAGGCTACGATCGCCCCTTCTCCCGCTAGCTCCCCGCCCCCTGTCTAACTTGGGGTCCAGGATGGCATTCCAGTCCCCCATTAAAACTAGGCGCGTTGAATCCACCAGGAACGGCCCCAACCGCCGAAAAAACGAGACCCGCTCCTCCCGGTCGTTGGGCGCATAAACCGCAACGACTCGGAACGAACCACTTTTCACGGCAATATCGGCCACGATCAACCGGCCCTCGGCATCGGTATGCACAAGGTCCACCTTCGCATCAAGAGTCCGTCTGACAAGCAAAGAAACCCCTCTGGCAAACCGGTCCCCATATGCTGAATAGACGACAAAGTCGTTCTCCAGCACACACGCATCGGCACTGCAAACAAAGTGTGTCTCTTCGATCGCGGCAACATCCACATCCAGGGACAGAAGGTCCCGGAGCAGGCGGGCAGCCTTACTCCGATCCCTTAAGCCCTTCACATTCAGAGTCGCTATCTTGGTTGACATCTTCTAAGACCTGTAAAATAAGAGACAGAATTAACCTACTCACATACGGGGAGGAAATCTGAGTCAGTTAGGACCCCGACGGAATGTCCTAGGCTCCCTACACCTAGCTCTGACGTCATATGTCCATCTAGGACAATCCCGCCGACGTCCGTGGGGTACATTAATTTAAGGCACCTATATAGTGAGGGGTGGAGAATAACAGGGACCCTCCCAGCACAGTATTGGCGCATTTTTCTTAGGTATGGGGAATCAATTTCCGCCATTCTGATGTTGTTGAAGGCTTCTTTTGCCTCCGTTATGTGACTCCATACCTTTAACGGGCCACCGGTATCCCTTACGCATGTAAGCACCCCCGGGGCACCCGGAAAGTTGCGGGGATCTTCCACTGATTTCCCCCCTACCGAGACTTTCTTATACAAAAGTCCTAGTTGGACCCTTTTCCGGCCGGACTGGCTCTTTTTATGCTCTTCCCCCTCTACCTTACAAATGTCTTCCGGCCCCGCGAAGAGTTTTTTCTTTTTCTTCTTGGTTGTTTTGGAATCCTGGGGCTGGGGATCGGACAATCGCTGTGGGGACGAACCCCGGGAAGTGTTTGAGGGAGAAGGGGACGGTGCCCGTGAGGCACGCGACGGGGAAGGGGGGAGACTCCTACTTTTGGGGGCCTCCACTGTTTCTTTGGGGTTAGCAGGAGTGGAAGTGGACCTGGTTTTTCCCATGCCCTCCTCCTTCCTACTACGCCCCGAATGTCTATTTTTTTCCGCATCTACTTCCCCCTCCTCCTCCTCTTCCCTGCTTCTCTTTAGAGAGGGTGTTCTAGGGGGAGGCATTTTGTCGACCTCCATGCCTTCCTCCGCCTGAGGTTGCTGCTGTTGCGTCTTTTGTTGTTGCTTCTTGGGCGACTGTTTTTCCGTCCCTTCTGGTTTTCCCCCCTCCTTCTTCTGCTGTTTTTCTGCCAGTTGCTTTGGTGGTGGTAGCTGCTGCTTCTCGTTTTGGGGGGGAGCTGGTGCACTCTTTTGCGGGGGAGCTGATGCACTCTTCCCCTTCTTTCCACTTGCCACCTCCTTCCAGGCGCCCTCAGCGCTTTTGGCTTCTGCCGTTTTTTTGGCGTCTGTACCTTCTGTAGTGGGCTGGATCACCGGTTGGGGCTTTTTTGTCGGGCACTCCCTTGCCATGTGTCCCGAGATACCGCACACCCAGCAATTCGGCCGCCTGCCCTCCACAACGACCCACATCCTCCTCTTCCTGCAGACCAGGATGTTGGGGACTCTTCTGAACTCTTCCTGGTTAAGAGTCACCTGCAATTCGACATCACCGGTGGCAATTCCGGATTTGCCCACTATTGCCTTCACCTCTTCGACCTTCCCGTATTGGGCGAAGAAGGCACCCATCCTGTCATTTGGGATGTCTACAGGCACGCCGTGAACTGTTATTTTCGTCCTACGGGTGCCCATATATTCAGTTTGCAGCTTTAAGTTTTTTGATATTAGTATGCTGCCTGCCAGCTGCTTGGCCTCTTGTTCCGTTGGTAGGAGAAGGTCCCATAAGGCATTTGACCTCCTTGCCAGTACTTTGGGAAATATTTTTAAGGTCTTGAGGACCTCCTCCATAGTCTCTCTGCTGACTCCTGTCAGCTTTCTACTTTTGCTATCTGATGTTAGCAGGGAGATAGTTCTGGTTTCCACTGCTTCAAGGGCCCCGGGAATCGTTAAGAACTCGTTCTCCTTGAACGACCCCTCGTACGTTTTTCTTTGGGCCTCATAATAGTCTGCATCTTTTTTTGGCCTTGGCCTATTCTCAGACCAGGCTGAATTTTCCACCGACACCGGCGGTGTTATCTTTTTCTCGTTCTCATTCATGGCGGCCTGCGACGACCACCACGATAGAACGAATGTCTTTTTTTAGTTTTTTAAACAAACATAAAATGAATAAAGAAAACGGTGGACAACAAAAGCATAAATTTAAACAAAAGTGCAACCAAAGCAAACAAACAAAAAACAGTGAGGAGGGAAACAAAAGGTAAAAAAATAAAAAATAAACACGGATACAAATAAACAAAAAATTAAATGCAAATCAACTAAATCAAAAAAGAATAGCTTTGAAACAAAAATGAAAAACTTTAAACACTTATCGGTACTTTTTCCAACTGCTAGTCCAACCCACCCAAGAATGAAACAAGACACCTGGGGGGGGTATATGTATGTAACTAGCGAGTGCACGAAAACAACAACACACCAGGGGATGAACTTAATACAAACCCTGAGGATTTATTGTAACAAAGGTTACAATTGTGGCACAAGGCCAAAAAGGGGAGGGGGAAAAGGCTGGTCAACACTTACTATCTTATACCTAGCTAATCTGACTCACGACCCATTCATACATTACAATTTACTCATTCACCACAAGAACTCATCCATCACCGTTCAATCCTCCAACCACCATAATACCACATCCACTCCAAGGGAACCTACCAAAACGCGCCCCAATCCATAAAAATTTGATGATACATAAATGATATACATAAAATTCTAATCATGATAGAATGCAAGGGGCGGGAGGTGAACCCAATAATAAATAAAAATAAACACAAAATACAAACTAAACATAACACATGTTAGTAGGGACCGTCCAACCCTCAAAAATAGAGAGGCCGCTGTATTCTGCCCAGGGGACAAAATCAAGAGGCAACTCTCGCTAAGGGAGTGGGAAGAAGGCTAAAATATTATGCGGGAATGGGAAAATATAAAGCTGACCCAGTCGAGATAAAAGGAGGCCGAAACAAACTGGGGAGGTTGGGAATCTCGACTTGGATCATAACCAAAGAGTAGCCGGGTTACAGGCCAGGAACAACACTTACTCACATTAACTAGGTACACTGAAGCTTGTCTAATCCTAACCAAGGGGAGGGTTCCACAGGAAGCCACCCCGATGTGCAATAGGTTGACCTAGAAGAGAAAATCAAGGCTAGCCCCGGTCACACGAACCAAGCTCGCCTCTTTTACCCACCTTTCGCTAAAGACTGTCGAATGCAATCGTTTTCTATCAGATCTAATCTTCATCTTGAGCTGATGCTCAAAGAATAGGATTAGATGCTGATGAGAAAGACGGTTGCCCCGCAAGACTTCCTCCTTTCGCGTCGTCCAAATCACCATTCGAGCCGTGGCCAGCAGCGTCAGAAACACCATTCGTTTCACCCCGGAATACGGGGGCGACACATTGTCACACGCGTATGCGCGATCAATGGACACAAGCTGTTCGGGAGCGAGACGAGCCGTCAGCTCGCCGACATGGTCCCATAAGGGGCGGACCCGGGGGCAATGGTAGAAGGCGTGCGCAGCCGTTTCTTCTAAGCCAAGACCACACCGTTCACAGTCTGGCAAATCCGCCAAACCCCATATGAAAGCCTTGTCGTTGAGAGGCAGCCGATTCCGAGCCAATCGCCAGGTAAGCGAAAACTCAGGGTTACTGAGGTAATCCGCCGCTGGCGCCCAAGACCAGTAGGAGCGAAACTCCTCCTCCGACAAGCCGAGCGTATCACGTAGGGAATCCTTCGCGGGCCCCTCCACTAATCCACGATAGAAGACCTTCCTAGGCCGTGACAGGTCACTGGACCGGGGAATGGCCCTCAAGGCCGACCGACACTCGCGGATGAAATCCGACTCGTCCCGGGGTTTACGACGGCGCTCAACCCTCGAGATGGGGGGACTGATGGTAAGGCTAGGGAAGGCGTCCCTAACAATCCCCTCCAGAATCGGATCTCTCCCAGTCAATGCGCGGCGTAGGAAAGCCAACCTAGAGGCACGGACGTGACTCAAGAGGTGCGGCATTCCCAGCCCCCCATGACACGGACGTTTAGTGCAGACTCGTCTGTCGACCCTGTTCACGCGTCCCCTCCATAAAATGGAGGATAGCGATCGCTCGAGCGCCTTCCAATGGGTCCCACAGAGAGGAAGTACAGACAATCGATAAAGAATCAGGGGGAAAATGTATGTAACACACACCTCCGCCCTGCCCTTCACGGACAACCGCCGTCGATTCCAAGTCTTGCCGGCAGAACCGACCTTTGCAAGTACTTCAGACCAATTCTTCTCCAGCTGGAGGTCCGGTCCAAACCACACTCCAAGAATGCGGACAGGTCCATCCGTCCAACCGAAGCGGCCCGGAAGAGCGACCCCCTTCCAGGCACCTAACCGCAAGCCGGAAGACTTGTCGCGGTTTATCTTGGCCCCTGTCACCTTCTCGTACCGGTCAAGCGCCTTCTGTACCGCCTCGATATCGTCCCGGGACGACACGAAAGCAGATACGTCATCGGCGTACGCGGAAACCCTGGCTCGAGCCCCTCCAGGAACGGCGATTCCGCGTAGGGCCGGACTGCCGGTCTCGTCCTTCAGCCGACGAAGGAGAGGCTCCAACGCCAAAGCATAAAGGAGAGGCGACAGCGGACAACCCTGACGAACCGACCTAGACAGCACGAACGCGTCCGACAACCTTCCGTTCACCTGTACCACAGCACTGGGGGAGCGATACAGGAGGCTAATCCAGCGGCAGAAGTTGGGTGCGAATCCAGCGGCCTGCAGGACAGTAGCAAGGTAGCGATGGTCGACCCTATCAAATGCCTTGGACTGATCCAAATTGATCAGCGCGGCTTGCTCGTCGTCTTTTACACCCTCTATGATCGTGCGGATCAGATGCAGGTTGCTCTGAATTGTTCGGCCCCTCACAGAACAAGTCTGCTCAGGTCCCAACAGAGACTCGGCAACTGACTGCAAACGCTCCTGCAGGATCTTGGCCATAATCTTTAACTCTGTGTTTAGCAGAGTTATGGGCCTGTAGTCATCTAGTTTCCCCCCACCACCTTTGCCCTTTTTCAACAGAGTGATCACGCCCCTGGTGATCCGGTTGGGGATGGACCCCGACCGAAACCAGTTGTTGAACACTGCAGTCAAAATCGGAACAAAGATGTGCGACAGCCTCAAGTACAATTCATAGGGCAAACCATCCAGACCGGGCGACTTGCCTCTGCCGACCTTCTTCAAAACCGCGTAGACTTCGCCGTCCGTGATCTCTCCATCGCAGCTAGCCGCTTCAGTCGGCAAAAGCCGAGGAAAGTCAGCCAAATAGCTACGAAACTCCTCCTCACGGAGACCAGGCTCCTTGGTAAACCGGCTCTCGAAATGGCGCCGAAACGCCTCGCACATGTCGTCAGTGGCCCGAAGAGTACGCCCCTCCGGGGATTCGACTTCACGAATGTAACGATCGCCACCTCGACGGACCTCTTCCCTGCGCAGATCTGCGCCCAAATTCACAGCTTCGGAAGACATCTTGCTTAACTTATGTCTAATTACCTGGCCCATGTACCGCTCGCTATTCGAACGATCCAGGGCCTCCTTAGCTAAGGCTATCTCTAGGGGATCCCCCCCAGCCACCGCCCGGGAATAACTAGACTTGAGTGTCTTCACCTTATCAGCTCTATCTAGAGCGAGCCGTTTGCTGAAATCAGTGGTGAAGGACCTAATCCTACACTTAAGGCGTTCCCACCACTTATTCCCGATAACCGCCCCCACTAGCTCCCGCTGCACTAGTCTAATTAGCTGTTCCCGAAAGTCCTCCCTGTCCAGTAAGGACAGATTGAACTTCCAGTACCCAGCCATTCTAGGCCTATGGTCTAACGCCACCCGGGCACAAACGAGTTTGTGGTCCGTGTAGCCTACCCAGTGGAACGTAGGGCAATCTAATAGATCTATGTCGGCTCTTCTAACTAACATTCTGTCAAGGTAGCTAACTACCTTGTCAAAAGGCCAATTAAGAGCCCACGTCCACATTTTCCCCCCGGGATGATCGACCCGGTATCTATCGACGAGACCATAATCGTCGATCAGATCAACCAGGCTACGATCGCCCCTTCTCCCGCTAGCTCCCCGCCCCCTGTCTAACTTGGGGTCCAGGATGGCATTCCAGTCCCCCATTAAAACTAGGCGCGTTGAATCCACTAGGAACGGCCCCAACCGCCGAAAAAACGAGACCCGCTCCTCCCGGTCGTTGGGCGCATAAACCGCAACGACTCGGAACGAACCACTTTTCACGGCAATATCGGCCACGATCAACCGGCCCTCGGCATCGGTATGCACAAGGTCCACCTTCGCATCAAGAGTACGCCTGACAAGCAAAGAAACTCCTCTGGCAGAACGGTCCCCATATGCTGAATAGACGACAAAGTCATCGTCCAGCACACACGCATCGGAACTGCAAACAAAGTGGGTCTCCTCGATCGCGGCAACATCCACATCCAGGGACAGAAGGTCCCGGAGAAGGCGGGCAGCCTTACCCCGATCCCTTAAGCCCCTCACATTCAAAGTCGCTATCTTAATAGACATCTTCTAAGCCTGCAAAGAAAAAAGAAGTGCAATAAACCTATTCACATACAGGACGGAAATCTGCGGGTGAAAGGACCCCGACGGATTGTCCCAGGCTCCCCACTCCTAACTCCGACGTCATCCGTCCTTCTGTGACAATCCCGCCGACGTCCGTGGGGTAATTTAGTTTTAGGGCCCTATATAGTGATGGATGGAGACGTACGGGGGCCCTCCCTGCACAAAACATCTGCATTTTTTTCAAATCTTGTGCGCCCATCTCAATCATCCTTATCTCTGGGAAGGCCTCTCTGGCCTCAAAGAGATGGGCCCACACTTTCATATGTTTGCCTGTGTCCCGGATAAGTCCAACCACTCCCGGGGCACGAGGAAAATTTCTAGGATCCTCAACTGATTTGCCGTCAACGGATGACAGCTTGATTAGAGGACCCAACAGTGCTCTCTTGCGGGAGGAGAGATTCTTATCTATCTCCCCCTTATCCGCTCTGCAAATTTCCTCGACTTTGCCGAAGATTCTTTTTTTCTTTTTTCCCCTATCTGGGGGTGGTGGAGTGGGAGTGGATGAACGGGCTGGAGTAGGGAGGGATGGTTGGGGAGTTGGAGGGTCTGATGCAGTAGGAGTAGGTGTGTGCGGGGGTGTGGGGTTGCTAGCAGGGAGTGGAAATCGAGACAGGGAAGGAGGGAGACTCCTATCAGCTGGAGTGTTTTTTTCCTTTTTAGCTGGTGAAGAGGGGACGGATGTACATCTGTTTGTTTCCCTACCCCTCTCTTCACTAATCTGTCCAATTAGCCTATGAATCTGCTTCACTTGTTCCTCTTGTTCCTCCTCATCTTCCTCCCGGTTTCTTTTCAAGGAGGTGGCCCGTTTGGGAGGCACTTCCTCCACCTCCATGTCACTGTTTTGCTTTTCCGGACTTTTTTCCGGACTTTTTGGACTCTTCTGCTGTTTTTGTTTCTGTTGTTGTTGTTGCTGTTTTTGTTTCTCTTTTTCGTACACCTTTGAAGGCTGTACTTCTTTTTGCCTCTTTTCGGGCTGTTTCTTTTGGGGCGTCTCCTTCGGAGCTGGATCGCTCATATTTTTTCGCCCCCTATCCACCTCTTTCCAGGCTTCTACGGGAGGTTTTCCGGTTGTCTCTTTCACAACCACTGCTGCTGTTGTTGCTGCTGGAGGGGGCATTGGTTTAACATTTTTGCCAGGGCATTCCTTGGACATGTGCCCTGACGCACCACACGCCCAGCAGCACGGCTTTCTTCCCTCGACAACAACCAGCATTCTTCTCTTTCGGCACACCAGGGTGTTTGGAATTTCCCGAAAGTTTTCCCTGTTGACAGTTATTTGGACTTCTATGTCCCCTGTTTGGATGCCGCTTTTACTGACAAGGGCCTTAACTTCGTTCACTTCACCATATTTAACGAAAAAGGCCCCCATCCTGTCCTCGCTGATATCTGCTGGGACACCGTGAATTGTTACCTTGGTTCTGCGAGTTCCCATGTACTCTGTCTGCATGCGCAGGTTCTTAGTTGAGAGCAGACTTCCAGACAGTGCCTTTGCCTGCTCCTCTGTAGCTAGGAGTATATCCCACAGAGCGTTTGTCCTTCGAGCCAGGAGTTTTGGGTAAATTTGTAGAGACTTCAAGGCCTCCTCCATCACTTCTCTGCCGACACCGATCAACTTCCGGGTCTTTACCTCCGAAGTTAGAAGAGAGATTGTCCTGGTGTCGACTGCATCCAAGGCTTCTTGAATAGTAATGAATTCATTCCCTTGGAATGAATCCTCAAACTTTTTCCTTTGCTCGCAGTAAAAGGCTGGATCTTTTTCTGGCGGCCTGTTTTTACCCCAGGCCGTTTTTGGGGGTGACACCGGTTGTGAAGGCGGTGTATTGTCTTTGTCAATATTGTTGTCGGCCATGATGGGATTTTTCGGCCCACCACGCCGAACAATTAAGCTTTTGTTGCTTTCTTTAACTTATATTGGTGTTTCACATACGTAAAAAATAGTAATCAAAAGAAAAAAAAACGTACAAACTCAAACGGTAATAAACAACTCAAACGGTAATAAACAACTCAAACGGTAATAAACAACTCAAACAAAAGAAGAAAAATGGACTACGAAAACAAGGAAAATTTAAAAAAGAAAACAAAAACTGAAAGAAAAAGGCAAAATAATACAAAAAGCAAAAATAAAACGGAAAATAAAGAGAAAAAATTAGACAAAAAATAGAACGAGGAAAACTGAAAGTCAAAAAAGGTTGCAAAAATGTAAACTTAAAGCTTATCTTTTAGACGCAAAGGAAACAAGTCAGTAGCAAAAACAACACACCAGGGGATGAACTTAATACAAACCCTGAGGATTTATTATGTTTTTATACATAATTGTGGCACGTGGCCGATGAAGGGGAGGGGTAAAGGCTGGTCCAAACTAACTATCCTATACCTAGCTAATCAGATTCACGACCCATTCATACATTACAATTTACCCATTCACCACAAGAACTCGTCCGTCACCAAACAATCCTCCAACCACCATAATACCGCATCCTCTCAAGGGGAACCTACCAAAAACGCGCCCCACACCATAAAAATTTGATGATAATACATAAAATACATAAAATTTTAATAATGATAGAATGAGAGGGGAGGGAGATGAACCCAATAATCAAATAAATATAAACACAAAAAACAAACTAAACATAACAGATGTTAGTAGGGGACCGTCCAACCCTCAAAATAGAGAGGCCGCTGTATTCTGGCCAGGGGACAAAATCAAGAGGCAACTCTCGCTAAGGGAGTGGGAAGAAGGCTAAAATATTATGCGGGAAAGGGAAAATATAAAGCTGACCCAGTCGAGATAAAAGGGGGCCGAAACAAACTGGGGAGGTTGGGAATCTCGACTTGGATCATAACCAAAGAGTAGCCGGGTTACAGGCCAGGAACAACACTTACTCACATTAACTAGGTACACTGAAGCTTGTCTAATCCTAACCAAGGGGAGGGTTCCACAGGAAGCCACCCCGATGTGCAATAGGTTGACCTAGAAGAGAAAATCAAGGCTAGCCCCGGTCACACGAACCAAGCTCGCCTCTTTTACCCACCTTTCGCTAAAGACTGTCGAATGCAATCGTTTTCTATCAGATCTAATCTTCATCTTGAGCTGATGCTCAAAGAATAGGATTAGATGCTGATAAGAAAGACGGTTGCCCCGCAAGACTTCCTCCATTCGCGTCGTCCAAATCACCATTCGAGCCGTGGCCATCAGCATCAGAAACACCATTCGTTTCTCCCCGGAATACGGGGGCGACACATTGTCACACGCGTATGCGCGATCAATGGACACAAGCTGTTCGGGAGCGAGACGAGCCGTCAGCTCGCCGACATGGTCCCATAAGGGGCGGACCCGGGGGCAATGGTAGAAGGCGTGCGCAGCCGTTTCCTCTAAGCCAAGACCACACCGTTCACAGTCTGGCAAATCCGCCAAACCCCATATGAAAGCCTTGTCGTTGAGAGGCAGCCGATTCCGAGCCAATCGCCAGGTAAGCGAAAACTCAGGGTTACTGAGGTAATCCGCCGCTGGCGCCCAAGACCAGTAGGAGCGAAACTCCTCCTCCGACAAGCCGAGCGTATCACGTAGGGAATCCTTCGCTGGCCCCTCCACTAATCCACGATAGAAGACCTTCCTAGGCCGTGACAGGTCACTGGACCGGGGAATGGCCCTCAAGGCCGACCGACACTCGCGGATGAAATCCGACTCGTCCCGGGGTTTACGACGGCGCTCAACCCTCGAGATGGGGGGACTGATGGTAAGGCTAGGGAAGGCGTCCCTAACAATCCCCTCCAGAATCGGATCTCTCCCAGTCAATGCGCGGCGTAGGAAAGCCAACCTAGAGGCACGGACGTGACTCAAGAGGTGCGGCATTCCCAGCCCCCCATGACACGGACGTTTAGTGCAGACTCGTCTGTCGACCCTGTTCACGCGTCCCCTCCATAAAATGGAGGATAGCGATCGCTCGAGCGCCTTCCAATGGGTCCCACAGAGAGGAAGTACAGACAATCGATAAAGAATCAGGGGGAAAATGTATGTAACACACACCTCCGCCCTGCCCTTCACGGACAACGGCCGTCGATTCCAAGTCTTGCCGGCAGAACCGACCTTTGCAAGTACTTCAGACCAATTCTTCTCCAGCTGGAGGTCCGGTCCAAACCACACTCCAAGAATGCGGACAGGTCCATCCGTCCAACCGAAGCGGCCCGGAAGAGCGACCCCCTTCCAGGCACCTAACCGCAAGCCGGAAGACTTGTCGCGGTTTATCTTGGCCCCTGTCACCTTCTCGTACCGGTCAAGCGCCTTCTGTACCGCCTCGATATCGTCCCGGGACGACACGAAAGCAGATACGTCATCGGCGTACGCGGAAACCCTGGCTCGAGCCCCTCCAGGAACGGCGATTCCGCGTAGGGCCGGACTGCCGGTCTCGTCCTTCAGCCGGCGAAGGAGAGGCTCCAACGCCAAAGCATAAAGGAGAGGCGACAGCGGACAACCCTGACGAACCGACCTAGACAGCACGAACGCGTCCGACAACCTTCCGTTCACCTGTACCACAGCACTGGGGGAGCGATACAGGAGGCTAATCCAGCGGCAGAAGTTGGGTGCGAATCCAGCGGCCTGCAGGACAGTAGCAAGGTAGCGATGGTCGACCCTATCAAATGCCTTGGACTGATCCAAATTGATCAGCGCGGCTTGCTCGTCGTCTTTTACACCCTCTATGATCGTGCGGATCAGATGCAGGTTGCTCTGAATTGTTCGGCCCCTCACAGAACAAGTCTGCTCAGGTCCCAACAGAGACTCGGCAACTGACTGCAAACGCTCCTGCAGGATCTTGGCCATAATCTTTAACTCTGTGTTTAGCAGAGTTATGGGCCTGTAGTCATCTAGTTTCCCCCCACCACCTTTGCCCTTTTTCAACAGAGTGATCACGCCCCTGGTGATCCGATTGGGGATGGACCCCGACCGAAACCAGTTGTTGAACACTGCAGTCAAAATCGGAACAAAGATGTGCGACAGCCTCAAGTACAATTCATAGGGCAAACCATCCAGACCGGGCGACTTGCCTCTGCCGACCTTCTTCAAAACCGCGTAGACTTCGCCGTCCGTGATCTCTCCCTCGCAGCTAGCCGCTTCAGTCGGCGAAAGCCGAGGAAAGTCAGCCAAATAGCTACGAAACTCCTCCTCACGGAGACCAGGCTCCTTGGTAAACCGGCTCTCGAAATGGCGCCGAAACGCCTCGCACATGTCGTCAGTGGCCCGAAGAGTACGCCCCTCCGGGGCTTCGACTTCACGAATGTAACGATCGCCACCTCGACGGACCTCTTCCCTGCGCAGATCTGCGCCCAAGTTCACAGCTTCGGAAGACATCTTGCTTAACTTATGTCTAATTACCTGGCCCATGTACCGCTCGCTATTCGAACGATCCAGGGCCTCCTTAGCTAAGGCTATCTCTAGGGGATCCCCCCCAGCCACCGCCCGGGTGTAACTAGTTTTAAGCGTCTTCACCTTGTCAGCTCTATCTAGAGCGAGCCGTTTGCTGAAATCAGTGGTGAAGGACCTAATCCTACATTTAAGGCGTTCCCACCACTTATTCCCGATAACCGCCCCCACTAGCTCCCGCTGCACTAGTCTAATTAGCTGTTCCCGAAAGTCCTCCCTGTCCAGTAAGGACAGATTGAACTTCCAGTAACCAGCCATTCTAGGCCTACAGTCTAACGCCACCCGGGCACAAACGAGTTTGTGGTCCGTGTAGCCTACCCAGTGGAACGTAGGGCAATCTAGTAGATCTATGTCGGCTCTTCTAACTAACATTCTGTCAAGGTAGCTGACTACCTTGTCAAAAGGCCAATTAAGAGCCCACGTCCACATTTTCCCCCCGGGATGATCGACCCGGTATCTATCGACGAGACCATAATCGTCGATCAGATCAACCAGGCTACGATCGCCCCTTCTCCCGCTAGCTCCCCGCCCCCTGTCTAACTTGGGGTCCAGGATGGCATTCCAGTCCCCCATTAAAACTAGGCGCGTTGAATCCACTAGGAACGGCCCCAACCGCCGAAAAAACGAGACCCGCTCCTCCCGGTCGTTGGGCGCATAAACCGCAACGACTCGGAACGAACCACTTTTCACGGCAATATCGGCCACTATCAACCGGCCCTCGGCATCGGTATGCACAAGGTCCACCTTCGCATCGAGAGTACGCCTGACAAGCAAAGAAACTCCTCTGGCAGAACGGTCCCCATATGCTGAATAGACGACAAAGTCATCGTCCAGCACACACGCATCGGAACTGCAAACAAAGTGGGTCTCCTCGATCGCGGCAACATCCACATCCAGGGACAGAAGGTCCCGGAGCAGGCGGGCAGCCTTACCCCGATCCCTTAAGCCCCTCACATTCAAAGTCGCTATCTTAATAGACATCTTCTAAGCCTGCGAAGAAAAAAGAAGAAGTGCAATAAACCTATTCACATACAGGACGGAAATCTGCGGGTGAAAGGACCCCGACGGATTGTCCCAGGCTCCCCACTCCTAACTCCGACGTCATCCGTCCTTCTGTGACAATCCCGCCGACGTCCGTGGGGTAATTTAGTTTAAGGGCCCTATATAGTGATGGATGGAGACGTACGGGGGCTCTCCCTGCACAAAACATCTGCATTTTTTTCAAATCTTGTGCGCCCATCTCAATCATCCTTATCTCTGGGAAGGCCTCTCTGGCCTCAAAGAGATGGGCCCACACTTTCATGTGTTTGCCTGTGTCCCGGATAAGTCCAACCACTCCCGGGGCACGAGGAAAATTTCTAGGATCCTCAACTGATTTGCCGTCAACGGATGACAGCTTGATTAGAGGACCCAACAGTGCCCTCTTGCGGGAGGAGAGGTTCTTATCTATCTCCCCCTTATCCGCTCTGCAAATTTCCTCGACTTTGCCGAAGATTCTTTTTTTCTTTTTTCCCCTATCTGGGGGTGGTGGAGTGGGAGTGGATGAACGGGCTGGAGTAGGGAGGGATGGTTGGGGAGTTGGAGGGTCTGATGCAGTAGGAGTAGGTGTGTGCGGGGGTGTGGGGTTGCTAGCAGGGAGTGGAAATCGAGACAGGGAAGGAGGGAGACTCCTATCAGCTGGAGTGTTTTTTTCCTTTTTAGCTGGTGAAGAGGGGACGGATGTACATCTGTTTGTTTCCCTACCCCTCTCTTCACTAATCTGTCCAATTAGCCTATGAATCTGCTTCACTTGTTCCTCTTGTTCCTCCTCATCTTCCTCCCGGTTTCTTTTCAAGGAGGTGGCCCGTTTGGGAGGCACTTCCTCCACCTCCATGTCGCTGTTTTGCTTTTCCGGACTTTTTTCCGGACTTTTTGGACTCTTCTGCTGTTTTTGTTTCTGTTGTTGTTGTTGCTGTTTTTGTTTCTCTTTTTCGTACACCTTTGAAGGCTGTACTTCTTTTTGCCTCTTTTCGGGCTGTTTCTTTTGGGGCGTCTCCTTCGGAGCTGGATCGCTAATATTTTTTCGCCCCCTATCCACCTCTTTCCAGGCTTCTACGGGAGGTTTTCCGGTTGTCTCTTTCACAACCACTGCTGCTGTTGTTGCTACTGGAGGGGGCATTGGTTTAACATTTTTGCCAGGGCATTCCTTGGACATGTGCCCTGACGCACCACACGCCCAGCAGCACGGCTTTCTTCCCTCGACAACAACCAGCATTCTTCTCTTTCGGCACACCAGGGTGTTTGGAATTTCCCGAAAGTTTTCCCTGTTGACAGTTATTTGGACTTCTATGTCCCCTGTTTGGATGCCGCTTTTACTGACAAGGGCCTTAACTTCGTTCACTTCACCATATTTAACGAAAAAGGCCCCCATCCTGTCCTCGCTGATATCTGCTGGGACACCGTGAATTGTTACCTTGGTTCTGCGAGTTCCCATGTACTCTGTCTGCATGCGCAGGTTCTTAGTTGAGAGCAGACTTCCAGCCAGTGCCTTTGCCTGCTCCTCTGTAGCTAGGAGTATATCCCACAGAGCGTTTGTCCTTCGAGCCAGGAGTTTTGGGTAAATTTGTAGAGACTTCAAGGCCTCCTCCATCACTTCTCTGCCGACACCGATCAACTTCCGGGTCTTTACCTCCGAAGTTAGCAGAGAGATTGTCCTGGTGTCGACTGCATCCAAGGCTTCTTGAATAGTAATGAATTCATTCCCTTGGAATGAATCCTCAAACTTTTTCCTTTGCTCGCAGTAAAAGGCTGGATCTTTTTCTGGCGGCCTGTTTTTACCCCAGGCCGTTTTTGGGGGTGACACCGGTTGTGAAGGCGGTGTATTGTCTTTGTCAATATTGTTGTCGGCCATGATGGGATTTTTCGGCCCACCACGCCGAACAATTAAGCTTTTGTTGCTTTCTTTAACTTATATTGGTGTTTCACATACGTAAAAAATAGTAATCAAAAGAAAAAAAAACGTACAAACTCAAACGGTAATAAACAACTCAAACGGTAATAAACAACTCAAACGGTAATAAACAACTCAAACGGTAATAAACAACTCAAACAAAAGAAGAAAAATGGACTACGAAAACAAGGAAAATTTAAAAAAGAAAACAAAAACTGAAAGAAAAAGGCAAAATAATACAAAAAGCAAAAATAAAACGGAAAATAAAGAGAAAAAATTAGACAAAAAATAGAACGAGGAAAACTGAAAGTCAAAAAAGGTTGCAAAAATGTAAACTTAAAGCTTATCTTTTAGACGCAAAGGAAACAAGTCAGTAGCAAAAACAACACACCAGGGGATGAACTTAATACAAACCCTGAGGATTTATTATGTTTTTATACATAATTGTGGCACGTGGCCGATGAAGGGGAGGGGTAAAGGCTGGTCCAAACTAACTATCCTATACCTAGCTAATCAGATTCACGACCCATTCATACATTACAATTTACCCATTCACCACAAGAACTCGTCCGTCACCAAACAATCCTCCAACCACCATAATACCGCATCCTCTCAAGGGGAACCTACCAAAAACGCGCCCCACACCATAAAAATTTGATGATAATACATAAAATACATAAAATTTTAATAATGATAGAATGAGAGGGGAGGGAGATGAACCCAATAATCAAATAAATATAAACACAAAAAACAAACTAAACATAACAGATGTTAGTAGGGGACCGTCCAACCCTCAAAATAGAGAGGCCGCTGTATTCTGGCCAGGGGACAAAATCAAGAGGCAACTCTCGCTAAGGGAGTGGGAAGAAGGCTAAAATATTATGCGGGAAAGGGAAAATATAAAGCTGACCCAGTCGAGATAAAAGGGGGCCGAAACAAACTGGGGAGGTTGGGAATCTCGACTTGGATCATAACCAAAGAGTAGCCGGGTTACAGGCCAGGAACAACACTTACTCACATTAACTAGGTACACTGAAGCTTGTCTAATCCTAACCAAGGGGAGGGTTCCACAGGAAGCCACCCCGATGTGCAATAGGTTGACCTAGAAGAGAAAATCAAGGCTAGCCCCGGTCACACGAACCAAGCTCGCCTCTTTTACCCACCTTTCGCTAAAGACTGTCGAATGCAATCGTTTTCTATCAGATCTAATCTTCATCTTGAGCTGATGCTCAAAGAATAGGATTAGATGCTGATAAGAAAGACGGTTGCCCCGCAAGACTTCCTCCATTCGCGTCGTCCAAATCACCATTCGAGCCGTGGCCATCAGCATCAGAAACACCATTCGTTTCTCCCCGGAATACGGGGGCGACACATTGTCACACGCGTATGCGCGATCAATGGACACAAGCTGTTCGGGAGCGAGACGAGCCGTCAGCTCGCCGACATGGTCCCATAAGGGGCGGACCCGGGGGCAATGGTAGAAGGCGTGCGCAGCCGTTTCTTCTAAGCCAAGACCACACCGTTCACAGTCTGGCAAATCCGCCAAACCCCATATGAAAGCCTTGTCGTTGAGAGGCAGCCGATTCCGAGCCAATCGCCAGGTAAGCGAAAACTCAGGGTTACTGAGGTAATCCGCCGCTGGCGCCCAAGACCAGTAGGAGCGAAACTCCTCCTCCGACAAGCCGAGCGTATCACGTAGGGAATCCTTCGCGGGCCCCTCCACTAATCCACGATAGAAGACCTTCCTAGGCCGTGACAGGTCACTGGACCGGGGAATGGCCCTCAAGGCCGACCGACACTCGCGGATGAAATCCGACTCGTCCCGGGGTTTACGACGGCGCTCAACCCTCGAGATGGGGGGACTGATGGTAAGGCTAGGGAAGGCGTCCCTAACAATCCCCTCCAGAATCGGATCTCTCCCAGTCAATGCGCGGCGTAGGAAAGCCAACCTAGAGGCACGGACGTGACTCAAGAGGTGCGGCATTCCCAGCCCCCCATGACACGGACGTTTAGTGCAGACTCGTCTGTCGACCCTGTTCACGCGTCCCCTCCATAAAATGGAGGATAGCGATCGCTCGAGCGCCTTCCAATGGGCCCCACAGAGAGGAAGTACAGACAATCGATAAAGAATCAGGGGGAAAATGTATGTAACACACACCTCCGCCCTGCCCTTCACGGACAACCGCCGTCGATTCCAAGTCTTGCCGGCAGAACCGACCTTTGCAAGTACTTCAGACCAATTCTTCTCCAGCTGGAGGTCCGGTCCAAACCACACTCCAAGAATGCGGACAGGTCCATCCGTCCAACCGAAGCGGCCCGGAAGAGCGACCCCCTTCCAGGCACCTAACCGCAAGCCGGAAGACTTGTCGCGGTTTATCTTGGCCCCTGTCACCTTCTCGTACCGGTCAAGCGCCTTCTGTACCGCCTCGATATCGTCCCGGGACGACACGAAAGCAGATACGTCATCGGCGTACGCGGAAACCCTGGCTCGAGCCCCTCCAGGAACGGCGATTCCGCGTAGGGCCGGACTGCCGGTCTCGTCCTTCAGCCGGCGAAGGAGAGGCTCCAACGCCAAAGCATAAAGGAGAGGCGACAGCGGGCAACCCTGACGAACCGACCTAGACAGCACGAACGCGTCCGACAACCTTCCGTTCACCTGTACCACAGCACTGGGGGAGCGATACAGGAGGCTAATCCAGCGGCAGAAGTTGGGTGCGAATCCAGCGGCCTGCAGGACAGTAGCAAGGTAGCGATGGTCGACCCTATCAAATGCCTTGGACTGATCCAAATTGATCAGCGCGGCTTGCTCGTCGTCTTTTACACCCTCTATGATCGTGCGGATCAGATGCAGGTTGCTCTGAATTGTTCGGCCCCTCACAGAACAAGTCTGCTCAGGTCCCAACAGAGACTCGGCAACTGACTGCAAACGCTCCTGCAGGATCTTGGCCATAATCTTTAACTCTGTGTTTAGCAGAGTTATGGGCCTGTAGTCATCTAGTTTCCCCCCACCACCTTTGCCCTTTTTCAACAGAGTGATCACGCCCCTGGTGATCCGATTGGGGATGGACCCCGACCGAAACCAGTTGTTGAACACTGCAGTCAAAATCGGAACAAAGATGTGCGACAGCCTCAAGTACAATTCATAGGGCAAACCATCCAGACCGGGCGACTTGCCTCTGCCGACCTTCTTCAAAACCGCGTAGACTTCGCCCTCCGTGATCTCTCCCTCGCAGCTAGCCGCTTCAGTCGGCAAAAGCCGAGGAAAGTCAGCCAAATAGCTACGAAACTCCTCCTCACGGAGACCAGGCTCCTTGGTAAACCGGCTCTCGAAATGGCGCCGAAACGCCTCGCACATGTCGTCAGTGGCCCGAAGAGTACGCCCCTCCGGGGATTCGACTTCACGAATGTAACGATCGCCACCTCGACGGACCTCTTCCCTGCGCAGATCTGCGCCCAAATTCACAGCTTCGGAAGACATCTTGCTTAACTTATGTCTAATTACCTGGCCCATGTACCGCTCGCTATTCGAACGATCCAGGGCCTCCTTAGCTAAGGCTATCTCTAGGGGATCCCCCCCAGCCACCGCCCGGGAATAACTAGACTTGAGTGTCTTCACCTTATCAGCTCTATCTAGAGCGAGCCGTTTGCTGAAATCAGTGGTGAAGGACCTAATCCTACACTTAAGGCGTTCCCACCACTTATTCCCGATAACCGCCCCCACTAGCTCCCGCTGCACTAGTCTAATTAGCTGTTCCCGAAAGTCCTCCCTGTCCAGTAAGGACAGATTGAACTTCCAGTACCCAGCCATTCTAGGCCTACAGTCTAACGCCACCCGGGCACAAACGAGTTTGTGGTCCGAATAGCCTACCCAGTGGAACGTAGGGCAATCTAGTAGATCTATGTCGGCTCTTCTAACTAACATTCTGTCAAGGTAGCTAACTACCTTGTCAAAAGGCCAATTAAGAGCCCACGTCCACATTTTCCCCCCGGGATGATCGACCCGGTATCTATCGACGAGACCATAATCGTCGATCAGATCAACCAGGCTACGATCGCCCCTTCTCCCGCTAGCTCCCCGCCCCCTGTCTAACTTGGGGTCCAGGATGGCATTCCAGTCCCCCATTAAAACTAGGCGCGTTGAATCCACTAGGAACGGCCCCAACCGCCGAAAAAACGAGACCCGCTCCTCCCGGTCGTTGGGCGCATAAACCGCAACGACTCGGAACGAACCACTTTTCACGGCAATATCGGCCACGATCAACCGGCCCTCGGCATCGGTATGCACAAGGTCCACCTTCGCATCAAGAGTACGCCTGACAAGCAAAGAAACTCCTCTGGCAGAACGGTCCCCATATGCTGAATAGACGACAAAGTCATCGTCCAGCACACACGCATCGGAACTGCAAACAAAGTGGGTCTCCTCGATCGCGGCAACATCCACATCCAGGGACAGAAGGTCCCGGAGCAGGCGGGCAGCCTTACCCCGATCCCTTAAGCCCCTCACATTCAAAGTCGCTATCTTAATAGACATCTTCTAAGCCTGCAAAGAAAGAAAAGAAGAAGTGCAATAAACCTATTCACATACAGGACGGAAATCTGCGGGTGAAAGGACCCCGACGGATTGTCCCAGGCTCCCCACGCCTAACTCTGACGTTATCCGTCCTTCTGTGACAATCCCGCCGACGTCCGTGGGGTAATTTAGTTTTAGGGCCCTATATAATGAAGGGTGGAGACGTACGGGGGCCCTCCCTGAACAAAACAAGTGCATTTTTTTAAGATCTTGCGACCCAGTCTCCACCATCCTTATCTCTGGGAAGGCTTCTCTGGCTTCGAAGAGATGGGTCCAGACTTTCAAGTGCCTACCGGAATCCCGGATCAGTCCGACAACTCCCGGGGCACCAGGAACATTTCTGGGGTCCTCCACTGATTTACCATCAACAGATGACAGTTTAATTAGAGGCCCCAGTAATGCTCTCTTGCGAGAGGAGAGGTTTTTGTCTATCTCCCCTTTCTCTGCTCTACAAATTTCTTCGACCTTGCCGAAGATCCTTTTCTTCTTTTTTCCCCTATCTGGGGGTGGTGGAGTGGGAGTGGACGAAGAGGTTGGAGTAGGGAGGGGTGATTGGGGAATTGGAGGGTCTGAGGCAGTAGGAGTAGGTGTGTGCGGGGGTGTGGGGGTGGTAGGCGGAAGTGGATATCGAGACAGGGAGGGAGGGAGACTCCTATCTGCAGAAGTGTTTTTTTCTTTTTTCAATGGTGAATAGGGGGCGGATGTAACTTTGTTTTTCTCCCTGCCCCTATCGTCACTAATATGACCAATTAGTCTATTTATCCGATCTGCTTGTTCAGCATGTTGTTCTTCTTCCTCCTCGTCTTCCTCTCGGTTCCTTTTCAAGGAGGCAGCCCGTTTGGGAGGCACTTCCTCCACCTCCATGTCGCTGTTTTGTTGCTGGAGCTGTTGCTGCTGCTGCTTCTCTTGTTTTTTCTGTTTTGTTTGCTCCTTTGAAGCTTGTCCTTCTTTTGGCCTCTTTTCGAGGTGTTTTTTAGGGGGCGTTTCCTGCGGGGCTGCAACAGATGTATTTTTCCGCCCCTTATCCACCTCTTTCCAGGCTTCTTGGGAAGGTTTTCCGGGTGGTTTTTCAACCACTACTGTTGTTGTTGCTGCTGCTGGAGGGGGCATCGGCATGACTTTATTCTTGCCAGGGCACTCCTTGGACATGTGTCCTGACGCACCACACGCCCAACAGCATGGCTTCCTCCCCTCCACCACGACCAGCATTCTTCTTTTTCGGCACACCAAGGTGTTTGGGATCTCTTGGAAGTTTTCCCTGTTCAAGGTTACTTGCACCTCCATGTCGCCGGTCAGGATGCCGCCTTTGCTAACGAGGGCCTTGACGTCGTTCACCTCGCCATATTTGGCGAAGAAGGCCCCCATCCTGTCCTCGTTGATATCTACTGGGACCCCGTGGATCGTAACCTTGGTCCTGCGGGTTCCCATGTATTCGGTCTGAATGCGCAGGTTCTTTGTTGCAAGTAGGCTTCCTGCCAGAGCCTTTGCCTGCTCTTCCGTGGCGAGTAGTATGTCCCACAGAGCATTCGTCCTCCGCGCCAGAAACTTGGGGTTAATTTGTAAGGTTCTTAAGGCCTCCTCCATTACCTCTCTGCCGACGCCGATCAACTTTCGGGTTTTTATATCCGAAGTTAGGAGAGATATTGTTCTCGTGTCGACAGCATTCAGCGCTTCTTGAATCGTGAGGAATTCATTGCCTTTGAATGATTCCTCGAATTTTTTTCTCTGTTCGCAGTAATATGCTGCATCTTTTTCCGGGGGCCTGTTTTTCCCCCAGGCCGTTTTCTGGGGTGACACCGGTTGTGAAGGCGGTGTATTTTCCTCAATGTTATTGTCGGCCATGATGGGATATTTCGGCCCACCACGCCGAACAATTAAGCTTTTTGTTGCTTTTTAAAAGGTATGTTGGTGTTTCCAGAGACGTAAAAAAATAATAATCAAAATAAACAAGAAAAAACGTACAAACTCAAACGGTAATAAACAACTCAAACGGTAATAAACAACTCAAACGGTAATAAACAACTCAAACAAAAGAAGAAAAATGGACTACGAAAACAAGGAAAATTTAAAAAAGAAAACAAAAACTGAAAGAAAAAGGCAAAATAATACAAAAAGCAAAAATAAAACGGAAAATAAAGAGAAAAAATTAAACAAATGCAAAAATAGAACGAGGAAAACTGAAAGTCAAAAAAGGTTGCAAAAATGTAAACTTAAAAGCTTATCTTTTCGACGCAAAGGAAACAAGTCAGTAGCAAAAACAACACACCAGGGGATGAACTTAATACAAACCCTGAGGATTTATTGTAACAAAGGTTACAATTGTGGCACAAGGCCAAAAAGGGGAGGGGGAAAAGGCTGGTCAACACTTACTATCTTATACCTAGCTAATCTGACTCACGACCCATTCATACATTACAATTTACCCATTCACCACAAGAACTCGTCCGTCACCAAACAATCCTCCAACCACCATAATACCGCATCCTCTCAAGGGGAACCTACCAAAAAACGCGCCCCACACCATAAAAATTTGATGATAATACATAAAATACATAAAATTTTAATAATGATAGAATGAGAGGGGAGGGAGATGAACCCAATAATCAAATAAATATAAACACAAAATACAAACTAAACATAACAGATGTTAGTAGGGGACCGTCCAACCCTCAAAATAGAGAGGCCGCTGTATTCTGCCCAGGAGACAAAATCAAGAGGCAACTCTCGCTAAGGGAGTGGGAAGAAGGCTAAAATATTATGCGGGAAAGGGAAAATATAAAGCTGACCCAGTCGAGATAAAAGGGGGCCGAAACAAACTGGGGAGGTTGGGAATCTCGACTTGGATCATAACCAAAGAGTAGCCGGGTTACAGGCCAGGAACAACACTTACTCACATTAACTAGGTACACTGAAGCTTGTCTAATCCTAACCAAGGGGAGGGTTCCACAGGAAGCCACCCCGATGTGCAATAGGTTGACCTAGAAGAGAAAATCAAGGCTAGCCCCGGTCACACGAACCAAGCTCGCCTCTTTTACCCACCTTTCGCTAAAGACTGTCGAATGCAATCGTTTTCTATCAGATCTAATCTTCATCTTGAGCTGATGCTCAAAGAATAGGATTAGATGCTGATGAGAAAGACGGTTGCCCCGCAAGACTTCCTCCATTCGCGTCGTCCAAATCACCATTCGAGCCGTGGCCAGCAGCGTCAGAAACACCATTCGTTTCACCCCGGAATACGGGGGCGACACATTGTCACACGCGTATGCGCGATCAATGGACACAAGCTGTTCGGGAGCGAGACGAGCCGTCAGCTCGCCGACATGGTCCCATAAGGGGCGGACCCGGGGGCAATGGTAGAAGGCGTGCGGAGCCGTTTCTTCTAAGCCAAGACCACACCGTTCACAGTCTGGCAAATCCGCCAAACCCCATATGAAAGCCTTGTCGTTGAGAGGCAGCCGATTCCGAGCCAATCGCCAGGTAAGCGAAAACTCAGGGTTACTGAGGTAATCCGCCGCTGGCGCCCAAGACCAGTAGGAGCGAAACTCCTCCTCCGACAAGCCGAGCGTATCACGTAGGGAATCCTTCGCGGGCCCCTCCACTAATCCACGATAGAAGACCTTCCTAGGCCGTGACAGGTCACTGGACCGGGGAATGGCCCTCAAGGCCGACCGACACTCGCGGATGAAATCCGACTCGTCCCGGGGTTTACGACGGCGCTCAACCCTCGAGATGGGGGGACTGATGGTAAGGCTAGGGAAGGCGTCCCTAACAATCCCCTCCAGAATCGGATCTCTCCCAGTCAATGCGCGGCGTAGGAAAGCCAACCTAGAGGCACGGACGTGACTCAAGAGGTGCGGCATTCCCAGCCCCCCATGACACGGACGTTTAGTGCAGACTCGTCTGTCGACCCTGTTCACGCGTCCCCTCCATAAAATGGAGGATAGCGATCGCTCGAGCGCCTTCCAATGGGTCCCACAGAGAGGAAGTACAGACAATCGATAAAGAATCAGGGGGAAAATGTATGTAACACACACCTCCGCCCTGCCCTTCACGGACAACCGCCGTCGATTCCAAGTCTTGCCGGCAGAACCGACCTTTGCAAGTACTTCAGACCAATTCTTCTCCAGCTGGAGGTCCGGTCCAAACCACACTCCAAGAATGCGGACAGGTCCATCCGTCCAACCGAAGCGGCCCGGAAGAGCGACCCCCTTCCAGGCACCTAACCGCAAGCCGGAAGACTTGTCGCGGTTTATCTTGGCCCCTGTCACCTTCTCGTACCGGTCAAGCGCCTTCTGTACCGCCTCGATATCGTCCCGGGACGACACGAAAGCAGATACGTCATCGGCGTACGCGGAAACCCTGGCTCGAGCCCCTCCAGGAACGGCGATTCCGCGTAGGGCCGGACTGCCGGTCTCGTCCTTCAGCCGACGAAGGAGAGGCTCCAACGCCAAAGCATAAAGGAGAGGCGACAGCGGACAACCCTGACGAACCGACCTAGACAGCACGAACGCGTCCGACAACCTTCCGTTCACCTGTACCACAGCACTGGGGGAGCGATACAGGAGGCTAATCCAGCGGCAGAAGTTGGGTGCGAATCCAGCGGCCTGCAGGACAGTAGCAAGGTAGCGATGGTCGACCCTATCAAATGCCTTGGACTGATCCAAATTGATCAGCGCGGCTTGCTCGTCGTCTTTTACACCCTCTATGATCGTGCGGATCAGATGCAGGTTGCTCTGAATTGTTCGGCCCCTCACAGAACAAGTCTGCTCAGGTCCCAACAGAGACTCGGCAACTGACTGCAAACGCTCCTGCAGGATCTTGGCCATAATCTTTAACTCTGTGTTTAGCAGAGTTATGGGCCTGTAGTCATCTAGTTTCCCCCCACCACCTTTGCCCTTTTTCAACAGAGTGATCACGCCCCTGGTGATCCGGTTGGGGATGGACCCCGACCGAAACCAGTTGTTGAACACTGCAGTCAAAATCGGAACAAAGATGTGCGACAGCCTCAAGTACAATTCATAGGGCAAACCATCCAGACCGGGCGACTTGCCTCTGCCGACCTTCTTCAAAACCGCGTAGACTTCGCCGTCCGTGATCTCTCCCTCGCAGCTAGCCGCTTCAGTCGGCAAAAGCCGAGGAAAGTCAGCCAAATAGCTACGAAACTCCTCCTCACGGAGACCAGGCTCCTTGGTAAACCGGCTCTCGAAATGGCGCCGAAACGCCTCGCACATGTCGTCAGTGGCCCGAAGAGTACGCCCCTCCGGGGATTCGACTTCACGAATGTAACGATCGCCACCTCGACGGACCTCTTCCCTGCGCAGATCTGCGCCCAAATTCACAGCTTCGGAAGACATCTTGCTTAACTTATGTCTAATTACCTGGCCCATGTACCGCTCGCTATTCGAACGATCCAGGGCCTCCTTAGCTAAGGCTATCTCTAGGGGATCCCCCCCAGCCACCGCCCGGGAATAACTAGACTTGAGTGTCTTCACCTTATCAGCTCTATCTAGAGCGAGCCGTTTGCTGAAATCAGTGGTGAAGGACCTAATCCTACACTTAAGGCGTTCCCACCACTTATTCCCGATAACCGCCCCCACTAGCTCCCGCTGCACTAGTCTAATTAGCTGTTCCCGAAAGTCCTCCCTGTCCAGTAAGGACAGATTGAACTTCCAGTACCCAGCCATTCTAGGCCTATGGTCTAACGCCACCCGGGCACAAACGAGTTTGTGGTCCGTGTAGCCTACCCAGTGGAACGTAGGGCAATCTAATAGATCTATGTCGGCTCTTCTAACTAACATTCTGTCAAGGTAGCTAACTACCTTGTCAAAAGGCCAATTAAGAGCCCACGTCCACATTTTCCCCCCGGGATGATCGACCCGGTATCTATCGACGAGACCATAATCGTCGATCAGATCAACCAGGCTACGATCGCCCCTTCTCCCGCTAGCTCCCCGCCCCCTGTCTAACTTGGGGTCCAGGATGGCATTCCAGTCCCCCATTAAAACTAGGCGCGTTGAATCCACTAGGAACGGCCCCAACCGCCGAGAAAACGAGACCCGCTCCTCCCGGTCGTTGGGCGCATAAACCGCAACGACTCGGAACGAACCACTTTTCACGGCAATATCGGCCACGATCAACCGGCCCTCGGCATCGGTATGCACAAGGTCCACCTTCGCATCAAGAGTACGCCTGACAAGCAAAGAAACTCCTCTGGCAGAACGGTCCCCATATGCTGAATAGACGACAAAGTCATCGTCCAGCACACACGCATCGGAACTGCAAACAAAGTGGGTCTCCTCGATCGCGGCAACATCCACATCCAGGGACAGAAGGTCCCGGAGAAGGCGGGCAGCCTTACCCCGATCCCTTAAGCCCCTCACATTCAAAGTCGCTATCTTAATAGACATCTTCTAAGCCTGCAAAGAAAAAAGAAGTGCAATAAACCTATTCACATACAGGACGGAAATCTGCGGGTGAAAGGACCCCGACGGATTGTCCCAGGCTCCCCACTCCTAACTCCGACGTCATCCGTCCTTCTGTGACAATCCCGCCGACGTCCGTGGGGTAATTTAGTTTTAGGGCCCTATATAGTGATGGATGGAGACGTACGGGTGCCCTCCCTGCACAAAACATCTGCATTTTTTTCAAATCTTGTGCGCCCATCTCAATCATCCTTATCTCTGGGAAGGCCTCTCTGGCCTCAAAGAGATGGGCCCACACTTTCATATGTTTGCCTGTGTCCCGGATAAGTCCAACCACTCCCGGGGCACGAGGAAAATTTCTAGGATCCTCAACTGATTTGCCGTCAACGGATGACAGCTTGATTAGAGGACCCAACAGTGCTCTCTTGCGGGAGGAGAGATTCTTATCTATCTCCCCCTTATCCGCTCTGCAAATTTCCTCGACTTTGCCGAAGATTCTTTTTTTCTTTTTTCCCCTATCTGGGGGTGGTGGAGTGGGAGTGGATGAACGGGCTGGAGTAGGGAGGGATGGTTGGGGAGTTGGAGGGTCTGATGCAGTAGGAGTAGGTGTGTGCGGGGGTGTGGGGTTGCTAGCAGGGAGTGGAAATCGAGACAGGGAAGGAGGGAGACTCCTATCAGCTGGAGTGTTTTTTTCCTTTTTAGCTGGTGAAGAGGGGACGGATGTACATCTGTTTGTTTCCCTACCCCTCTCTTCACTAATCTGTCCAATTAGCCTATGAATCTGCTTCACTTGTTCCTCTTGTTCCTCCTCATCTTCCTCCCGGTTTCTTTTCAAGGAGGTGGCCCGTTTGGGAGGCACTTCCTCCACCTCCATGTCACTGTTTTGCTTTTCCGGACTTTTTTCCGGACTTTTTGGACTCTTCTGCTGTTTTTGTTTCTGTTGTTGTTGTTGCTGTTTTTGTTTCTCTTTTTCGTACACCTTTGAAGGCTGTACTTCTTTTTGCCTCTTTTCGGGCTGTTTCTTTTGGGGCGTCTCCTTCGGAGCTGGATCGCTCATATTTTTTCGCCCCCTATCCACCTCTTTCCAGGCTTCTACGGGAGGTTTTCCGGTTGTCTCTTTCACAACCACTGCTGCTGTTGTTGCTGCTGGAGGGGGCATTGGTTTAACATTTTTGCCAGGGCATTCCTTGGACATGTGCCCTGACGCACCACACGCCCAGCAGCACGGCTTTCTTCCCTCGACAACAACCAGCATTCTTCTCTTTCGGCACACCAGGGTGTTTGGAATTTCCCGAAAGTTTTCCCTGTTGACAGTTATTTGGACTTCTATGTCCCCTGTTTGGATGCCGCTTTTACTGACAAGGGCCTTAACTTCGTTCACTTCACCATATTTAACGAAAAAGGCCCCCATCCTGTCCTCGCTGATATCTGCTGGGACACCGTGAATTGTTACCTTGGTTCTGCGAGTTCCCATGTACTCTGTCTGCATGCGCAGGTTCTTAGTTGAGAGCAGACTTCCAGACAGTGCCTTTGCCTGCTCCTCTGTAGCTAGGAGTATATCCCACAGAGCGTTTGTCCTTCGAGCCAGGAGTTTTGGGTAAATTTGTAGAGACTTCAAGGCCTCCTCCATCACTTCTCTGCCGACACCGATCAACTTCCGGGTCTTTACCTCCGAAGTTAGAAGAGAGATTGTCCTGGTGTCGACTGCATCCAAGGCTTCTTGAATAGTAATGAATTCATTCCCTTGGAATGAATCCTCAAACTTTTTCCTTTGCTCGCAGTAAAAGGCTGGATCTTTTTCTGGCGGCCTGTTTTTACCCCAGGCCGTTTTTGGGGGTGACACCGGTTGTGAAGGCGGTGTATTGTCTTTGTCAATATTGTTGTCGGCCATGATGGGATTTTTCGGCCCACCACGCCGAACAATTAAGCTTTTGTTGCTTTCTTTAACTTATATTGGTGTTTCACATACGTAAAAAATAGTAATCAAAAGAAAAAAAAACGTACAAACTCAAACGGTAATAAACAACTCAAACGGTAATAAACAACTCAAACGGTAATAAACAACTCAAACAAAAGAAGAAAAATGGACTACGAAAACAAGGAAAATTTAAAAAAGAAAACAAAAACTGAAAGAAAAAGGCAAAATAATACAAAAAGCAAAAATAAAACGGAAAATAAAGAGAAAAAATTAGACAAAAAATAGAACGAGGAAAACTGAAAGTCAAAAAAGGTTGCAAAAATGTAAACTTAAAGCTTATCTTTTAGACGCAAAGGAAACAAGTCAGTAGCAAAAACAACACACCAGGGGATGAACTTAATACAAACCCTGAGGATTTATTATGTTTTTATACATAATTGTGGCACGTGGCCGATGAAGGGGAGGGGTAAAGGCTGGTCCAAACTAACTATCCTATACCTAGCTAATCAGATTCACGACCCATTCATACATTACAATTTACCCATTCACCACAAGAACTCGTCCGTCACCAAACAATCCTCCAACCACCATAATACCGCATCCTCTCAAGGGGAACCTACCAAAAACGCGCCCCACACCATAAAAATTTGATGATAATACATAAAATACATAAAATTTTAATAATGATAGAATGAGAGGGGAGGGAGATGAACCCAATAATCAAATAAATATAAACACAAAAAACAAACTAAACATAACAGATGTTAGTAGGGGACCGTCCAACCCTCAAAATAGAGAGGCCGCTGTATTCTGGCCAGGGGACAAAATCAAGAGGCAACTCTCGCTAAGGGAGTGGGAAGAAGGCTAAAATATTATGCGGGAAAGGGAAAATATAAAGCTGACCCAGTCGAGATAAAAGGGGGCCGAAACAAACTGGGGAGGTTGGGAATCTCGACTTGGATCATAACCAAAGAGTAGCCGGGTTACAGGCCAGGAACAACACTTACTCACATTAACTAGGTACACTGAAGCTTGTCTAATCCTAACCAAGGGGAGGGTTCCACAGGAAGCCACCCCGATGTGCAATAGGTTGACCTAGAAGAGAAAATCAAGGCTAGCCCCGGTCACACGAACCAAGCTCGCCTCTTTTACCCACCTTTCGCTAAAGACTGTCGAATGCAATCGTTTTCTATCAGATCTAATCTTCATCTTGAGCTGATGCTCAAAGAATAGGATTAGATGCTGATAAGAAAGACGGTTGCCCCGCAAGACTTCCTCCATTCGCGTCGTCCAAATCACCATTCGAGCCGTGGCCATCAGCATCAGAAACACCATTCGTTTCTCCCCGGAATACGGGGGCGACACATTGTCACACGCGTATGCGCGATCAATGGACACAAGCTGTTCGGGAGCGAGACGAGCCGTCAGCTCGCCGACATGGTCCCATAAGGGGCGGACCCGGGGGCAATGGTAGAAGGCGTGCGCAGCCGTTTCCTCTAAGCCAAGACCACACCGTTCACAGTCTGGCAAATCCGCCAAACCCCATATGAAAGCCTTGTCGTTGAGAGGCAGCCGATTCCGAGCCAATCGCCAGGTAAGCGAAAACTCAGGGTTACTGAGGTAATCCGCCGCTGGCGCCCAAGACCAGTAGGAGCGAAACTCCTCCTCCGACAAGCCGAGCGTATCACGTAGGGAATCCTTCGCTGGCCCCTCCACTAATCCACGATAGAAGACCTTCCTAGGCCGTGACAGGTCACTGGACCGGGGAATGGCCCTCAAGGCCGACCGACACTCGCGGATGAAATCCGACTCGTCCCGGGGTTTACGACGGCGCTCAACCCTCGAGATGGGGGGACTGATGGTAAGGCTAGGGAAGGCGTCCCTAACAATCCCCTCCAGAATCGGATCTCTCCCAGTCAATGCGCGGCGTAGGAAAGCCAACCTAGAGGCACGGACGTGACTCAAGAGGTGCGGCATTCCCAGCCCCCCATGACACGGACGTTTAGTGCAGACTCGTCTGTCGACCCTGTTCACGCGTCCCCTCCATAAAATGGAGGATAGCGATCGCTCGAGCGCCTTCCAATGGGTCCCACAGAGAGGAAGTACAGACAATCGATAAAGAATCAGGGGGAAAATGTATGTAACACACACCTCCGCCCTGCCCTTCACGGACAACGGCCGTCGATTCCAAGTCTTGCCGGCAGAACCGACCTTTGCAAGTACTTCAGACCAATTCTTCTCCAGCTGGAGGTCCGGTCCAAACCACACTCCAAGAATGCGGACAGGTCCATCCGTCCAACCGAAGCGGCCCGGAAGAGCGACCCCCTTCCAGGCACCTAACCGCAAGCCGGAAGACTTGTCGCGGTTTATCTTGGCCCCTGTCACCTTCTCGTACCGGTCAAGCGCCTTCTGTACCGCCTCGATATCGTCCCGGGACGACACGAAAGCAGATACGTCATCGGCGTACGCGGAAACCCTGGCTCGAGCCCCTCCAGGAACGGCGATTCCGCGTAGGGCCGGACTGCCGGTCTCGTCCTTCAGCCGGCGAAGGAGAGGCTCCAACGCCAAAGCATAAAGGAGAGGCGACAGCGGACAACCCTGACGAACCGACCTAGACAGCACGAACGCGTCCGACAACCTTCCGTTCACCTGTACCACAGCACTGGGGGAGCGATACAGGAGGCTAATCCAGCGGCAGAAGTTGGGTGCGAATCCAGCGGCCTGCAGGACAGTAGCAAGGTAGCGATGGTCGACCCTATCAAATGCCTTGGACTGATCCAAATTGATCAGCGCGGCTTGCTCGTCGTCTTTTACACCCTCTATGATCGTGCGGATCAGATGCAGGTTGCTCTGAATTGTTCGGCCCCTCACAGAACAAGTCTGCTCAGGTCCCAACAGAGACTCGGCAACTGACTGCAAACGCTCCTGCAGGATCTTGGCCATAATCTTTAACTCTGTGTTTAGCAGAGTTATGGGCCTGTAGTCATCTAGTTTCCCCCCACCACCTTTGCCCTTTTTCAACAGAGTGATCACGCCCCTGGTGATCCGATTGGGGATGGACCCCGACCGAAACCAGTTGTTGAACACTGCAGTCAAAATCGGAACAAAGATGTGCGACAGCCTCAAGTACAATTCATAGGGCAAACCATCCAGACCGGGCGACTTGCCTCTGCCGACCTTCTTCAAAACCGCGTAGACTTCGCCGTCCGTGATCTCTCCCTCGCAGCTAGCCGCTTCAGTCGGCGAAAGCCGAGGAAAGTCAGCCAAATAGCTACGAAACTCCTCCTCACGGAGACCAGGCTCCTTGGTAAACCGGCTCTCGAAATGGCGCCGAAACGCCTCGCACATGTCGTCAGTGGCCCGAAGAGTACGCCCCTCCGGGGCTTCGACTTCACGAATGTAACGATCGCCACCTCGACGGACCTCTTCCCTGCGCAGATCTGCGCCCAAGTTCACAGCTTCGGAAGACATCTTGCTTAACTTATGTCTAATTACCTGGCCCATGTACCGCTCGCTATTCGAACGATCCAGGGCCTCCTTAGCTAAGGCTATCTCTAGGGGATCCCCCCCAGCCACCGCCCGGGTGTAACTAGTTTTAAGCGTCTTCACCTTGTCAGCTCTATCTAGAGCGAGCCGTTTGCTGAAATCAGTGGTGAAGGACCTAATCCTACATTTAAGGCGTTCCCACCACTTATTCCCGATAACCGCCCCCACTAGCTCCCGCTGCACTAGTCTAATTAGCTGTTCCCGAAAGTCCTCCCTGTCCAGTAAGGACAGATTGAACTTCCAGTAACCAGCCATTCTAGGCCTACAGTCTAACGCCACCCGGGCACAAACGAGTTTGTGGTCCGTGTAGCCTACCCAGTGGAACGTAGGGCAATCTAGTAGATCTATGTCGGCTCTTCTAACTAACATTCTGTCAAGGTAGCTGACTACCTTGTCAAAAGGCCAATTAAGAGCCCACGTCCACATTTTCCCCCCGGGATGATCGACCCGGTATCTATCGACGAGACCATAATCGTCGATCAGATCAACCAGGCTACGATCGCCCCTTCTCCCGCTAGCTCCCCGCCCCCTGTCTAACTTGGGGTCCAGGATGGCATTCCAGTCCCCCATTAAAACTAGGCGCGTTGAATCCACTAGGAACGGCCCCAACCGCCGAAAAAACGAGACCCGCTCCTCCCGGTCGTTGGGCGCATAAACCGCAACGACTCGGAACGAACCACTTTTCACGGCAATATCGGCCACGATCAACCGGCCCTCGGCATCGGTATGCACAAGGTCCACCTTCGCATCGAGAGTACGCCTGACAAGCAAAGAAACTCCTCTGGCAGAACGGTCCCCATATGCTGAATAGACGACAAAGTCATCGTCCAGCACACACGCATCGGAACTGCAAACAAAGTGGGTCTCCTCGATCGCGGCAACATCCACATCCAGGGACAGAAGGTCCCGGAGCAGGCGGGCAGCCTTACCCCGATCCCTTAAGCCCCTCACATTCAAAGTCGCTATCTTAATAGACATCTTCTAAGCCTGCGAAGAAAAAAGAAGAAGTGCAATAAACCTATTCACATACAGGACGGAAATCTGCGGGTGAAAGGACCCCGACGGATTGTCCCAGGCTCCCCACTCCTAACTCCGACGTCATCCGTCCTTCTGTGACAATCCCGCCGACGTCCGTGGGGTAATTTAGTTTAAGGGCCCTATATAGTGATGGATGGAGACGTACGGGGGCTCTCCCTGCACAAAACATCTGCATTTTTTTCAAATCTTGTGCGCCCATCTCAATCATCCTTATCTCTGGGAAGGCCTCTCTGGCCTCAAAGAGATGGGCCCACACTTTCATGTGTTTGCCTGTGTCCCGGATAAGTCCAACCACTCCCGGGGCACGAGGAAAATTTCTAGGATCCTCAACTGATTTGCCGTCAACGGATGACAGCTTGATTAGAGGACCCAACAGTGCCCTCTTGCGGGAGGAGAGGTTCTTATCTATCTCCCCCTTATCCGCTCTGCAAATTTCCTCGACTTTGCCGAAGATTCTTTTTTTCTTTTTTCCCCTATCTGGGGGTGGTGGAGTGGGAGTGGATGAACGGGCTGGAGTAGGGAGGGATGGTTGGGGAGTTGGAGGGTCTGATGCAGTAGGAGTAGGTGTGTGCGGGGGTGTGGGGTTGCTAGCAGGGAGTGGAAATCGAGACAGGGAAGGAGGGAGACTCCTATCAGCTGGAGTGTTTTTTTCCTTTTTAGCTGGTGAAGAGGGGACGGATGTACATCTGTTTGTTTCCCTACCCCTCTCTTCACTAATCTGTCCAATTAGCCTATGAATCTGCTTCACTTGTTCCTCTTGTTCCTCCTCATCTTCCTCCCGGTTTCTTTTCAAGGAGGTGGCCCGTTTGGGAGGCACTTCCTCCACCTCCATGTCGCTGTTTTGCTTTTCCGGACTTTTTTCCGGACTTTTTGGACTCTTCTGCTGTTTTTGTTTCTGTTGTTGTTGTTGCTGTTTTTGTTTCTCTTTTTCGTACACCTTTGAAGGCTGTACTTCTTTTTGCCTCTTTTCGGGCTGTTTCTTTTGGGGCGTCTCCTTCGGAGCTGGATCGCTAATATTTTTTCGCCCCCTATCCACCTCTTTCCAGGCTTCTACGGGAGGTTTTCCGGTTGTCTCTTTCACAACCACTGCTGCTGTTGTTGCTACTGGAGGGGGCATTGGTTTAACATTTTTGCCAGGGCATTCCTTGGACATGTGCCCTGACGCACCACACGCCCAGCAGCACGGCTTTCTTCCCTCGACAACAACCAGCATTCTTCTCTTTCGGCACACCAGGGTGTTTGGAATTTCCCGAAAGTTTTCCCTGTTGACAGTTATTTGGACTTCTATGTCCCCTGTTTGGATGCCGCTTTTACTGACAAGGGCCTTAACTTCGTTCACTTCACCATATTTAACGAAAAAGGCCCCCATCCTGTCCTCGCTGATATCTGCTGGGACACCGTGAATTGTTACCTTGGTTCTGCGAGTTCCCATGTACTCTGTCTGCATGCGCAGGTTCTTAGTTGAGAGCAGACTTCCAGCCAGTGCCTTTGCCTGCTCCTCTGTAGCTAGGAGTATATCCCACAGAGCGTTTGTCCTTCGAGCCAGGAGTTTTGGGTAAATTTGTAGAGACTTCAAGGCCTCCTCCATCACTTCTCTGCCGACACCGATCAACTTCCGGGTCTTTACCTCCGAAGTTAGCAGAGAGATTGTCCTGGTGTCGACTGCATCCAAGGCTTCTTGAATAGTAATGAATTCATTCCCTTGGAATGAATCCTCAAACTTTTTCCTTTGCTCGCAGTAAAAGGCTGGATCTTTTTCTGGCGGCCTGTTTTTACCCCAGGCCGTTTTTGGGGGTGACACCGGTTGTGAAGGCGGTGTATTGTCTTTGTCAATATTGTTGTCGGCCATGATGGGATTTTTCGGCCCACCACGCCGAACAATTAAGCTTTTGTTGCTTTCTTTAACTTATATTGGTGTTTCACATACGTAAAAAATAGTAATCAAAAGAAAAAAAAACGTACAAACTCAAACGGTAATAAACAACTCAAACGGTAATAAACAACTCAAACGGTAATAAACAACTCAAACAAAAGAAGAAAAATGGACTACGAAAACAAGGAAAATTTAAAAAAGAAAACAAAAACTGAAAGAAAAAGGCAAAATAATACAAAAAGCAAAAATAAAACGGAAAATAAAGAGAAAAAATTAGACAAAAAATAGAACGAGGAAAACTGAAAGTCAAAAAAGGTTGCAAAAATGTAAACTTAAAGCTTATCTTTTAGACGCAAAGGAAACAAGTCAGTAGCAAAAACAACACACCAGGGGATGAACTTAATACAAACCCTGAGGATTTATTATGTTTTTATACATAATTGTGGCACGTGGCCGATGAAGGGGAGGGGTAAAGGCTGGTCCAAACTAACTATCCTATACCTAGCTAATCAGATTCACGACCCATTCATACATTACAATTTACCCATTCACCACAAGAACTCGTCCGTCACCAAACAATCCTCCAACCACCATAATACCGCATCCTCTCAAGGGGAACCTACCAAAAACGCGCCCCACACCATAAAAATTTGATGATAATACATAAAATACATAAAATTTTAATAATGATAGAATGAGAGGGGAGGGAGATGAACCCAATAATCAAATAAATATAAACACAAAAAACAAACTAAACATAACAGATGTTAGTAGGGGACCGTCCAACCCTCAAAATAGAGAGGCCGCTGTATTCTGGCCAGGGGACAAAATCAAGAGGCAACTCTCGCTAAGGGAGTGGGAAGAAGGCTAAAATATTATGCGGGAAAGGGAAAATATAAAGCTGACCCAGTCGAGATAAAAGGGGGCCGAAACAAACTGGGGAGGTTGGGAATCTCGACTTGGATCATAACCAAAGAGTAGCCGGGTTACAGGCCAGGAACAACACTTACTCACATTAACTAGGTACACTGAAGCTTGTCTAATCCTAACCAAGGGGAGGGTTCCACAGGAAGCCACCCCGATGTGCAATAGGTTGACCTAGAAGAGAAAATCAAGGCTAGCCCCGGTCACACGAACCAAGCTCGCCTCTTTTACCCACCTTTCGCTAAAGACTGTCGAATGCAATCGTTTTCTATCAGATCTAATCTTCATCTTGAGCTGATGCTCAAAGAATAGGATTAGATGCTGATGAGAAAGACGGTTGCCCCGCAAGACTTCCTCCATTCGCGTCGTCCAAATCACCATTCGAGCCGTGGCCATCAGCATCAGAAACACCATTCGTTTCTCCCCGGAATACGGGGGCGACACATTGTCACACGCGTATGCGCGATCAATGGACACAAGCTGTTCGGGAGCGAGACGAGCCGTCAGCTCGCCGACATGGTCCCATAAGGGGCGGACCCGGGGGCAATGGTAGAAGGCGTGCGCAGCCGTTTCTTCTAAGCCAAGACCACACCGTTCACAGTCTGGCAAATCCGCCAAACCCCATATGAAAGCCTTGTCGTTGAGAGGCAGCCGATTCCGAGCCAATCGCCAGGTAAGCGAAAACTCAGGGTTACTGAGGTAATCCGCCGCTGGCGCCCAAGACCAGTAGGAGCGAAACTCCTCCTCCGACAAGCCGAGCGTATCACGTAGGGAATCCTTCGCGGGCCCCTCCACTAATCCACGATAGAAGACCTTCCTAGGCCGTGACAGGTCACTGGACCGGGGAATGGCCCTCAAGGCCGACCGACACTCGCGGATGAAATCCGACTCGTCCCGGGGTTTACGACGGCGCTCAACCCTCGAGATGGGGGGACTGATGGTAAGGCTAGGGAAGGCGTCCCTAACAATCCCCTCCAGAATCGGATCTCTCCCAGTCAATGCGCGGCGTAGGAAAGCCAACCTAGAGGCACGGACGTGACTCAAGAGGTGCGGCATTCCCAGCCCCCCATGACACGGACGTTTAGTGCAGACTCGTCTGTCGACCCTGTTCACGCGTCCCCTCCATAAAATGGAGGATAGCGATCGCTCGAGCGCCTTCCAATGGGCCCCACAGAGAGGAAGTACAGACAATCGATAAAGAATCAGGGGGAAAATGTATGTAACACACACCTCCGCCCTGCCCTTCACGGACAACCGCCGTCGATTCCAAGTCTTGCCGGCAGAACCGACCTTTGCAAGTACTTCAGACCAATTCTTCTCCAGCTGGAGGTCCGGTCCAAACCACACTCCAAGAATGCGGACAGGTCCATCCGTCCAACCGAAGCGGCCCGGAAGAGCGACCCCCTTCCAGGCACCTAACCGCAAGCCGGAAGACTTGTCGCGGTTTATCTTGGCCCCTGTCACCTTCTCGTACCGGTCAAGCGCCTTCTGTACCGCCTCGATATCGTCCCGGGACGACACGAAAGCAGATACGTCATCGGCGTACGCGGAAACCCTGGCTCGAGCCCCTCCAGGAACGGCGATTCCGCGTAGGGCCGGACTGCCGGTCTCGTCCTTCAGCCGGCGAAGGAGAGGCTCCAACGCCAAAGCATAAAGGAGAGGCGACAGCGGGCAACCCTGACGAACCGACCTAGACAGCACGAACGCGTCCGACAACCTTCCGTTCACCTGTACCACAGCACTGGGGGAGCGATACAGGAGGCTAATCCAGCGGCAGAAGTTGGGTGCGAATCCAGCGGCCTGCAGGACAGTAGCAAGGTAGCGATGGTCGACCCTATCAAATGCCTTGGACTGATCCAAATTGATCAGCGCGGCTTGCTCGTCGTCTTTTACACCCTCTATGATCGTGCGGATCAGATGCAGGTTGCTCTGAATTGTTCGGCCCCTCACAGAACAAGTCTGCTCAGGTCCCAACAGAGACTCGGCAACTGACTGCAAACGCTCCTGCAGGATCTTGGCCATAATCTTTAACTCTGTGTTTAGCAGAGTTATGGGCCTGTAGTCATCTAGTTTCCCCCCACCACCTTTGCCCTTTTTCAACAGAGTGATCACGCCCCTGGTGATCCGATTGGGGATGGACCCCGACCGAAACCAGTTGTTGAACACTGCAGTCAAAATCGGAACAAAGATGTGCGACAGCCTCAAGTACAATTCATAGGGCAAACCATCCAGACCGGGCGACTTGCCTCTGCCGACCTTCTTCAAAACCGCGTAGACTTCGCCGTCCGTGATCTCTCCCTCGCAGCTAGCCGCTTCAGTCGGCGAAAGCCGAGGAAAGTCAGCCAAATAGCTACGAAACTCCTCCTCACGGAGACCAGGCTCCTTGGTAAACCGGCTCTCGAAATGGCGCCGAAACGCCTCGCACATGTCGTCAGTGGCCCGAAGAGTACGCCCCTCCGGGGATTCGACTTCACGAATGTAACGATCGCCACCTCGACGGACCTCTTCCCTGCGCAGATCTGCGCCCAAATTCACAGCTTCGGAAGACATCTTGCTTAACTTATGTCTAATTACCTGGCCCATGTACCGCTCGCTATTCGAACGATCCAGGGCCTCCTTAGCTAAGGCTATCTCTAGGGGATCCCCCCCAGCCACCGCCCGGGAATAACTAGACTTGAGTGTCTTCACCTTATCAGCTCTATCTAGAGCGAGCCGTTTGCTGAAATTAGTGGTGAAGGACCTAATCCTACACTTAAGGCGTTCCCACCACTTATTCCCGATAACCGCCCCCACTAGCTCCCGCTGCACTAGTCTAATTAGCTGTTCCCGAAAGTCCTCCCTGTCCAGTAAGGACAGATTGAACTTCCAGTAGCCAGCCATTCTAGGCCTATGGTCTAACGCCACCCGGGCACAAACGAGTTTGTGGTCCGTGTAGCCTACCCAGTGGAACGTAGGGCAATCTAATAGATCTATGTCGGCTCTTCTAACTAACATTCTGTCAAGGTAGCTAACTACCTTGTCAAAAGGCCAATTAAGAGCCCACGTCCACATTTTCCCCCCGGGATGATCGACCCGGTATCTATCGACGAGACCATAATCGTCGATCAGATCAACCAGGCTACGATCGCCCCTTCTCCCGCTAGCTCCCCGCCCCCTGTCTAACTTGGGGTCCAGGATGGCATTCCAGTCCCCCATTAAAACTAGGCGCGTTGAATCCACTAGGAACGGCCCCAACCGCCGAAAAAACGAGACCCGCTCCTCCCGGTCGTTGGGCGCATAAACCGCAACGACTCGGAACGAACCACTTTTCACGGCAATATCGGCCACGATCAACCGGCCCTCGGCATCGGTATGCACAAGGTCCACCTTCGCATCAAGAGTACGCCTGACAAGCAAAGAAACTCCTCTGGCAGAACGGTCCCCATATGCTGAATAGACGACAAAGTCATCGTCCAGCACACACGCATCGGAACTGCAAACAAAGTGGGTCTCCTCGATCGCGGCAACATCCACATCCAGGGACAGAAGGTCCCGGAGCAGGCGGGCAGCCTTACCCCGATCCCTTAAGCCCCTCACATTCAAAGTCGCTATCTTAATAGACATCTTCTAAGCCTGCAAAGAAAGAAAAGAAGAAGTGCAATAAACCTACTCACATACAGGACGGAAATCTGCGGGTGAAAGGACCCCGACGGATTGTCCCAGGCTCCCCACGCCTAACTCTGACGTTATCCGTCCTTCTGTGACAATCCCGCCGACGTCCGTGGGGTAATTTAGTTTTAGGGCCCTATATAATGAAGGGTGGAGACGTACGGGGGCCCTCCCTGAACAAAACAAGTGCATTTTTTTAAGATCTTGCGACCCAGTCTCCACCATCCTTATCTCTGGGAAGGCTTCTCTGGCTTCGAAGAGATGGGTCCAGACTTTCAAGTGCCTGCCGGAATCCCGGATCAGTCCGACAACTCCCGGGGCACCAGGAAAATTTCTGGGGTCCTCCACTGATTTACCATCAACAGATGACAGTTTAATTAGAGGCCCCAGTAATGCTCTCTTGCGAGAGGAGAGGTTTTTGTCTATCTCCCCTTTCTCTGCTCTACAAATTTCTTCGACCTTGCCGAAGATCCTTTTCTTCTTTTTCCCCCTATCTGGGGGTGGTGGAGTGGGAGCGGACGAAGAGGTTGGAGTAGGGAGGGGTGATTGGGGAATTGGAGGGTCTGAGGCAGTAGGAGTAGGTGTGTGCGGGGGTGTGGGGGTGGTAGGCGGAAGTGGATATCGAGACAGGGAGGGAGGGAGACTCCTATCTGCAGAAGTGTTTTTTTCTTTTTTCAATGGTGAAGAGGGGGCGGATGTAACTTTGTTTTTCTCCCTGCCCCTATCGTCACTAATATGACCAATTAGTCTATTTATCCGATCTGCTTGTTCAGCATGTTGTTCTTCTTCCTCCTCGTCTTCCTCTCGGTTCCTTTTCAAGAAGGCAGCCCGTTTGGGAGGCACTTCCTCCACCTCCATGTCGCTGTTTTGTTGCTGGAGCTGTTGCTGCTGCTGCTTCTCTTGTTTTTTCTGTTTTGTTTGCTCCTTTGAAGCTTGTCCTTCTTTTGGCCTCTTTTCGATGTGTTTTTTAGGGGGCGTTTCCTGCGGGGCTGCAACAGATGTATTTTTCCGCCCCTTATCCACCTCTTTCCAGGCTTCTTGGGAAGGTTTTCCGGATGGTTTTTCAACCACTACTGTTGTTGTTGCTGCTGCTGGAGGGGGCATCGGCATGACTTTATTTTTGCCAGGGCACTCCTTGGACATGTGTCCTGACGCACCACACGCCCAACAGCATGGCTTCCTCCCCTCCACCACGACCAGCATTCTTCTTTTGCGGCACACCAAGGTGTTTGGGATCTCTTGGAAGTTTTCCCTGTTCAAGGTTACTTGCACCTCCATGTCGCCGGTCAGGATGCCGCCTTTGCTAACGAGGGCCTTGACGTCGTTCACCTCGCCATATTTGGCGAAGAAGGCCCCCATCCTGTCCTCGTTGATATCTACTGGGACCCCGTGGATCGTAACCTTGGTCCTGCGGGTTCCCATATACTCGGTCTGAATGCGCAGGTTCTTTGTTGCAAGTAGGCTTCCTGCCAGAGCCTTTGCCTGCTCTTCCGTGGCGAGGAGTATGTCCCACAGAGCATTCGTCCTCCGCGCCAGAACTTTGGGGCTAATTTGTAAGGTTCTTAAGGCCTCCTCCATTACCTCTCTGCCGACGCCGATCAACTTTCGGGTTTTTATATCCGAAGTTAGGAGAGATATTGTTCTCGTGTCGACAGCATTCAGCGCTTCTTTAATCGTGAGGAATTCATTGCCTTTGAATGATTCCTCGAATTTTTTCCTCTGTTCGCAGTAATATGCTGCATCTTTTTCCGGGGGCCTGTTTTTCCCCCAGGCCGTTTTCTGGGGTGACACCGGTTGTGAAGGCGGTGTATTCTTCTCAATGTTATTGTCGGCCGTGATGGGATTTTTCGGCCCACCACGCCGAACAATTAAGCTTTTGTTGCTTTTTTAAAGGTGTTTTCAGAGACGTAAGAAATAATAATCAAAATAAACAAGAAAAAACGTACAAACTCAAACGGTAATAAACAACTCAAACGGTAATAAACAACTCAAACGGTAATAAACAACTTAAACAAAAGAAGAAAAATGGACTACGAAAACAAGGAAAATTTAAAAAAGGAAACAAAAACTGAAAGAAAAAGGCAAAATAATACAAAAGCAAAAATAAAACGGAAAATAAAGAGAAAAAATTAGACAAAAAATAGAACGAGGAAAACTGAAAGTCAAAAAAGGTTGCAAAAATGTAAACTTAAAGCTTATCTTTTCGACGCAAAGGAAACAAGTCAGTAGCAAAAACAACACACCAGGGGATGAACTTAATACAAACCCTGAGGATTTATTGCAACAAAGGTTACAATTGTGGCACAAGGCCAAAAAGGGGAGGGGGAAAAGGCTGGTCAACACTTACTATCTTATACCTAGCTAATCTGACTCACGACCCATTCATACATTACAATTTACTCATTCACCACAAGAACCCATCCATCACCGTTCAATCCTCCAACCACCATAATACCACATCCACTCCAAGGGAACCTACCAAAACGCGCCCCAATCCATAAAAATTTGATGATACATAAATGATATACATAAAATTCTAATAATGATAGAATGCAAGAGGAGGGAGGTGAACCCGATAATAAATAAAAATAAAAACAAAATACAAACTAAACATAACACATGTTAGTAGGGACCGTCCAACCCTCAAAAACAGAGAGGCCGCTGTATTCTGCCCAGGGGACAGAATCAAGAGACGCTCTCGCTAAGGGAGTGGGAAAGCGGAGAAAATATTATGCCGGAATGGGAAAATATAAAGCTGACCAAGTCGAGATAAAAAAGGTGGGGCCAAAACAAACTGGGGAGGTTGGGAATCTCGACTTGGACCATAACCAAAGAGCAGCCGGGATACAGGCCAGGAACAACATTTACTCACATTAACTAGGTACACTGAAGCTTGTCTAACCTAACCAAGGGGAGGGTTCCACAGGAAGCCACCCCGATGTGCAATAGGTTGACCTAGAAGAGAAAATCAAGGCTAGCCCCGGTCACACGAACCAAGCTCGCCTCTTTTACCCACCTTTCGCTAAAGACTGTCGAATGCAATCGTTTTCTATCAGATCTAATCTTCATCTTGAGCTGATGCTCAAAGAATAGGATTAGATGCCGATGAGAAAGACGGTTGCCCCGCAAGACTTCCTCCTTTCGCGTCGTCCAAATCACCATTCGAGCCGTGGCCAGCAGCGTCAGAAACACCATTCGTTTCACCCCGGAATACGGGGGCGACACATTGTCACACGCGTATGCGCGATCAATGGACACAAGCTGTTCGGGAGCGAGACGAGCCGTCAGCTCGCCGACATGGTCCCATAAGGGGCGGACCCGGGGGCAATGGTAGAAGGCGTGCGGAGCCGTTTCTTCTAAGCCAAGACCACACCGTTCACAGTCTGGCAAATCCGCCAAACCCCATATGAAAGCCTTGTCGTTGAGAGGCAGCCGATTCCGAGCCAATCGCCAGGTAAGCGAAAACTCAGGGTTACTGAGGTAATCCGCCGCTGGCGCCCAAGACCAGTAGGAGCGAAACTCCTCCTCCGACAAGCCGAGCGTATCACGTAGGGAATCCTTCGCGGGCCCCTCCACTAATCCACGATAGAAGACCTTCCTAGGCCGTGACAGGTCACTGGACCGGGGAATGGCCCTCAAGGCCGACCGACACTCGCGGATGAAATCCGACTCGTCCCGGGGTTTACGACGGCGCTCAACCCTCGAGATGGGGGGACTGATGGTAAGGCTAGGGAAGGCGTCCCTAACAATCCCCTCCAGAATCGGATCTCTCCCAGTCAATGCGCGGCGTAGGAAAGCCAACCTAGAGGCACGGACGTGACTCAAGAGGTGCGGCATTCCCAGCCCCCCATGACACGGACGTTTAGTGCAGACTCGTCTGTCGACCCTGTTCACGCGTCCCCTCCATAAAATGGAGGATAGCGATCGCTCGAGCGCCTTCCAATGGGTCCCACAGAGAGGAAGTACAGACAATCGATAAAGAATCAGGGGGAAAATGTATGTAACACACACCTCCGCCCTGCCCTTCACGGACAACCGCCGTCGATTCCAAGTCTTGCCGGCAGAACCGACCTTTGCAAGTACTTCAGACCAATTCTTCTCCAGCTGGAGGTCCGGTCCAAACCACACTCCAAGAATGCGGACAGGTCCATCCGTCCAACCGAAGCGGCCCGGAAGAGCGACCCCCTTCCAGGCACCTAACCGCAAGCCGGAAGACTTGTCGCGGTTTATCTTGGCCCCTGTCACCTTCTCGTACCGGTCAAGCGCCTTCTGTACCGCCTCGATATCGTCCCGGGACGACACGAAAGCAGATACGTCATCGGCGTACGCGGAAACCCTGGCTCGAGCCCCTCCAGGAACGGCGATTCCGCGTAGGGCCGGACTGCCGGTCTCGTCCTTCAGCCGGCGAAGGAGAGGCTCCAACGCCAAAGCATAAAGGAGAGGCGACAGCGGACAACCCTGACGAACCGACCTAGACAGCACGAACGCGTCCGACAACCTTCCGTTCACCTGTACCACAGCACTGGGGGAGCGATACAGGAGGCTAATCCAGCGGCAGAAGTTGGGTGCGAATCCAGCGGCCTGCAGGACAGTAGCAAGGTAGCGATGGTCGACCCTATCAAATGCCTTGGACTGATCCAAATTGATCAGCGCGGCTTGCTCGTCGTCTTTTACACCCTCTATGATCGTGCGGATCAGATGCAGGTTGCTCTGAATTGTTCGGCCCCTCACAGAACAAGTCTGCTCAGGTCCCAACAGAGACTCGGCAACTGACTGCAAACGCTCCTGCAGGATCTTGGCCATAATCTTTAACTCTGTGTTTAGCAGAGTTATGGGCCTGTAGTCATCTAGTTTCCCCCCACCACCTTTGCCCTTTTTCAACAGAGTGATCACGCCCCTGGTGATCCGATTGGGGATGGACCCCGACCGAAACCAGTTGTTGAACACTGCAGTCAAAATCGGAACAAAGATGTGCGACAGCCTCAAGTACAATTCATAGGGCAAACCATCCAGACCGGGCGACTTGCCTCTGCCGACCTTCTTCAAAACCGCGTAGACTTCGCCGTCCGTGATCTCTCCCTCGCAGCTAGCCGCTTCAGTCGGCGAAAGCCGAGGAAAGTCAGCCAAATAGCTACGAAACTCCTCCTCACGGAGACCAGGCTCCTTGGTAAACCGGCTCTCGAAATGGCGCCGAAACGCCTCGCACATGTCGTCAGTGGCCCGAAGAGTACGCCCCTCCGGGGATTCGACTTCACGAATGTAACGATCGCCACCTCGACGGACCTCTTCCCTGCGCAGATCTGCGCCCAAGTTCACAGCTTCGGAAGACATCTTGCTTAACTTATGTCTAATTACCTGGCCCATGTACCGCTCGCTATTCGAACGATCCAGGGCCTCCTTAGCTAAGGCTATCTCTAGGGGATCCCCCCCAGCCACCGCCCGGGAATAACTAGACTTGAGTGTCTTCACCTTATCAGCTCTATCTAGAGCGAGCCGTTTGCTGAAATTAGTGGTGAAGGACCTAATCCTACACTTAAGGCGTTCCCACCACTTATTCCCGATAACCGCCCCCACTAGCTCCCGCTGCACTAGTCTAATTAGCTGTTGCCGAAAGTCCTCCCTGTCCAGTAAGGACAGATTGAACTTCCAGTAGCCAGCCATTCTAGGCCTATGGTCTAACGCCACCCGGGCACAAACGAGTTTGTGGTCCGTGTAGCCTACCCAGTGGAACGTAGGGCAATCTAATAGATCTATGTCGGCTCTTCTAACTAACATTCTGTCAAGGTAGCTAACTACCTTGTCAAAAGGCCAATTAAGAGCCCACGTCCACATTTTCCCCCCGGGATGATCGACCCGGTATCTATCGACGAGACCATAATCGTCGATCAGATCAACCAGGCTACGATCGCCCCTTCTCCCGCTAGCTCCCCGCCCCCTGTCTAACTTGGGGTCCAGGATGGCATTCCAGTCCCCCAATAAAACTAGGCGCGTTGAATCCACTAGGAACGGCCCCAACCGCCGAAAAAACGAGACCCGCTCCTCCCGGTCGTTGGGCGCATAAACCGCAACGACTCGGAACGAACCACTTTTCACGGCAATATCGGCCACGATCAACCGGCCCTCGGCATCGGTATGCACAAGGTCCACCTTCGCATCAAGAGTACGCCTGACAAGCAAAGAAACTCCTCTGGCAGAACGGTCCCCATATGCTGAATAGACGACAAAGTCATCGTCCAGCACACACGCATCGGAACTGCAAACAAAGTGGGTCTCCTCGATCGCGGCAACATCCACATCCAGGGACAGAAGGTCCCGGAGCAGGCGGGCAGCCTTACCCCGATCCCTTAAGCCCCTCACATTCAAAGTCGCTATCTTAATAGACATCTTCTAAGCCTGCAAAGAAAGAAAAGAAGAAGTGCAATAAACCTATTCACATACAGGACGGAAATCTGCGGGTGAAAGGACCCCGACGGATTGTCCCAGGCTCCCCACGCCTAACTCTGACGTTATCCGTCCTTCTGTGACAATCCCGCCGACGTCCGTGGGGTAATTTAGTTTTAGGGCCCTATATAATGAAGGGTGGAGACGTACGGGGGCCCTCCCTGAACAAAACAAGTGCATTTTTTTAAGATCTTGCGACCCAGTCTCCACCATCCTTATCTCTGGGAAGGCTTCTCTGGCTTCGAAGAGATGGGTCCAGACTTTTAAGTGCCTGCCGGAATCCCGGATCAGTCCGACAACTCCCGGGGCACCAGGAAAATTTCTGGGGTCCTCCACTGATTTACCATCAACAGATGACAGTTTAATTAGAGGCCCCAGTAATGCTCTCTTGCGAGAGGAGAGGTTTTTGTCTATCTCCCCTTTCTCTGCTCTACAAATTTCTTCGACCTTGCCGAAGATCCTTTTCTTCTTTTTTCCCCTATCTGGGGGTGGTGGAGTGGGAGTGGACGAAGAGGTTGGAGTAGGGAGGGGTGATTGGGGAATTGGAGGGTCTGAGGCAGTAGGAGTAGATGTGTGCGGGGGTGTGGGGGTGGTAGGCGGAAGTGGATATCGAGACAGGGAGGGAGGGAGACTCCTATCTGCAGAAGTGTTTTTTTCTTTTTTCAATGGTGAAGAGGGGGCGGATGTAACTTTGTTTTTCTCCCTGCCCCTATCGTCACTAATATGACCAATTAGTCTATCTGCTTGTTCGACATGTTGTTCTTCTTCCTCCTCGTCTTCCTCTCGGTTCCTTTTCAAGGAGGCAGCCCGTTTGGGAGGCACTTCCTCCACCTCCATGTCGCTGTTTTGTTGCTGGAGCTGTTGCTGCTGCTGCTGCTCTTGTTTTTTCTGTTTTGAAGCCTGTCCTTCTTTTGGCCTCTTTTCGAGGTGTTTTTTAGGGGGCGTTTCCTGCGGGGCTGCAACAGATGTATTTTTCCGCCCCTTATCCACCTCTTTCCAGGCTTCTTGGGAAGGTTTTCCGGATGGTTTTTCAACCACTACTGTTGTTGTTGCTGCTGCTGGAGGGGGCATCGGCATGACTTTATTTTTGCCAGGGCACTCCTTGGACATGTGTCCTGACGCACCACACGCCCAACAGCATGGCTTTCTCCCCTCCACCACGACCAGCATTCTTCTTTTGCGGCACACCAAGGTGTTTGGGATCTCTTGGAAGTTTTCCCTGTTCAAGGTTACTTGCACCTCCATGTCGCCGGTCAGGATGCCGCCTTTGCTAACGAGGGCCTTGACGTCGTTCACCTCGCCATATTTGGCGAAGAAGGCCCCCATCCTGTCCTCGTTGATATCTACTGGGACCCCGTGGATCGTAACCTTGGTCCTGCGGGTTCCCATATATTCCGTCTGAATGCGCAGGTTCTTTGTTGCAAGTAGGCTTCCTGCCAGAGCCTTTGCCTGCTCTTCCGTGGCGAGGAGTATGTCCCACAGAGCATTCGTCCTCCGCGCCAGAAATTTGGGGTTGATTTGTAAGGTTCTTAAGGCCTCCTCCATTACCTCTCTGCCGACGCCGATCAACTTTCGGGTTTTTATATCCGAAGTTAGGAGAGATATTGTTCTCGTGTCGACAGCATTCAGCGCTTCTTGAATCGTGAGGAATTCATTGCCTTTGAATGATTCCTCGAATTTTTTTCTCTGTTCGCAGTAATATGCTGCATCTTTTTCCGGGGGCCTGTTTTTCCCCCAGGCCGTTTTCTGGGGTGACACCGGTTGTGAAGGCGGTGTATTTTCCTCAATGTTATTGTCGGCCATGATGGGATATTTCGGCCCACCACGCCGAACAATTAAGCTTTTTGTTGCTTTTTAAAAGGTATGTTGGTGTTTCCAGAGACGTAAAAAAATAATAATCAAAATAAACAAGAAAAAACGTACAAACTCAAACGGTAATAAACAACTCAAACGGTAATAAACAACTCAAACGGTAATAAACAACTCAAACAAAAGAAGAAAAATGGACTACGAAAAACAAGGAAAATTTAAAAAAGGAAACAAAAACTGAAAGAAAAAGGCAAAATAATACAAAAGCAAAAATAAAACGGAAAATAAAGAGAAAAAATTAAACAAATGCAAAAATAGAACGAGGAAAACTGAAAGTCAAAAAAGGTTGCAAAAATGTAAACTTAAAGCTTATCTTTTCGACGCAAAGGAAACAAGTCAGTAGCAAAAACAACACACCAGGGGATGAACTTAATACAAACCCTGAGGATTTATTGTAACAAAGGTTACAATTGTGGCACAAGGCCAAAAAGGGGAGGGGGAAAAGGCTGGTCAACACTTACTATCTTATACCTAGCTAATCTGACTCACGACCCATTCATACATTACAATTTACCCATTCACCACAAGAACTCGTCCGTCACCAAACAATCCTCCAACCACCATAATACCGCATCCTCTCAAGGGGAACCTACCAAAAAACGCGCCCCACACCATAAAAATTTGATGATAATACATAAAATACATAAAATTTTAATAATGATAGAATGAGAGGGGAGGGAGATGAACCCAATAATCAACTAAATATAAACACAAAATACAAACTAAACATAACAGATGTTAGTAGGGGACCGTCCAACCCTCAAAATAGAGAGGCCGCTGTATTCTGCCCAGGAGACAAAATCAAGAGGCAACTCTCGCTAAGGGAGTGGGAAGAAGGCTAAAATATTATGCGGGAAAGGGAAAATATAAAGCTGACCCAGTCGAGATAAAAGGGGGCCGAAACAAACTGGGGAGGTTGGGAATCTCGACTTGGATCATAACCAAAGAGTAGCCGGGTTACAGGCCAGGAACAACACTTACTCACATTAACTAGGTACACTGAAGCTTGTCTAATCCTAACCAAGGGGAGGGTTCCACAGGAAGCCACCCCGATGTGCAATAGGTTGACCTAGAAGAGAAAATCAAGGCTAGCCCCGGTCACACGAACCAAGCTCGCCTCTTTTACCCACCTTTCGCTAAAGACTGTCGAATGCAATCGTTTTCTATCAGATCTAATCTTCATCTTGAGCTGATGCTCAAAGAATAGGATTAGATGCTGATGAGAAAGACGGTTGCCCCGCAAGACTTCCTCCATTCGCGTCGTCCAAATCACCATTCGAGCCGTGGCCAGCAGCGTCAGAAACACCATTCGTTTCACCCCGGAATACGGGGGCGACACATTGTCACACGCGTATGCGCGATCAATGGACACAAGCTGTTCGGGAGCGAGACGAGCCGTCAGCTCGCCGACATGGTCCCATAAGGGGCGGACCCGGGGGCAATGGTAGAAGGCGTGCGGAGCCGTTTCTTCTAAGCCAAGACCACACCGTTCACAGTCTGGCAAATCCGCCAAACCCCATATGAAAGCCTTGTCGTTGAGAGGCAGCCGATTCCGAGCCAATCGCCAGGTAAGCGAAAACTCAGGGTTACTGAGGTAATCCGCCGCTGGCGCCCAAGACCAGTAGGAGCGAAACTCCTCCTCCGACAAGCCGAGCGTATCACGTAGGGAATCCTTCGCGGGCCCCTCCACTAATCCACGATAGAAGACCTTCCTAGGCCGTGACAGGTCACTGGACCGGGGAATGGCCCTCAAGGCCGACCGACACTCGCGGATGAAATCCGACTCGTCCCGGGGTTTACGACGGCGCTCAACCCTCGAGATGGGGGGACTGATGGTAAGGCTAGGGAAGGCGTCCCTAACAATCCCCTCCAGAATCGGATCTCTCCCAGTCAATGCGCGGCGTAGGAAAGCCAACCTAGAGGCACGGACGTGACTCAAGAGGTGCGGCATTCCCAGCCCCCCATGACACGGACGTTTAGTGCAGACTCGTCTGTCGACCCTGTTCACGCGTCCCCTCCATAAAATGGAGGATAGCGATCGCTCGAGCGCCTTCCAATGGGTCCCACAGAGAGGAAGTACAGACAATCGATAAAGAATCAGGGGGAAAATGTATGTAACACACACCTCCGCCCTGCCCTTCACGGACAACCGCCGTCGATTCCAAGTCTTGCCGGCAGAACCGACCTTTGCAAGTACTTCAGACCAATTCTTCTCCAGCTGGAGGTCCGGTCCAAACCACACTCCAAGAATGCGGACAGGTCCATCCGTCCAACCGAAGCGGCCCGGAAGAGCGACCCCCTTCCAGGCACCTAACCGCAAGCCGGAAGACTTGTCGCGGTTTATCTTGGCCCCTGTCACCTTCTCGTACCGGTCAAGCGCCTTCTGTACCGCCTCGATATCGTCCCGGGACGACACGAAAGCAGATACGTCATCGGCGTACGCGGAAACCCTGGCTCGAGCCCCTCCAGGAACGGCGATTCCGCGTAGGGCCGGACTGCCGGTCTCGTCCTTCAGCCGGCGAAGGAGAGGCTCCAACGCCAAAGCATAAAGGAGAGGCGACAGCGGACAACCCTGACGAACCGACCTAGACAGCACGAACGCGTCCGACAACCTTCCGTTCACCTGTACCACAGCACTGGGGGAGCGATACAGGAGGCTAATCCAGCGGCAGAAGTTGGGTGCGAATCCAGCGGCCTGCAGGACAGTAGCAAGGTAGCGATGGTCGACCCTATCAAATGCCTTGGACTGATCCAAATTGATCAGCGCGGCTTGCTCGTCGTCTTTTACACCCTCTATGATCGTGCGGATCAGATGCAGGTTGCTCTGAATTGTTCGGCCCCTCACAGAACAAGTCTGCTCAGGTCCCAACAGAGACTCGGCAACTGACTGCAAACGCTCCTGCAGGATCTTGGCCATAATCTTTAACTCTGTGTTTAGCAGAGTTATGGGCCTGTAGTCATCTAGTTTCCCCCCACCACCTTTGCCCTTTTTCAACAGAGTGATCACGCCCCTGGTGATCCGGTTGGGGATGGACCCCGACCGAAACCAGTTGTTGAACACTGCAGTCAAAATCGGAACAAAGATGTGCGACAGCCTCAAGTACAATTCATAGGGCAAACCATCCAGACCGGGCGACTTGCCTCTGCCGACCTTCTTCAAAACCGCGTAGACTTCGCCGTCCGTGATCTCTCCCTCGCAGCTAGCCGCTTCAGTCGGCGAAAGCCGAGGAAAGTCAGCCAAATAGCTACGAAACTCCTCCTCACGGAGACCAGGCTCCTTGGTAAACCGGCTCTCGAAATGGCGCCGAAACGCCTCGCACATGTCGTCAGTGGCCCGAAGAGTACGCCCCTCCGGGGATTCGACTTCACGAATGTAACGATCGCCACCTCGACGGACCTCTTCCCTGCGCAGATCTGCGCCCAAATTCACAGCTTCGGAAGACATCTTGCTTAACTTATGTCTAATTACCTGGCCCATGTACCGCTCGCTATTCGAACGATCCAGGGCCTCCTTAGCTAAGGCTATCTCTAGGGGATCCCCCCCAGCCACCGCCCGGGTGTAACTAGTTTTAAGCGTCTTCACCTTGTCAGCTCTATCTAGAGCGAGCCGTTTGCTGAAATCAGTGGTGAAGGACCTAATCCTACACTTAAGGCGTTCCCACCACTTATTCCCGATAACCGCCCCCACTAGCTCCCGCTGCACTAGTCTAATTAGCTGTTCCCGAAAGTCCTCCCTGTCCAGTAAGGACAGATTGAACTTCTAGTACCCAGCCATTCTAGGCCTACAGTCTAACGCCACCCGGGCACAAACGAGTTTGTGGTCCGAATAGCCTACCCAGTGGAACGTAGGGCAATCTAGTAGATCTATGTCGGCTCTTCTAACTAACATTCTGTCAAGGTAGCTAACTACCTTGTCAAAAGGCCAATTAAGAGCCCACGTCCACATTTTCCCCCCGGGATGATCGACCCGGTATCTATCGACGAGACCATAATCGTCGATCAGATCAACCAGGCTACGATCGCCCCTTCTCCCGCTAGCTCCCCGCCCCCTGTCTAACTTGGGGTCCAGGATGGCATTCCAGTCCCCCATTAAAACTAGGCGCGTTGAATCCACTAGGAACGGCCCCAACCGCCGAAAAAACGAGACCCGCTCCTCCCGGTCGTTGGGCGCATAAACCGCAACGACTCGGAACGAACCACTTTTCACGGCAATATCGGCCACGATCAACCGGCCCTCGGCATCGGTATGCACAAGGTCCACCTTCGCATCAAGAGTCCGTCTGACAAGCAAAGAAACCCCTCTGGCAAACCGGTCCCCATATGCTGAATAGACGACAAAGTCGTTCTCCAGCACACACGCATCGGCACTGCAAACAAAGTGTGTCTCTTCGATCGCGGCAACATCCACATCCAGGGACAGAAGGTCCCGGAGCAGGCGGGCAGCCTTACCCCGATCCCTTAAGCCCTTCACATTTAACGTCGCTAACTTGGTTTCCATTTTCTAGGCCTGCAAAGAGAAAAAAAGAGTCAGAGCAAAAACCTACTCACATACGGGCCGGAAATCTGCGGGTGTAAGGACCCCGACGGATTGTCCCAGGCTCCCCACGCCTAACTCTGACGTTATCCGTCCTTCTGTGACAATCCCGCCGACGTCCGTGGGGTAATTTAGTTTTAGGGCCCTATATAATGAAGGGTGGAGACGTACGGGGGCCCTCCCTGAACAAAACAAGTGCATTTTTTTAAGATCTTGCGACCCAGTCTCTACCATCCTTATCTCTGGGAAGGCTTCTCTGGCTTCGAAGAGATGGGTCCAGACTTTCAAGTGCCTGCCGGAATCCCGGATCAGTCCGACAACTCCCGGGGCACCAGGAAAATTTCTGGGGTCCTCCACTGATTTACCATCAACAGATGACAGTTTAATTAGAGGCCCCAGTAATGCTCTCTTGCGAGAGGAGAGGTTTTTGTCTATCTCCCCTTTCTCTGCTCTACAAATTTCTTCGACCTTGCCGAAGATCCTTTTCTTCTTTTTTCCCCTATCTGGGGGTGGTGGAGTGGGAGTGGACGAAGAGGTTGGAGTAGGGAGGGGTGATTGGGGAATTGGAGGGTCTGAGGCAGTAGGAGTAGGTGTGTGCGGGGGTGTGGGGGTGGTAGGCGGAAGTGGATATCGAGACAGGGAGGGAGGGAGACTCCTATCTGCAGCAGTGTTTTTTTCTTTTTTCAATGGTGAAGAGGGGGCGGATGTAACTTTGTTTTTCTCCCTGCCCCTATCGTCACTAATATGACCAATTAGTCTATCTGCTTGTTCGACATGTTGTTCTTCTTCCTCCTCGTCTTCCTCTCGGTTCCTTTTCAAGGAGGCAGCCCGTTTGGGAGGCACTTCCTCCACCTCCATGTCGCTGTTTTGTTGCTGGAGCTGTTGCTGCTGCTGCTGCTGCTCTTGTTTTTTCTGTTTTGAAGCCTGTCCTTCTTTTGGCCTCTTTTCGAGGTGTTTTTTAGGGGGCGTTTCCTGCGGGGCTGAAACAGTTGTATTTTTCCGCCCCTTATCCACCTCTTTCCAGGCTTCTTGGGAAGGTTTTCCGGGTGGTTTTTCAACCACTACTGTTGTTGTTGCTGCTGCTGGAGGGGGCATCGGCATGACTTTATTTTTGCCAGGGCACTCCTTGGACATGTGTCCTGACGCACCACACGCCCAACAGCATGGCTTCCTCCCCTCCACCACGACCAGCATTCTTCTTTTTCGGCACACCAAGGTGTTTGGGATCTCTTGGAAGTTTTCCCTGTTCAAGGTTACTTGCACCTCCATGTCGCCGGTCAGGATGCCGCCTTTGCTAACGAGGGCCTTGACGTCGTTCACCTCGCCATATTTGGCGAAGAAGGCCCCCATCCTGTCCTCGTTGATATCTACTGGGACCCCGTGGATCGTAACCTTGGTCCTGCGGGTTCCCATGTATTCGGTCTGAATGCGCAGGTTCTTTGTTGCAAGTAGGCTTCCTGCCAGAGCCTTTGCCTGCTCTTCCGTGGCGAGGAGTATGTCCCACAGAGCATTCGTCCTCCGCGCCAGAAACTTGGGGTTAATTTGTAAGGTTCTTAAGGCCTCCTCCATTACCTCTCTGCCGACGCCGATCAACTTTCGGGTTTTTATATCCGAAGTTAGGAGAGATATTGTTCTCGTGTCGACAGCATTCAGCGCTTCTTGAATCGTGAGGAATTCATTGCCTTTGAATGATTCCTCGAATTTTTTCCTCTGTTCGCAGTAATATGCTGCATCTTTTTCCGGGGGCCTGTTTTTCCCCCAGGCCGTTTTCTGGGGTGACACCGGTTGTGAAGGCGGTGTATTCTTCTCAATGTTATTGTCGGCCATGATGGGATTTTTCGGCCCACCACGCCGAACAATTAAGCTTTTGTTGCTTTTTTAAAGGTATGTTGGTGTTTCCAGAGACGTAAAAAATAATAATCAAAATAAACAAGAAAAAACGTACAAACTCAAACAGTAATAAACAACTCAAACGGTAATAAACAACTCAAACGGTAATAAACAACTCAAACAAAAGAAGAAAAATGGACTACGAAAACAAGGAAAATTTAAAAAAGGAAACAAAAACTGAAAGAAAAAGGCAAAATAATACAAAAGCAAAAATAAAACGGAAAATAAAGAGAAAAAATTAGACAAAAAATAGAACGAGGAAAACTGAAAGTCAAAAAAGGTTGCAAAAATGTAAACTTAAAGCTTATCTTTTCGACGCAAAGGAAACAAGTCAGTAGCAAAAACAACACACCAGGGGATGAACTTAATACAAACCCTGAGGATTTATTATGTTTTTATACATAATTGTGGCACGTGGCCGATGAAGGGGAGGGGTAAAGGCTGGTCCAAACTAACTATCCTATACCTAGCTAATCAGATTCACGACCCATTCATACATTACAATTTACCCATTCACCACAAGAACTCGTCCGTCACCAAACAATCCTCCAACCACCATAATACCGCATCCTCTCAAGGGGAACCTACCAAAAACGCGCCCCACACCATAAAAATTTGATGATAATACATAAAATACATAAAATTTTAATAATGATAGAATGAGAGGGGAGGGAGATGAACCCAATAATCAAATAAATATAAACACAAAATACAAACTAAACATAACAGATGTTAGTAGGGGACCGTCCAACCCTCAAAATAGAGAGGCCGCTGTATTCTGGCCAGGGGACAAAATCAAGAGGCAACTCTCGCTAAGGGAGTGGGAAGAAGGCTAAAATATTATGCGGGAAAGGGAAAATATAAAGCTGACCCAGTCGAGATAAAAGGGGGGGCTGAAACAAACTGGGGAGGTTGGGAATCTCGACTTGGATCATAACCAAAGAGTAGCCGGGTTACAGGCCAGGAACAACACTTACTCACATTAACTAGGTACACTGAAGCTTGTCTAATCCTAACCAAGGGGAGGGTTCCACAGGAAGCCACCCCGATGTGCAATAGGTTGACCTAGAAGAGAAAATCAAGGCTAGCCCCGGTCACACGAACCAAGCTCGCCTCTTTTACCCACCTTTCGCTAAAGACTGTCGAATGCAATCGTTTTCTATCAGATCTAATCTTCATCTTGAGCTGATGCTCAAAGAATAGGATTAGATGCTGATGAGAAAGACGGTTGCCCCGCAAGGCTTCCTCCTTTCGCGTCGTCCAAATCACCATTCGAGCCGTGGCCAGCAGCGTCAGAAACACCATTCGTTTCACCCCGGAATACGGGGGCGACACATTGTCACACGCGTATGCGCGATCAATGGACACAAGCTGTTCGGGAGCGAGACGAGCCGTCAGCTCGCCGACATGGTCCCATAAGGGGCGGACCCGGGGGCAATGGTAGAAGGCGTGCGGAGCCGTTTCTTCTAAGCCAAGACCACACCGTTCACAGTCTGGCAAATCCGCCAAACCCCATATGAAAGCCTTGTCGTTGAGAGGCAGCCGATTCCGAGCCAATCGCCAGGTAAGCGAAAACTCAGGGTTACTGAGGTAATCCGCCGCTGGCGCCCAAGACCAGTAGGAGCGAAACTCCTCCTCCGACAAGCCGAGCGTATCACGTAGGGAATCCTTCGCGGGCCCCTCCACTAATCCACGATAGAAGACCTTCCTAGGCCGTGACAGGTCACTGGACCGGGGAATGGCCCTCAAGGCCGACCGACACTCGCGGATGAAATCCGACTCGTCCCGGGGTTTACGACGGCGCTCAACCCTCGAGATGGGGGGACTGATGGTAAGGCTAGGGAAGGCGTCCCTAACAATCCCCTCCAGAATCGGATCTCTCCCAGTCAATGCGCGGCGTAGGAAAGCCAACCTAGAGGCACGGACGTGACTCAAGAGGTGCGGCATTCCCAGCCCCCCATGACACGGACGTTTAGTGCAGACTCGTCTGTCGACCCTGTTCACGCGTCCCCTCCATAAAATGGAGGATAGCGATCGCTCGAGCGCCTTCCAATGGGTCCCACAGAGAGGAAGTACAGACAATCGATAAAGAATCAGGGGGAAAATGTATGTAACACACACCTCCGCCCTGCCCTTCACGGACAACCGCCGTCGATTCCAAGTCTTGCCGGCAGAACCGACCTTTGCAAGTACTTCAGACCAATTCTTCTCCAGCTGGAGGTCCGGTCCAAACCACACTCCAAGAATGCGGACAGGTCCATCCGTCCAACCGAAGCGGCCCGGAAGAGCGACCCCCTTCCAGGCACCTAACCGCAAGCCGGAAGACTTGTCGCGGTTTATCTTGGCCCCTGTCACCTTCTCGTACCGGTCAAGCGCCTTCTGTACCGCCTCGATATCGTCCCGGGACGACACGAAAGCAGATACGTCATCGGCGTACGCGGAAACCCTGGCTCGAGCCCCTCCAGGAACGGCGATTCCGCGTAGGGCCGGACTGCCGGTCTCGTCCTTCAGCCGGCGAAGGAGAGGCTCCAACGCCAAAGCATAAAGGAGAGGCGACAGCGGACAACCCTGACGAACCGACCTAGACAGCACGAACGCGTCCGACAACCTTCCGTTCACCTGTACCACAGCACTGGGGGAGCGATACAGGAGGCTAATCCAGCGGCAGAAGTTGGGTGCGAATCCAGCGGCCTGCAGGACAGTAGCAAGGTAGCGATGGTCGACCCTATCAAATGCCTTGGACTGATCCAAATTGATCAGCGCGGCTTGCTCGTCGTCTTTTACACCCTCTATGATCGTGCGGATCAGATGCAGGTTGCTCTGAATTGTTCGGCCCCTCACAGAACAAGTCTGCTCAGGTCCCAACAGAGACTCGGCAACTGACTGCAAACGCTCCTGCAGGATCTTGGCCATAATCTTTAACTCTGTGTTTAGCAGAGTTATGGGCCTGTAGTCATCTAGTTTCCCCCCACCACCTTTGCCCTTTTTCAACAGAGTGATCACGCCCCTGGTGATCCGATTGGGGATGGACCCCGACCGAAACCAGTTGTTGAACACTGCAGTCAAAATCGGAACAAAGATGTGCGACAGCCTCAAGTACAATTCATAGGGCAAACCATCCAGACCGGGCGACTTGCCTCTGCCGACCTTCTTCAAAACCGCGTAGACTTCGCCGTCCGTGATCTCTCCCTCGCAGCTAGCCGCTTCAGTCGGCGAAAGCCGAGGAAAGTCAGCCAAATAGCTACGAAACTCCTCCTCACGGAGACCAGGCTCCTTGGTAAACCGGCTCTCGAAATGGCGCCGAAACGCCTCGCACATGTCGTCAGTGGCCCGAAGAGTACGCCCCTCCGGGGATTCGACTTCACGAATGTAACGATCGCCACCTCGACGGACCTCTTCCCTGCGCAGATCTGCGCCCAAGTTCACAGCTTCGGAAGACATCTTGCTTAACTTATGTCTAATTACCTGGCCCATGTACCGCTCGCTATTCGAACGATCCAGGGCCTCCTTAGCTAAGGCTATCTCTAGGGGATCCCCCCCAGCCACCGCCCGGGAATAACTAGACTTGAGTGTCTTCACCTTATCAGCTCTATCTAGAGCGAGCCGTTTGCTGAAATTAGTGGTGAAGGACCTAATCCTACACTTAAGGCGTTCCCACCACTTATTCCCGATAACCGCCCCCACTAGCTCCCGCTGCACTAGTCTAATTAGCTGTTCCCGAAAGTCCTCCCTGTCCAGTAAGGACAGATTGAACTTCCAGTAGCCAGCCATTCTAGGCCTATGGTCTAACGCCACCCGGGCACAAACGAGTTTGTGGTCCGTGTAGCCTACCCAGTGGAACGTAGGGCAATCTAATAGATCTATGTCGGCTCTTCTAACTAACATTCTGTCAAGGTAGCTAACTACCTTGTCAAAAGGCCAATTAAGAGCCCACGTCCACATTTTCCCCCCGGGATGATCGACCCGGTATCTATCGACGAGACCATAATCGTCGATCAGATCAACCAGGCTACGATCGCCCCTTCTCCCGCTAGCTCCCCGCCCCCTGTCTAACTTGGGGTCCAGGATGGCATTCCAGTCCCCCAATAAAACTAGGCGCGTTGAATCCACTAGGAACGGCCCCAACCGCCGAAAAAACGAGACCCGCTCCTCCCGGTCGTTGGGCGCATAAACCGCAACGACTCGGAACGAACCACTTTTCACGGCAATATCGGCCACGATCAACCGGCCCTCGGCATCGGTATGCACAAGGTCCACCTTCGCATCAAGAGTACGCCTGACAAGCAAAGAAACTCCTCTGGCAGAACGGTCCCCATATGCTGAATAGACGACAAAGTCATCGTCCAGCACACACGCATCGGAACTGCAAACAAAGTGGGTCTCCTCGATCGCGGCAACATCCACATCCAGGGACAGAAGGTCCCGGAGCAGGCGGGCAGCCTTACCCCGATCCCTTAAGCCCCTCACATTCAAAGTCGCTATCTTAATAGACATCTTCTAAGCCTGCAAAGAAAGAAAAGAAGAAGTGCAATAAACCTATTCACATACAGGACGGAAATCTGCGGGTGAAAGGACCCCGACGGATTGTCCCAGGCTCCCCACGCCTAACTCTGACGTTATCCGTCCTTCTGTGACAATCCCGCCGACGTCCGTGGGGTAATTTAGTTTTAGGGCCCTATATAATGAAGGGTGGAGACGTACGGGGGCCCTCCCTGAACAAAACAAGTGCATTTTTTTAAGATCTTGCGACCCAGTCTCCACCATCCTTATCTCTGGGAAGGCTTCTCTGGCTTCGAAGAGATGGGTCCAGACTTTTAAGTGCCTGCCGGAATCCCGGATCAGTCCGACAACTCCCGGGGCACCAGGAAAATTTCTGGGGTCCTCCACTGATTTACCATCAACAGATGACAGTTTAATTAGAGGCCCCAGTAATGCTCTCTTGCGAGAGGAGAGGTTTTTGTCTATCTCCCCTTTCTCTGCTCTACAAATTTCTTCGACCTTGCCGAAGATCCTTTTCTTCTTTTTTCCCCTATCTGGGGGTGGTGGAGTGGGAGTGGACGAAGAGGTTGGAGTAGGGAGGGGTGATTGGGGAATTGGAGGGTCTGAGGCAGTAGGAGTAGATGTGTGCGGGGGTGTGGGGGTGGTAGGCGGAAGTGGATATCGAGACAGGGAGGGAGGGAGACTCCTATCTGCAGAAGTGTTTTTTTCTTTTTTCAATGGTGAAGAGGGGGCGGATGTAACTTTGTTTTTCTCCCTGCCCCTATCGTCACTAATATGACCAATTAGTCTATCTGCTTGTTCGACATGTTGTTCTTCTTCCTCCTCGTCTTCCTCTCGGTTCCTTTTCAAGGAGGCAGCCCGTTTGGGAGGCACTTCCTCCACCTCCATGTCGCTGTTTTGTTGCTGGAGCTGTTGCTGCTGCTGCTGCTCTTGTTTTTTCTGTTTTGAAGCCTGTCCTTCTTTTGGCCTCTTTTCGAGGTGTTTTTTAGGGGGCGTTTCCTGCGGGGCTGCAACAGATGTATTTTTCCGCCCCTTATCCACCTCTTTCCAGGCTTCTTGGGAAGGTTTTCCGGATGGTTTTTCAACCACTACTGTTGTTGTTGCTGCTGCTGGAGGGGGCATCGGCATGACTTTATTTTTGCCAGGGCACTCCTTGGACATGTGTCCTGACGCACCACACGCCCAACAGCATGGCTTTCTCCCCTCCACCACGACCAGCATTCTTCTTTTGCGGCACACCAAGGTGTTTGGGATCTCTTGGAAGTTTTCCCTGTTCAAGGTTACTTGCACCTCCATGTCGCCGGTCAGGATGCCGCCTTTGCTAACGAGGGCCTTGACGTCGTTCACCTCGCCATATTTGGCGAAGAAGGCCCCCATCCTGTCCTCGTTGATATCTACTGGGACCCCGTGGATCGTAACCTTGGTCCTGCGGGTTCCCATATATTCCGTCTGAATGCGCAGGTTCTTTGTTGCAAGTAGGCTTCCTGCCAGAGCCTTTGCCTGCTCTTCCGTGGCGAGGAGTATGTCCCACAGAGCATTCGTCCTCCGCGCCAGAAATTTGGGGTTGATTTGTAAGGTTCTTAAGGCCTCCTCCATTACCTCTCTGCCGACGCCGATCAACTTTCGGGTTTTTATATCCGAAGTTAGGAGAGATATTGTTCTCGTGTCGACAGCATTCAGCGCTTCTTGAATCGTGAGGAATTCATTGCCTTTGAATGATTCCTCGAATTTTTTTCTCTGTTCGCAGTAATATGCTGCATCTTTTTCCGGGGGCCTGTTTTTCCCCCAGGCCGTTTTCTGGGGTGACACCGGTTGTGAAGGCGGTGTATTTTCCTCAATGTTATTGTCGGCCATGATGGGATATTTCGGCCCACCACGCCGAACAATTAAGCTTTTTGTTGCTTTTTAAAAGGTATGTTGGTGTTTCCAGAGACGTAAAAAAATAATAATCAAAATAAACAAGAAAAAACGTACAAACTCAAACGGTAATAAACAACTCAAACGGTAATAAACAACTCAAACAAAAGAAGAAAAATGGACTACGAAAAACAAGGAAAATTTAAAAAAGGAAACAAAAACTGAAAGAAAAAGGCAAAATAATACAAAAGCAAAAATAAAACGGAAAATAAAGAGAAAAAATTAAACAAATGCAAAAATAGAACGAGGAAAACTGAAAGTCAAAAAAGGTTGCAAAAATGTAAACTTAAAGCTTATCTTTTCGACGCAAAGGAAACAAGTCAGTAGCAAAAACAACACACCAGGGGATGAACTTAATACAAACCCTGAGGATTTATTGTAACAAAGGTTACAATTGTGGCACAAGGCCAAAAAGGGGAGGGGGAAAAGGCTGGTCAACACTTACTATCTTATACCTAGCTAATCTGACTCACGACCCATTCATACATTACAATTTACCCATTCACCACAAGAACTCGTCCGTCACCAAACAATCCTCCAACCACCATAATACCGCATCCTCTCAAGGGGAACCTACCAAAAAACGCGCCCCACACCATAAAAATTTGATGATAATACATAAAATACATAAAATTTTAATAATGATAGAATGAGAGGGGAGGGAGATGAACCCAATAATCAACTAAATATAAACACAAAATACAAACTAAACATAACAGATGTTAGTAGGGGACCGTCCAACCCTCAAAATAGAGAGGCCGCTGTATTCTGCCCAGGAGACAAAATCAAGAGGCAACTCTCGCTAAGGGAGTGGGAAGAAGGCTAAAATATTATGCGGGAAAGGGAAAATATAAAGCTGACCCAGTCGAGATAAAAGGGGGCCGAAACAAACTGGGGAGGTTGGGAATCTCGACTTGGATCATAACCAAAGAGTAGCCGGGTTACAGGCCAGGAACAACACTTACTCACATTAACTAGGTACACTGAAGCTTGTCTAATCCTAACCAAGGGGAGGGTTCCACAGGAAGCCACCCCGATGTGCAATAGGTTGACCTAGAAGAGAAAATCAAGGCTAGCCCCGGTCACACGAACCAAGCTCGCCTCTTTTACCCACCTTTCGCTAAAGACTGTCGAATGCAATCGTTTTCTATCAGATCTAATCTTCATCTTGAGCTGATGCTCAAAGAATAGGATTAGATGCTGATGAGAAAGACGGTTGCCCCGCAAGACTTCCTCCATTCGCGTCGTCCAAATCACCATTCGAGCCGTGGCCAGCAGCGTCAGAAACACCATTCGTTTCACCCCGGAATACGGGGGCGACACATTGTCACACGCGTATGCGCGATCAATGGACACAAGCTGTTCGGGAGCGAGACGAGCCGTCAGCTCGCCGACATGGTCCCATAAGGGGCGGACCCGGGGGCAATGGTAGAAGGCGTGCGGAGCCGTTTCTTCTAAGCCAAGACCACACCGTTCACAGTCTGGCAAATCCGCCAAACCCCATATGAAAGCCTTGTCGTTGAGAGGCAGCCGATTCCGAGCCAATCGCCAGGTAAGCGAAAACTCAGGGTTACTGAGGTAATCCGCCGCTGGCGCCCAAGACCAGTAGGAGCGAAACTCCTCCTCCGACAAGCCGAGCGTATCACGTAGGGAATCCTTCGCGGGCCCCTCCACTAATCCACGATAGAAGACCTTCCTAGGCCGTGACAGGTCACTGGACCGGGGAATGGCCCTCAAGGCCGACCGACACTCGCGGATGAAATCCGACTCGTCCCGGGGTTTACGACGGCGCTCAACCCTCGAGATGGGGGGACTGATGGTAAGGCTAGGGAAGGCGTCCCTAACAATCCCCTCCAGAATCGGATCTCTCCCAGTCAATGCGCGGCGTAGGAAAGCCAACCTAGAGGCACGGACGTGACTCAAGAGGTGCGGCATTCCCAGCCCCCCATGACACGGACGTTTAGTGCAGACTCGTCTGTCGACCCTGTTCACGCGTCCCCTCCATAAAATGGAGGATAGCGATCGCTCGAGCGCCTTCCAATGGGTCCCACAGAGAGGAAGTACAGACAATCGATAAAGAATCAGGGGGAAAATGTATGTAACACACACCTCCGCCCTGCCCTTCACGGACAACCGCCGTCGATTCCAAGTCTTGCCGGCAGAACCGACCTTTGCAAGTACTTCAGACCAATTCTTCTCCAGCTGGAGGTCCGGTCCAAACCACACTCCAAGAATGCGGACAGGTCCATCCGTCCAACCGAAGCGGCCCGGAAGAGCGACCCCCTTCCAGGCACCTAACCGCAAGCCGGAAGACTTGTCGCGGTTTATCTTGGCCCCTGTCACCTTCTCGTACCGGTCAAGCGCCTTCTGTACCGCCTCGATATCGTCCCGGGACGACACGAAAGCAGATACGTCATCGGCGTACGCGGAAACCCTGGCTCGAGCCCCTCCAGGAACGGCGATTCCGCGTAGGGCCGGACTGCCGGTCTCGTCCTTCAGCCGGCGAAGGAGAGGCTCCAACGCCAAAGCATAAAGGAGAGGCGACAGCGGACAACCCTGACGAACCGACCTAGACAGCACGAACGCGTCCGACAACCTTCCGTTCACCTGTACCACAGCACTGGGGGAGCGATACAGGAGGCTAATCCAGCGGCAGAAGTTGGGTGCGAATCCAGCGGCCTGCAGGACAGTAGCAAGGTAGCGATGGTCGACCCTATCAAATGCCTTGGACTGATCCAAATTGATCAGCGCGGCTTGCTCGTCGTCTTTTACACCCTCTATGATCGTGCGGATCAGATGCAGGTTGCTCTGAATTGTTCGGCCCCTCACAGAACAAGTCTGCTCAGGTCCCAACAGAGACTCGGCAACTGACTGCAAACGCTCCTGCAGGATCTTGGCCATAATCTTTAACTCTGTGTTTAGCAGAGTTATGGGCCTGTAGTCATCTAGTTTCCCCCCACCACCTTTGCCCTTTTTCAACAGAGTGATCACGCCCCTGGTGATCCGGTTGGGGATGGACCCCGACCGAAACCAGTTGTTGAACACTGCAGTCAAAATCGGAACAAAGATGTGCGACAGCCTCAAGTACAATTCATAGGGCAAACCATCCAGACCGGGCGACTTGCCTCTGCCGACCTTCTTCAAAACCGCGTAGACTTCGCCGTCCGTGATCTCTCCCTCGCAGCTAGCCGCTTCAGTCGGCGAAAGCCGAGGAAAGTCAGCCAAATAGCTACGAAACTCCTCCTCACGGAGACCAGGCTCCTTGGTAAACCGGCTCTCGAAATGGCGCCGAAACGCCTCGCACATGTCGTCAGTGGCCCGAAGAGTACGCCCCTCCGGGGATTCGACTTCACGAATGTAACGATCGCCACCTCGACGGACCTCTTCCCTGCGCAGATCTGCGCCCAAATTCACAGCTTCGGAAGACATCTTGCTTAACTTATGTCTAATTACCTGGCCCATGTACCGCTCGCTATTCGAACGATCCAGGGCCTCCTTAGCTAAGGCTATCTCTAGGGGATCCCCCCCAGCCACCGCCCGGGTGTAACTAGTTTTAAGCGTCTTCACCTTGTCAGCTCTATCTAGAGCGAGCCGTTTGCTGAAATCAGTGGTGAAGGACCTAATCCTACACTTAAGGCGTTCCCACCACTTATTCCCGATAACCGCCCCCACTAGCTCCCGCTGCACTAGTCTAATTAGCTGTTCCCGAAAGTCCTCCCTGTCCAGTAAGGACAGATTGAACTTCCAGTACCCAGCCATTCTAGGCCTACAGTCTAACGCCACCCGGGCACAAACGAGTTTGTGGTCCGAATAGCCTACCCAGTGGAACGTAGGGCAATCTAGTAGATCTATGTCGGCTCTTCTAACTAACATTCTGTCAAGGTAGCTAACTACCTTGTCAAAAGGCCAATTAAGAGCCCACGTCCACATTTTCCCCCCGGGATGATCGACCCGGTATCTATCGACGAGACCATAATCGTCGATCAGATCAACCAGGCTACGATCGCCCCTTCTCCCGCTAGCTCCCCGCCCCCTGTCTAACTTGGGGTCCAGGATGGCATTCCAGTCCCCCATTAAAACTAGGCGCGTTGAATCCACTAGGAACGGCCCCAACCGCCGAAAAAACGAGACCCGCTCCTCCCGGTCGTTGGGCGCATAAACCGCAACGACTCGGAACGAACCACTTTTCACGGCAATATCGGCCACGATCAACCGGCCCTCGGCATCGGTATGCACAAGGTCCACCTTCGCATCAAGAGTCCGTCTGACAAGCAAAGAAACCCCTCTGGCAAACCGGTCCCCATATGCTGAATAGACGACAAAGTCGTTCTCCAGCACACACGCATCGGCACTGCAAACAAAGTGTGTCTCTTCGATCGCGGCAACATCCACATCCAGGGACAGAAGGTCCCGGAGCAGGCGGGCAGCCTTACCCCGATCCCTTAAGCCCTTCACATTTAACGTCGCTAACTTGGTTTCCATTTTCTAGGCCTGCAAAGAGAAAAAAAGAGTCAGAGCAAAAACCTACTCACATACGGGCCGGAAATCTGCGGGTGTAAGGACCCCGACGGATTGTCCCAGGCTCCCCACGCCTAACTCTGACGTTATCCGTCCTTCTGTGACAATCCCGCCGACGTCCGTGGGGTAATTTAGTTTTAGGGCCCTATATAATGAAGGGTGGAGACGTACGGGGGCCCTCCCTGAACAAAACAAGTGCATTTTTTTAAGATCTTGCGACCCAGTCTCTACCATCCTTATCTCTGGGAAGGCTTCTCTGGCTTCGAAGAGATGGGTCCAGACTTTCAAGTGCCTGCCGGAATCCCGGATCAGTCCGACAACTCCCGGGGCACCAGGAAAATTTCTGGGGTCCTCCACTGATTTACCATCAACAGATGACAGTTTAATTAGAGGCCCCAGTAATGCTCTCTTGCGAGAGGAGAGGTTTTTGTCTATCTCCCCTTTCTCTGCTCTACAAATTTCTTCGACCTTGCCGAAGATCCTTTTCTTCTTTTTTCCCCTATCTGGGGGTGGTGGAGTGGGAGTGGACGAAGAGGTTGGAGTAGGGAGGGGTGATTGGGGAATTGGAGGGTCTGAGGCAGTAGGAGTAGGTGTGTGCGGGGGTGTGGGGGTGGTAGGCGGAAGTGGATATCGAGACAGGGAGGGAGGGAGACTCCTATCTGCAGCAGTGTTTTTTTCTTTTTTCAATGGTGAAGAGGGGGCGGATGTAACTTTGTTTTTCTCCCTGCCCCTATCGTCACTAATATGACCAATTAGTCTATCTGCTTGTTCGACATGTTGTTCTTCTTCCTCCTCGTCTTCCTCTCGGTTCCTTTTCAAGGAGGCAGCCCGTTTGGGAGGCACTTCCTCCACCTCCATGTCGCTGTTTTGTTGCTGGAGCTGTTGCTGCTGCTGCTGCTGCTCTTGTTTTTTCTGTTTTGAAGCCTGTCCTTCTTTTGGCCTCTTTTCGAGGTGTTTTTTAGGGGGCGTTTCCTGCGGGGCTGAAACAGTTGTATTTTTCCGCCCCTTATCCACCTCTTTCCAGGCTTCTTGGGAAGGTTTTCCGGGTGGTTTTTCAACCACTACTGTTGTTGTTGCTGCTGCTGGAGGGGGCATCGGCATGACTTTATTTTTGCCAGGGCACTCCTTGGACATGTGTCCTGACGCACCACACGCCCAACAGCATGGCTTCCTCCCCTCCACCACGACCAGCATTCTTCTTTTTCGGCACACCAAGGTGTTTGGGATCTCTTGGAAGTTTTCCCTGTTCAAGGTTACTTGCACCTCCATGTCGCCGGTCAGGATGCCGCCTTTGCTAACGAGGGCCTTGACGTCGTTCACCTCGCCATATTTGGCGAAGAAGGCCCCCATCCTGTCCTCGTTGATATCTACTGGGACCCCGTGGATCGTAACCTTGGTCCTGCGGGTTCCCATGTATTCGGTCTGAATGCGCAGGTTCTTTGTTGCAAGTAGGCTTCCTGCCAGAGCCTTTGCCTGCTCTTCCGTGGCGAGGAGTATGTCCCACAGAGCATTCGTCCTCCGCGCCAGAAACTTGGGGTTAATTTGTAAGGTTCTTAAGGCCTCCTCCATTACCTCTCTGCCGACGCCGATCAACTTTCGGGTTTTTATATCCGAAGTTAGGAGAGATATTGTTCTCGTGTCGACAGCATTCAGCGCTTCTTGAATCGTGAGGAATTCATTGCCTTTGAATGATTCCTCGAATTTTTTCCTCTGTTCGCAGTAATATGCTGCATCTTTTTCCGGGGGCCTGTTTTTCCCCCAGGCCGTTTTCTGGGGTGACACCGGTTGTGAAGGCGGTGTATTCTTCTCAATGTTATTGTCGGCCATGATGGGATTTTTCGGCCCACCACGCCGAACAATTAAGCTTTTGTTGCTTTTTTAAAGGTATGTTGGTGTTTCCAGAGACGTAAAAAATAATAATCAAAATAAACAAGAAAAAACGTACAAACTCAAACAGTAATAAACAACTCAAACGGTAATAAACAACTCAAACGGTAATAAACAACTCAAACAAAAGAAGAAAAATGGACTACGAAAACAAGGAAAATTTAAAAAAGGAAACAAAAACTGAAAGAAAAAGGCAAAATAATACAAAAGCAAAAATAAAACGGAAAATAAAGAGAAAAAATTAGACAAAAAATAGAACGAGGAAAACTGAAAGTCAAAAAAGGTTGCAAAAATGTAAACTTAAAGCTTATCTTTTCGACGCAAAGGAAACAAGTCAGTAGCAAAAACAACACACCAGGGGATGAACTTAATACAAACCCTGAGGATTTATTGTAACAAAGGTTACAATTGTGGCACAAGGCCAAAAAGGGGAGGGGAAAAGGCTGGTCAACACTTACTATCTTATACCTAGCTAATCTGACTCACGACCCATTCATACATTACAATTTACCCATCCACCACAAGAACTCGTCCGTCACCAAACAATCCTCCAACCACCATAATACCGCATCCTCTCAAGGGGAACCTACCAAAAACGCGCCCCACACCATAAAAATTTGATGATAATACATAAAATACATAAAATTTTAATAATGATAGAATGAGAGGGGAGGGAGATGAACCCAATAATCAAATAAATATAAACACAAAATACAAACTAAACATAACAGATGTTAGTAGGGGACCGTCCAACCCTCAAAATAGAGAGGCCGCTGTATTCTGGCCAGGGGACAAAATCAAGAGGCAACTCTCGCTAAGGGAGTGGGAAGAAGGCTAAAATATTATGCGGGAAAGGGAAAATATAAAGCTGACCCAGTCGAGATAAAAGGGGGCCGAAACAAACTGGGGAGGTTGGGAATCTCGACTTGGACCATAACCAAAGAGTAGCCGGGTTACAGGCCAGGAACAACACTTACTCACATTAACTAGGTACACTGAAGCTTGTCTAATCCTAACCAAGGGGAGGGTTCCACAGGAAGCCACCCCGATGTGCAATAGGTTGACCTAGAAGAGAAAATCAAGGCTAGCCCCGGTCACACGAACCAAGCTCGCCTCTTTTACCCACCTTTCGCTAAAGACTGTCGAATGCAATCGTTTTCTATCAGATCTAATCTTCATCTTGAGCTGATGCTCAAAGAATAGGATTAGATGCTGATGAGAAAGACGGTTGCCCCGCAAGACTTCCTCCATTCGCGTCGTCCAAATCACCATTCGAGCCGTGGCCATCAGCATCAGAAACACCATTCGTTTCTCCCCGGAATACGGGGGCGACACATTGTCACACGCGTATGCGCGATCAATGGACACAAGCTGTTCGGGAGCGAGACGAGCCGTCAGCTCGCCGACATGGTCCCATAAGGGGCGGACCCGGGGGCAATGGTAGAAGGCGTGCGCAGCCGTTTCTTCTAAGCCAAGACCACACCGTTCACAGTCTGGCAAATCCGCCAAACCCCATATGAAAGCCTTGTCGTTGAGAGGCAGCCGATTCCGAGCCAATCGCCAGGTAAGCGAAAACTCAGGGTTACTGAGGTAATCCGCCGCTGGCGCCCAAGACCAGTAGGAGCGAAACTCCTCCTCCGACAAGCCGAGCGTATCACGTAGGGAATCCTTCGCGGGCCCCTCCACTAATCCACGATAGAAGACCTTCCTAGGCCGTGACAGGTCACTGGACCGGGGAATGGCCCTCAAGGCCGACCGACACTCGCGGATGAAATCCGACTCGTCCCGGGGTTTACGACGGCGCTCAACCCTCGAGATGGGGGGACTGATGGTAAGGCTAGGGAAGGCGTCCCTAACAATCCCCTCCAGAATCGGATCTCTCCCAGTCAATGCGCGGCGTAGGAAAGCCAACCTAGAGGCACGGACGTGACTCAAGAGGTGCGGCATTCCCAGCCCCCCATGACACGGACGTTTAGTGCAGACTCGTCTGTCGACCCTGTTCACGCGTCCCCTCCATAAAATGGAGGATAGCGATCGCTCGAGCGCCTTCTAATGGGTCCCACAGAGAGGAAGTACAGACAATCGATAAAGAATCAGGGGGAAAATGTATGTAACACACACCTCCGCCCTGCCCTTCACGGACAACCGCCGTCGATTCCAAGTCTTGCCGGCAGAACCGACCTTTGCAAGTACTTCAGACCAATTCTTCTCCAGCTGGAGGTCCGGTCCAAACCACACTCCAAGAATGCGGACAGGTCCATCCGTCCAACCGAAGCGGCCCGGAAGAGCGACCCCCTTCCAGGCACCTAACCGCAAGCCGGAAGACTTGTCGCGGTTTATCTTGGCCCCTGTCACCTTCTCGTACCGGTCAAGCGCCTTCTGTACCGCCTCGATATCGTCCCGGGACGACACGAAAGCAGATACGTCATCGGCGTACGCGGAAACCCTGGCTCGAGCCCCTCCAGGAACGGCGATTCCGCGTAGGGCCGGACTGCCGGTCTCGTCCTTCAGCCGGCGAAGGAGAGGCTCCAACGCCAAAGCATAAAGGAGAGGCGACAGCGGACAACCCTGACGAACCGACCTAGACAGCACGAACGCGTCCGACAACCTTCCGTTCACCTGTACCACAGCACTGGGGGAGCGATACAGGAGGCTAATCCAGCGGCAGAAGTTGGGTGCGAATCCAGCGGCCTGCAGGACAGTAGCAAGGTAGCGATGGTCGACCCTATCAAATGCCTTGGACTGATCCAAATTGATCAGCGCGGCTTGCTCGTCGTCTTTTACACCCTCTATGATCGTGCGGATCAGATGCAGGTTGCTCTGAATTGTTCGGCCCCTCACAGAACAAGTCTGCTCAGGTCCCAACAGAGACTCGGCAACTGACTGCAAACGCTCCTGCAGGATCTTGGCCATAATCTTTAACTCTGTGTTTAGCAGAGTTATGGGCCTGTAGTCATCTAGTTTCCCCCCACCACCTTTGCCCTTTTTCAACAGAGTGATCACGCCCCTGGTGATCCGATTGGGGATGGACCCCGACCGAAACCAGTTGTTGAACACTGCAGTCAAAATCGGAACAAAGATGTGCGACAGCCTCAAGTACAATTCATAGGGCAAACCATCCAGACCGGGCGACTTGCCTCTGCCGACCTTCTTCAAAACCGCGTAGACTTCGCCGTCCGTGATCTCTCCCTCGCAGCTAGCCGCTTCAGTCGGCGAAAGCCGAGGAAAGTCAGCCAAATAGCTACGAAACTCCTCCTCACGGAGACCAGGCTCCTTGGTAAACCGGCTCTCGAAATGGCGCCGAAACGCCTCGCACATGTCGTCAGTGGCCCGAAGAGTACGCCCCTCCGGGGATTCGACTTCACGAATGTAACGATCGCCACCTCGACGGACCTCTTCCCTGCGCAGATCTGCGCCCAAGTTCACAGCTTCGGAAGACATCTTGCTTAACTTATGTCTAATTACCTGGCCCATGTACCGCTCGCTATTCGAACGATCCAGGGCCTCCTTAGCTAAGGCTATCTCTAGGGGATCCCCCCCAGCCACCGCCCGGGTGTAACTAGTTTTAAGCGTCTTCACCTTGTCAGCTCTATCTAGAGCGAGCCGTTTGCTGAAATCAGTGGTGAAGGACCTAATCCTACATTTAAGGCGTTCCCACCACTTATTCCCGATAACCGCCCCCACTAGCTCCCGCTGCACTAGTCTAATTAGCTGTTCCCGAAAGTCCTCCCTGTCCAGTAAGGACAGATTGAACTTCCAGTAACCAGCCATTCTAGGCCTACAGTCTAACGCCACCCGGGCACAAACGAGTTTGTGGTCCGTGTAGCCTACCCAGTGGAACGTAGAGCAATCTAGTAGATCTATGTCGGCTCTTCTAACTAACATTCTGTCAAGGTAGCTGACTACCTTGTCAAAAGGCCAATTAAGAGCCCACGTCCACATTTTCCCCCCGGGATGATCGACCCGGTATCTATCGACGAGACCATAATCGTCGATCAGATCAACCAGGCTACGATCGCCCCTTCTCCCGCTAGCTCCCCGCCCCCTGTCTAACTTGGGGTCCAGGATGGCATTCCAGTCCCCCATTAAAACTAGGCGCGTTGAATCCACTAGGAACGGCCCCAACCGCCGAAAAAACGAGACCCGCTCCTCCCGGTCGTTGGGCGCATAAACCGCAACGACTCGGAACGAACCACTTTTCACGGCAATATCGGCCACGATCAACCGGCCCTCGGCATCGGTATGCACAAGGTCCACCTTCGCATCAAGAGTCCGTCTGACAAGCAAAGAAACCCCTCTGGCAAACCGGTCCCCATATGCTGAATAGACGACAAAGTCGTTCTCCAGCACACACGCATCGGCACTGCAAACAAAGTGTGTCTCTTCGATCGCGGCAACATCCACATCCAGGGACAGAAGGTCCCGGAGCAGGCGGGCAGCCTTACCCCGATCCCTTAAGCCCTTCACATTCAGAGTCGCCATCTTGGTTGACATCTTCTAAGACCTGTAAAATAAGAGACAGAATTAACCTACTCACATACGGGGAGGAAATCTGAGTCAGTTAGGACCCCGACGGAATGTCCTAGGCTCCCTACACCTAGCTCTGACGTCATATGTCCATCTAGGACAATCCCGCCGACGTCCGTGGGGTACATTAATTTAAGGCACCTATATAGTGAGGGGTGGAGAATAACAGGGACCCTCCCAGCACAGTATTGGCACATTTTTCTTAGGTATGGGGAATCAATTTCCGCCATTCTGATGTTGTTGAAGGCTTCTTTTGCCTCCGTTATGTGACTCCATACCTTTAACGGGCCACCGGTATCCCTTACGCATGTAAGCACCCCCGGGGCACCCGGAAAGTTGCGGGGATCTTCCACTGATTTCCCCCCCACCGAGACTTTCTTATACAAAAGTCCTAGTTGGACCCTTTTCCGGCCGGACTGGCTCTTTTTATGCTCTTCCCCCTCTACCTTACAAATGTCTTCCGGCCCCGCGAAGAGTTTTTTCTTTTTCTTCTTGGTTGTTTTGGAATCCTGGGGCTGGGGATCGGACAATCGCTGTGGGGACGAACCCCGGGAAGTGTTTGAGGGAGAAGGGGACGGTGCCCGTGAGGCACGCGACGGGGAAGGGGGGAGACTCCTACTTTTGGGGGCCTCCACTGTTTCTTTGGGGTTAGCAGGAGTGGAAGCGGACCTGGTTTTTTCCATGCCCTCCTCCTTCCTACTACGCCCCGAATGTCTATTTTTTTCCGCATCTACTTCCCCCTCCTCCTCCTCTTCCCTGCTTCTCTTTAAAGAGGGTGTTCTAGGGGGAGGCATTTTGTCGACCTCCATGCCTTCCTCCGCCTGAGGTTGCTGCTGTTTCGTCTTTTGTTGTTGCTTCTTGGGCGACTGTTTTTCCGTCCCTTCTGGTTTTTCCCCCTCCTTCTTCTGCTGTTTTTCTGCCAGCTGCTTTGGTGGTGGTTGCTGCTGCTTCTCGTTTTGGGGGGGAGCTGGTGCACTCTTTTGCGGGGGAGCTGATGCACTCTTCCCCTTCTTTCCACTTGCCACCTCCTTCCAGGCGCCCTCAGCGCTTTTGGCTTCTGCCGTTTTTTTGGCGTCTGTACCTTCTGTAGTGGGCTGGATCACCGGTTGGGGCTTTTTTGTCGGGCACTCCCTTGCCATGTGTCCCGAGATACCGCACACCCAGCAATTCGGCCGCCTGCCCTCCACAACGACCCACATCCTCCTCTTCCTGCAGACCAGGATGTTGGGGACTCTTCTGAACTCTTCCTGGTTAAGAGTCACCTGCAATTCGACATCACCGGTGGCAATTCCGGATTTGCCCACTATTGCCTTCACCTCTTCGACCTTCCCGTATTGGGCGAAGAAGGCACCCATCCTGTCATTTGGGATGTCTACAGGCACGCCGTGAACTGTTATTTTCGTCCTACGGGTGCCCATATATTCAGTTTGCAGCTTTAAGTTTTTTGATATTAGTATGCTGCCTGCCAGCTGCTTGGCCTCTTGTTCCGTTGGTAGGAGAAGGTCCCATAAGGCATTTGACCTCCTTGCCAGTACTTTGGGAAATATTTTTAAGGTCTTGAGGACCTCCTCCATAGTCTCTCTGCTGACTCCTGTCAGCTTTCTACTTTTGCTATCTGATGTTAGCAGGGAGATAGTTCTGGTTTCCACTGCTTCAAGGGCCCCGGGAATCGTTAAGAACTCGTTCTCCTTGAACGACCCCTCGTACGTTTTTCTTTGGGCCTCATAATAGTCTGCATCTTTTTTTGGCCTTGGCCTATTCTCAGACCAGGCTGAATTTTCCACCGACACCGGCGGTGTTATGTTTTTCTCGTTCTCATTCATGGCGGCCTGCGACGACCACCACGATAGAACGAATGTCTTTTTTAGTTTTTTAAACAAACATAAAATGAATAAAGAAAACGGTGGACAACAAAAGGATAAATTTAAACAAAAGTGCAACCAAAGCAAACAAACAAAAAACAGTGAGGAGGGAAACAAAAGGTAAAAAAATAACAAAAAATAAACACGGATACAAATAAACAAAAAATTAAATGCAAATCAACTAAATCAAAAAAGAATAGCTTTGAAACAAAAATGAAAAACTTTAAACACTTATCGGTACTTTTTCCAACTGCTAGTCCAACCCACCCAAGAATGAAACAAGACACCTGGGGGGTATATGTATGTAACTAGCGAGTGCACGAAAACAACAACACACCAGGGGATGAACTTAATACAAACCCTGAGGATTTATTATGTTTTTATACATAATTGTGGCACGTGGCCGATGAAGGGGAGGGGTAAAGGCTGGTCCAAACTAACTATCCTATACCTAGCTAATCAGACTCACGACCCATTCACACATTACAATTTACCCATTCACCACAAGAACCCGTCCGTCACCAAACAATCCTCCAACCACCATAATACCGCATCCTCTCAAGGGGAACCTACCAAAAACGCGCCCCACACCATAAAAATTTGATGATAATACATAAAATACATAAAATTTTAATAATGATAGAATGAGAGGGGAGGGAGATGAACCCAATAATCAAATAAATATAAACACAAAATACAAACTAAACATAACAGATGTTAGTAGGGGACCGTCCAACCCTCAAAATAGAGAGGCCGCTGTATTCTGGCCAGGGGACAAAATCAAGAGGCAACTCTCGCTAAGGGAGTGGGAAGAAGGCTAAAATATTATGCGGGAAAGGGAAAATATAAAGCTGACCCAGTCGAGATAAAAGGGGGCCGAAACAAACTGGGGAGGTTGGGAATCTCGACTTGGATCATAACCAAAGAGTAGCCGGGTTACAGGCCAGGAACAACACTTACTCACATTAACTAGGTACACTGAAGCTTGTCTAATCCTAACCAAGGGGAGGGTTCCACAGGAAGCCACCCCGATGTGCAATAGGTTGACCTAGAAGAGAAAATCAAGGCTAGCCCCGGTCACACGAACCAAGCTCGCCTCTTTTACCCACCTTTCGCTAAAGACTGTCGAATGCAATCGTTTTCTATCAGATCTAATCTTCATCTTGAGCTGATGCTCAAAGAATAGGATTAGATGCTGATGAGAAAGACGGTTGCCCCGCAAGACTTCCTCCATTCGCGTCGTCCAAATCACCATTCGAGCCGTGGCCATCAGCATCAGAAACACCATTCGTTTCTCCCCGGAATACGGGGGCGACACATTGTCACACGCGTATGCGCGATCAATGGACACAAGCTGTTCGGGAGCGAGACGAGCCGTCAGCTCGCCGACATGGTCCCATAAGGGGCGGACCCGGGGGCAATGGTAGAAGGCGTGCGCAGCCGTTTCTTCTAAGCCAAGACCACACCGTTCACAGTCTGGCAAATCCGCCAAACCCCATATGAAAGCCTTGTCGTTGAGAGGCAGCCGATTCCGAGCCAATCGCCAGGTAAGCGAAAACTCAGGGTTACTGAGGTAATCCGCCGCTGGCGCCCAAGACCAGTAGGAGCGAAACTCCTCCTCCGACAAGCCGAGCGTATCACGTAGGGAATCCTTCGCGGGCCCCTCCACTAATCCACGATAGAAGACCTTCCTAGGCCGTGACAGGTCACTGGACCGGGGAATGGCCCTCAAGGCCGACCGACACTCGCGGATGAAATCCGACTCGTCCCGGGGTTTACGACGGCGCTCAACCCTCGAGATGGGGGGACTGATGGTAAGGCTAGGGAAGGCGTCCCTAACAATCCCCTCCAGAATCGGATCTCTCCCAGTCAATGCGCGGCGTAGGAAAGCCAACCTAGAGGCACGGACGTGACTCAAGAGGTGCGGCATTCCCAGCCCCCCATGACACGGACGTTTAGTGCAGACTCGTCTGTCGACCCTGTTCACGCGTCCCCTCCATAAAATGGAGGATAGCGATCGCTCGAGCGCCTTCCAATGGGCCCCACAGAGAGGAAGTACAGACAATCGATAAAGAATCAGGGGGAAAATGTATGTAACACACACCTCCGCCCTGCCCTTCACGGACAACCGCCGTCGATTCCAAGTCTTGCCGGCAGAACCGACCTTTGCAAGTACTTCAGACCAATTCTTCTCCAGCTGGAGGTCCGGTCCAAACCACACTCCAAGAATGCGGACAGGTCCATCCGTCCAACCGAAGCGGCCCGGAAGAGCGACCCCCTTCCAGGCACCTAACCGCAAGCCGGAAGACTTGTCGCGGTTTATCTTGGCCCCTGTCACCTTCTCGTACCGGTCAAGCGCCTTCTGTACCGCCTCGATATCGTCCCGGGACGACACGAAAGCAGATACGTCATCGGCGTACGCGGAAACCCTGGCTCGAGCCCCTCCAGGAACGGCGATTCCGCGTAGGGCCGGACTGCCGGTCTCGTCCTTCAGCCGGCGAAGGAGAGGCTCCAACGCCAAAGCATAAAGGAGAGGCGACAGCGGACAACCCTGACGAACCGACCTAGACAGCACGAACGCGTCCGACAACCTTCCGTTCACCTGTACCACAGCACTGGGGGAGCGATACAGGAGGCTAATCCAGCGGCAGAAGTTGGGTGCGAATCCAGCGGCCTGCAGGACAGTAGCAAGGTAGCGATGGTCGACCCTATCAAATGCCTTGGACTGATCCAAATTGATCAGCGCGGCTTGCTCGTCGTCTTTTACACCCTCTATGATCGTGCGGATCAGATGCAGGTTGCTCTGAATTGTTCGGCCCCTCACAGAACAAGTCTGCTCAGGTCCCAACAGAGACTCGGCAACTGACTGCAAACGCTCCTGCAGGATCTTGGCCATAATCTTTAACTCTGTGTTTAGCAGAGTTATGGGCCTGTAGTCATCTAGTTTCCCCCCACCACCTTTGCCCTTTTTCAACAGAGTGATCACGCCCCTGGTGATCCGATTGGGGATGGACCCCGACCGAAACCAGTTGTTGAACACTGCAGTCAAAATCGGAACAAAGATGTGCGACAGCCTCAAGTACAATTCATAGGGCAAACCATCCAGACCGGGCGACTTGCCTCTGCCGACCTTCTTCAAAACCGCGTAGACTTCGCCCTCCGTGATCTCTCCCTCGCAGCTAGCCGCTTCAGTCGGCAAAAGCCGAGGAAAGTCAGCCAAATAGCTACGAAACTCCTCCTCACGGAGACCAGGCTCCTTGGTAAACCGGCTCTCGAAATGGCGCCGAAACGCCTCGCACATGTCGTCAGTAGCCCGAAGAGTACGCCCCTCCGGGGATTCGACTTCACGAATGTAACGATCGCCACCTCGACGGACCTCTTCCCTGCGCAGATCTGCGCCCAAATTCACAGCTTCGGAAGACATCTTGCTTAACTTATGTCTAATTACCTGGCCCATGTACCGCTCGCTATTCGAACGATCCAGGGCCTCCTTAGCTAAGGCTATCTCTAGGGGATCCCCCCCAGCCACCGCCCGGGAATAACTAGACTTGAGTGTCTTCACCTTATCAGCTCTATCTAGAGCGAGCCGTTTGCTGAAATCAGTGGTGAAGGACCTAATCCTACACTTAAGGCGTTCCCACCACTTATTCCCGATAACCGCCCCCACTAGCTCCCGCTGCACTAGTCTAATTAGCTGTTCCCGAAAGTCCTCCCTGTCCAGTAAGGACAGATTGAACTTCCAGTAGCCAGCCATTCTAGGCCTATGGTCTAACGCCACCCGGGCACAAACGAGTTTGTGGTCCGTGTAGCCTACCCAGTGGAACGTAGGGCAATCTAATAGATCTATGTCGGCTCTTCTAACTAACATTCTGTCAAGGTAGCTAACTACCTTGTCAAAAGGCCAATTAAGAGCCCACGTCCACATTTTCCCCCCGGGATGATCGACCCGGTATCTATCGACGAGACCATAATCGTCGATCAGATCAACCAGGCTACGATCGCCCCTTCTCCCGCTAGCTCCCCGCCCCCTGTCTAACTTGGGGTCCAGGATGGCATTCCAGTCCCCCATTAAAACTAGGCGCGTTGAATCCACCAGGAACGGCCCCAACCGCCGAAAAAACGAGACCCGCTCCTCCCGGTCGTTGGGCGCATAAACCGCAACGACTCGGAACGAACCACTTTTCACGGCAATATCGGCCACGATCAACCGGCCCTCGGCATCGGTATGCACAAGGTCCACCTTCGCATCAAGAGTCCGTCTGACAAGCAAAGAAACCCCTCTGGCAAACCGGTCCCCATATGCTGAATAGACGACAAAGTCGTTCTCCAGCACACACGCATCGGCACTGCAAACAAAGTGTGTCTCTTCGATCGCGGCAACATCCACATCCAGGGACAGAAGGTCCCGGAGCAGGCGGGCAGCCTTACTCCGATCCCTTAAGCCCTTCACATTCAGAGTCGCTATCTTGGTTGACATCTTCTAAGACCTGTAAAATAAGAGACAGAATTAACCTACTCACATACGGGGAGGAAATCTGAGTCAGTTAGGACCCCGACGGAATGTCCTAGGCTCCCTACACCTAGCTCTGACGTCATATGTCCATCTAGGACAATCCCGCCGACGTCCGTGGGGTACATTAATTTAAGGCACCTATATAGTGAGGGGTGGAGAATAACAGGGACCCTCCCAGCACAGTATTGGCGCATTTTTCTTAGGTATGGGGAATCAATTTCCGCCATTCTGATGTTGTTGAAGGCTTCTTTTGCCTCCGTTATGTGACTCCATACCTTTAACGGGCCACCGGTATCCCTTACGCATGTAAGCACCCCCGGGGCACCCGGAAAGTTGCGGGGATCTTCCACTGATTTCCCCCCTACCGAGACTTTCTTATACAAAAGTCCTAGTTGGACCCTTTTCCGGCCGGACTGGCTCTTTTTATGCTCTTCCCCCTCTACCTTACAAATGTCTTCCGGCCCCGCGAAGAGTTTTTTCTTTTTCTTCTTGGTTGTTTTGGAATCCTGGGGCTGGGGATCGGACAATCGCTGTGGGGACGAACCCCGGGAAGTGTTTGAGGGAGAAGGGGACGGTGCCCGTGAGGCACGCGACGGGGAAGGGGGGAGACTCCTACTTTTGGGGGCCTCCACTGTTTCTTTGGGGTTAGCAGGAGTGGAAGTGGACCTGGTTTTTCCCATGCCCTCCTCCTTCCTACTACGCCCCGAATGTCTATTTTTTTCCGCATCTACTTCCCCCTCCTCCTCCTCTTCCCTGCTTCTCTTTAGAGAGGGTGTTCTAGGGGGAGGCATTTTGTCGACCTCCATGCCTTCCTCCGCCTGAGGTTGCTGCTGTTGCGTCTTTTGTTGTTGCTTCTTGGGCGACTGTTTTTCCGTCCCTTCTGGTTTTTCCCCCTCCTTCTTCTGCTGTTTTTCTGCCAGCTGCTTTGGTGGTGGTTGCTGCTGCTTCTCGTTTTGGGGGGGAGCTGGTGCACTCTTTTGCGGGGGAGCTGATGCACTCTTCCCCTTCTTTCCACTTGCCACCTCCTTCCAGGCGCCCTCAGCGCTTTTGGCTTCTGCCGTTTTTTTGGCGTCTGTACCTTCTGTAGTGGGCTGGATCACCGGTTGGGGCTTTTTTGTCGGGCACTCCCTTGCCATGTGTCCCGAGATACCGCACACCCAGCAATTCGGCCGCCTGCCCTCCACAACGACCCACATCCTCCTCTTCCTGCAGACCAGGATGTTGGGGACTCTTCTGAACTCTTCCTGGTTAAGAGTCACCTGCAATTCGACATCACCGGTGGCAATTCCGGATTTGCCCACTATTGCCTTCACCTCTTCGACCTTCCCGTATTGGGCGAAGAAGGCACCCATCCTGTCATTTGGGATGTCTACAGGCACGCCGTGAACTGTTATTTTCGTCCTACGGGTGCCCATATATTCAGTTTGCAGCTTTAAGTTTTTTGATATTAGTATGCTGCCTGCCAGCTGCTTGGCCTCTTGTTCCGTTGGTAGGAGAAGGTCCCATAAGGCATTTGACCTCCTTGCCAGTACTTTGGGAAATATTTTTAAGGTCTTGAGGACCTCCTCCATAGTCTCTCTGCTGACTCCTGTCAGCTTTCTACTTTTGCTATCTGATGTTAGCAGGGAGATAGTTCTGGTTTCCACTGCTTCAAGGGCCCCGGGAATCGTTAAGAACTCGTTCTCCTTGAACGACCCCTCGTACGTTTTTCTTTGGGCCTCATAATAGTCTGCATCTTTTTTTGGCCTTGGCCTATTCTCAGACCAGGCTGAATTTTCCACCGACACCGGCGGTGTTATCTTTTTCTCGTTCTCATTCATGGCGGCCTGCGACGACCACCACGATAGAACGAATGTCTTTTTTTAGTTTTTTAAACAAACATAAAATGAATAAAGAAAACGGTGGACAACAAAAGGATAAATTTAAACAAAAGTGCAACCAAAGCAAACAAACAAAAAACAGTGAGGAGGGAAACAAAAGGTAAAAAATAACAAAAAATAAACACGGATACAAATAAACAAAAAATTAAATGCAAATCAACTAAATCAAAAAAAGAATAGCTTTGAAACAAAAAATGAAAAACTTTAAACACTTATCGGTACTTTTTCCAACTGCTAGTCCAACCCACCCAAGAATGAAACAAGACACCTGGGGGGTATATGTATGTAACTAGCGAGTGCACGAAAACAACAACACACCAGGGGATGAACTTAATACAAACCCTGAGGATTTATTGCAACAAAGGTTACAATTGTGGCACAAGGCCAAAAAGGGGAGGGGGAAAAGGCTGGTCAACACTTACTATCTTATACCTAGCTAATCTGACTCACGACCCATTCATACATTACAATTTACTCATTCACCACAAGAACTCATCCATCACCGTTCAATCCTCCAACCACCATAATACCACATCCACTCCAAGGGAACCTACCAAAACGCGCCCCAATCCATAAAAATTTGATGATACATAAATGATATACATAAAATTCTAATAATGATAGAATGCAAGGGGAGGGAGGTGAACCCAATAATAAATAAAAATAAACACAAAATACAAACTAAACATAACACATGTTAGTAGGGACCGTCCAACCCTCAAAAACAGAGAGGCCGCTGTATTCTGCCCAGGGGACAGAATCAAGAGACGCTCTCGCTAAGGGAGTGGGAAAGCGGAGAAAATATTATGCCGGAATGGGAAAATGTAAAGCTGACCCAGTCGAGATAAAAAAGGGGGGGCCAAAACAAACTGGGGAGGTTGGGAATCTCGACTTGGACCATAACCAAAGAGCAGCCGGGATACAGGCCAGGAACAACATTTACTCACATTAACTAGGTACACTGAAGCTTGTCTAACCTAACCAAGGGGAGGGTTCCACAGGAAGCCACCCCGATGTGCAATAGGTTGACCTAGAAGAGAAAATCAAGGCTAGCCCCGGTCACACGAACCAAGCTCGCCTCTTTTACCCACCTTTCGCTAAAGACTGTCGAATGCAATCGTTTTCTATCAGATCTAATCTTCATCTTGAGCTGATGCTCAAAGAATAGGATTAGATGCTGATGAGAAAGACGGTTGCCCCGCAAGACTTCCTCCTTTCGCGTCGTCCAAATCACCATTCGAGCCGTGGCCAGCAGCGTCAGAAACACCATTCGTTTCACCCCGGAATACGGGGGCGACACATTGTCACACGCGTATGCGCGATCAATGGACACAAGCTGTTCGGGAGCGAGACGAGCCGTCAGCTCGCCGACATGGTCCCATAAGGGGCGGACCCGGGGGCAATGGTAGAAGGCGTGCGCAGCCGTTTCTTCTAAGCCAAGACCACACCGTTCACAGTCTGGCAAATCCGCCAAACCCCATATGAAAGCCTTGTCGTTGAGAGGCAGCCGATTCCGAGCCAATCGCCAGGTAAGCGAAAACTCAGGGTTACTGAGGTAATCCGCCGCTGGCGCCCAAGACCAGTAGGAGCGAAACTCCTCCTCCGACAAGCCGAGCGTATCACGTAGGGAATCCTTCGCGGGCCCCTCCACTAATCCACGATAGAAGACCTTCCTAGGCCGTGACAGGTCACTGGACCGGGGAATGGCCCTCAAGGCCGACCGACACTCGCGGATGAAATCCGACTCGTCCCGGGGTTTACGACGGCGCTCAACCCTCGAGATGGGGGGACTGATGGTAAGGCTAGGGAAGGCGTCCCTAACAATCCCCTCCAGAATCGGATCTCTCCCAGTCAATGCGCGGCGTAGGAAAGCCAACCTAGAGGCACGGACGTGACTCAAGAGGTGCGGCATTCCCAGCCCCCCATGACACGGACGTTTAGTGCAGACTCGTCTGTCGACCCTGTTCACGCGTCCCCTCCATAAAATGGAGGATAGCGATCGCTCGAGCGCCTTCCAATGGGTCCCACAGAGAGGAAGTACAGACAATCGATAAAGAATCAGGGGGAAAATGTATGTAACACACACCTCCGCCCTGCCCTTCACGGACAACCGCCGTCGATTCCAAGTCTTGCCGGCAGAACCGACCTTTGCAAGTACTTCAGACCAATTCTTCTCCAGCTGGAGGTCCGGTCCAAACCACACTCCAAGAATGCGGACAGGTCCATCCGTCCAACCGAAGCGGCCCGGAAGAGCGACCCCCTTCCAGGCACCTAACCGCAAGCCGGAAGACTTGTCGCGGTTTATCTTGGCCCCTGTCACCTTCTCGTACCGGTCAAGCGCCTTCTGTACCGCCTCGATATCGTCCCGGGACGACACGAAAGCAGATACGTCATCGGCGTACGCGGAAACCCTGGCTCGAGCCCCTCCAGGAACGGCGATTCCGCGTAGGGCCGGACTGCCGGTCTCGTCCTTCAGCCGGCGAAGGAGAGGCTCCAACGCCAAAGCATAAAGGAGAGGCGACAGCGGACAACCCTGACGAACCGACCTAGACAGCACGAACGCGTCCGACAACCTTCCGTTCACCTGTACCACAGCACTGGGGGAGCGATACAGGAGGCTAATCCAGCGGCAGAAGTTGGGTGCGAATCCAGCGGCCTGCAGGACAGTAGCAAGGTAGCGATGGTCGACCCTATCAAATGCCTTGGACTGATCCAAATTGATCAGCGCGGCTTGCTCGTCGTCTTTTACACCCTCTATGATCGTGCGGATCAGATGCAGGTTGCTCTGAATTGTTCGGCCCCTCACAGAACAAGTCTGCTCAGGTCCCAACAGAGACTCGGCAACTGACTGCAAACGCTCCTGCAGGATCTTGGCCATAATCTTTAACTCTGTGTTTAGCAGAGTTATGGGCCTGTAGTCATCTAGTTTCCCCCCACCACCTTTGCCCTTTTTCAACAGAGTGATCACGCCCCTGGTGATCCGATTGGGGATGGACCCCGACCGAAACCAGTTGTTGAACACTGCAGTCAAAATCGGAACAAAGATGTGCGACAGCCTCAAGTACAATTCATAGGGCAAACCATCCAGACCGGGCGACTTGCCTCTGCCGACCTTCTTCAAAACCGCGTAGACTTCGCCCTCCGTGATCTCTCCCTCGCAGCTAGCCGCTTCAGTCGGCAAAAGCCGAGGAAAGTCAGCCAAATAGCTACGAAACTCCTCCTCACGGAGACCAGGCTCCTTGGTAAACCGGCTCTCGAAATGGCGCCGAAACGCCTCGCACATGTCGTCAGTGGCCCGAAGAGTACGCCCCTCCGGGGATTCGACTTCACGAATGTAACGATCGCCACCTCGACGGACCTCTTCCCTGCGCAGATCTGCGCCCAAATTCACAGCTTCGGAAGACATCTTGCTTAACTTATGTCTAATTACCTGGCCCATGTACCGCTCGCTATTCGAACGATCCAGGGCCTCCTTAGCTAAGGCTATCTCTAGGGGATCCCCCCCAGCCACCGCCCGGGAATAACTAGACTTGAGCGTCTTCACCTTATCAGCTCTATCTAGAGCGAGCCGTTTGCTGAAATCAGTGGTGAAGGACCTAATCCTACACTTAAGGCGTTCCCACCACTTATTCCCGATAACCGCCCCCACTAGCTCCCGCTGCACTAGTCTAATTAGCTGTTCCCGAAAGTCCTCCCTGTCCAGTAAGGACAGATTGAACTTCCAGTACCCAGCCATTCTAGGCCTACGGTCTAACGCCACCCGGGCACAAACGAGTTTGTGGTCCGAATAGCCTACCCAGTGGAACGTAGGGCAATCTAGTAGATCTATGTCGGCTCTTCTAACTAACATTCTGTCAAGGTAGCTAACTACCTTGTCACAAGGCCAATTAAGAGCCCACGTCCACATTTTCCCCCCGGGATGATCGACCCGGTATCTATCGACGAGACCATAATCGTCGATCAGATCAACCAGGCTACGATCGCCCCTTCTCCCGCTAGCTCCCCGCCCCCTGTCTAACTTGGGGTCCAGGATGGCATTCCAGTCCCCCATTAAAACTAGGCGCGTTGAATCCACCAGGAACGGCCCCAACCGCCGAAAAAACGAGACCCGCTCCTCCCGGTCGTTGGGCGCATAAACCGCAACGACTCGGAACGAACCACTTTTCACGGCAATATCGGCCACAATCAACCGGCCCTCGGCATCGGTATGCACAAGGTCCACCTTCGCATCAAGAGTACGCCTGACAAGCAAAGAAACTCCTCTGGCAGAACGGTCCCCATATGCTGAATAGACGACAAAGTCATCGTCCAGCACACACGCATCGGAACTGCAAACAAAGTGGGTCTCCTCGATCGCGGCAACATCCACATCCAGGGACAGAAGGTCCCGGAGCAGGCGGGCAGCCTTACCCCGATCCCTTAAGCCCCTCACATTCAAAGTCGCTATCTTAATAGACATCTTCTAAGCCTGCAAAGAAAGAAAAGAAGAAGTGCAATAAACCTATTCACATACAGGACGGAAATCTGCGGGTGAAAGGACCCCGACGGATTGTCCCAGGCTCCCCACGCCTAACTCTGACGTTATCCGTCCTTCTGTGACAATCCCGCCGACGTCCGTGGGGTAATTTAGTTTTAGGGCCCTATATAATGAAGGGTGGAGACGTACGGGGGCCCTCCCTGAACAAAACAAGTGCATTTTTTTAAGATCTTGCGACCCAGTCTCCACCATCCTTATCTCTGGGAAGGCTTCTCTGGCTTCGAAGAGATGGGTCCAGACTTTCAAGTGCCTGCCGGAATCCCGGATCAGTCCGACAACTCCCGGGGCACCAGGAAAATTTCTGGGGTCCTCCACTGATTTACCATCAACAGATGACAGTTTAATTAGAGGCCCCAGTAATGCTCTCTTGCGAGAGGAGAGGTTTTTGTCTATCTCCCCTTTCTCTGCTCTACAAATTTCTTCGACCTTGCCGAAGATCCTTTTCTTCTTTTTTCCCCTATCTGGGGGTGGTGGAGTGGGAGTGGACGAAGAGGTTGGAGTAGGGAGGGGTGATTGGGGAATTGGAGGGTCTGAGGCAGTAGGAGTAGGTGTGTGCGGGGGTGTGGGGGTGGTAGGCGGAAGTGGATATCGAGACAGGGAGGGAGGGAGACTCCTATCTGCAGAAGTGTTTTTTTCTTTTTTCAATGGTGAAGAGGGGGCGGATGTAACTTTGTTTTTCTCCCTGCCCCTATCGTCACTAATATGACCAATTAGTCTATTTATCCGATCTGCTTGTTCAGCATGTTGTTCTTCTTCCTCCTCGTCTTCCTCTCGGTTCCTTTTCAAGGAGGCAGCCCGTTTGGGAGGCACTTCCTCCACCTCCATGTCGCTGTTTTGTTGCTGCTGCTGCTTCTCTTGTTTTTTCTGTTTAGTTTGCTCCTTTGAAGCTTGTCCTTCTTTTGGCCTCTTTTCGAGGTGTTTTTTAGGGGGCGTTTCCTGCGGGGCTGCAACAGATGTATTTTTTCGCCCCTTATCCACCTCTTTCCAGGCTTCTTGGGAAGGTTTTCCGGGTGGTTTTTCAACCACTACTGTTGTTGTTGCTGCTGCTGGAGGGGGCATCGGCATGACTTTATTTTTGCCAGGGCACTCCTTGGACATGTGTCCTGACGCACCACACGCCCAACAGCATGGCTTCCTCCCCTCCACCACGACCAGCATTCTTCTTTTGCGGCACACCAAGGTGTTTGGGATCTCTTGGAAATTTTCCCTGTTCAAGGTTACTTGCACCTCCATGTCGCCGGTCAGGATGCCGCCTTTGCTAACGAGGGCCTTGACGTCGTTCACCTCGCCATATTTGGCGAAGAAGGCCCCCATCCTGTCCTCGTTGATATCTACTGGGACCCCGTGGATCGTAACCTTGGTCCTGCGGGTTCCCATATATTCCGTCTGAATGCGCAGGTTCTTTGTTGCAAGTAGGCTTCCTGCCAGAGCCTTTGCCTGCTCTTCCGTGGCGAGGAGTATGTCCCACAGAGCATTCGTCCTCCGCGCCAGAAATTTGGGGTTGATTTGTAAGGTTCTTAAGGCCTCCTCCATTACCTCTCTGCCGACGCCGATCAACTTTCGGGTTTTTATATCCGAAGTTAGGAGAGATATTGTTCTCGTGTCGACAGCATTCAGCGCTTCTTTAATCGTGAGGAATTCATTGCCTTTGAATGATTCCTCGAATTTTTTCCTCTGTTCGCAGTAATATGCTGCATCTTTTTCCGGGGGCCTGTTTTTCCCCCAGGCCGTTTTCTGGGGTGACACCGGTTGTGAAGGCGGTGTATTCTTCTCAATGTTATTGTCGGCCATGATGGGATTTTTCGGCCCACCACGCCGAACAATTAAGCTTGTGTTGCTTTCTTTAAGGTATATTGGTGTTTTCAGAGACGTAAAAAATAATAATCAAAATAAACAAGAAAAAACGTACAAACTCAAACGGTAATAAACAACTCAAACGGTAATAAACAACTCAAACGGTAATAAACAACTCAAACAAAAGAAGAAAGAATGGACTACGAAAACAAGGAAAATTTAAAAAAGAAAACAAAAACTGAAAGAAAAAGGCAAAATAATACAAAAAGCAAAAATAAAACGGAAAATAAAGAGAAAAAATTAAACAAATGCAAAAATAGAACGCGGAAAACTGAAAGTCAAAAAAGGTTGCAAAAATGTAAACTTAAAGCTTATCTTTTAGACGCAAAGGAAACAAGTCAGTAGCAAAAACAACACACCAGGGGATGAACTTAATACAAACCCTGAGGATTTATTATGTTTTTATACATAATTGTGGCACGTGGCCGATGAAGGGGAGGGGTAAAGGCTGGTCCAAACTAACTATCCTATACCTAGCTAATCAGATTCACGACCCATTCATACATTACAATTTACCCATTCACCAAAAGAACTCGTCCGTCACCAAACAATCCTCCAACCACCATAATACCGCATCCTCTCAAGGGGAACCTACCAAAAACGCGCCCCACACCATAAAAATTTGATGATAATACATAAAATACATAAAATTTTAATAATGATAGAATGAGAGGGGAGGGAGATGAACCCAATAATCAAATAAATATAAACACAAAATACAAACTAAACATAACAGATGTTAGTAGGGGACCGTCCAACCCTCAAAATAGAGAGGCCGCTGTATTCTGCCCAGGGGACAAAATCAAGAGGCAACTCTCGCTAAGGGAGTGGGAAGAAGGCTAAAATATTATGCGGGAAAGGGAAAATATAAAGCTGACCCAGTCGAGATAAAAGGGGGGGCCGAAACAAACTGGGGAGGTTGGGAATCTCGACTTGGATCATAACCAAAGAGTAGCCGGGTTACAGGCCAGGAACAACACTTACTCACATTAACTAGGTACACTGAAGCTTGTCTAATCCTAACCAAGGGGAGGGTTCCACAGGAAGCCACCCCGATGTGCAATAGGTTGACCTAGAAGAGAAAATCAAGGCTAGCCCCGGTCACACGAACCAAGCTCGCCTCTTTTACCCACCTTTCGCTAAAGACTGTCGAATGCAATCGTTTTCTATCAGATCTAATCTTCATCTTGAGCTGATGCTCAAAGAATAGGATTAGATGCTGATGAGAAAGACGGTTGCCCCGCAAGGCTTCCTCCTTTCGCGTCGTCCAAATCACCATTCGAGCCGTGGCCAGCAGCGTCAGAAACACCATTCGTTTCACCCCGGAATACGGGGGCGACACATTGTCACACGCGTATGCGCGATCAATGGACACAAGCTGTTCGGGAGCGAGACGAGCCGTCAGCTCGCCGACATGGTCCCATAAGGGGCGGACCCGGGGGCAATGGTAGAAGGCGTGCGGAGCCGTTTCTTCTAAGCCAAGACCACACCGTTCACAGTCTGGCAAATCCGCCAAACCCCATATGAAAGCCTTGTCGTTGAGAGGCAGCCGATTCCGAGCCAATCGCCAGGTAAGCGAAAACTCAGGGTTACTGAGGTAATCCGCCGCTGGCGCCCAAGACCAGTAGGAGCGAAACTCCTCCTCCGACAAGCCGAGCGTATCACGTAGGGAATCCTTCGCGGGCCCCTCCACTAATCCACGATAGAAGACCTTCCTAGGCCGTGACAGGTCACTGGACCGGGGAATGGCCCTCAAGGCCGACCGACACTCGCGGATGAAATCCGACTCGTCCCGGGGTTTACGACGGCGCTCAACCCTCGAGATGGGGGGACTGATGGTAAGGCTAGGGAAGGCGTCCCTAACAATCCCCTCCAGAATCGGATCTCTCCCAGTCAATGCGCGGCGTAGGAAAGCCAACCTAGAGGCACGGACGTGACTCAAGAGGTGCGGCATTCCCAGCCCCCCATGACACGGACGTTTAGTGCAGACTCGTCTGTCGACCCTGTTCACGCGTCCCCTCCATAAAATGGAGGATAGCGATCGCTCGAGCGCCTTCCAATGGGTCCCACAGAGAGGAAGTACAGACAATCGATAAAGAATCAGGGGGAAAATGTATGTAACACACACCTCCGCCCTGCCCTTCACGGACAACCGCCGTCGATTCCAAGTCTTGCCGGCAGAACCGACCTTTGCAAGTACTTCAGACCAATTCTTCTCCAGCTGGAGGTCCGGTCCAAACCACACTCCAAGAATGCGGACAGGTCCATCCGTCCAACCGAAGCGGCCCGGAAGAGCGACCCCCTTCCAGGCACCTAACCGCAAGCCGGAAGACTTGTCGCGGTTTATCTTGGCCCCTGTCACCTTCTCGTACCGGTCAAGCGCCTTCTGTACCGCCTCGATATCGTCCCGGGACGACACGAAAGCAGATACGTCATCGGCGTACGCGGAAACCCTGGCTCGAGCCCCTCCAGGAACGGCGATTCCGCGTAGGGCCGGACTGCCGGTCTCGTCCTTCAGCCGGCGAAGGAGAGGCTCCAACGTCAAAGCATAAAGGAGAGGCGACAGCGGACAACCCTGACGAACCGACCTAGACAGCACGAACGCGTCCGACAACCTTCCGTTCACCTGTACCACAGCACTGGGGGAGCGATACAGGAGGCTAATCCAGCGGCAGAAGTTGGGTGCGAATCCAGCGGCCTGCAGGACAGTAGCAAGGTAGCGATGGTCGACCCTATCAAATGCCTTGGACTGATCCAAATTGATCAGCGCGGCTTGCTCGTCGTCTTTTACACCCTCTATGATCGTGCGGATCAGATGCAGGTTGCTCTGAATTGTTCGGCCCCTCACAGAACAAGTCTGCTCAGGTCCCAACAGAGACTCGGCAACTGACTGCAAACGCTCCTGCAGGATCTTGGCCATAATCTTTAACTCTGTGTTTAGCAGAGTTATGGGCCTGTAGTCATCTAGTTTCCCCCCACCACCTTTGCCCTTTTTCAACAGAGTGATCACGCCCCTGGTGATCCGATTGGGGATGGACCCCGACCGAAACCAGTTGTTGAACACTGCAGTCAAAATCGGAACAAAGATGTGCGACAGCCTCAAGTACAATTCATAGGGCAAACCATCCAGACCGGGCGACTTGCCTCTGCCGACCTTCTTCAAAACCGCGTAGACTTCGCCCTCCGTGATCTCTCCCTCGCAGCTAGCCGCTTCAGTCGGCAAAAGCCGAGGAAAGTCAGCCAAATAGCTACGAAACTCCTCCTCACGGAGACCAGGCTCCTTGGTAAACCGGCTCTCGAAATGGCGCCGAAACGCCTCGCACATGTCGTCAGTGGCCCGAAGAGTACGCCCCTCCGGGGATTCGACTTCACGAATGTAACGATCGCCACCTCGACGGACCTCTTCCCTGCGCAGATCTGCGCCCAAATTCACAGCTTCGGAAGACATCTTGCTTAACTTATGTCTAATTACCTGGCCCATGTACCGCTCGCTATTCGAACGATCCAGGGCCTCCTTAGCTAAGGCTATCTCTAGGGGATCCCCCCCAGCCACCGCCCGGGAATAACTAGACTTGAGTGTCTTCACCTTATCAGCTCTATCTAGAGCGAGCCGTTTGCTGAAATCAGTGGTGAAGGACCTAATCCTACACTTAAGGCGCTCCCACCACTTATTCCCGATAACCGCCCCCACTAGCTCCCGCTGCACTAGTCTAATTAGCTGTTCCCGAAAGTCCTCCCTGTCCAGTAAGGACAGATTGAACTTCCAGTACCCAGCCATTCTAGGCCTACAGTCTAACGCCACCCGGGCACAAACGAGTTTGTGGTCCGAATAGCCTACCCAGTGGAACGTAGGGCAATCTAGTAGATCTATGTCGGCTCTTCTAACTAACATTCTGTCAAGGTAGCTAACTACCTTGTCAAAAGGCCAATTAAGAGCCCACGTCCACATTTTCCCCCCGGGATGATCGACCCGGTATCTATCGACGAGACCATAATCGTCGATCAGATCAACCAGGCTACGATCGCCCCTTCTCCCGCTAGCTCCCCGCCCCCTGTCTAACTTGGGGTCCAGGATGGCATTCCAGTCCCCCATTAAAACTAGGCGCGTTGAATCCACTAGGAACGGCCCCAACCGCCGAAAAAACGAGACCCGCTCCTCCCGGTCGTTGGGCGCATAAACCGCAACGACTCGGAACGAACCACTTTTCACGGCAATATCGGCCACGATCAACCGGCCCTCGGCATCGGTATGCACAAGGTCCACCTTCGCATCAAGAGTACGCCTGACAAGCAAAGAAACTCCTCTGGCAGAACGGTCCCCATATGCTGAATAGACGACAAAGTCATCGTCCAGCACACACGCATCGGAACTGCAAACAAAGTGGGTCTCCTCGATCGCGGCAACATCCACATCCAGGGACAGAAGGTCCCGGAGAAGGCGGGCAGCCTTACCCCGATCCCTTAAGCCCCTCACATTCAAAGTCGCTATCTTAATAGACATCTTCTAAGCCTGCAAAGAAAAAAGAAGTGCAATAAACCTATTCACATACAGGACGGAAATCTGCGGGTGAAAGGACCCCGACGGATTGTCCCAGGCTCCCCACGCCTAACTCTGACGTTATCCGTCCTTCTGTGACAATCCCGCCGACGTCCGTGGGGTAATTTAGTTTTAGGGCCCTATATAATGAAGGGTGGAGACGTACGGGGGCCCTCCCTGAACAAAACAAGTGCATTTTTTTAAGATCTTGCGACCCAGTCTCCACCATCCTTATCTCTGGGAAGGCTTCTCTGGCTTCGAAGAGATGGGTCCAGACTTTTAAGTGCCTGCCGGAATCCCGGATCAGTCCGACAACTCCCGGGGCACCAGGAAAATTTCTGGGGTCCTCCACTGATTTACCATCAACAGATGACAGTTTAATTAGAGGCCCCAGTAATGCTCTCTTGCGAGAGGAGAGGTTTTTGTCTATCTCCCCTTTCTCTGCTCTACAAATTTCTTCGACCTTGCCGAAGATCCTTTTCTTCTTTTTTCCCCTATCTGGGGGTGGTGGAGTGGGAGTGGACGAAGAGGTTGGAGTAGGGAGGGGTGATTGGGGAATTGGAGGGTCTGAGGCAGTAGGAGTAGGTGTGTGCGGGGGTGTGGGGGTGGTAGGCGGAAGTGGATATCGAGACAGGGAGGGAGGGAGACTCCTATCTGCAGAAGTGTTTTTTTCTTTTTTCAATGGTGAAGAGGGGGCGGATGTAACTTTGTTTTTCTCCCTGCCCCTATCGTCACTAATATGACCAATTAGTCTATCTGCTTGTTCGACATGTTGTTCTTCTTCCTCCTCGTCTTCCTCTCGGTTCCTTTTCAAGGAGGCAGCCCGTTTGGGAGGCACTTCCTCCACCTCCATGTCGCTGTTTTGTTGCTGGAGCTGTTGCTGCTGCTGCTGCTTCTGTTTTTTTTGCTCCTTTGAAGCTTGTCCTTCTTTTGGCCTCTTTTCGAGGTGTTTTTTAGGGGGCGTTTCCTGCGGGGCTGAAACAGTTGTATTTTTCCGCCCCTTATCCACCTCTTTCCAGGCTTCTTGGGAAGGTTTTCCGGGTGGTTTTTCAACCACTACTGTTGTTGTTGCTGCTGCTGGAGGGGGCATCGGCATGACTTTATTCTTGCCAGGGCACTCCTTGGACATGTGTCCTGACGCACCACACGCCCAACAGCATGGCTTCCTCCCCTCCACCACGACCAGCATTCTTCTTTTGCGGCACACCAAGGTGTTTGGGATCTCTTGGAAGTTTTCCCTGTTCAAGGTTACTTGCACCTCCATGTCGCCGGTCAGGATGCCGCCTTTGCTAACGAGGGCCTTGACGTCGTTCACCTCGCCATATTTGGCGAAGAAGGCCCCCATCCTGTCCTCGTTGATATCTACTGGGACCCCGTGGATCGTAACCTTGGTCCTGCGGGTTCCCATGTATTCGGTCTGAATGCGCAGGTTCTTTGTTGCAAGTAGGCTTCCTGCCAGAGCCTTTGCCTGCTCTTCCGTGGCGAGGAGTATGTCCCACAGAGCATTCGTCCTCCGCGCCAGAAATTTGGGGTTAATTTGTAAGGTTCTTAAGGCCTCCTCCATTACCTCTCTGCCGACGCCGATCAACTTTCGGGTTTTTATATCCGAAGTTAGGAGAGATATTGTTCTCGTGTCGACAGCATTCAGCGCTTCTTGAATCGTGAGGAATTCATTGCCTTTGAATGATTCCTCGAATTTTTTCCTCTGTTCGCAGTAATATGCTGCATCTTTTTCCGGGGGCCTGTTTTTCCCCCAGGCCGTTTTCTGGGGTGACACCGGTTGTGAAGGCGGTGTATTCTTCTCAATGTTATTGTCGGCCATGATGGGATTTTTCGGCCCACCACGCCGAACAATTAAGCTTGTGTTGCTTTCTTTAAGGTATATTGGTGTTTTCAGAGACGTAAAAAATAATAATCAAAATAAACAAGAAAAAACGTACAAACTCAAACGGTAATAAACAACTCAAACGGTAATAAACAACTCAAACGGTAATAAACAACTCAAACAAAAGAAGAAAGAATGGACTACGAAAACAAGGAAAATTTAAAAAAGAAAACAAAAACTGAAAGAAAAAGGCAAAATAATACAAAAAGCAAAAATAAAACGGAAAATAAAGAGAAAAAATTAAACAAATGCAAAAATAGAACGCGGAAAACTGAAAGTCAAAAAAGGTTGCAAAAATGTAAACTTAAAGCTTATCTTTTAGACGCAAAGGAAACAAGTCAGTAGCAAAAACAACACACCAGGGGATGAACTTAATACAAACCCTGAGGATTTATTGTAACAAAGGTTACAATTGTGGCACAAGGCCAAAAAGGGGAGGGGGAAAAGGCTGGTCAACACTTACTATCTTATACCTAGCTAATCTGACTCACGACCCATTCATACATTACAATTTACCCATTCACCACAAGAACTCGTCCGTCACCAAACAATCCTCCAACCACCATAATACCGCATCCTCTCAAGGGGAACCTACCAAAAAACGCGCCCCACACCATAAAAATTTGATGATAATACATAAAATACATAAAATTTTAATAATGATAGAATGAGAGGGGAGGGAGATGAACCCAATAATCAAATAAATATAAACACAAAATACAAACTAAACATAACAGATGTTAGTAGGGGACCGTCCAACCCTCAAAATAGAGAGGCCGCTGTATTCTGCCCAGGGGACAAAATCAAGAGGCAACTCTCGCTAAGGGAGTGGGAAGAAGGCTAAAATATTATGCGGGAAAGGGAAAATATAAAATATAAAGCTGACCCAGTCGAGATAAAAGGGGGCCGAAACAAACTGGGGAGGTTGGGAATCTCGACTTGGATCATAACCAAAGAGTAGCCGGGTTACAGGCCAGGAACAACACTTACTCACATTAACTAGGTACACTGAAGCTTGTCTAATCCTAACCAAGGGGAGGGTTCCACAGGAAGCCACCCCGATGTGCAATAGGTTGACCTAGAAGAGAAAATCAAGGCTAGCCCCGGTCACACGAACCAAGCTCGCCTCTTTTACCCACCTTTCGCTAAAGACTGTCGAATGCAATCGTTTTCTATCAGATCTAATCTTCATCTTGAGCTGATGCTCAAAGAATAGGATTAGATGCTGATAAGAAAGACGGTTGCCCCGCAAGACTTCCTCCATTCGCGTCGTCCAAATCACCATTCGAGCCGTGGCCATCAGCATCAGAAACACCATTCGTTTCTCCCCGGAATACGGGGGCGACACATTGTCACACGCGTATGCGCGATCAATGGACACAAGCTGTTCGGGAGCGAGACGAGCCGTCAGCTCGCCGACATGGTCCCATAAGGGGCGGACCCGGGGGCAATGGTAGAAGGCGTGCGCAGCCGTTTCTTCTAAGCCAAGACCACACCGTTCACAGTCTGGCAAATCCGCCAAACCCCATATGAAAGCCTTGTCGTTGAGAGGCAGCCGATTCCGAGCCAATCGCCAGGTAAGCGAAAACTCAGGGTTACTGAGGTAATCCGCCGCTGGCGCCCAAGACCAGTAGGAGCGAAACTCCTCCTCCGACAAGCCGAGCGTATCACGTAGGGAATCCTTCGCGGGCCCCTCCACTAATCCACGATAGAAGACCTTCCTAGGCCGTGACAGGTCACTGGACCGGGGAATGGCCCTCAAGGCCGACCGACACTCGCGGATGAAATCCGACTCGTCCCGGGGTTTACGACGGCGCTCAACCCTCGAGATGGGGGGACTGATGGTAAGGCTAGGGAAGGCGTCCCTAACAATCCCCTCCAGAATCGGATCTCTCCCAGTCAATGCGCGGCGTAGGAAAGCCAACCTAGAGGCACGGACGTGACTCAAGAGGTGCGGCATTCCCAGCCCCCCATGACACGGACGTTTAGTGCAGACTCGTCTGTCGACCCTGTTCACGCGTCCCCTCCATAAAATGGAGGATAGCGATCGCTCGAGCGCCTTCCAATGGGCCCCACAGAGAGGAAGTACAGACAATCGATAAAGAATCAGGGGGAAAATGTATGTAACACACACCTCCGCCCTGCCCTTCACGGACAACCGCCGTCGATTCCAAGTCTTGCCGGCAGAACCGACCTTTGCAAGTACTTCAGACCAATTCTTCTCCAGCTGGAGGTCCGGTCCAAACCACACTCCAAGAATGCGGACAGGTCCATCCGTCCAACCGAAGCGGCCCGGAAGAGCGACCCCCTTCCAGGCACCTAACCGCAAGCCGGAAGACTTGTCGCGGTTTATCTTGGCCCCTGTCACCTTCTCGTACCGGTCAAGCGCCTTCTGTACCGCCTCGATATCGTCCCGGGACGACACGAAAGCAGATACGTCATCGGCGTACGCGGAAACCCTGGCTCGAGCCCCTCCAGGAACGGCGATTCCGCGTAGGGCCGGACTGCCGGTCTCGTCCTTCAGCCGGCGAAGGAGAGGCTCCAACGCCAAAGCATAAAGGAGAGGCGACAGCGGACAACCCTGACGAACCGACCTAGACAGCACGAACGCGTCCGACAACCTTCCGTTCACCTGTACCACAGCACTGGGGGAGCGATACAGGAGGCTAATCCAGCGGCAGAAGTTGGGTGCGAATCCAGCGGCCTGCAGGACAGTAGCAAGGTAGCGATGGTCGACCCCATCAAATGCCTTGGACTGATCCAAATTGATCAGCGCGGCTTGCTCGTCGTCTTTTACACCCTCTATGATCGTGCGGATCAGATGCAGGTTGCTCTGAATTGTTCGGCCCCTCACAGAACAAGTCTGCTCAGGTCCCAACAGAGACTCGGCAACTGACTGCAAACGCTCCTGCAGGATCTTGGCCATAATCTTTAACTCTGTGTTTAGCAGAGTTATGGGCCTGTAGTCATCTAGTTTCCCCCCACCACCTTTGCCCTTTTTCAACAGAGTGATCACGCCCCTGGTGATCCGGTTGGGGATGGACCCCGACCGAAACCAGTTGTTGAACACTGCAGTCAAAATCGGAACAAAGATGTGCGACAGCCTCAAGTACAATTCATAGGGCAAACCATCCAGACCGGGCGACTTGCCTCTGCCGACCTTCTTCAAAACCGCGTAGACTTCGCCGTCCGTGATCTCTCCCTCGCAGCTAGCCGCTTCAGTCGGCAAAAGCCGAGGAAAGTCAGCCAAATAGCTACGAAACTCCTCCTCACGGAGACCAGGCTCCTTGGTAAACCGGCTCTCGAAATGGCGCCGAAACGCCTCGCACATGTCGTCAGTGGCCCGAAGAGTACGCCCCTCCGGGGATTCGACTTCACGAATGTAACGATCGCCACCTCGACGGACCTCTTCCCTGCGCAGATCTGCGCCCAAATTCACAGCTTCGGAAGACATCTTGCTTAACTTATGTCTAATTACCTGGCCCATGTACCGCTCGCTATTCGAACGATCCAGGGCCTCCTTAGCTAAGGCTATCTCTAGGGGATCCCCCCCAGCCACCGCCCGGGAATAACTAGACTTGAGTGTCTTCACCTTATCAGCTCTATCTAGAGCGAGCCGTTTGCTGAAATCAGTGGTGAAGGACCTAATCCTACACTTAAGGCGTTCCCACCACTTATTCCCGATAACCGCCCCCACTAGCTCCCGCTGCACTAGTCTAATTAGCTGTTCCCGAAAGTCCTCCCTGTCCAGTAAGGACAGATTGAACTTCCAGTACCCAGCCATTCTAGGCCTACAGTCTAACGCCACCCGGGCACAAACGAGTTTGTGGTCCGAATAGCCTACCCAGTGGAACGTAGGGCAATCTAGTAGATCTATGTCGGCTCTTCTAACTAACATTCTGTCAAGGTAGCTAACTACCTTGTCACAAGGCCAATTAAGAGCCCACGTCCACATTTTCCCCCCGGGATGATCGACCCGGTATCTATCGACGAGACCATAATCGTCGATCAGATCAACCAGGCTACGATCGCCCCTTCTCCCGCTAGCTCCCCGCCCCCTGTCTAACTTGGGGTCCAGGATGGCATTCCAGTCCCCCATTAAAACTAGGCGCGTTGAATCCACTAGGAACGGCCCCAACCGCCGAAAAAACGAGACCCGCTCCTCCCGGTCGTTGGGCGCATAAACCGCAACGACTCGGAACGAACCACTTTTCACGGCAATATCGGCCACGATCAACCGGCCCTCGGCATCGGTATGCACAAGGTCCACCTTCGCATCAAGAGTACGCCTGACAAGCAAAGAAACTCCTCTGGCAGAACGGTCCCCATATGCTGAATAGACGACAAAGTCATCGTCCAGCACACACGCATCGGAACTGCAAACAAAGTGGGTCTCCTCGATCGCGGCAACATCCACATCCAGGGACAGAAGGTCCCGGAGAAGGCGGGCAGCCTTACCCCGATCCCTTAAGCCCCTCACATTCAAAGTCGCTATCTTAATAGACATCTTCTAAGCCTGCAAAGAAAAAAGAAGTGCAATAAACCTATTCACATACAGGACGGAAATCTGCGGGTGAAAGGACCCCGACGGATTGTCCCAGGCTCCCCACGCCTAACTCTGACGTTATCCGTCCTTCTGTGACAATCCCGCCGACGTCCGTGGGGTAATTTAGTTTTAGGGCCCTATATAATGAAGGGTGGAGACGTACGGGGGCCCTCCCTGAACAAAACAAGTGCATTTTTTTAAGATCTTGCGACCCAGTCTCCACCATCCTTATCTCTGGGAAGGCTTCTCTGGCTTCGAAGAGATGGGTCCAGACTTTTAAGTGCCTGCCGGAATCCCGGATCAGTCCGACAACTCCCGGGGCACCAGGAAAATTTCTGGGGTCCTCCACTGATTTACCATCAACAGATGACAGTTTAATTAGAGGCCCCAGTAATGCTCTCTTGCGAGAGGAGAGGTTTTTGTCTATCTCCCCTTTCTCTGCTCTACAAATTTCTTCGACCTTGCCGAAGATCCTTTTCTTCTTTTTTCCCCTATCTGGGGGTGGTGGAGTGGGAGTGGACGAAGAGGTTGGAGTAGGGAGGGGTGATTGGGGAATTGGAGGGTCTGAGGCAGTAGGAGTAGGTGTGTGCGGGGGTGTGGGGGTGGTAGGCGGAAGTGGATATCGAGACAGGGAGGGAGGGAGACTCCTATCTGCAGAAGTGTTTTTTTCTTTTTTCAATGGTGAAGAGGGGGCGGATGTAACTTTGTTTTTCTCCCTGCCCCTATCGTCACTAATATGACCAATTAGTCTATCTGCTTGTTCGACATGTTGTTCTTCTTCCTCCTCGTCTTCCTCTCGGTTCCTTTTCAAGGAGGCAGCCCGTTTGGGAGGCACTTCCTCCACCTCCATGTCGCTGTTTTGTTGCTGGAGCTGTTGCTGCTGCTGCTGCTTCTGTTTTTTTTGCTCCTTTGAAGCTTGTCCTTCTTTTGGCCTCTTTTCGAGGTGTTTTTTAGGGGGCGTTTCCTGCGGGGCTGAAACAGTTGTATTTTTCCGCCCCTTATCCACCTCTTTCCAGGCTTCTTGGGAAGGTTTTCCGGGTGGTTTTTCAACCACTACTGTTGTTGTTGCTGCTGCTGGAGGGGGCATCGGCATGACTTTATTCTTGCCAGGGCACTCCTTGGACATGTGTCCTGACGCACCACACGCCCAACAGCATGGCTTCCTCCCCTCCACCACGACCAGCATTCTTCTTTTGCGGCACACCAAGGTGTTTGGGATCTCTTGGAAGTTTTCCCTGTTCAAGGTTACTTGCACCTCCATGTCGCCGGTCAGGATGCCGCCTTTGCTAACGAGGGCCTTGACGTCGTTCACCTCGCCATATTTGGCGAAGAAGGCCCCCATCCTGTCCTCGTTGATATCTACTGGGACCCCGTGGATCGTAACCTTGGTCCTGCGGGTTCCCATGTATTCGGTCTGAATGCGCAGGTTCTTTGTTGCAAGTAGGCTTCCTGCCAGAGCCTTTGCCTGCTCTTCCGTGGCGAGGAGTATGTCCCACAGAGCATTCGTCCTCCGCGCCAGAAATTTGGGGTTAATTTGTAAGGTTCTTAAGGCCTCCTCCATTACCTCTCTGCCGACGCCGATCAACTTTCGGGTTTTTATATCCGAAGTTAGGAGAGATATTGTTCTCGTGTCGACAGCATTCAGCGCTTCTTGAATCGTGAGGAATTCATTGCCTTTGAATGATTCCTCGAATTTTTTCCTCTGTTCGCAGTAATATGCTGCATCTTTTTCCGGGGGCCTGTTTTTCCCCCAGGCCGTTTTCTGGGGTGACACCGGTTGTGAAGGCGGTGTATTCTTCTCAATGTTATTGTCGGCCATGATGGGATTTTTCGGCCCACCACGCCGAACAATTAAGATTGTGTTGCTTTCTTTAAGGTATATTGGTGTTTTCAGAGACGTAAAAAATAATAATCAAAATAAACAAGAAAAAACGTACAAACTCAAACGGTAATAAACAACTCAAACGGTAATAAACAACTCAAACGGTAATAAACAACTCAAACAAAAGAAGAAAGAATGGACTACGAAAACAAGGAAAATTTAAAAAAGAAAACAAAAACTGAAAGAAAAAGGCAAAATAATACAAAAAGCAAAAATAAAACGGAAAATAAAGAGAAAAAATTAAACAAATGCAAAAATAGAACGCGGAAAACTGAAAGTCAAAAAAGGTTGCAAAAATGTAAACTTAAAGCTTATCTTTTAGACGCAAAGGAAACAAGTCAGTAGCAAAAACAACACACCAGGGGATGAACTTAATACAAACCCTGAGGATTTATTATGTTTTTATACATAATTGTGGCACATGGCCGATGAAGGGGAGGGGTAAAGGCTGGTCCAAACTAACTATCCTATACCTAGCTAATCAGATTCACGACCCATTCATACATTACAATTTACCCATTCACCACAAGAACTCGTCCGTCACCAAACAATCCTCCAACCACCATAATACCGCATCCTCTCAAGGGGAACCTACCAAAAACGCGCCCCACACCATAAAAATTTGATGATAATACATAAAATACATAAAATTTTAATAATGATAGAATGTGAGGGGAGGGAGATGAACCCACTAATCAAATAAATATAAACACAAAATACAAACTAAACATAACAGATGTTAGTAGGGGACCGTCCAACCCTCAAAATAGAGAGGCCGCTGTATTCTGGCCAGGGGACAAAATCAAGAGGCAACTCTCGCTAAGGGAGTGGGAAGAAGGCTAAAATATTATGCGGGAAAGGGAAAATATAAAGCTGACCCAGTCGAGATAAAAGGGGGCCGAAACAAACTGGGGAGGTTGGGAATCTCGACTTGGATCATAACCAAAGAGTAGCCGGGTTACAGGCCAGGAACAACACTTACTCACATTAACTAGGTACACTGAAGCTTGTCTAATCCTAACCAAGGGGAGGGTTCCACAGGAAGCCACCCCGATGTGCAATAGGTTGACCTAGAAGAGAAAATCAAGGCTAGCCCCGGTCACACGAACCAAGCTCGCCTCTTTTACCCACCTTTCGCTAAAGACTGTCGAATGCAATCGTTTTCTATCAGATCTAATCTTCATCTTGAGCTGATGCTCAAAGAATAGGATTAGATGCTGATGAGAAAGACGGTTGCCCCGCAAGACTTCCTCCTTTCGCGTCGTCCAAATCACCATTCGAGCCGTGGCCAGCAGCGTCAGAAACACCATTCGTTTCACCCCGGAATACGGGGGCGACACATTGTCACACGCGTATGCGCGATCAATGGACACAAGCTGTTCGGGAGCGAGACGAGCCGTCAGCTCGCCGACATGGTCCCATAAGGGGCGGACCCGGGGGCAATGGTAGAAGGCGTGCGGAGCCGTTTCTTCTAAGCCAAGACCACACCGTTCACAGTCTGGCAAATCCGCCAAACCCCATATGAAAGCCTTGTCGTTGAGAGGCAGCCGATTCCGAGCCAATCGCCAGGTAAGCGAAAACTCAGGGTTACTGAGGTAATCCGCCGCTGGCGCCCAAGACCAGTAGGAGCGAAACTCCTCCTCCGACAAGCCGAGCGTATCACGTAGGGAATCCTTCGCGGGCCCCTCCACTAATCCACGATAGAAGACCTTCCTAGGCCGTGACAGGTCACTGGACCGGGGAATGGCCCTCAAGGCCGACCGACACTCGCGGATGAAATCCGACTCGTCCCGGGGTTTACGACGGCGCTCAACCCTCGAGATGGGGGGACTGATGGTAAGGCTAGGGAAGGCGTCCCTAACAATCCCCTCCAGAATCGGATCTCTCCCAGTCAATGCGCGGCGTAGGAAAGCCAACCTAGAGGCACGGACGTGACTCAAGAGGTGCGGCATTCCCAGCCCCCCATGACACGGACGTTTAGTGCAGACTCGTCTGTCGACCCTGTTCACGCGTCCCCTCCATAAAATGGAGGATAGCGATCGCTCGAGCGCCTTCCAATGGGTCCCACAGAGAGGAAGTACAGACAATCGATAAAGAATCAGGGGGAAAATGTATGTAACACACACCTCCGCCCTGCCCTTCACGGACAACCGCCGTCGATTCCAAGTCTTGCCGGCAGAACCGACCTTTGCAAGTACTTCAGACCAATTCTTCTCCAGCTGGAGGTCCGGTCCAAACCACACTCCAAGAATGCGGACAGGTCCATCCGTCCAACCGAAGCGGCCCGGAAGAGCGACCCCCTTCCAGGCACCTAACCGCAAGCCGGAAGACTTGTCGCGGTTTATCTTGGCCCCTGTCACCTTCTCGTACCGGTCAAGCGCCTTCTGTACCGCCTCGATATCGTCCCAGGACGACACGAAAGCAGATACGTCATCGGCGTACGCGGAAACCCTGGCTCGAGCCCCTCCAGGAACGGCGATTCCGCGTAGGGCCGGACTGTCGGTCTCGTCCTTCAGCCGGCGAAGGAGAGGCTCCAACGCCAAAGCATAAAGGAGAGGCGACAGCGGACAACCCTGACGAACCGACCTAGACAGCACGAACGCGTCCGACAACCTTCCGTTCACCTGTACCACAGCACTGGGGGAGCGATACAGGAGGCTAATCCAGCGGCAGAAGTTGGGTGCGAATCCAGCGGCCTGCAGGACAGTAGCAAGGTAGCGATGGTCGACCCTATCAAATGCCTTGGACTGATCCAAATTGATCAGCGCGGCTTGCTCGTCGTCTTTTACACCCTCTATGATCGTGCGGATCAGATGCAGGTTGCTCTGAATTGTTCGGCCCCTCACAGAACAAGTCTGCTCAGGTCCCAACAGAGACTCGGCAACTGACTGCAAACGCTCCTGCAGGATCTTGGCCATAATCTTTAACTCTGTGTTTAGCAGAGTTATGGGCCTGTAGTCATCTAGTTTCCCCCCACCACCTTTGCCCTTTTTCAACAGAGTGATCACGCCCCTGGTGATCCGATTGGGGATGGACCCCGACCGAAACCAGTTGTTGAACACTGCAGTCAAAATCGGAACAAAGATGTGCGACAGCCTCAAGTACAATTCATAGGGCAAACCATCCAGACCGGGCGACTTGCCTCTGCCGACCTTCTTCAAAACCGCGTAGACTTCGCCCTCCGTGATCTCTCCCTCGCAGCTAGCCGCTTCAGTCGGCAAAAGCCGAGGAAAGTCAGCCAAATAGCTACGAAACTCCTCCTCACGGAGACCAGGCTCCTTGGTAAACCGGCTCTCGAAATGGCGCCGAAACGCCTCGCACATGTCGTCAGTGGCCCGAAGAGTACGCCCCTCCGGGGATTCGACTTCACGAATGTAACGATCGCCACCTCGACGGACCTCTTCCCTGCGCAGATCTGCGCCCAAGTTCACAGCTTCGGAAGACATCTTGCTTAACTTATGTCTAATTACCTGGCCCATGTACCGCTCGCTATTCGAACGATCCAGGGCCTCCTTAGCTAAGGCTATCTCTAGGGGATCCCCCCCAGCCACCGCCCGGGAATAACTAGACTTGAGTGTCTTCACCTTATCAGCTCTATCTAGAGCGAGCCGTTTGCTGAAATCAGTGGTGAAGGACCTAATCCTACACTTAAGGCGTTCCCACCACTTATTCCCGATAACCGCCCCCACTAGCTCCCGCTGCACTAGTCTAATTAGCTGTTCCCGAAAGTCCTCCCTGTCCAGTAAGGACAGATTGAACTTCCAGTAGCCAGCCATTCTAGGCCTATGGTCTAACGCCACCCGGGCACAAACGAGTTTGTGGTCCGTGTAGCCTACCCAGTGGAACGTAGGGCAATCTAATAGATCTATGTCGGCTCTTCTAACTAACATTCTGTCAAGGTAGCTAACTACCTTGTCAAAAGGCCAATTAAGAGCCCACGTCCACATTTTCCCCCCGGGATGATCGACCCGGTATCTATCGACGAGACCATAATCGTCGATCAGATCAACCAGGCTACGATCGCCCCTTCTCCCGCTAGCTCCCCGCCCCCTGTCTAACTTGGGGTCCAGGATGGCATTCCAGTCCCCCATTAAAACTAGGCGCGTTGAATCCACTAGGAACGGCCCCAACCGCCGAAAAAACGAGACCCGCTCCTCCCGGTCGTTGGGCGCATAAACCGCAACGACTCGGAACGAACCACTTTTCACGGCAATATCGGCCACGATCAACCGGCCCTCGGCATCGGTATGCACAAGGTCCACCTTCGCATCAAGAGTACGCCTGACAAGCAAAGAAACTCCTCTGGCAGAACGGTCCCCATATGCTGAATAGACGACAAAGTCATCGTCCAGCACACACGCATCGGAACTGCAAACAAAGTGGGTCTCCTCGATCGCGGCAACATCCACATCCAGGGACAGAAGGTCCCGGAGCAGGCGGGCAGCCTTACCCCGATCCCTTAAGCCCCTCACATTCAAAGTCGCTATCTTAATAGACATCTTCTAAGCCTGCAAAGAAAGAAAAGAAGAAGTGCAATAAACCTATTCACATACAGGACGGAAATCTGCGGGTGAAAGGACCCCGACGGATTGTCCCAGGCTCCCCACTCCTAACTCTGACGTTATCCGTCCTTCTGTGACAATCCCGCCGACGTCCGTGGGGTAATTTAGTTTTAGGGCCCTATATAATGAAGGGTGGAGACGTACGGGGGCCCTCCCTGAACAAAACAAGTGCATTTTTTTAAGATCTTGCGACCCAGTCTCCACCATCCTTATCTCTGGGAAGGCTTCTCTGGCTTCGAAGAGATGGGTCCAGACTTTCAAGTGCCTGCCGGAATCCCGGATCAGTCCGACAACTCCCGGGGCACCAGGAAAATTTCTGGGGTCCTCCACTGATTTACCATCAACAGATGACAGTTTAATTAGAGGCCCCAGTAATGCTCTCTTGCGAGAGGAGAGGTTTTTGTCTATCTCCCCTTTCTCTGCTCTACAAATTTCTTCGACCTTGCCGAAGATCCTTTTCTTCTTTTTTCCCCTATCTGGGGGTGGTGGAGTGGGAGTGGACGAAGAGGTTGGAGTAGGGAGGGGTGATTGGGGAATTGGAGGGTCTGAAGCAGTAGGAGTAGGTGTGTGCGGGGGTGTGGGGGTGGTAGGCGGAAGTGGATATCGAGACAGGGAGGGAGGGAGACTCCTATCTGCAGAAGTGTTTTTTTCTTTTTTCAATGGTGAAGAGGGGGCGGATGTAACTTTGTTTTTCTCCCTGCCCCTATCGTCACTAATATGACCAATTAGTCTATCTGCTTGTTCGACATGTTGTTCTTCTTCCTCCTCGTCTTCCTCTCGGTTCCTTTTCAAGGAGGCAGCCCGTTTGGGAGGCACTTCCTCCACCTCCATGTCGCTGTTTTGTTGCTGGAGCTGTTGCTGCTGCTGCTGCTTCTGTTTTTTTTGCTCCTTTGAAGCTTGTCCTTCTTTTGGCCTCTTTTCGAGGTGTTTTTTAGGGGGCGTTTCCTGCGGGGCTGAAACAGTTGTATTTTTCCGCCCCTTATCCACCTCTTTCCAGGCTTCTTGGGAAGGTTTTCCGGGTGGTTTTTCAACCACTACTGTTGTTGTTGCTGCTGCTGGAGGGGGCATCGGCATGACTTTATTCTTGCCAGGGCACTCCTTGGACATGTGTCCTGACGCACCACACGCCCAACAGCATGGCTTCCTCCCCTCCACCACGACCAGCATTCTTCTTTTGCGGCACACCAAGGTGTTTGGGATCTCTTGGAAGTTTTCCCTGTTCAAGGTTACTTGCACCTCCATGTCGCCGGTCAGGATGCCGCCTTTGCTAACGAGGGCCTTGACGTCGTTCACCTCGCCATATTTGGCGAAGAAGGCCCCCATCCTGTCCTCGTTGATATCTACTGGGACCCCGTGGATCGTAACCTTGGTCCTGCGGGTTCCCATGTATTCGGTCTGAATGCGCAGGTTCTTTGTTGCAAGTAGGCTTCCTGCCAGAGCCTTTGCCTGCTCTTCCGTGGCGAGGAGTATGTCCCACAGAGCATTCGTCCTCCGCGCCAGAAATTTGGGGTTAATTTGTAAGGTTCTTAAGGCCTCCTCCATTACCTCTCTGCCGACGCCGATCAACTTTCGGGTTTTTATATCCGAAGTTAGGAGAGATATTGTTCTCGTGTCGACAGCATTCAGCGCTTCTTGAATCGTGAGGAATTCATTGCCTTTGAATGATTCCTCGAATTTTTTCCTCTGTTCGCAGTAATATGCTGCATCTTTTTCCGGGGGCCTGTTTTTCCCCCAGGCCGTTTTCTGGGGTGACACCGGTTGTGAAGGCGGTGTATTCTTCTCAATGTTATTGTCGGCCATGATGGGATTTTTCGGCCCACCACGCCGAACAATTAAGCTTGTGTTGCTTTCTTTAAGGTATATTGGTGTTTTCAGAGACGTAAAAAATAATAATCAAAATAAACAAGAAAAAACGTACAAACTCAAACGGTAATAAACAACTCAAACGGTAATAAACAACTCAAACGGTAATAAACAACTCAAACAAAAGAAGAAAGAATGGACTACGAAAACAAGGAAAATTTAAAAAAGAAAACAAAAACTGAAAGAAAAAGGCAAAATAATACAAAAAGCAAAAATAAAACGGAAAATAAAGAGAAAAAATTAAACAAATGCAAAAATAGAACGCGGAAAACTGAAAGTCAAAAAAGGTTGCAAAAATGTAAACTTAAAGCTTATCTTTTAGACGCAAAGGAAACAAGTCAGTAGCAAAAACAACACACCAGGGGATGAACTTAATACAAACCCTGAGGATTTATTGCAACAAAGGTTACAATTGTGGCACAAGGCCAAAAAGGGGAGGGGGAAAAGGCTGGTCAACACTTACTATCTTATACCTAGCTAATCTGACTCACGACCCATTCATACATTACAATTTACTCATTCACCACAAGAACTCATCCATCACCGTTCAATCCTCCAACCACCATAATACCACATCCACTCCAAGGGAACCTACCAAAACGCGCCCCAATCCATAAAAATTTGATGATACATAAATGATATACATAAAATTCTAATAATGATAGAATGCAAGGGGAGGGAGGTGAACCCAATAATAAATAAAAATAAACACAAAATACAAACTAAACATAACACATGTTAGTAGGGACCGTCCAACCCTCAAAAATAGAGAGGCCGCTGTATTCTGCCCAGGGGACAAAATCAAGAGGCAACTCTCGCTAAGGGAGTGGGAAGAAGGCTAAAATATTATGCGGAAATGGGAAAATATAAAGCTGACCCAGTCGAGATAAAAGGAGGCCGAAACAAACTGGGGGGGTTGGGAATCTCGACTTGGATCATAACCAAAGAGTAGCCGGGTTACAGGCCAGGAACAACACTTACTCACATTAACTAGGTACACTGAAGCTTGTCTAATCCTAACCAAGGGGAGGGTTCCACAGGAAGCCACCCCGATGTGCAATAGGTTGACCTAGAAGAGAAAATCAAGGCTAGCCCCGGTCACACGAACCAAGCTCGCCTCTTTTACCCACCTTTCGCTAAAGACTGTCGAATGCAATCGTTTTCTATCAGATCTAATCTTCATCTTGAGCTGATGCTCAAAGAATAGGATTAGATGCCGATGAGAAAGACGGTTGCCCCGCAAGACTTCCTCCTTTCGCGTCGTCCAAATCACCATTCGAGCCGTGGCCAGCAGCGTCAGAAACACCATTCGTTTCACCCCGGAATACGGGGGCGACACATTGTCACACGCGTATGCGCGATCAATGGACACAAGCTGTTCGGGAGCGAGACGAGCCGTCAGCTCGCCGACATGGTCCCATAAGGGGCGGACCCGGGGGCAATGGTAGAAGGCGTGCGCAGCCGTTTCTTCTAAGCCAAGACCACACCGTTCACAGTCTGGCAAATCCGCCAAACCCCATATGAAAGCCTTGTCGTTGAGAGGCAGCCGATTCCGAGCCAATCGCCAGGTAAGCGAAAACTCAGGGTTACTGAGGTAATCCGCCGCTGGCGCCCAAGACCAGTAGGAGCGAAACTCCTCCTCCGACAAGCCGAGCGTATCACGTAGGGAATCCTTCGCGGGCCCCTCCACTAATCCACGATAGAAGACCTTCCTAGGCCGTGACAGGTCACTGGACCGGGGAATGGCCCTCAAGGCCGACCGACACTCGCGGATGAAATCCGACTCGTCCCGGGGTTTACGACGGCGCTCAACCCTCGAGATGGGGGGACTGATGGTAAGGCTAGGGAAGGCGTCCCTAACAATCCCCTCCAGAATCGGATCTCTCCCAGTCAATGCGCGGCGTAGGAAAGCCAACCTAGAGGCACGGACGTGACTCAAGAGGTGCGGCATTCCCAGCCCCCCATGACACGGACGTTTAGTGCAGACTCGTCTGTCGACCCTGTTCACGCGTCCCCTCCATAAAATGGAGGATAGCGATCGCTCGAGCGCCTTCCAATGGGTCCCACAGAGAGGAAGTACAGACAATCGATAAAGAATCAGGGGGAAAATGTATGTAACACACACCTCCGCCCTGCCCTTCACGGACAACCGCCGTCGATTCCAAGTCTTGCCGGCAGAACCGACCTTTGCAAGTACTTCAGACCAATTCTTCTCCAGCTGGAGGTCCGGTCCAAACCACACTCCAAGAATGCGGACAGGTCCATCCGTCCAACCGAAGCGGCCCGGAAGAGCGACCCCCTTCCAGGCACCTAACCGCAAGCCGGAAGACTTGTCGCGGTTTATCTTGGCCCCTGTCACCTTCTCGTACCGGTCAAGCGCCTTCTGTACCGCCTCGATATCGTCCCGGGACGACACGAAAGCAGATACGTCATCGGCGTACGCGGAAACCCTGGCTCGAGCCCCTCCAGGAACGGCGATTCCGCGTAGGGCCGGACTGCCGGTCTCGTCCTTCAGCCGGCGAAGGAGAGGCTCCAACGCCAAAGCATAAAGGAGAGGCGACAGCGGACAACCCTGACGAACCGACCTAGACAGCACGAACGCGTCCGACAACCTTCCGTTCACCTGTACCACAGCACTGGGGGAGCGATACAGGAGGCTAATCCAGCGGCAGAAGTTGGGTGCGAATCCAGCGGCCTGCAGGACAGTAGCAAGGTAGCGATGGTCGACCCTATCAAATGCCTTGGACTGATCCAAATTGATCAGCGCGGCTTGCTCGTCGTCTTTTACACCCTCTATGATCGTGCGGATCAGATGCAGGTTGCTCTGAATTGTTCGGCCCCTCACAGAACAAGTCTGCTCAGGTCCCAACAGAGACTCGGCAACTGACTGCAAACGCTCCTGCAGGATCTTGGCCATAATCTTTAACTCTGTGTTTAGCAGAGTTATGGGCCTGTAGTCATCTAGTTTCCCCCCACCACCTTTGCCCTTTTTCAACAGAGTGATCACGCCCCTGGTGATCCGGTTGGGGATGGACCCCGACCGAAACCAGTTGTTGAACACTGCAGTCAAAATCGGAACAAAGATGTGCGACAGCCTCAAGTACAATTCATAGGGCAAACCATCCAGACCGGGCGACTTGCCTCTGCCGACCTTCTTCAAAACCGCGTAGACTTCGCCCTCCGTGATCTCTCCCTCGCAGCTAGCCGCTTCAGTCGGCAAAAGCCGAGGAAAGTCAGCCAAATAGCTACGAAACTCCTCCTCACGGAGACCAGGCTCCTTGGTAAACCGGCTCTCGAAATGGCGCCGAAACGCCTCGCACATGTCGTCAGTGGCCCGAAGAGTACGCCCCTCCGGGGATTCGACTTCACGAATGTAACGATCGCCACCTCGACGGACCTCTTCCCTGCGCAGATCTGCGCCCAAGTTCACAGCTTCGGAAGACATCTTGCTTAACTTATGTCTAATTACCTGGCCCATGTACCGCTCGCTATTCGAACGATCCAGGGCCTCCTTAGCTAAGGCTATCTCTAGGGGATCCCCCCCAGCCACCGCCCGGGAATAACTAGACTTGAGTGTCTTCACCTTATCAGCTCTATCTAGAGCGAGCCGTTTGCTGAAATCAGTGGTGAAGGACCTAATCCTACACTTAAGGCGTTCCCACCACTTATTCCCGATAACCGCCCCCACTAGCTCCCGCTGCACTAGTCTAATTAGCTGTTCCCGAAAGTCCTCCCTGTCCAGTAAGGACAGATTGAACTTCCAGTACCCAGCCATTCTAGGCCTACAGTCTAACGCCACCCGGGCACAAACGAGTTTGTGGTCCGAATAGCCTACCCAGTGGAACGTAGGGCAATCTAGTAGATCTATGTCGGCTCTTCTAACTAACATTCTGTCAAGGTAGCTAACTACCTTGTCAAAAGGCCAATTAAGAGCCCACGTCCACATTTTCCCCCCGGGATGATCGACCCGGTATCTATCGACGAGACCATAATCGTCGATCAGATCAACCAGGCTACGATCGCCCCTTCTCCCGCTAGCTCCCCGCCCCCTGTCTAACTTGGGGTCCAGGATGGCATTCCAGTCCCCCATTAAAACTAGGCGCGTTGAATCCACTAGGAACGGCCCCAACCGCCGAAAAAACGAGACCCGCTCCTCCCGGTCGTTGGGCGCATAAACCGCAACGACTCGGAACGAACCACTTTTCACGGCAATATCGGCCACGATCAACCGGCCCTCGGCATCGGTATGCACAAGGTCCACCTTCGCATCAAGAGTACGCCTGACAAGCAAAGAAACTCCTCTGGCAGAACGGTCCCCATATGCTGAATAGACGACAAAGTCATCGTCCAGCACACACGCATCGGAACTGCAAACAAAGTGGGTCTCCTCGATCGCGGCAACATCCACATCCAGGGACAGAAGGTCCCGGAGCAGGCGGGCAGCCTTACCCCGATCCCTTAAGCCCCTCACATTCAAAGTCGCTATCTTAATAGACATCTTCTAAGCCTGCAAAGAAAGAAAAGAAGAAGTGCAATAAACCTATTCACATACAGGACGGAAATCTGCGGGTGAAAGGACCCCGACGGATTGTCCCAGGCTCCCCACGCCTAACTCTGACGTTATCCGTCCTTCTGTGACAATCCCGCCGACGTCCGTGGGGTAATTTAGTTTTAGGGCCCTATATAATGAAGGGTGGAGACGTACGGGGGCCCTCCCTGAACAAAACAAGTGCATTTTTTTAAGATCTTGCGACCCAGTCTCCACCATCCTTATCTCTGGGAAGGCTTCTCTGGCTTCGAAGAGATGGGTCCAGACTTTCAAGTGCCTGCCGGAATCCCGGATCAGTCCGACAACTCCCGGGGCACCAGGAAAATTTCTGGGGTCCTCCACTGATTTACCATCAACAGATGACAGTTTAATTAGAGGCCCCAGTAATGCTCTCTTGCGAGAGGAGAGGTTTTTGTCTATCTCCCCTTTCTCTGCTCTACAAATTTCTTCGACCTTGCCGAAGATCCTTTTCTTCTTTTTTCCCCTATCTGGGGGTGGTGGAGTGGGAGTGGACGAAGAGGTTGGAGTAGGGAGGGGTGATTGGGGAATTGGAGGGTCTGAGGCAGTAGGAGTAGGTGTGTGCGGGGGTGTGGGGGTGGTAGGCGGAAGTGGATATCGAGACAGGGAGGGAGGGAGACTCCTATCTGCAGAAGTGTTTTTTTCTTTTTTCAATGGTGAAGAGGGGGCGGATGTAACTTTGTTTTTCTCCCTGCCCCTATCGTCACTAATATGACCAATTAGTCTATTTATCCGATCTGCTTGTTCAGCATGTTGTTCTTCTTCCTCCTCGTCTTCCTCTCGGTTCCTTTTCAAGGAGGCAGCCCGTTTGGGAGGCACTTCCTCCACCTCCATGTCGCTGTTTTGTTGCTGGAGCTGTTGCTGCTGCTGCTTCTCTTGTTTTTTCTGTTTTGTTTGCTCCTTTGAAGCTTGTCCTTCTTTTGGCCTCTTTTCGAGGTGTTTTTTAGGGGGCGTTTCCTGCGGGGCTGCAACAGATGTATTTTTCCGCCCCTTATCCACCTCTTTCCAGGCTTCTTGGGAAGGTTTTCCGGGTGGTTTTTCAACCACTACTGTTGTTGTTGCTGCTGCTGGAGGGGGCATCGGCATGACTTTATTCTTGCCAGGGCACTCCTTGGACATGTGTCCTGACGCACCACACGCCCAACAGCATGGCTTCCTCCCCTCCACCACGACCAGCATTCTTCTTTTTCGGCACACCAAGGTGTTTGGGATCTCTTGGAAGTTTTCCCTGTTCAAGGTTACTTGCACCTCCATGTCGCCGGTCAGGATGCCGCCTTTGCTAACGAGGGCCTTGACGTCGTTCACCTCGCCATATTTGGCGAAGAAGGCCCCCATCCTGTCCTCGTTGATATCTACTGGGACCCCGTGGATCGTAACCTTGGTCCTGCGGGTTCCCATGTATTCGGTCTGAATGCGCAGGTTCTTTGTTGCAAGTAGGCTTCCTGCCAGAGCCTTTGCCTGCTCTTCCGTGGCGAGTAGTATGTCCCACAGAGCATTCGTCCTCCGCGCCAGAAACTTGGGGTTAATTTGTAAGGTTCTTAAGGCCTCCTCCATTACCTCTCTGCCGACGCCGATCAACTTTCGGGTTTTTATATCCGAAGTTAGGAGAGATATTGTTCTCGTGTCGACAGCATTCAGCGCTTCTTGAATCGTGAGGAATTCATTGCCTTTGAATGATTCCTCGAATTTTTTTCTCTGTTCGCAGTAATATGCTGCATCTTTTTCCGGGGGCCTGTTTTTCCCCCAGGCCGTTTTCTGGGGTGACACCGGTTGTGAAGGCGGTGTATTCTTCTCAATGTTATTGTCGGCCATGATGGGATTTTTCGGCCCACCACGCCGAACAATTAAGCTTTTGTTGCTTTTTTAAAGGTGTTTTCAGAGACGTACGAAATAATAATCAAAATAAACAAGAAAAAACGTACAAACTCAAACGGTAATAAACAACTCAAACGGTAATAAACAACTCAAACAAAAGAAGAAAGAATGGACTACGAAAACAAGGAAAATTTAAAAAAGAAAACAAAAACTGAAAGAAAAAGGCAAAATAATACAAAAAGCAAAAATAAAACGGAAAATAAAGAGAAAAAATTAAACAAATGCAAAAATAGAACGCGGAAAACTGAAAGTCAAAAAAGGTTGCAAAAATGTAAACTTAAAGCTTATCTTTTAGACGCAAAGGAAACAAGTCAGTAGCAAAAACAACACACCAGGGGATGAACTTAATACAAACCCTGAGGATTTATTGCAACAAAGGTTACAATTGTGGCACAAGGCCAAAAAAGGGGGGGGGAAAAGGCTGGTCAACACTTACTATCTTATACCTAGCTAATCTGACTCACGACCCATTCATACATTACAATTTACTCATTCACCACAAGAACTCATCCATCACCGTTCAATCCTCCAACCACCATAATACCACATCCACTCCAAGGGAATCTACCAAAACGCGCCCCAATCCATAAAAATTTGATGATACATAAATGATATACATAAAATTCTAATAATGATAGAATGCAAGGGGAGGGAGGTGAACCCAATAATAAATAAAAATAAACACAAAATACAAACTAAACATAACACATGTTAGTAGGGACCGTCCAACCCTCAAAAACAGAGAGGCCGCTGTATTCTGCCCAGGGGACAGAATCAAGAGACGCTCTCGCTAAGGGAGTGGGAAAGCGGAGAAAATATTATGCCGGAATAGGAAAATGTAAAGCTGACCCAGTCGAGATAAAAAAGGGGGGGCCAAAACAAACTGGGGAGGTTGGGAATCTCGACTTGGACCATAACCAAAGAGCAGCCGGGATACAGGCCAGGAACAACATTTACTCACATTAACTAGGTACACTGAAGCTTGTCTAACCTAACCAAGGGGAGGGTTCCACAGGAAGCCACCCCGATGTGCAATAGGTTGACCTAGAAGAGAAAATCAAGGCTAGCCCCGGTCACACGAACCAAGCTCGCCTCTTTTACCCACCTTTCGCTAAAGACTGTCGAATGCAATCGTTTTCTATCAGATCTAATCTTCATCTTGAGCTGATGCTCAAAGAATAGGATTAGATGCTGATGAGAAAGACGGTTGCCCCGCAAGCCTTCCTCCTTTCGCGTCGTCCAAATCACCATTCGAGCCGTGGCCAGCAGCGTCAGAAACACCATTCGTTTCACCCCAGAATACGGGGGCGACACATTGTCACACGCGTATGCGCGATCAATGGACACAAGCTGTTCGGGAGCGAGACGAGCCGTCAGCTCGCCGACATGGTCCCATAAGGGGCGGACCCGGGGGCAATGGTAGAAGGCGTGCGCAGCCGTTTCTTCTAAGCCAAGACCACACCGTTCACAGTCTGGCAAATCCGCCAAACCCCATATGAAAGCCTTGTCGTTGAGAGGCAGCCGATTCCGAGCCAATCGCCAGGTAAGCGAAAACTCAGGGTTACTGAGGTAATCCGCCGCTGGCGCCCAAGACCAGTAGGAGCGAAACTCCTCCTCCGACAAGCCGAGCGTATCACGTAGGGAATCCTTCGCGGGCCCCTCCACTAATCCACGATAGAAGACCTTCCTAGGCCGTGACAGGTCACTGGACCGGGGAATGGCCCTCAAGGCCGACCGACACTCGCGGATGAAATCCGACTCGTCCCGGGGTTTACGACGGCGCTCAACCCTCGAGATGGGGGGACTGATGGTAAGGCTAGGGAAGGCGTCCCTAACAATCCCCTCCAGAATCGGATCTCTCCCAGTCAATGCGCGGCGTAGGAAAGCCAACCTAGAGGCACGGACGTGACTCAAGAGGTGCGGCATTCCCAGCCCCCCATGACACGGACGTTTAGTGCAGACTCGTCTGTCGACCCTGTTCACGCGTCCCCTCCATAAAATGGAGGATAGCGATCGCTCGAGCGCCTTCCACTGGGTCCCACAGAGAGGAAGTACAGACAATCGATAAAGAATCAGGGGGAAAATGTATGTAACACACACCTCCGCCCTGCCCTTCACGGACAACCGCCGTCGATTCCAAGTCTTGCCGGCAGAACCGACCTTTGCAAGTACTTCAGACCAATTCTTCTCCAGCTGGAGGTCCGGTCCAAACCACACTCCAAGAATGCGGACAGGTCCATCCGTCCAACCGAAGCGGCCCGGAAGAGCGACCCCCTTCCAGGCACCTAACCGCAAGCCGGAAGACTTGTCGCGGTTTATCTTGGCCCCTGTCACCTTCTCGTACCGGTCAAGCGCCTTCTGTACCGCCTCGATATCGTCCCGGGACGACACGAAAGCAGATACGTCATCGGCGTACGCGGAAACCCTGGCTCGAGCCCCTCCAGGAACGGCGATTCCGCGTAGGGCCGGACTGTCGGTCTCGTCCTTCAGCCGGCGAAGGAGAGGCTCCAACGCCAAAGCATAAAGGAGAGGCGACAGCGGACAACCCTGACGAACCGACCTAGACAGCACGAACGCGTCCGACAACCTTCCGTTCACCTGTACCACAGCACTGGGGGAGCGATACAGGAGGCTAATCCAGCGGCAGAAGTTGGGTGCGAATCCAGCGGCCTGCAGGACAGTAGCAAGGTAGCGATGGTCGACCCTATCAAATGCCTTGGACTGATCCAAATTGATCAGCGCGGCTTGCTCGTCGTCTTTTACACCCTCTATGATCGTGCGGATCAGATGCAGGTTGCTCTGAATTGTTCGGCCCCTCACAGAACAAGTCTGCTCAGGTCCCAACAGAGACTCGGCAACTGACTGCAAACGCTCCTGCAGGATCTTGGCCATAATCTTTAACTCTGTGTTTAGCAGAGTTATGGGCCTGTAGTCATCTAGTTTCCCCCCACCACCTTTGCCCTTTTTCAACAGAGTGATCACGCCCCTGGTGATCCGATTGGGGATGGACCCCGACCGAAACCAGTTGTTGAACACTGCAGTCAAAATCGGAACAAAGATGTGCGACAGCCTCAAGTACAATTCATAGGGCAAACCATCCAGACCGGGCGACTTGCCTCTGCCGACCTTCTTCAACACCGCGTAGACTTCGCCGTCCGTGATCTCTCCCTCGCAGCTAGCCGCTTCAGTCGGCGAAAGCCGAGGAAAGTCAGCCAAATAGCTACGAAACTCCTCCTCACGGAGACCAGGCTCCTTGGTAAACCGGCTCTCGAAATGGCGCCGAAACGCCTCGCACATGTCGTCAGTGGCCCGAAGAGTACGCCCCTCCGGGGATTCGACTTCACGAATGTAACGATCGCCACCTCGACGGACCTCTTCCCTGCGCAGATCTGCGCCCAAGTTCACAGCTTCGGAAGACATCTTGCTTAACTTATGTCTAATTACCTGGCCCATGTACCGCTCGCTATTCGAACGATCCAGGGCCTCCTTAGCTAAGGCTATCTCTAGGGGGTCCCCCCCAGCCACCGCCCGGGTGTAACTAGTTTTAAGCGTCTTCACCTTGTCAGCTCTATCTAGAGCGAGCCGTTTGCTGAAATCAGTGGTGAAGGACCTAATCCTACATTTAAGGCGTTCCCACCACTTATTCCCGATAACCGCCCCCACTAGCTCCCGCTGCACTAGTCTAATTAGCTGTTCCCGAAAGTCCTCCCTGTCCAGTAAGGACAGATTGAACTTCCAGTAGCCAGCCATTCTAGGCCTATGGTCTAACGCCACCCGGGCACAAACGAGTTTGTGGTCCGTGTAGCCTACCCAGTGGAACGTAGGGCAATCTAATAGATCTATGTCGGCTCTTCTAACTAACATTCTGTCAAGGTAGCTAACTACCTTGTCAAAAGGCCAATTAAGAGCCCACGTCCACATTTTCCCCCCGGGATGATCGACCCGGTATCTATCGACGAGACCATAATCGTCGATCAGATCAACCAGGCTACGATCGCCCCTTCTCCCGCTAGCTCCCCGCCCCCTGTCTAACTTGGGGTCCAGGATGGCATTCCAGTCCCCCATTAAAACTAGGCGCGTTGAATCCACTAGGAACGGCCCCAACCGCCGAAAAAACGAGACCCGCTCCTCCCGGTCGTTGGGCGCATAAACCGCAACGACTCGGAACGAACCACTTTTCACGGCAATATCGGCCACGATCAACCGGCCCTCGGCATCGGTATGCACAAGGTCCACCTTCGCATCAAGAGTACGCCTGACAAGCAAAGAAACTCCTCTGGCAGAACGGTCCCCATATGCTGAATAGACGACAAAGTCATCGTCCAGCACACACGCATCGGAACTGCAAACAAAGTGGGTCTCCTCGATCGCGGCAACATCCACATCCAGGGACAGAAGGTCCCGGAGCAGGCGGGCAGCCTTACCCCGATCCCTTAAGCCCCTCACATTCAAAGTCGCTATCTTAATAGACATCTTCTAAGCCTGCAAAGAAAGAAAAGAAGAAGTGCAATAAACCTATTCACATACAGGACGGAAATCTGCGGGTGAAAGGACCCCGACGGATTGTCCCAGGCTCCCCACTCCTAACTCTGACGTTATCCGTCCTTCTGTGACAATCCCGCCGACGTCCGTGGGGTAATTTAGTTTTAGGGCCCTATATAGTGATGGATGGAGACGTACGGGGGCCCTCCCTGCACAAAACATCTGCATTTTTTTCAAATCTTGTGCGCCCATCTCAATCATCCTTATCTCTGGGAAGGCCTCTCTGGCCTCAAAGAGATGGGCCCACACTTTCATATGTTTGCCTGTGTCCCGGATAAGTCCAACCACTCCCGGGGCACGAGGAAAATTTCTAGGATCCTCAACTGATTTGCCGTCAACGGATGACAGCTTGATTAGAGGACCCAACAGTGCTCTCTTGCGGGAGGAGAGGTTCTTATCTATCTCCCCCTTATCCGCTCTGCAAATTTCCTCGACTTTGCCGAAGATTCTTTTTTTCTTTTTTCCCCTATCTGGGGGTGGTGGAGTGGGAGTGGATGAACGGGCTGGAGTAGGGAGGGATGGTTGGGGAGTTGGAGGGTCTGATGCAGTAGGAGTAGGTGTGTGCGGGGGTGTGGGGTTGCTAGCAGGGAGTGGAAATCGAGACAGGGAAGGAGGGAGACTCCTATCAGCTGGAGTGTTTTTTTCCTTTTTAGCTGGTGAAGAGGGGACGGATGTACATCTGTTTGTTTCCCTACCCCTCTCTTCACTAATCTGTCCAATTAACCTATGAATCTGCTTCACTTGTTCCTCTTGTTCCTCCTCATCTTCCTCCCGGTTTCTTTTCAAGGAGGTGGCCCGTTTGGGAGGCACTTCCTCCACCTCCATGTCACTGTTTTGCTTTTCCGGACTTTTTTCCGGACTTTTTGGACTCTTCTGCTGTTTTTGTTTCTGTTGTTGTTGTTGCTGTTTTTGTTTCTCTTTTTCGTGCACCTTTGAAGGCTGTACTTCTTTTTGCCTCTTTTCGGGCTGTTTCTTTTGGGGCGTCTCCTTCGGAGCTGGATCGCTAATATTTTTTCGCCCCCTATCCACCTCTTTCCAGGCTTCTACGGGAGGTTTTCCGGTTGTCTCTTTCGCAACCACTGCTGCTGTTGTTGCTGCTGGAGGGGGCATTGGTTTAACATTTTTGCCAGGGCATTCCTTGGACATGTGCCCTGACGCACCACACGCCCAGCAGCACGGCTTTCTTCCCTCGACAACAACCAGCATTCTTCTCTTTCGGCACACCAGGGTGTTTGGAATTTCCCGAAAGTTTTCCCTGTTGACAGTTATTTGGACTTCTATGTCCCCTGTTTGGATGCCGCTTTTACTGACAAGGGCCTTAACTTCGTTCACTTCACCATATTTAACGAAAAAGGCCCCCATCCTGTCCTCGCTGATATCTGCTGGGACACCGTGAATTGTCACCTTGGTTCTGCGAGTTCCCATGTACTCTGTCTGCATGCGCAGGTTCTTAGTTGAGAGCAGACTTCCAGCCAGTGCCTTTGCCTGCTCCTCTGTAGCTAGGAGTATATCCCACAGAGCGTTTGTCCTTCGAGCCAGGAGTTTTGGGTAAATTTGTAGAGACTTCAAGGCCTCCTCCATCACTTCTCTGCCGACACCGATCAACTTCCGGGTCTTTACCTCCGAAGTTAGAAGAGAGATTGTCCTGGTGTCGACTGCATCCAAGGCTTCTTGAATAGTAATGAATTCATTCCCTTGGAATGAATCCTCAAACTTTTTCCTTTGCTCGCAGTAAAAGGCTGGATCTTTTTCTGGCGGCCTGTTTTTACCCCAGGCCGTTTTTGGGGGTGACACCGGTTGTGAAGGCGGTGTATTGTCTTTGTCAATATTGTTGTCGGCCATGATGGGATTTTTCGGCCCACCACGCCGAACAATTAAGCTTTTGTTGCTTTCTTTAACTTATATTGGTGTTTCACATACGTAAAAAATAATAATCAAAAGAAAAAAAACGTACAAACTCAAACGGTAATAAACAACTCAAACGGTAATAAACAACTCAAACAAAAGAAGAAAGAATGGACTACGAAAACAAGGAAAATTTAAAAAAGGAAACAAAAACTGAAAGAAAAAGGCAAAATAATACAAAAGCAAAAATAAAACGGAAAATAAAGAGAAAAAATTAGACAAAAAATAGAACGAGGAAAACTGAAAGTCAAAAAAGGTTGCAAAAATGTAAACTTAAAGCTTATCTTTTCGACGCAAAGGAAACAAGTCAGTAGCAAAAACAACACACCAGGGGATGAACTTAATACAAACCCTGAGGATTTATTATGTTTTTATACATAATTGTGGCACGTGGCCGATGAAGGGGAGGGGTAAAGGCTGGTCCAAACTAACTATCCTATACCTAGCTAATCAGATTCACGACCCATTCATACATTACAATTTACCCATTCACCAAAAGAACTCGTCCGTCACCAAACAATCCTCCAACCACCATAATACCGCATCCTCTCAAGGGGAACCTACCAAAAACGCGCCCCACACCATAAAAATTTGATGATAATACATAAAATACATAAAATTTTAATAATGATAGAATGAGAGGGGAGGGAGATGCACCCAATAATCAAATAAATATAAACACAAAATACAAACTAAACATAACAGATGTTAGTAGGGGACCGTCCAACCCTCAAAATAGAGAGGCCGCTGTATTCTGGCCAGGGGACAAAATCAAGAGGCAACTCTCGCTAAGGGAGTGGGAAGAAGGCTAAAATATTATGCGGGAAAGGGAAAATATAAAGCTGACCCAGTCGAGATAAAAGGGGGGGCCGAAACAAACTGGGGAGGTTGGGAATCTCGACTTGGATCATAACCAAAGAGTAGCCGGGTTACAGGCCAGGAACAACACTTACTCACATTAACTAGGTACACTGAAGCTTGTCTAATCCTAACCAAGGGGAGGGTTCCACAGGAAGCCACCCCGATGTGCAATAGGTTGACCTAGAAGAGAAAATCAAGGCTAGCCCCGGTCACACGAACCAAGCTCGCCTCTTTTACCCACCTTTCGCTAAAGACTGTCGAATGCAATCGTTTTCTATCAGATCTAATCTTCATCTTGAGCTGATGCTCAAAGAATAGGATTAGATGCTGATGAGAAAGACGGTTGCCCCGCAAGGCTTCCTCCTTTCGCGTCGTCCAAATCACCATTCGAGCCGTGGCCAGCAGCGTCAGAAACACCATTCGTTTCACCCCGGAATACGGGGGCGACACATTGTCACACGCGTATGCGCGATCAATGGACACAAGCTGTTCGGGAGCGAGACGAGCCGTCAGCTCGCCGACATGGTCCCATAAGGGGCGGACCCGGGGGCAATGGTAGAAGGCGTGCGCAGCCGTTTCTTCTAAGCCAAGACCACACCGTTCACAGTCTGGCAAATCCGCCAAACCCCATATGAAAGCCTTGTCGTTGAGAGGCAGCCGATTCCGAGCCAATCGCCAGGTAAGCGAAAACTCAGGGTTACTGAGGTAATCCGCCGCTGGCGCCCAAGACCAGTAGGAGCGAAACTCCTCCTCCGACAAGCCGAGCGTATCACGTAGGGAATCCTTCGCGGGCCCCTCCACTAATCCACGATAGAAGACCTTCCTAGGCCGTGACAGGTCACTGGACCGGGGAATGGCCCTCAAGGCCGACCGACACTCGCGGATGAAATCCGACTCGTCCCGGGGTTTACGACGGCGCTCAACCCTCGAGATGGGGGGACTGATGGTAAGGCTAGGGAAGGCGTCCCTAACAATCCCCTCCAGAATCGGATCTCTCCCAGTCAATGCGCGGCGTAGGAAAGCCAACCTAGAGGCACGGACGTGACTCAAGAGGTGCGGCATTCCCAGCCCCCCATGACACGGACGTTTAGTGCAGACTCGTCTGTCGACCCTGTTCACGCGTCCCCTCCATAAAATGGAGGATAGCGATCGCTCGAGCGCCTTCCAATGGGTCCCACAGAGAGGAAGTACAGACAATCGATAAAGAATCAGGGGGAAAATGTATGTAACACACACCTCCGCCCTGCCCTTCACGGACAACCGCCGTCGATTCCAAGTCTTGCCGGCAGAACCGACCTTTGCAAGTACTTCAGACCAATTCTTCTCCAGCTGGAGGTCCGGTCCAAACCACACTCCAAGAATGCGGACAGGTCCATCCGTCCAACCGAAGCGGCCCGGAAGAGCGACCCCCTTCCAGGCACCTAACCGCAAGCCGGAAGACTTGTCGCGGTTTATCTTGGCCCCTGTCACCTTCTCGTACCGGTCAAGCGCCTTCTGTACCGCCTCGATATCGTCCCGGGACGACACGAAAGCAGATACGTCATCGGCGTACGCGGAAACCCTGGCTCGAGCCCCTCCAGGAACGGCGATTCCGCGTAGGGCCGGACTGCCGGTCTCGTCCTTCAGCCGGCGAAGGAGAGGCTCCAACGCCAAAGCATAAAGGAGAGGCGACAGCGGACAACCCTGACGAACCGACCTAGACAGCACGAACGCGTCCGACAACCTTCCGTTCACCTGTACCACAGCACTGGGGGAGCGATACAGGAGGCTAATCCAGCGGCAGAAGTTGGGTGCGAATCCAGCGGCCTGCAGGACAGTAGCAAGGTAGCGATGGTCGACCCTATCAAATGCCTTGGACTGATCCAAATTGATCAGCGCGGCTTGCTCGTCGTCTTTTACACCCTCTATGATCGTGCGGATCAGATGCAGGTTGCTCTGAATTGTTCGGCCCCTCACAGAACAAGTCTGCTCAGGTCCCAACAGAGACTCGGCAACTGACTGCAAACGCTCCTGCAGGATCTTGGCCATAATCTTTAACTCTGTGTTTAGCAGAGTTATGGGCCTGTAGTCATCTAGTTTCCCCCCACCACCTTTGCCCTTTTTCAACAGAGTGATCACGCCCCTGGTGATCCGATTGGGGATGGACCCCGACCGAAACCAGTTGTTGAACACTGCAGTCAAAATCGGAACAAAGATGTGCGACAGCCTCAAGTACAATTCATAGGGCAAACCATCCAGACCGGGCGACTTGCCTCTGCCGACCTTCTTCAAAACCGCGTAGACTTCGCCCTCCGTGATCTCTCCCTCGCAGCTAGCCGCTTCAGTCGGCAAAAGCCGAGGAAAGTCAGCCAAATAGCTACGAAACTCCTCCTCACGGAGACCAGGCTCCTTGGTAAACCGGCTCTCGAAATGGCGCCGAAACGCCTCGCACATGTCGTCAGTGGCCCGAAGAGTACGCCCCTCCGGGGATTCGACTTCACGAATGTAACGATCGCCACCTCGACGGACCTCTTCCCTGCGCAGATCTGCGCCCAAATTCACAGCTTCGGAAGACATCTTGCTTAACTTATGTCTAATTACCTGGCCCATGTACCGCTCGCTATTCGAACGATCCAGGGCCTCCTTAGCTAAGGCTATCTCTAGGGGATCCCCCCCAGCCACCGCCCGGGAATAACTAGACTTGAGTGTCTTCACCTTATCAGCTCTATCTAGAGCGAGCCGTTTGCTGAAATCAGTGGTGAAGGACCTAATCCTACACTTAAGGCGTTCCCACCACTTATTCCCGATAACCGCCCCCACTAGCTCCCGCTGCACTAGTCTAATTAGCTGTTCCCGAAAGTCCTCCCTGTCCAGTAAGGACAGATTGAACTTCCAGTACCCAGCCATTCTAGGCCTATGGTCTAACGCCACCCGGGCACAAACGAGTTTGTGGTCCGTGTAGCCTACCCAGTGGAACGTAGGGCAATCTAGTAGATCTATGTCGGCTCTTCTAACTAACATTCTGTCAAGGTAGCTAACTACCTTGTCAAAAGGCCAATTAAGAGCCCACGTCCACATTTTCCCCCCGGGATGATCGACCCGGTATCTATCGACGAGACCATAATCGTCGATCAGATCAACCAGGCTACGATCGCCCCTTCTCCCGCTAGCTCCCCGCCCCCTGTCTAACTTGGGGTCCAGGATGGCATTCCAGTCCCCCATTAAAACTAGGCGCGTTGAATCCACTAGGAACGGCCCCAACCGCCGAAAAAACGAGACCCGCTCCTCCCGGTCGTTGGGCGCATAAACCGCAACGACTCGGAACGAACCACTTTTCACGGCAATATCGGCCACGATCAACCGGCCCTCGGCATCGGTATGCACAAGGTCCACCTTCGCATCAAGAGTCCGTCTGACAAGCAAAGAAACCCCTCTGGCAAACCGGTCCCCATATGCTGAATAGACGACAAAGTCATCGTCCAGCACACACGCATCGGAACTGCAAACAAAGTGGGTCTCCTCGATCGCGGCAACATCCACATCCAGGGACAGAAGGTCCCGGAGCAGGCGGGCAGCCTTACCCCGATCCCTTAAGCCCTTCACATTCAGAGTCGCTATCTTGGTTGACATCTTCTAAGACCTGTAAAATAAGAGACAGAATTAACCTACTCACATACGGGGAGGAAATCTGAGTCAGTTAGGACCCCGACGGAATGTCCTAGGCTCCCTACACCTAGCTCTGACGTCATATGTCCATCTAGGACAATCCCGCCGACGTCCGTGGGGTACATTAATTTAAGGCACCTATATAGTGAGGGGTGGAGAATAACAGGGACCCTCCCAGCACAGTATTGGCGCATTTTTCTTAGGTATGGGGAATCAATTTCCGCCATTCTGATGTTGTTGAAGGCTTCTTTTGCCTCCGTTATGTGACTCCATACCTTTAACGGGCCACCGGTATCCCTTATGCATGTAAGCACCCCCGGGGCACCCGGAAAGTTGCGGGGATCTTCCACTGATTTCCCCCCTACCGAGACTTTCTTATACAAAAGTCCTAGTTGGACCCTTTTTCGGCCGGACTGGCTCTTTTTATGCTCTTCCCCCTCTACCTTACAAATGTCTTCCGGCCCCGCGAAGAGTTTTTTCTTTTTCTTCTTGGTTGTTTTGGAATCCTGGGGCTGGGGATCGGACAATCGCTGTGGGGACGAACCCCGGGAAGTGTTTGAGGGAGAAGGGGACGGTGCCCGCGAGGCACGCGACGGGGAAGGGGGGAGACTCCTACTTTTGGGGGCCTCCACTGTTTCTTTGGGGTTAGCAGGAGTGGAAGTGGACCTGGTTTTTTCCATGCCCTCCTCCTTCCTACTACGCCCCGAATGTCTATTTTTTTCCGCATCTACTTCCCCCTCCTCCTCCTCTTCCCTGCTTCTCTTTAGAGAGGGTGTTCTAGGGGGAGGCATTTTGTCGACCTCCATGCCTTCCTCCGCCTGAGGTTGCTGCTGTTGCGTCTTTTGTTGTTGCTTCTTGGGCGACTGTTTTTCCGTCCCTTCTGGTTTTCCCCCCTCCTTCTTCTGCTGTTTTTCTGCCAGTTGCTTTGGTGGTGGTTGCTGCTGCTTCTCGTTTTGGGGGGGAGCTGGTGCACTCTTTTGCGGGGGAGCTGATGCACTCTTCCCCTTCTTTCCACTTGCCACCTCCTTCCAGGCGCCCTCAGCGCTTTTGGCTTCTGCCGTTTTTTTGGCGTCTGTACCTTCGGTAGTGGGCTGGATCACCGGTTGGGGCTTTTTTGTCGGGCACTCCCTTGCCATGTGTCCCGAGATACCGCACACCCAGCAATTCGGCCGCCTGCCCTCCACAACGACCCACATCCTCCTCTTCCTGCAGACCAGGATGTTGGGGACTCTTCTGAACTCTTCCTGTTTAAGAGTCACCTGCAATTCGACATCACCGGTGGCAATTCCGGATTTGCCCACTATTGCCTTCACCTCTTCGACCTTCCCGTATTGGGCGAAGAAGGCACCCATCCTGTCATTTGGGATGTCTACAGGCACGCCGTGAACTGTTATTTTCGTCCTACGGGTGCCCATATATTCAGTTTGCAGCTTTAAGTTTTTTGATATTAGTATGCTGCCTGCCAGCTGCTTGGCCTCTTGTTCCGTTGGTAGGAGAAGGTCCCATAAGGCATTTGACCTCCTTGCCAGTACTTTGGGAAATATTTTTAAGGTCTTGAGGACCTCCTCCATAGTCTCTCTGCTGACTCCTGTCAGCTTTCTACTTTTGCTATCTGATGTTAGCAGGGAGATAGTTCTGGTTTCCACTGCTTCAAGGGCCCCGGGAATCGTTAAGAACTCGTTCTCCTTGAACGACCCCTCGTACGTTTTTCTTTGGGCCTCATAATAGTCTGCATCTTTTTTTGGCCTTGGCCTATTCTCAGACCAGGCTGAATTTTCCACCGACACCGGCGGTGTTATCTTTTTCTCGTTCTCATTCATGGCGGCCTGCGACGACCACCACGATAGAACGAATGTCTTTTTTTAGTTTTTTAAACAAACATAAAATGAATAAAGAAAACGGTGGACAACAAAAGGATAAATTTAAACAAAAGTGCAACCAAAGCAAACAAACAAAAAACAGTGAGGAGGGAAACAAAAGGTAAAAAAATAACAAAAAATAAACACGGATACAAATAAACAAAAAATTAAATGCAAATCAACTAAAAAAAAAAGAATAGCTTTGAAACAAAAATGAAAAACTTTAAACACTTATCGGTACTTTTTCCAACTGCTAGTCCAACCCACCCAAGAATGAAACAAGACACCTGGGGGGTATATGTATGTAACTAGCGAGTGCACGAAAACAACAACACACCAGGGGATGAACTTAATACAAACCCTGAGGATTTATTGCAACAAAGGTTACAATTGTGGCACAAGGCCAAAAAGGGGAGGGGGAAAAGGCTGGTCAACACTTACTATCTTATACCTAGCTAATCTGACTCACGACCCATTCATACATTACAATTTATTCATTCACCACAAGAACTCATCCATCACCGTTCAATCCTCCAACCACCATAATACCACATCCACTCCAAGGGAACCTACCAAAACGCGCCCCAATCCATAAAAATTTGATGATACATAAATGATATACATAAAATTCTAATAATGATAGAATGCAAGGGGAGGGAGGTGAACCCAATAATAAATAAAAATAAACACAAAATACAAACTAAACATAACACATGTTAGTAGGGACCGTCCAACCCTCAAAAATAGAGAGGCCGCTGTATTCTGCCCAGGGGACAAAATCAAGAGGCAACTCTCGCTAAGGGAGTGGGAAGAAGGCTAAAATATTATGCGGGAATGGGAAAATATAAAGCTGACCCAGTCGAGATAAAAGGAGGCCGAAACAAACTGGGGAGGTTGGGAATCTCGACTTGGATCATAACCAAAAGAGTAGCCGGGTTACAGGCCAGGAACAACACTTACTCACATTAACTAGGTACACTGAAGCTTGTCTAATCCTAACCAAGGGGAGGGTTCCACAGGAAGCCACCCCGATGTGCAATAGGTTGACCTAGAAGAGAAAATCAAGGCTAGCCCCGGTCACACGAACCAAGCTCGCCTCTTTTACCCACCTTTCGCTAAAGACTGTCGAATGCAATCGTTTTCTATCAGATCTAATCTTCATCTTGAGCTGATGCTCAAAGAATAGGATTAGATGCTGATGAGAAAGACGGTTGCCCCGCAAGACTTCCTCCATTCGCGTCGTCCAAATCACCATTCGAGCCGTGGCCATCAGCATCAGAAACACCATTCGTTTCTCCCCGGAATACGGGGGCGACACATTGTCACACGCGTATGCGCGATCAATGGACACAAGCTGTTCGGGAGCGAGACGAGCCGTCAGCTCGCCGACATGGTCCCATAAGGGGCGGACCCGGGGGCAATGGTAGAAGGCGTGCGCAGCCGTTTCTTCTAAGCCAAGACCACACCGTTCACAGTCTGGCAAATCCGCCAAACCCCATATGAAAGCCTTGTCGTTGAGAGGCAGCCGATTCCGAGCCAATCGCCAGGTAAGCGAAAACTCAGGGTTACTGAGGTAATCCGCCGCTGGCGCCCAAGACCAGTAGGAGCGAAACTCCTCCTCCGACAAGCCGAGCGTATCACGTAGGGAATCCTTCGCGGGCCCCTCCACTAATCCACGATAGAAGACCTTCCTAGGCCGTGACAGGTCACTGGACCGGGGAATGGCCCTCAAGGCCGACCGACACTCGCGGATGAAATCCGACTCGTCCCGGGGTTTACGACGGCGCTCAACCCTCGAGATGGGGGGACTGATGGTAAGGCTAGGGAAGGCGTCCCTAACAATCCCCTCCAGAATCGGATCTCTCCCAGTCAATGCGCGGCGTAGGAAAGCCAACCTAGAGGCACGGACGTGACTCAAGAGGTGCGGCATTCCCAGCCCCCCATGACACGGACGTTTAGTGCAGACTCGTCTGTCGACCCTGTTCACGCGTCCCCTCCATAAAATGGAGGATAGCGATCGCTCGAGCGCCTTCCAATGGGTCCCACAGAGAGGAAGTACAGACAATCGATAAAGAATCAGGGGGAAAATGTATGTAACACACACCTCCGCCCTGCCCTTCACGGACAACCGCCGTCGATTCCAAGTCTTGCCGGCAGAACCGACCTTTGCAAGTACTTCAGACCAATTCTTCTCCAGCTGGAGGTCCGGTCCAAACCACACTCCAAGAATGCGGACAGGTCCATCCGTCCAACCGAAGCGGCCCGGAAGAGCGACCCCCTTCCAGACACCTAACCGCAAGCCGGAAGACTTGTCGCGGTTTATCTTGGCCCCTGTCACCTTCTCGTACCGGTCAAGCGCCTTCTGTACCGCCTCGATATCGTCCCGGGACGACACGAAAGCAGATACGTCATCGGCGTACGCGGAAACCCTGGCTCGAGCCCCTCCAGGAACGGCGATTCCGCGTAGGGCCGGACTGCCGGTCTCGTCCTTCAGCCGGCGAAGGAGAGGCTCCAACGCCAAAGCATAAAGGAGAGGCGACAGCGGACAACCCTGACGAACCGACCTAGACAGCACGAACGCGTCCGACAACCTTCCGTTCACCTGTACCACAGCACTGGGGGAGCGATACAGGAGGCTAATCCAGCGGCAGAAGTTGGGTGCGAATCCAGCGGCCTGCAGGACAGTAGCAAGGTAGCGATGGTCGACCCTATCAAATGCCTTGGACTGATCCAAATTGATCAGCGCGGCTTGCTCGTCGTCTTTTACACCCTCTATGATCGTGCGGATCAGATGCAGGTTGCTCTGAATTGTTCGGCCCCTCACAGAACAAGTCTGCTCAGGTCCCAACAGAGACTCGGCAACTGACTGCAAACGCTCCTGCAGGATCTTGGCCATAATCTTTAACTCTGTGTTTAGCAGAGTTATGGGCCTGTAGTCATCTAGTTTCCCCCCACCACCTTTGCCCTTTTTCAACAGAGTGATCACGCCCCTGGTGATCCGATTGGGGATGGACCCCGACCGAAACCAGTTGTTGAACACTGCAGTCAAAATCGGAACAAAGATGTGCGACAGCCTCAAGTACAATTCATAGGGCAAACCATCCAGACCGGGCGACTTGCCTCTGCCGACCTTCTTCAAAACCGCGTAGACTTCGCCCTCCGTGATCTCTCCCTCGCAGCTAGCCGCTTCAGTCGGCAAAAGCCGAGGAAAGTCAGCCAAATAGCTACGAAACTCCTCCTCACGGAGACCAGGCTCCTTGGTAAACCGGCTCTCGAAATGGCGCCGAAACGCCTCGCACATGTCGTCAGTGGCCCGAAGAGTACGCCCCTCCGGGGATTCGACTTCACGAATGTAACGATCGCCACCTCGACGGACCTCTTCCCTGCGCAGATCTGCGCCCAAATTCACAGCTTCGGAAGACATCTTGCTTAACTTATGTCTAATTACCTGGCCCATGTACCGCTCGCTATTCGAACGATCCAGGGCCTCCTTAGCTAAGGCTATCTCTAGGGGATCCCCCCCAGCCACCGCCCGGGAATAACTAGACTTGAGTGTCTTCACCTTATCAGCTCTATCTAGAGCGAGCCGTTTGCTGAAATCAGTGGTGAAGGACCTAATCCTACACTTAAGGCGTTCCCACCACTTATTCCCGATAACCGCCCCCACTAGCTCCCGCTGCACTAGTCTAATTAGCTGTTCCCGAAAGTCCTCCCTGTCCAGTAAGGACAGATTGAACTTCCAGTACCCAGCCATTCTAGGCCTACAGTCTAACGCCACCCGGGCACAAACGAGTTTGTGGTCCGAATAGCCTACCCAGTGGAACGTAGGGCAATCTAGTAGATCTATGTCGGCTCTTCTAACTAACATTCTGTCAAGGTAGCTAACTACCTTGTCAAAAGGCCAATTAAGAGCCCACGTCCACATTTTCCCCCCGGGATGATCGACCCGGTATCTATCGACGAGACCATAATCGTCGATCAGATCAACCAGGCTACGATCGCCCCTTCTCCCGCTAGCTCCCCGCCCCCTGTCTAACTTGGGGTCCAGGATGGCATTCCAGTCCCCCATTAAAACTAGGCGCGTTGAATCCACTAGGAACGGCCCCAACCGCCGAAAAAACGAGACCCGCTCCTCCCGGTCGTTGGGCGCATAAACCGCAACGACTCGGAACGAACCACTTTTCACGGCAATATCGGCCACGATCAACCGGCCCTCGGCATCGGTATGCACAAGGTCCACCTTCGCATCAAGAGTCCGTCTGACAAGCAAAGAAACCCCTCTGGCAAACCGGTCCCCATATGCTGAATAGACGACAAAGTCGTTCTCCAGCACACACGCATCGGCACTGCAAACAAAGTGTGTCTCTTCGATCGCGGCAACATCCACATCCAGGGACAGAAGGTCCCGGAGCAGGCGGGCAGCCTTACCCCGATCCCTTAAGCCCTTCACATTCAGAGTCGCTATCTTGGTTGACATCTTCTAAGACCTGTAAAATAAGAGACAGAATTAACCTACTCACATACGGGGAGGAAATCTGAGTCAGTTAGGACCCCGACGGAATGTCCTAGGCTCCCTACACCTAGCTCTGACGTCATATGTCCATCTAGGACAATCCCGCCGACGTCCGTGGGGTACATTAATTTAAGGCACCTATATAGTGAGGGGTGGAGAATAACAGGGACCCTCCCAGCACAGTATTGGCGCATTTTTCTTAGGTATGGGGAATCAATTTCCGCCATTCTGATGTTGTTGAAGGCTTCTTTTGCCTCCGTTATGTGACTCCATACCTTTAACGGGCCACCGGTATCCCTTATGCATGTAAGCACCCCCGGGGCACCCGGAAAGTTGCGGGGATCTTCCACTGATTTCCCCCCTACCGAGACTTTCTTATACAAAAGTCCTAGTTGGACCCTTTTCCGGCCGGACTGGCTCTTTTTATGCTCTTCCCCCTCTACCTTACAAATGTCTTCCGGCCCCGCGAAGAGTTTTTTCTTTTTCTTCTTGGTTGTTTTGGAATCCTGGGGCTGGGGATCGGACAATCGCTGTGGGGACGAACCCCGGGAAGTGTTTGAGGGAGAAGGGGACGGTGCCCGTGAGGCACGCGACGGGGAAGGGGGGAGACTCCTACTTTTGGGGGCCTCCACTGTTTCTTTGGGGTTAGCAGGAGTGGAAGTGGACCTGGTTTTTTCCATGCCCTCCTCCTTCCTACTACGCCCCGAATGTCTATTTTTTTCCGCATCTACTTCCCCCTCCTCCTCCTCTTCCCTGCTTCTCTTTAGAGAGGGTGTTCTAGGGGGAGGCATTTTGTCGACCTCCATGCCTTCCTCCGCCTGAGGTTGCTGCTGTTTCGTCTTTTGTTGTTGCTTCTTGGGCGACTGTTTTTCCGTCCCTTCTGGTTTTTCCCCCTCCTTCTTCTGCTGTTTTTCTGCCAGCTGCTTTGGTGGTGGTTGCTGCTGCTTCTCGTTTTGGGGGGGAGCTGGTGCACTCTTTTGCGGGGGAGCTGATGCACTCTTCCCCTTCTTTCCACTTGCCACCTCCTTCCAGGCGCCCTCAGCGCTTTTGGCTTCTGCCGTTTTTTTGGCGTCTGTACCTTCTGTAGTGGGCTGGATCACCGGTTGGGGCTTTTTTGTCGGGCACTCCCTTGCCATGTGTCCCGAGATACCGCACACCCAGCAATTCGGCCGCCTGCCCTCCACAACGACCCACATCCTCCTCTTCCTGCAGACCAGGATGTTGGGGACTCTTCTGAACTCTTCCTGGTTAAGAGTCACCTGCAATTCGACATCACCGGTGGCAATTCCGGATTTGCCCACTATTGCCTTCACCTCTTCGACCTTCCCGTATTGGGCGAAGAAGGCACCCATCCTGTCATTTGGGATGTCTACAGGCACGCCGTGAACTGTTATTTTCGTCCTACGGGTGCCCATATATTCAGTTTGCAGCTTTAAGTTTTTTGATATTAGTATGCTGCCTGCCAGCTGCTTGGCCTCTTGTTCCGTTGGTAGGAGAAGGTCCCATAAGGCATTTGACCTCCTTGCCAGTACTTTGGGAAATATTTTTAAGGTCTTGAGGACCTCCTCCATAGTCTCTCTGCTGACTCCTGTCAGCTTTCTACTTTTGCTATCTGATGTTAGCAGGGAGATAGTTCTGGTTTCCACTGCTTCAAGGGCCCCGGGAATCGTTAAGAACTCGTTCTCCTTGAACGACCCCTCGTACGTTTTTCTTTGGGCCTCATAATAGTCTGCATCTTTTTTTGGCCTTGGCCTATTCTCAGACCAGGCTGAATTTTCCACCGACACCGGCGGTGTTATCTTTTTCTCGTTCTCATTCATGGCGGCCTGCGACGACCACCACGATAGAACGAATGTCTTTTTTTAGTTTTTTAAACAAACATAAAATGAATAAAGAAAACGGTGGACAACAAAAGGATAAATTTAAACAAAAGTGCAACCAAAGCAAACAAACAAAAAACAGTGAGGAGGGAAACAAAAGGTAAAAAAATAACAAAAAATAAACACGGATACAAATAAACAAAAAATTAAATGCAAATCAACTAAAAAAAAAAGAATAGCTTTGAAACAAAAATGAAAAACTTTAAACACTTATCGGTACTTTTTCCAACTGCTAGTCCAACCCACCCAAGAATGAAACAAGACACCTGGGGGGTATATGTATGTAACTAGCGAGTGCACGAAAACAACAACACACCAGGGGATGAACTTAATACAAACCCTGCAAACTAACTGATGAATCAAGCTGGTATTTATATAGAAATACCTCCACTCAGGTACCAGCAGCCAATCACAGCCCAAGCAATGGACTATCCCACTTTAGCACAATGAGATGCTCCATTGCACCATAAATAGCTCTCTTCCTCAAGGTTGGATTACTTTTTACCTCAGCTTGCTCCACAATTGAGTGTTTATCTTGATCACGTGATTGTTCGACATGGCGCTGCGAACAGGACTATTGACACCCGAAAATTGGGAACTCTTCTTCATTGAAGCAGGCATATCCACTGACTCGGCCAAAACTCATGCAACAAGGTTTGCGGATGAGAAGCTGACAATCGAGAGCCTTCAAATGCTGGATCGATCTATGCTTAAGGAGCTGGGAGTCACTTTAATTGGAGAAGCCCTGTGTATCATCAAGCAGGCTAAGGAATCCACCACCCAGACAACCCGTATTCAGGCACTAGCAGCCAAGCCTCCTCATCTCAATCTCGAGATGACACCACAGCAATTCAGGAAGTTCCGAATTGACTGGGATGTCTTTACCAAGATGACGAATATGCCAAGCTCCCAAGCTAATATTCACTTATACAATTGTGCTGATGAAGCTGTGCAAAATGCCATAATCAACACACACCCTGACTTCTTTACCACTGATCCAGATAAGCTACTTGACATGGTAGAAGCATTGGTCACCCAGAGGTCAAGTCCTATTGTCCATCGCCTTGCTTTTGCCTCCATGTTTCAGGATGCGGATGAGCCAATACAAAGTTACCTTGTCCGCCTCAGAGCCATAGCCGTTGATTGTAACTTTACCTGCCCCTCGTGTGAGCATGACCTGTCTGATATATACATCAAGGACCAGATCATCCGTGGAATAGCAAATGACACGCTCCAGGCTGACCTACTGGCCAAAGCTGGGGCACTTAAATCCCTTGAGCAAAATATCCGTCATGCTGAGGCATTCGAATCAGCATTGCGGGACCAAACCTCAATGGCCGGCGCTTCAGATACAGCTGCTGCTCGGCTATCAACATACCGCAGACAGAAGGGTACACCACAAGCCAACGAGGGGATCCGTACCAGCACCTATGGCAACTGCAATGTTAAACCAAACCAGCAGGCTTGCTTAGGTTGTGGCAGCCACCAGCATAGCACCTCAGGAACTGGATCCCGCCGGCTAAAATGCCCAGCATGGGGACAAACATGTAGTAACTGTGGGAAGCCCAATCACCTATCGAGGGTATGCCGGGCTAAGAAACTAGCTCAAGCGGTCAGGAAAAGCCCAGAGGCTAATGAAGCTGCCATGGACACACTTATTGCCCACATCACATTCAATCAAACGACAGGCACGTATACATCTAAAGACACATGCCAGGTAATGGAAATTGATGCGTATGTTGTTCCGTTCTCACCAAAACCGGATCCCAGACAAGTTAAGAATATCCCCAGAAATCACAGCACTAGGATGACGATCTTTCCTGACAGTGGGGCCACCATATGTCTCGGGGGATTTAAGCACCTTCTGAATATGGGGCTCACTATCAACAACCTCATTCCATCAAAAAAAGTCGTTCGAGCTGTGGGAGGCTTTACACTTGTCTGTCAGGGTTGGCTCCCTGTGGAATTCATCGTCCAAGGAAGAACAACTAAACAAGCCCTATACATATGCAAAAAGATTCAGCGGCTATACTTCAGCAAAGCAGCCTGCATTGATGTAGGGATACTGTCCAAAGACTTTCCTAAGCCGACGACTACAATATTACCCCAAACAGCAATGCAACACCTGCCCTTGACAAGCACACATGAAAAATCGGACGCAAGCACTAAACAATGCAAAGTCGAGGGACAACTTCCAACGCGTCCCAAAAAACTCCCTTTTTCCCCAACAGAACAAAACATTGATAGACTCAAGAATTGACGGATCAGGTAGAATTACCTTACGAAATCGCCGATTTCTCAGGAAACTGGATACATCAACAATCCCAGTTCCAAGACCTAGTGCCTTACCCGATACCCCTACACCAGTGCCACAAACATTCGACGCTGGAATAACATCAAACACTGCTCAGCCGTCTACAATAACACGGACAAAACCCCCTCGGGCATTGTCCAGACTACTTCCACACAACCAGCCAGGTTTAAAGGAACTCATCCCTCCCCAAAGGCCACTACCGACACGCGATGGGGGGGAAGGAGATGTAGAATAACAAGACAATAAACAGCACTTACCGGTGTAAGAGTCCCAGCTAGCGTCCAGCTGGCAGACAAAAATAAAGCAGGTTGTAACTTAATACAAACCCTGCAAACTAACTGATGAATCAAGCTGGTATTTATATAGAAATACCTCCACTCAGGTACCAGCAGCCAATCACAGCCCAAGCAATGGACTATCCCACTTTAGCACAATGAGATGCTCCATTGCACCATAAATAGCTCTCTTCCTCAAGGTTGGATTACTTTTTACCTCAGCTTGCTCCACAATTGAGTGTTTATCTTGATCACGTGATTGTTCGACAGCATTAAATAACCCACAGTGGTTGATATGCCATAAAACCCAAACAAACAAACAAACAATCATAAGAATTGTTTGGCGAACCATTTGTTGTCCTGGCTGTTGTGCAATTGTTCCTGACAAAAATTATTTTCATCAGAGAAAAAACGAGATTGTAACTGGTTCAACAGGATGTTTGACCTTGTTCAGGAGATTTTGTTTTTGTCAGACAGTTTTCTTGAGCCTTTACTCTAAAAAGTTGACCTTTACATCTCTTGTATAACTGGTAATGTCCTAATTCAATGCTATCTCCATAGTAGAAATTGCAGTACCCATTTCCCGCGTCAAAGTCCACATTCCCTTACTTGAGTTTTCTGTCACTTTATCCCGTGCTTGGATGAATTATGACGTACGGAGGCAATCAGAACGTCTACTGTATTCTTTACTACAATCCACAGCCTTGCAGTCTCCATTTCACATCTTATTGTTTTCACGGTGTTTAAAGAGCATTGAGCAGTTGTCACGATTTTCGACATTTTGGGCTCGGCACGAATCATCATGATGCAGGTTAGCCTTTTCCAATATTCAGGTGGTTTTCACTCATCCATGTCAGTTCAGTTTGATACCATTGGAATCGTAGTGACTAAGTTTCCCAATGCCGTTCACTGTTTACAGATAATCCAAACTAATCTGAAAAAAGTAAACACATTAGACTGTTAAATTTAGCTCGAACGCTCTGTATAATCATTCTTCATTTAAATATCTTATTGGTTATAAGATTAAATAAAAAAATCCTTTTTATTTTGAGCAGTTGGTATTTGCTATTATCACGACTAAATGAGTTACAACGATTACTGTTGCCATGGTCTTCATAAAAGAAATTATAATTTCCTATCATATATTCGTTGTTATTGTGCCAACAAGCTCTTTCCTGGGAATACGGTAAAAAGTTTCAATTTCTTTGAAATATATGGCTACAGTTCATAAGCTCTGTTTTCCATCTATGATATTCTCTTGCGCCTTTAGTTCGTGTGACTGACAAATCTTGTAATAAAAGTATCAATAATGCTTTTAAAAATCAGGTCATTATGCAATGGTTACCTTGGTGATCATTTTAGTCGTTTGGTCGATCCACATTGAGAATTACAACGTGGGTCTAAACAGAGTTATATTTACGAAATTCTAATAGGTTAATTATTACAGATTGTTGGTTACCATATCATGCTCACTGAATAAAACAAATGGAAACAAAATATGACTGATATTAACTGACCTACTAAGCAGGGATATTGCAATAAAAGAAAACGTTCTACTCGCATGGTTTAAATAAATGTTCGTTTCGAAATTCTATAAAGGTTTTCGTAGACGGAGACAAATATATAATGAATGATGGATAGAACGACGCTTTGAGGGAAATAGTCGAGGCTTTGCATATTGCCTCGAATAGGAAAGAATATAATAAGGAACATTCCTCATTTCAAAAATAGTGACAAAAGCAAACAGTACTCATGAAGACTCACTTTTTTAATTTCAGATAAAAAATAGATTCTAGGATATTCATAATGTACATATCAGTATTATTCTTAATAATTCCTAGTGCTCCTAGTACTACTAGAAAACTAATTTAAATGCTATATACCTGACATTTCTAATTCCAAATCCTAATATATGGAGTTTATTTTTAATCCATTCACTCCAAGCAAGGCAATAATTCCAGTGAGATGCAAGAGACAACTGAGAGTGAAAGAGAATAACAAGTATTTAGAAGGAACTAGAAACCCAATCCTAATCAGGAAACAAAAGATAAACCTTACTACTGTTCAAACGGAATGGGTATCAGATTCCTTTGCTGAAATGTTTGTCTCAGTTGATATGATCACCTCAAGTAATTTTGCTATTTTACTTTTTTATGATCGTGCCTGCTCTGTTAGCTTGAAGAGATCGTCTGGTGTGTAAGTGGAATTCCAAAAGCAATGTAACCCAATCACCCTTTTGAATAGACGGTTTTTTTGGTGCATACTATATTTTGGTACGTTATAAAATTGACATAACTTCCAATGAATGTATTGTCATAGCCGTTCATGCTTATTTTTTAATTTATTTGAGTCAGGGTTGAATAATTCGATAGACGATATAGACAGAAATAATATTTTCTATTTACCCTATTATAAATATTAATTAAATATAAGCTTTGATCTTGAACTGCTGGTATAAATTATTATGTTTTCTTTTTTCTTATTAATAGCTCACCCATTACAATGCCCATCCAAGGTAGATGATTACCGAGTGAGATTGTATGGGAGGCAGAAGGCGTAATTAAGAACTTCATATTATAAGGACTTGTAGAATAGATATCGGTTTTTTTTCTGGACTTGAAGCGATCAAGATTGTAATTTTCAGAGAAGCATCACCTCGGGAGTATGTTTCACAAAGCAGCAGTTCTGTAGAATAAGTTTTCTGAGTGTGTCTTACTTCCTATGAAAAAAAAAAACACGAAGTGGATGGGGATGGTTTGCTACCGTGAGCACAGCAGTGGGTGGGGGTCCTTGCTCTGAAGGTTTGAGCTGGTCGAACTAAAGAATTTAATTCGTCCGAACATCTGCCAAAGTAATAGCGATGGAGTAGCGAGATGCTAACAAAGTTTCGTCTTTGGAATAAGCGCATTTCACCTCCGTTGAGATTGGACAAAGGGAATTAGGCAACACCAGCTAATATATGGTCGCAATACTCTATAATTCGCCTGGTCTGACTCTTGTAAAGACAGAACATGACAATGAGAATTTGATATTTTCTGAAGTGATATAAGGAACCGGCCATTCTTCCAGCATATTTTGCGACGGTCCGAATACAGACGATCCAATTAAGGTCGGGTGTAAACTTTCGTCTCAGTAGTCGTTTGAAGCAATGAGACTCTTTGATGGCATGCCCACTCCTCAAGATTAGTCTGCTCAGTGATAATAAAATTTTATTAGGTTGGTGCAAAAATAATGTCGTTTTCTCACATATGTTACTATGTGAGAAAACGACATTATTTTTGCACCAACCTAATAGTTTGTTGTAACTTTAGCGTCTTCTCGGCTTCTGACTTCAAATCAGCAACCATAGAAGGAAATGATATCGACCCTATGAGATTTTTTTCTTTCCGCATGATTTTCGGGTTAGTGAGATCGTCCTTCAATTTGGCTTATTCAGTTTTAGCTTTCTTTTTTGGTGCTATTTTATTCTGATCGCAGATCATTTGTTAATATTTTGCTTTATTTCATTATTGTATATAGCTTTTTAGTTGGTTCATACAAGTAAACGCGCTTTAATAGCTACTTATTTATTAGTTGCAGATAACTTTCAAGTACTATGTTTGTGAAATAATAATAATTAGAAATACCCATGAAACTTTCACGGTTTTCCTACTTGAATTTTTTGATGAATCTTAATCCTTAAGGTAATGAGTCAATAAGCCCCTTGTTCTCTGATTATAAAATATCCGTACAAATTTCCCTGTTGAAAAATTAAATATTTCAGTCTAACAGCATTAACAGAATATTAAAATTACAATCATAAACAAATGTGCGTCGTTATTTAAAGATGTAAATGGATAACAATATAAATATTTGAAATTGCCAAGTGATTCTATTTGACTGCAGAAGTTAAACACAGGAGAATATGTTCACCTATTTTTTCATTCTTTTTTTTATCTTACTGAAGCAAAATAGCGTCTCTGAAACTGTCTTTTCTGTCCTTACTTCCTTCCTCGCAGTCAAAATGAAATAGTCCAAGTTTTTGGCAGGGTGAAACGTACGTGCTAACTAACTAATGAAATACGGTGGCACTATTACTACTACAGTAATATTCATGCATCTGCATATTTAAACTAGAGATGAAGTGGTCGCCACTGAAAACTAAGTGACAACAAATCTTAACTGTCTAGCGCTTTCCTCATTATCTACGAAAACCAGGAGACTGTGATTTGTAAAGTCGCAATTTCCAATTTCTCCAACGTCGATTCTAGTATATTTGGCACGGTTTCAAGTGCACCTTCTATTATGAGGATGATTAACTTTCAAATTCAATATCCGATTCGCTAAGTACTGTTAATTTTTCCAGTTTCTCACATATTCAGGTTCCTCATGTGGTCTGCAACTTAGAAGGTTCATTTTTTTTTTTTTTTTGGTTTCATGATTATCATTCCAGTCTACTTGTCTGGATGTATTTTGTGATTTTTATTTTCCACCAGAATCTCTGTTTATCTTAATACTATTTTCTTACAGGATTTTCATAGCTCCCCGTAGGACTGTTATTATTGCCTTCTATTAAGTATAAGTCCTTACCGGCTAATTAACTAAGACTTAGGATAAGGCAAGTAAGGAAATATATGCATTCTCTTGTATGAAGTGATACTCAATGTGTACAGTTTTTATATTTCATTTACATTGATTAGAGTCTCTTGAAAAATGGACCGTTTTAAAAAAATCTTTTAAACAGGCGCTAACAGAGATTTTGTTAATCTTTTTTGTACCTTTGTACCTTACCCAGGGATCCAATTACTATAAGCCGAGCATTCCTTAGTCTCAGGAGAGTCTACTAACGCTAGCTAATCCTTGTTGCAGACTCTTGCTCAAGCACATTTATACATATTCAGAACCCACAGAGCCAACTTGTAGTTTATATTGCAACTGTGCTGAGTCTACCTTAGTTACATTTTCTAGGAGAGATCAAAGTTTGAGGGTTACTACACCCAGTCCTTCAGTCACAAGCGGCTTCGTGCTTACGTATATCAGAAGTAGTAACATGCTAATTTCAATATCCTTTTACTTACTTATTTTATACACATATTCGTTGATAGATATATTTTTAACTCATAGCCCTGCTATATCTAGAGGAAAGTATTTTGAGACGGATTGGCCGACACCAATCCTGATATCTGTAACCCGGTTCAATCAATAATCCAGCACAAATTTACATGTGATCAATTTAAAATTTCACGGCTTACCGCACAGATCTGCCTCTAATGATTAGTGCTTCCAGCTGTTGCATCAGGTGTTTTTGAGCACTTTCAAACACCGTTAAAGTATTTGTGATTGGCTTCTATGCAATTTTATTTTAGATAGTTGAAGTTTAGCTCCAGTCTTGATTCGAATGAATACAGGAAGGACAAACAGCAGACGGTGTCCATAACAGAACAGAAGGTAGAACTTGATTTTACACGGTAAGTAGGGATAAGAAGAAGTGCTTAACTGTTGGATTAAGTTTATTCTGACATAAACATCAGTAGTCCAGCAAAATAAATTATCCGAACCCTAATACTGGATTAATGATAGCCAGTCTGTAGTTTTTTTTTTTTATCACAATATCTGTTCTATTAACTTTTATATGTCTGTCTATGAATTTTATGAGTTTTTATTTGTCTGTCAGTATGAATGGTTTTATCATTATTATTATTGCGTGGCAAAATAGAAAACCAACAAACGGACGCTAATATATATATATATATATATATATATATGTGTGTGTGTGTGCGTGCGTCCGTGCATCAGGAGAATTCGGAGTAGCTGCGCTATATGAAGTCTAGTTAGGTTGCTTTGTATCGTAACAGTCCTGGTTCGATACTCTACAGTGGATGCGCACTGCTGATGAGGCCCCAAAAGGACAAAACTGCGACACAGTGCTTCACAGTGCTTTCTGCATTCTGTTGAGGATTCTCTCTCTCTCTCTCTCTCTCTATATATATATATATATATATATATATATATATATATATATATATATATGTAATGTGTGTGTGTGTGTATATGACGTCCAATCTGATAAGGGAACATGCATCACAACTGAATGGGAAGTGATATAATGAAAAGTTTAAAAACAAAACAAAACATGACGTTATAGTAGCGACTCAGTTAAAATAATTTCAGCCCGATTAACGCTAGCTGCTTGGTTCCCAATTATGTACATGTGACTCCCAAGTCAGCCATCAAATATGAAAAGAAAAAACTCTCTCAACATGTGTCAATGACAGGTCTCAACTACCATTAACAGAATGTGCCGTTATAATCAGGCAACTGATAAGCTAAAATGCATTGCTGGACAGGATACGTCTGAGGTAGCATCAGGACAATTATTTTTATTATTGCTTTTGGTTTTGGTTATTTGGAAAATACAGAAAAACTATAACGTGTAGCTATGACACAATTATCATTTATTTGTAGTAGATTTGGACTGATACATAATCGATGCTTCCTATTGATTCAACCAGGAAATCAGAATCCTTCACAAACCAACTTGTAAGAGATAAAAAAGAAAGAGATGATATGTTGTTTCATTTTCATATATCTACACTGTCTATTTATCTGATTTTTTTTTATGTCATAAAGATTCTTCTGCTTATATTTTCATTGAAAATATCAAAATTGAGATAAGCAAACAATCTAAGCCCAAGTGTCCAACACAGACTTGCTATAAATGCTTTCAAATTTCTGAAATATATTTTTCTTGTATTTGCCAGTTTGTTTTTCATTGATGCTGAAGAATAAGAAATACAAACATTCAAAGAAGACTTAGCAGGATAAACAATTTTGACATGTTAAATTGATATTAATAATCAAAGAAATTACGTACAATGTACATCCGCATAAACACACACAAAAACAGTCACACACAGAAATAAATACACAGTCACACAAAGACGCTTAAACACACCTATTCACACACATGCATACACTCCATACACACAGACATAAAAGCTCACATTCCGATATACCGACGCATAAAAACAAACAAAGACACGCAAACTCACAAATACAAGAAAGAAACAAAAAGAATGTAGAGCAAAATTTTAAATAATCTCGCACATTCTATTTTTAACTTAAATGTTTTTGATTTTCTTGCTTTTATTTATTTAAAATATATATTGTGTTTATCAGAAATATTTGAGTTCATTGTTTAATCTTTCGTCATTATAAAATCAAATTCACATGCGTTAGTCAAAGTATTAGGTTGGGTTTTTAGTCGTAGTTTTCAGAGAAATGATGGTACTTAGTATCCCAAATTTCGTAAGTAAAAGCGACAGATTTTATTGGCTGAACTGAAATCATCAACCGAGAGTAACCTTTGAGTTAATTTATGTACCTTCATGAGATCGCTAAAAACAGAGCTTAGCATGATGAAAAAGACGCCAAATTTGATGAAAACAAAATTTTATCGTCTAAATGTTTATGTTATTATTAAGAGGAAAGGTCAAAGTATTTTTTAATTATTTTTAAAACTTTTCCTTCTTTTTAGAATATTCTAAATTTTGATTAAAAAAACCTTGTTTCTCTTTGTATCACCGGAACTAGTAAAATAACATATACAATTGTTAGCACGTTTTTTCTCTATGACAGACATTAATTTTGAATATCTTGCAAAAATAAAAATAATTTTCGGATTTTAATGAAACTTTCAGAAACTATTCACAAATGATGGAACTTGTTATAAATATGTTTTTCTTTTTTAAAGTCATGGCAAAAATATTTTTCATATGTAGTACCCCCCCCCCCCCATAACTAATTGTACGAAAACTATAATTTCAATTTTGGAAAGATTGGTGATTATATTAGTTAAAAGTACAAGGCTTTGAGGAAACCAAATCTGTATTTTTTTTTAGTTGGACCACCTCTACCTGAAAATCGTTACTGAATTGTAACATACAAAACTCAATAAAACAAAAATATTATTTAATTTCAAAAGTTTTTAATTACTTTTATTTATTTTAATGAATATGGACAATATTGTCTGAAAGTTAAAATATATTTCGATGAAAAATGAATTTTTGAAACAATTATTTGTTATTTCTGAAATATTTTTTTATTTTTACATTATGTTGCTAATTCTTCTAAAATTAGGGAAAAGTTTGTAGAACTTAACGAATGTTGTTATTAAGTAGATATATATTTACAGATTATAATTTCCAAAGCTTCTTACAAATTAACGAACAACAGTATATAAAAAATATTATTTGTATCAATATCAACACTGTAAATCATATCTACGGAAGACAGGAATTATCATGCGTGCAATAAAAATGGACCGAGTTTCTGTCTAGTATTTAACTTTAATACTGTATTTTTAATACTTGTTATTTCTTTAATTATAATAGATTTTTACATTTAAGTTGTTAAAATATAAAATTAGTTAAAAGCCGCATTCAGTTTCGTAAATGTCCTTTTTGCGAAACAAGTGTGGAGAAGTTAATTTGATTTTTCAATTTCAACTGAGAAGGGTACCTACAAGTATCAGTATAATCTTATGAAATTTAAATTTGTATTTTATGTAGACTTCTGATAAAATTTCATAAGAAAGGTACCTAGAACTTGAAATCTGCTGCAGCAAAACATTAATTGCAGATGTCAAAGTAAAATAAACATTAGTTTTATAGGGTAATCTAAAACTAAGTTTCAGAGACACAAAATATTAAGGCAGTTTCTTTTAAACAATTGGGAACAAACATATTTTGTCTATTATATTCAATATGTGTGGGTAGTGTAGTAGATATCGTTGCTGAAAGTGTAGCCGAGTTCAAATTCCGTGCTAATCTGATCGGTTCCCTTTCGTAAAAATGGGAATGGCATGAACCGTCACTTCTAATCATAGTTGTTGGTTAAAAAGCAAGGTAGACTGCGCCCTCTAATCTTGAATGGCAAACAGCATAGGAAGAGAAAAACGCTGCAATCCAAACCGTTTAAAAGGCAAGGAACGAGAAATAACTCTACTATATTTATCAAGAAGTCATAGCAAATCATAGAAAATGGATTAGACGAAACTTTTGAGAGTCATGTTCGGCAACGACAAGAAAAGGACATGGAATGGAGACTGACAGGAAGAAATTTACACTGTTTTAGCAATACAGATATATCACGTTAACGGTTAGTATTTTTTTCTGTTAATTCACGCCAATATATATATATATATATATATATATATATATATATATATATATATATATATACTAAAATGCACCCCAATTTTTCCCAGGGCCAGGCCCTTCCATTGCACTCCGGTTGGATTCACCTTTCCGATCGCCCTGGGCGACTCTGGTGCGCTATTTCTATATGTGTGATCGGCGTTTACCCCAATAAACAAGCCAAAAAGAGTTTTTTGTTTTGTTTTAAATATCATTCGCACTTACGAAATGGGAATAACTCCCAGATTTTTGGTAATTTTTCATTCTGAGGGTTGGAGTTGTTGCGGGCAGGCTAAACAAATTTTGATTTAAGATTTATAATTTCAAAAGCGTGCCAAGCATTTAATAAAAAGCAAACCATCGTTCATTTAAAATTGATAATTTCTTGGGTTGAATTCATAATTGCTATGAGTAACCTCATATTATTTGGCGTGAATTAACAGAAGAGATCCAGCAGTTATTCTAAAAAAAAAAAAAAAAAAGTTTCGGAGGCCAAACCACGTAGTATTCAGTCGTTTCTTTTTTTAAACAAGGATCCATGACTTTTCAGCGAATATATTCAGTATGCATTGAGAAAGGAAATGCGTAAATTGGGTAGTGGAATATGTTCGCCTGAGAGAGCATCCAAATTGAAAGGAAAAATTATTTCCAACATCCGCTACTGTGTAACCATAGCCAATCATGGAAGCTTCACGAATAAACATTAAGGTTAAAATCTAAAGCCGGAGTCCTAAGAAAAGTTCTAGTTAATCCTGTGATACTATTACTGGCGTGGAGAGAAGAGACTTGCTGTCAGTGCAACTAGCGTAAATAAATCTCGGAAATGTCTATACTCAAAAGAGAAAACGTCATTTTTGCATCACCTGTGTTCGATTTGTAAAACAGACGCTAAGTTATCATGCTCAGCTGAATTTTAAAATAAAAGCTTCCCAGCCAGAGATCTAGGATCCCTGAGAGAGACAGATACCACACACTGAGCAAAAGAAAGTGATGTAATATTTGAGTAACTTTGTAACCAAAAAAATATTATATAATATATATATATATATGTGTGTGTGTGTGTAAAAATTTCAGATAGACTATATCTGTAAAGCGACAATATGAATAAAGATGAAAATGAAAACTTATCTTAGCCGACTCGTTTAGTTGATAAATCCACTCGGTGAACGAAACGCGTTGGCTAAGATAAGTTTTCCTTTTGTTTCTGAATGTTGAGATGTTAATGTAAATCACCTCGTGTTTCCTGTATTAATAGTCGATAAAGAATTTCTTTTCTCTTTTTTATACTGAAAATGAAATGAATAAAACCTACAACAAAAACATATATCAATAAGACTTTGAGGGACATGTTGAATTTAACGACAAGAATAAGTGAATTTTTCTTTTCGTGATGTTATTTACAATATTTGTTGTGTGCGTTTTAAATGTTCTCAGGCAAAATGTCTCAGTTTGTTTCTTGAAAATTTGAACTTTATTGTTTAAAATTATTCCAAGAATTTTGTGGTTAAGTGGAACTTTTGAAACCGTCAACTTTTGATTTTCACGTAGTGAAGAAGATACTTCTTGTATGTATTCTTCCATTTGCTACTACTCTCATGAAGTTTCAGATCATTATTTCTAGAATGATGAAATGTCATCATCATCATGAATCATAATATATACATATATACAGACTGACTGAGTGAGAGAGAGAGAATGAGAGAGAGAGAGACTTATGTTTGTTTGTTTAGCCATATCAACACTTTATGGGTCATTTAATGCCGAAATTTAATTTTCTTGCGTGCATTTGAAATTTCTTTTACAAAAATATATTGCTGGTAATATTTTTACTATGAAAATGTATTGCTGTTTTTACTATAAAAATATTTATACTTTCATAGTGTTTTGACACCAGTTTTGGGGTTAACTATTTGCCCATAGCTAGGACACTAACAAGTTCTACCACACCGGGTCAGGGTGGACTTTTGAAAAACAGCAATTAAGAGGTGGTTCCATACTCGTCAAAACCTCCCGATCAGAGGCCTTGCTGCCGTATGAATTTTATCGTCAAACCCAATACAAGAGATAGACTTATATTAGCTTACTCTGTCATCTAGTGATGATCTGAGGGACTAACTTGTTAAACATTACTTCATGGATGAAGGAGGAAAACCTTCCAAATATAATTGCTCTATATAATTTACCTGATATACGGAGAAATATAAAATTACTAGCGTAGATAACTATGGTACAAAGCAGGGTTGTTGAATACCTAGGTTAAATATTAGTTAGTCATTACTCACCAAAATCATCCTTTTTGTTATTTCTCTGTACAAAGATAGAAAGTTAGCTTTCAGTCTCTATAAATTTCATTTTCATGAAAACTTTCATACATCACAAAATATGACAGGTATATTAAGAAAAATTCCTTCAGATTCTCATAAAAGTGATGTAAAATAAAATCGAGAAAATGAATCCTTCAAGCTTTTCCGCTAGGATTTTATTTAAAAAAAAACGAACGAGATATTACAAAAATATGTCGCAATCCAATTGTGCCTTTATTAAAGAATAGAGAAAAACAAAGCCTACATATTTTACCACCCGCAACCAAAATTAGATGTTTCAATTGGCATAACATGAATAGCAACAATAATTCGAATAATTCAAGTATACAACGATTTTACGATAGTATTTTCAACAGACTGTGTCTCTATGAACGACTGAACATACTTTTTTTTGTTGTCATAATAACATAACATCAAATTATTTCTCATTTTTTAACGAAGTATAATAATTTTCACTCATTAAATGTCACCTGAATATATGATTTGGCTGTGATGCATATGCTTAGTATACTCATATTAGACTGGGTATGATGAGGAGTATATTGGGATTCGTATATTTATTCACCAGTTACAATTTACTGCCGCACTTTTCTTTCACTCAATAATAATAATAATAATAATAATAATAATAATAATAATAATAATAATTGTCGCTTTGAAATAAATGAAAATAGTCGTTTCTGACGTTAAAAAAATAACTGCTTTATTTTATTCTAGCCGAGGAAACCTAATTCTATATCTCGTGCTATATATATATATATATATATATATATATATATATATATATATATACGGGGGGTTACAGTATCTGTGCATGCGTCTATGTATTAGGTTGGTGCAAAAATAATTTCGTTTTCTCACATAGTAACATATCTTAGAAAACGAAATTATTTTTGCACCAACCTAATATTTTCATTGTACGTAAGTTACTATCAATTTAAAATGACGAAATTGTTTATCCTGCTAAGTCTTCTTTAAATATTTGTAGTTCTATTTCAGCATCCCTCTCCCTATATATATATATATATATATATATATATATATATTGATTATAACTTTATTTTATGTGTGTGTGTATATATATATATATATATATATATATATATATATATATATATTTATATATATATTTATATAAACATGAAATTATAGGATTGGCGTATACAGAATAAATTCCAATAACCAAAAATACCATTCTTAAAGAGCGTTGAATAGAGAGTAGAGCAAATATAATTAATTCGAAAATTAAACATGTTATAAAATCACTACAAAAATACCAATTTTTTCACTATTTTTGTAATGATTTCATAAAATGTTTATGTTATAATATTCGAATAAATTATATATCCTACAGTTCAAAAGTTTGAAGTCACTCCCAGAATTAGCATGGGATGAACTTGGCAGAAGAGTGAAAAAAATAAAAATAAAAATAAAAAAGCGCTTTGACAGTTATTGAAAAAAGAATGGAATCAATTATCAAGCTCATACTTTGAGAAACCTTTGCAACGAATGCCAAAAATGTGTGCTGCACTAATCAAGACAAAGGTATGGTATTTTGATGGGAGCAAAATTTAATCATAAAATGCGTTTTTTTTTTTTTTTTTTTGTTGTCATAACATAACCTGAAATTATTTCTCATTTTTTAACGAAGTATAATAATTTTCACTCATTCAATGTCGCCTGAAACTTTTGAACTGGAGTAAATATATATATATATATAGAGAGAGAGAGAGAGGCGGAGGTTGACTGATGGATGGAAAGAGGGAAGGAAGGAAGGAGTGATATATAGTGTAGCCGTAGAAATCAAGATTGCATGATTACTGAATGAGTCAGCATTTGTTGCATGAACAAAAAATGGCACACGAAACCTAAATGGAGAATTGTCGTTCATTTTTCTTTCAGTCATAAATATTATGAATAAAGAACCATTGGTATCAGTAACCACATGCCAGAAATCTTTAAATGAAAATTTTACAATTGTGTAATTAATACCAAGTGCATCCTCATCACGTGTTGCCCGCCATGCGGTTTACCAAAGTGTCCAGACCTCAAAAGTGGCACCAACATCGGCTTGAACAGTATACTACTTATAGTGTTTCTGCAAATAATGAGAATGGACAATGTTTGTGGGTGATTCCGAATGTTCGTTCACCCAACACTAATAACGAACTGAAAAAAAGAGTAACATGAAAGATAAGTGGATTAAAAAGAATTTGTGCTAAAGTACTAATATTTGGTTTATATACCATACTAAGAATAATTCCTTAACTTCATAAGAAATATACTTCATATGATTTTAGCTTTCAGCTGAAAAAAAATATGTATAAGACTGTATAAAAGAAATTAAAGTAAATATTACTATTACTACTACTATTACTACTACTACTACTACTAATAATAATAATAATGATAATAATAATGATAATAATAATAATAAGAAGAATTATAATGCACCAAAAATGGTCGAGATCTCTTACCGTTCTACGCCTTCGAGTAAAGCTAAAGATGCGTAAAGTCATCCACTCTGACGTGTCATAGTGAAGAAGCTCTACTACACCTCATATCTTGTTCCGCATACCCTTGCTGAGAGTTTGGCATCAATCAAAGTCTTAAGTAATCCAAAATGACCTTCCTTATATAGAAAAGTTTATACACGCACACACACACAAATCAAAATTATTTAAAAAATATTAGTGTTTGATGAGTTGTCCAGCTTTTCAATTTTTTCATTTAATAATAATATCATCTAAAGGGTGCAATTAATACATAATTTTAAAAGATAAAAAAAAAACTTAAATGTTATTTTAATTAAAATGTAAAGAAAATGAAAACAATTCTTGTAAAAATCTACATTCATCGGAAATATGTTATTTTCTTAAGACATTAGTGTCCCTTAATATAATCTTATTTATAAAAACAAAAGCTTTTCTAATTAAATAATGCCATAGTTTTATAATGAATTTTTATTTTACCATCCAGGACAGATTTTCGATAAATGTGCAACAGATTGAAAAAAAATTGATTTATATTTCCCAAGGACTGCTGCTTTTAATTAATATAAATATGAAGAGGGACAATATTTATTTTCTGGAAATTTCATCAATTAAGTAAGGGTGGAGGAAAAGATTTAAAAAAACAACATATATATAACCAAAATTTCCAGCGTGCTAGAAATGGTTAAAAATTTAATAAAATAATTAAAAAAAATACTTTGGTATTTCCTCTTAATAATAACAAGCATTTTTTTTTTAATAAGTTTATGGCCTTTTCGTTTATCGTGGTATGCTCTTTTTTCAGCGAATTATTGGAGGTACCTATTTTTAAGCATGTCGGTGAATTAAAATATACATGCGCACACGACAGAAATTGAATGAAATTGAAATGGACAACTGTGTTTCGAGGTATAACCTCAGGTTAACCGGAAATATGTATAAGGCGAAATGTGCGCCTCTTTGAAGTCATTTTTATCACATTTGTATTTAAATAGAATATATTTTCTAATAAATGTATTATTTTAAATAGATAAACAATTTAGATTTGAAATTTGATCATCTTGGATGTCTACAAAGTGACGCTTACCGAAATAGTGTTTAACAGTGTAAAAGAATATGAACGATATGGATAAAGAATTAAGGATAACGGAACATCTCAGTCATAACTAGCAGCATGACCTGGCGTTGCCCGTGCTTGATTCAAAAATCGTACGACTCATACAGCAATCGCTATCACTTGACTTAAAATATTTTTGCCCTTCCTTGCCTTTAAAGGAGTGCCCTTTGCCGTGCTGATGTTGCTACATGCCTTACTTCTTGCCTATCTCACACTGCGAATATTTTCTAAGCTCTATACTAAACATTAAATCTATTACGAAAAAAGAACTAAACACAATGAACACAAAACAATCAGCTTTAAAAAAGGAGTCGTAACTAGAAAAACCGAATGCGAAAATAATGTTAACAACAAATACTTTTTCACATCTAACCCGGTTCTGCGGAATCAAAATCAACATTGAGTTTAAGCAAGCGAATGAGCCAATTGGAGTAGTGCCATGCAGATTTAAATTTTTCCCACTTGTGATGAATGCAGTTATCGACTTTTTTTTTTGCATGCTAGCATGCTAGTTAACATTCGTGTCAGTCAGCTGTTGGTTCTCACACTGGCCAATAGAATCTTCCTGACTATTCGTGGCAGCCAGCTATAGGCTCTCACCCTGGCCAGTAGAAAATGGCCGCAAACTACATGAAAAGTGCCGTAGAAGCATGAAAAATCGATTATTTCCACTATCGATGGGAGTTGGGAAATGTAAAGTCCGTCTTGGCCTTCCGGCTAACTTGGAGCATGTGCATGTAAATTTTGGTGCAAATCCGTCGGAAATCGAGGCCGTGCATTCGAGACACACACGCACGCGAACACACACACACACATCCTGCCTTTTATAGATAGAGATTAAAAGTCAACAGGTAAAAATTTGAGACAAGATTATTTAGATCGGGCTGTATGGAGGAAAAACGTGCCACTGAAAATGAATGAGGGATATTCGCCAAAAAGAGCAGAAATGTAGACATCAGTGGGCTTTCCATGGAAGTGTGCAAATAAGTTGGGCACGAAAACGCTGAGATTCAGTGAAAAATGAATATAATGTATCCGATAAATTAAGTGAAATTAAGAAAAAAGTTTTTAGAGATTCAAAAATCTTTATTGTCACCTCATTTTTAATGATTGATATTTGCTGTAAAGAAATATATTTGAATTCGTCGATTTGCAAGAATTTAAACAACGTATGTATACCAGTGGAAGTTTATAGGTACCTTCACATTTTCACTAAAAAAGACATAGCAGAATGAAAAAAAAAAAAAACGAAACTTGATGAAAACAATTTTAGGAAAGAACAAAGTATTTTTAATATTTAAAAAAAAAATTCTTTTTAGAACATTCTAACTTTTCATTAAAAAATCTTGTTTCTCTTTGGGTCCTGGAGTACTTACTAAATAACATAGTAAATACGTACGTAAATATAAAAGATGACATTGAAATTAACAAATTTGTTTCATGCATAAATTAAATCGTAGGAAATAGGCTATCACTGCATATATATATATATATATATATATATATATATATACAAATAGTAATGAGGAGGATTTGATAATTATATAAATTGATTCATCGAGTCGGTTAGCAAACCTCAGGAAGCACTGGGCGGCCGTTTCGTCCTATATTTGGTACTCATCAGCAGTGCGCATCCACTACCGAGGGAATCGAAACCCCGACAGTTAGGTTGGCAAGCGAACACCATGCCAACTGCTCCGGTCGTCCAGTGCTTCCTGAGGTTTGCTAACAGACTCGATGAATCAATTTATATAATTACCAAATCCTCCTCATTACTATTTGTACTATTTGTATATCGCTTGCCAACCTAACTGTCGGGGTTTCGATTCCCTCGGTAGTGGATGCGCACTGCTGATGAGTCCCAAATATAGGACGAAACGGCCGTCCAGTGCTTCCTGAGGTTTGCTAACAGACTCGATCAATCAATTTATATAATTATCAAATCCTCCTCATTATCATCGCTTGAACCAGCTTCTAATGCTCCAGTTGGAGCGGCTTGGTGAGAGTAGTCGTGGCTCCTGGAGGCCCAGTCCTATGGTCAGAGAGAATCTCAGTTGAGTTCCACCATGGAATGTGGGAGTGAGCGGCGCTTCATTGAGTCTGATTTGCAATCTCTTTGTCACCGAGGCCCGGCGGAGCAGTTGGTATGGTGTTCGCTTGTCAACTTAACTGGGGTTTCGATTCCCTCGGTAGTGGATGCGCACTGCTGATGAGTCCCAAATATAGGACGAAACGGCCGTCCAGTGCTTCCTGAGGTTTGCTAACAGACTCGATGAATCAATATACATATATATATATATATATATATATATATATATATATATATATATATATATATATATATATATATGAGAAATACTCGTGGTAACGAAACCTCAGTAATGCATTCGGAAAAATGGATAGTTATTTCAGTATAGAAATTTGATAGAGACGAAGAAGTTGAAAGTTTACAGTACGTATGTGTTGACTTTATAGTTGTAAGCATGTGAGACCTTGGTTACTTACTGGGGACACATGAGAATGTAGAACGTGAGTAGCGTCAGCATCTTCGAAGATTGTTAGTCTATCAGTAGAGTAGTACTTCAACACCGATTTCCATGAGTGGTCATGTGATCAGGATAGGCGAGTTGACCAACGGAGTGGGAAATACAAAATGACGACCCAAAATTATGAATTATGTTATAAATATGGTCACGTTTGCCTAAGTAGTGCATGTTTCAAAATTCATCATAAACACCACAAACAGAATGAAGTCATGAGGAAATAGTATGACCAAGTGGAAAAACTTTGACTTGCAAAGCGTTTCGGCCTTCAAGACTTTATCAGGCTAAATTTGTTATGTTTGTACGACTACACATGCGAACGAACGAGGGGTACTGGGGATTTTAGAATTTTTTATATATTTATATCTAGCGGAATTCATTTGGAGTATTTTCTTTTTTTCCCATTAGTTTTGTTAGTAGGTATCCAACACTGTGTTAATAGAAGATCTTAAATTCAAAGTGTCTAGGTACCATAGCAAAGAGTTCATCTGACTAATTACGATGAAAGATAGAAAAGTTATAGGAAGACAACCTTACGGCGGTGGCAAAGAGACTGAAGCCGAGACGCCAAAACAGGGTCAATAATATCGCTGATTCAACTTTGATACTTACATAGAAGCTCTAGGTAAATAGCAGGAACACAGGAACGTTATATTTAGTTGGTAAACGTGTTTGAGAAGCCAACATTATTCTTTAAACAGTGAGGTCCACAAGAATTTGCACAGTTAATTCATAATGCAGGTTATTTCTAGCTGATTTATAAGAAGGCATTTTAATAAATGAACTATAGTACACTTATTTTAACGTGTAAAAGGGTTGGAGAATTTAATACTCGCAAGTCACATTGAGGCAATAGAGAGTAAAAAACCGATTAACTTCTGTGATAATTTAAACCAGTGGCAAAGGAAAGATCGCAAAGTCAAAGAGATTGGTAATGGAGAAAGAGTTAGATAGGGCAACAAATGATGGGATGATGTGGAGAGCTTTGATCATTATGCCCTGAAGCAGTGAAAGAGAGAGTGAGAAATTTGTAACCACATGAAGCACCATCTTTTAAAGAATTTAACTACAAAATAAAAGAAAGAAAAAAGGAACTCTTTCGTTCATATCTAAATATACGAGACCATTCTCTTATGTTAGTCTTGCTATTGTTTGTTTACCGGCACATCAACTCTTTATGGGTCATTTAATGCCGAAATTTAATTTTCTTGGGGGCATTATTAATGTTTCTTTTACAAAAATGTATGTCTGGTAATTTCTTCTTTCACAAAAAATATATTGCAGTTTGGAACGCTAACAGGTGCTACCACCCCGGGTCAGGGTGTGCCTGAGAACAAAAGCAATTAAGAGGTATTTCAGGTTTTACTTCTGGATGTACTTTATCGTCATATCCAGGACGATTCTCTTGCGTCAAGAAGTGTGGCTGTGTATTTTATAAGAATGTTTCCTGGCTGTTTGTGTGGATAATACATTGCAATTTATTTTTGATGTATTACTTTTAAGTTAAACCCAAGCAGACACTTGCAAATTAAGTGAACTAATTTCCCTTATACTGTAGTGTTAGTTTCCCTGCAGTAAGACGAGCCAAAAGAAAAAGCCAGTACATAAAAAGACAAAAGAAAAAAATCTTCGTAAATAAATAAGAAAATTAAAGGTAAAGAAAGTAAGAAAGAAAAGAAGAAGCAGACTAAGAGATAGAGAAAGGATAGAAGGGATAGAGAAAAGGGGGATGATCTATTTTGACAATGTTTATTAGAAGCATCGTGCACTCATCTTACTCATAGAACGTCTCCATCATTCACAGAGAACAAAAGACCGGATAAGCATCTCAAAGAAGCAATATTTGACTACTTCATATTTACATCTCTATTCAGTGAAGAGACAGACCATTAACGGCGATTCTGAGTCGTGAACCTGTAACGTACGTAAGAATATGGCAGGGGCCAAAAAGCGACTGTCTCGACTTGTCAATAACTCTTGCCGTTTCTTTTAATGCTGTCTTGTCACCGTGCTTTTCAGAGAAAAATGTCGAAAACGCGTTCGGTCGAGATGAAAGACTTTCACTTAAGCACGGCGGTTTTCCAGGCTGGAAATGTTCGTCTGAATGGAATGGTCAGAGAATAGCAACCGGAAATGACTCTAAAAGGTTTTGCATTTGAGTGGAGAGTTTCCTATGTTCTATAGACAATCAGATATGATTTTCCGTATGCGAATTGATATTTATCATGAAAGTTTTGGCTCATGACGAACGAGAGGCATTTATTTGTTTTTCTTTCATTTTTTTGTTTCCGGGTAAAAGGTTTTTAAAAAATAGTCCGAATTGAAGAAAAATGAAATATTACAGCTTAAATGCACCCACTTCACACACACACACACACACACACACACACATATCTATCTCTCTCTCTCTCTCTATATATATATATATATATATATATATATATATATATATGAGAGAGAGGTGAATGCAGATAGCAGTTTTTTATTAACACAAATCAACAGGAGTTCTTGGTAAGGAGTTTCATTTTTCTATAATTCAGGACATTTTCATTGTTTCCTACATATAATGAAATATAAATCTCCACTAGGTATGTATAGGTTGGTAGCTTCTGTTAAGGTCCCAGCTTTGTATAAATAGTTTGCGCCGGGATGTAGAAATTTTCAGGTTGGTGCCTGATGGCGCTGTAAAACCACTGGAAGAATTGCCACCCTCAGCCTTCGTCAAGGCAGACATCTAAGAAAAGGAAAACTCTTGTATAACACCTGCAGTGTCTGTTGCCTCCAATGATGTAGACTTGTTCTTCTTTTTGGCTCAAGATAGCAGTCGCTCAGAGATTGGGACTGGTTTCGTACAAAGCATTTCTTCACTTAAAGACTTCATGCACAGGCATTGCTTGAAGACTTCAGAACCTTACCATGTCTTGATACAGAGGCTGTCCGTAGCAAAAAAGGGGCAAACCCATTCAATGAAGTGTCTAATGATATTGGCATCAATGGCATGAAGGGCTCTGGGACTAGTTGTGGAAGAGTCTGGCCCGTCAGGTGCACCAAGGTGCCACAGCCTGAGACCGGTCGTCATCCTGCTACTGCGAAAAGATGTAATCCAATGAATATTGGCCGTTGGAATGTCCGGACGTTGTTTGACTTACAGTCCTCTGTCCCACGCCCTGAGCGTAGGTCTACTCCCAAAGCGAAGGAGCTTCATAGATATGAAATGAGCATAGTGGCACAATCTGTGAAAAGACTTGCTAATGAGGGTCGGTATATTGAGTTGTCTGGAGTTGTAGAGGGGATGCGTGTAAAAGGGAATCTGGTGTGGCTTTTGCCGTGAAGATTTCCCTTATTGCAAGCCAAGAAAAACTTGGAGTTAGTGATCAGATCATGGCGATCAGGCTCTCTTTGATCAAAGATAGTTTTGTGACTCTCATGAGTGCGTATGCTCCGATTATGGTATCTTGCGAGGGAGACAGGGTCACTTTCTATCTAGCATTAGTTGAACTGGTTCGAAGAATACCCTCAGCAGATAGGCTTGTCATTCTTGGGGACTTTAATGCTAGGGTGGGGAGAGTTTTTGAAACCTGGGCTGTGATAGGAAGACATAGAGTAAGAAAGTGCAGTAGGAATGGTTTGGTACTGCTGTAGTTCTGCTCGGAGTTGGGTTTACGGATCAGTAGTACCATGTTTCGTCAGAAGGATAAATTCAAGAACACTTGGATACACATCTTGGCTCGAAGCAATGGCATATGATTTACTATGTATTTGTTAAGGAAACGTGAATTGAAGGATATCTGTGCGTCCACGCTATGCGTGGTGCCGAATGCTGGACTGATCACCGCTTGTTTCTCGTAAAAGATTCGTTTTGTGGTTAAACCAAACGTGAGGGATGATTCTGTCAGTATTCCTAAACGGATGAATGTAGGTCGTCTGAAGGATGAGATGATGAAAGAAGAACTTGTAACTGCGATGGCAAACATCTTTGTGAAAACATATGGGATGCTTTCAAGACGTCTGTTTATGAAGCCTGTGAGGTGTTAAGGCATCGAGACTAGTTTAATGAGAATGACACTGAGATTCAGTTCTTACTGGATGCATAATCGAAAGCCTTAGATGTCACGCTGATATGTAAACAATCAACTGATGAACATGAAAGATTGAGTTCAAAGCCATTAATGCTGATGTGCAGCGAAAACTACGTAGCATGCAGGACATTTGGTGGTGGAACAAGGCTGACGAAATGCAACTTGCCACCGACACCAATGACACAACATTGCTGTACTATCTTCTGCATGACATGTATGGAAGATCATGCTCTCCTATCACACCTTTGCGCTCAAAGGATGGTAAGGAGCTCCTTCGCAACCCTGTGAATATTCTCTGCAGATGGAGAGAACACTTTGAAGAGCTATTGAATAGAAAATCTAACGTTGATCTAGAGTTCATCGAGTCAATCCCCAGCAGACCGGTTAAAGAAGTTCTGGCAGATGCTCCTTCTCTTGTGGAGGTTGGAGCCGCTGTCGAAAAAATGAATATTAGAAAGTCACCTGCTTCAGGCGGTAATTTTTGAGTGTGCTGGACCTAACATGATGAAATGTCTCACTGATTTACTGCATAGTCTGGAGTAGTGAGTCTGTTCCACAGGACTGGCGAGATGCATTAATGATTGTGTTCTAGAAAGGAAAGGGTTCAAAAGACGGTTGCGGGAATTGCATTACTGTCGGTCGTCGGGAAAGAATGTTATGTAGAATTATGATGAACATATGCTGAAACACATTACTGATGACGTTCTACCAGAGTCTCAGTGTGGGTTCAGAAGCAGAAGTGGATATGGTTTTTACAGCAAGACAGTTGCAGGACAAATGTGTAGAACAGCGAATAGATCTGTATCAAGTGTTTATTGATCTGACTAAAGAATTTGCTACTGTGAATAGTGCAGCTCTTTGGGAGATTTTGAAAAAGATTGCCAGTCCTGACAAATTTGTATCTATACTGAGGCGCTTCCACGAGGAGGACATGAACGCTTTTGGGAATTTGGGGTGAGGTGCTGTTAGAACTAATTACAGTGGCAAGTGGTGTGAAACAAAGGGATATACTGTCACCAACATTATTTGCTTTGTATTTTGCTATGATGTTTAACATGGACTTCAAAGATCGTTCTGATGATGTCTACATCCGCTATAGAACTACCGGAAGTCTATTTAGCATCAGGCGTCTAAGTGCAAACACAAAGTTCTTGATGAACCTCGTTCTGGATCTGTTTTATGTTGATGATTGTGATCTTGTGGCTCATACAGAAGCCAATATGAAGCACTTGATGGCTGCCTTTCAAACAGCATTGCACAGAGTTGGGATTAACAATTCTTTTTACTCCTTTATTCTTCTTTTATGTGCGGTATAGCTTCAGGACATAGGCGATCATGGATGACCACTTCTTACTATCCGTTGTAGCTCTTAATAAGTTTTGTCTTTTCTCCCAAAACCTATTCTGCCATTCACTTGCTCAAGCCCATTACATATACCACACATTGCTTTCGCTTGTCCCTCTTTCCGTCCTATGAGTGTCAGATTTTCAAAGCCCTCCTTCCTCATTACTTGTCCCAGAAATTTCAGCTACCTCTTCCTGTTAAGTATAAATCTTATGTTTGTTTGCATTCTCCCCAAGACCTCGTTGTTGCTCGCATATTCGACCCTCGTTATCCTTAGCATCCTTCTGTAGAACTACACTTCTGTTGCTTCGAGTCTCTTATTAATCCTTGAGGAGATTGCCCAGCATTCGCTGCCATACACAAGGACAGATATCACCTAACAGTTCAGTACTCTATGCTTTGTTTCCAACGAAAATTTTCTGTCTCTTGATACCCTGCTTAGCTTTTGTCATGCACCTTTGCCATCCCAATAAGTCTTCGGATTTCAGTGTCACACTTACCGTCCTCTGTTAGAACACTTCATAGATATTTAAATTTTTGTTCCTTCTTGATTTCAATGTCCCCGACGTGTAAATTACATTTTGCGATCATCTTTTTGCTGATGGTCATGCATTCTGTCTTCTTGTAGTTTATGTTTAGTATATTCTCGCTCTCCTTCTGTAGGAGATTTTGTAGTTTCATTTCCGTCTCTGCTATCAGCGGCGAATTTTTTTGTTTTTTTGTTGTTCTTGGTTTTCTCTTTTCTGATTTATATCCGAAAGAAATGTAATTTCGTCTCAAATATTATTTGAATGTTGATGTCGATTCTCAAAATTATAGAAAATACAAAAATATTCCTTGTTTGTGTGCATATTTCTGTCATGTTTAAGAATTTGGGAAAGTTATTCCCACTTAGCCTCCAGATGTTTTTTTTAATATACATATTGTTTACATATGTCCTTTGAATATTTTTCCGACAGCATATGTTTGAATACGTTTTTAATAACCAACATCATATATCGCGCACCATTTTCTGTTCAGTTAATCGTCACCAACCGATGTCACCGAGGATCGAAAGCCTGTTTAAAAGCTCTCTCAAATATTAAAATTTTATATATGAAGGATATTTTACTACTGTCTATAAATACAAGTTACTAAACAAAATCTCCACATTTATTGTGATAAATTCTCTCAAGGAAAAATGCGTTAGTAAAAAAAAGTTTTCCTTTTATCTTATATATATATATATATATATATATATATATATATATATATATATATATATATATATGTGTGTGTGTGTGTGTGTGTGTGTGTGTGTGTGTGTGTGCGTGTGTGTATTTAGGCACCAAATTCTCTTGTAAGCCGATCTGATTAAATAAATTACAAGCATTATGTCTGCTTATTTTTAGCATAATCCTTTCGTATTCACGAATATTTTTTTCGTGTATTACAGTCAAATGATGGAACAAATGCACTGTAACTATGAAAATCACTTATATTTCACAAGTACTTTCCATCTCATTCTGAGATCATTATCGAGGGTGCAACTGGAAAGGCAAAAACTATTACTAATTTTATTCATAATGGATAATTTTTTCACGCTCTAATGAACACTAAATATAACTGACAGCCGTTGCATTTGAGCGCAAAAAGTTACAAATCTGTAATGGATTGTTTCGAACCCAAACCTTTATCATACAAAGCAAGTGACATATCAACTGTAACAAGAGTGACGAAGAAGAAACTGAATAGATTTGACATATCGTCGCTACTTACAAATTCTATGGTGAAACTCATCTAGGTATTCATAACCCAACAGAGTGTGCCTCAAGAGCCACATCTTTCCTTCCCCCGAACCGCTCCATCGCAGAGCATTAGCTGGGTCAAGTAAGGATATGCAAATAATATATAATGACTCAAACAAATTAAGGATATATAAACGATCAAAGAAATTAAGGATTGTTTACTTGGAGCTTTAACTGTTGTCATTGCCTGAATTTGGGACAGTATATTTTTCAATGCTACTAACTGAACCAAAGTGGTTAGTGATAATGTCCTTTTATTATTTGTTTACAACTCAGGCTATTGCGGAAAGAATTGAGATTTCTTTCTCGTTTGCTCAAACCGAGCGACTTAAGCTCTTGGAGAAATGTTAATCTTCCGATTCCTTTTCGAAGTTCCACTTCACATGAGTACACAAAATTAACACTTGAATAATCACACTGTTTTCTCTGTTAATTATTTTCAGCCACCACAATCATTCACAGATTTTGCATCTATCTTAAAAATATCTATTAATAATGTCAACATTTCAAACGTGTCAGGTGATAAATATTGATAATGTCTGGCGTACTAAAGCTGTTTTATTTTCTTTACGCAAAACCTATGATATCTGCAGAATAATACTTCTGTTATTGTAGGGAAATGTTTGCTTCCATTTATGTTATAGAACAAAAAGAAAAGCGAAAAAAATATGATTCGTTACTCGTTCGTAAAGTGTCGAGTGTCTGTTGCTCAAAAGAATATTTACATTCTTTTTATGAATCGACTTGTAGACATTCAGGCAAGGCTAACATCTTTTAAAAGTGGCCTTATGTCTCTGTAGGAAATCAAATAGCAATGTTTGTAACCTTCATACATATCTATCTCATTATCGATTTGTCGAGATAACTTTATTTCTCGCAATATATATATATATATATATATATATATATATATATATATATATATATATATGGTGGGGATGCACGTAAAAAAGTAAAATTTCAATATGTAAATCAGTAATTGCATGAAAAGAAAGTCTGAAGTCGTTCCCGTCTTCCCCCATTTACAGCTTTTCCATGAAAAGAGAAAAAAGAATCCATGTGAGATTTAGTGTATCCTTTGGTGTTTTTGAGATTTTTCTGTCTTTTCGACGTCTTTTTGTCGTGGGTCTTGCTCCAGGGTTTCTTTACTAAAATCAAACAAAAGTAAAAAATATCGATTCGCGTCATTCGCCTACTGGTACTCCATCAAAAATACAAGTAAATGTCTCTATCCTTGTCATGTGTATACGAATTGTGTACAAGCGGCCTCTATCTACATAGGTAAAATTCCTCGATAGCTTTGACAAAATGAAAGAACTATGTACGCACGTACGTAAATCAATGTGACATACTTCAAGTAAATGTATTGATTGAAATTAAATATTGTAAAGACAGAAGTTTAGCATGCTACGTGGAGATGACAAAATGTAGCGAATACCGAAATTTAACTATCTGGCAATTGTTTTAACAGACGGCGGAAGAAGTGACACCGAAATCCGCAGATGGGTTGAAACAGAGAAATAGGCATTTCAAAATATTTGTGTCTCGATCACCAATGCCGTAAACCATTAATTTTGTTGGGGCAGAATTTCTAGTGCAGCTAGAGCAGCAGTTATGTTTCCGGGGTAAAACCGCCTGATGGAGCTCAATCCTCTCGAGGGTGGTTTGAATTCAGTTCTCCTCCTTCTAGACGGATTGCCAACCAAGGTTATAAGCTCAATCTGTCCAGCTATATACTAAAATCTGTAGGGGGATAGTTGAATTAGCACGTAAGTGAATTTAATGAACTCGACTGGAATTCGAACACGCCTCTCTGATTTCTTTCAATTACTCGACCATGCCCCCAAAAATATTCACACTTCACTTAAAAATGTCCTTATTGCTGATATACTCCGTCCATGGTATTCTCAGTTTTCGTTAGAATAACATCTTTGTTATCGCAGGTTTCATCTTCATCTTTTTAGTTGTTTTAGTTTAGCAGAATATCAATCACTATAGGTTATTTAATGTCTTTAACGAAATTAAATGCTTTCAACTATATCTATCTATCTATCTATCTATCTATCTATCTATATATATATATATATATATATATATGTATATTAGGTTGGTGCAAAAATAATTTCGTTTTCTCACATAGTAACATATGTTAGAAAACGAAATTATTTTTGCACCAACCTAATATATATATATATATATATATATATATATATATATATATATATATATATATATATATATATATATATATGCGTGTGTGCGTAGAGATAGATAGATTGTGAAATGGATTAAGCCTGACAATTATTTTAATACATTTTCTTTTTATACGTTATTATTTTTATAGATATAATTTATTTAAATAAATGATCTGTTTGTACTTTTTTAATTAAACGTATTAATTACATTTACTGGCTTCAATGTTCGAGAAATTTCGTAGAAAATACGTGCTCCTCCGACAGTACTCGAACCTGTAACCATAATGGGAAACAGTAAACAAACATTTCTTTGTGGCTGAATGGTTAACAGCATGTAAGATCAAATGATGTACCTCATTAGAGTTACAGGTTCGATTACTGTCGGAGGAGCATATATTTTCTATGAAATTTCTCGAATATTCAGGCCGGTAGATGTAATTAATACGGTTTAATTAAAAAACAGAAAGAGCATTTACTTTAATAAATTATATCTATAGAATAAATAACGTACAATAAGAAAATGTGTGTGTATGTTTTTATATATATTAGGTTGGTGCAAAAATAATGTCGTTTTCTCGCATATGTAACTATGTGAGAAAACGACATTATTTTTGCACCAACCTAATATATATATATATATATATATATATATATATATATATATATATATATATATATATATATATATATATATATATATATATATATATATATATATATATATATATATATATATATATATATATATATATATATATAACGCAATTTTTATGCGCTCAAATTTTCATGCAATTTTATGCTTTCAAGATAAACGTGTTTTATAGATATGTAATAATTTGTACAGGATCTATTATAGGTGTTATATGTTTTGTGATGAGCCTATTTCAATAAGAAACGACATTATGTTGATGGTTTCTGTATTTTAAAATAGTTCTCTCATCGTATTATGGGTGGCCTAATGGAAAGGTTTTACCCCTCCGCAGAGGTGTAGTCGGTGTATTTCTACAGCCGCAGACAACAGGGTGGTCCTCTTCACCCGTGAGGAATTTGTCCATCATTCACTGTGATATAGGAGGATAGCTATTACCTAGCAACTCACCACTTTATCTTTTGTTTCTAATGAGATTTTCCAGTTTCTTAATAACTTTAGTTTTCGGAAGCCAACTTTTGCTTGCATTTCGCATTTGAATTTCGGTGTCACTTTTACCTCATTTATTAAATTACTTCCCAGAAGAGGAAACAGATAAAACGAAGAAAATTCTTATTGACGATTGTAAGAACGAGAAAAAAGAAAAAAAAAAGAAGAAATTATCATAAAGAACGTGTATTGATTAATTCATTTTCTACAGTTTATCAACCGATCGCAGGATATTTAAGGCCAGAAAATATTTGTACATTGTAAGATTTGTTTTAGTTTTGGGAGATAATAATAATTTAGTGATAGAAGTCTTAATAATTAATCCATAGCTGGAGAATACCTAATTATAATTTAATAAAACTAATAAATTATAATGTGGATATAAAGTGGGGATCAATTATATATTACTATCATTATATAAACGAACCCTCTTTTTGTGGCTCCGGTATTTTCGATACGTTTCTATTCCAGAGAATGTAATTAAATCTAAAAACATGCTGGTGTAGCTAACCAATATTTGATTGATTGATTGATTCATTCATTTATTTTCTACAGATTACCAACCCTTTTCAGGTTATTTAAAGCCACAAAATATTTTAGATTGTAAGAATTATTATTTTTTTTGGAGATACAAGTTTTACAAATTAACCTATAGCTGAGAGGAGAAGAGGTGGATTCATGCCTTTCTCAAGGTTATTTGCGTATCATTGAATATAAGGAACCCAACGATTAATAATTCCGAGTCATTGTCCATTGCAGCACCCTCACATCCAAGCTTATAGCACTTGTTATTCCAAAACGGTCACCCATCTTGGTACTGCTCAGGTTCAGTGTTGCTTTTCTTCTGTAATCGTACGGGAATAGGTATTTCAACATAATATGCACGTAAGAATAAAGAAGAGTTCTGGAAAACAAAACTAACGGAAAAAAGACAAAATAAACAGATCAAAATGTAAGTATTAAAATCCGATTAATTTTTGGTAAACAGCTCGATAGACCATTTTTTTTTTATTTGGAAGGCATACATTATATGATCTCTAAACCTTCCTGCAATATTACATTAGTGAATTGTAAAATATTTCTACCCTGTAAATTTAATGATGATTTAAGCAGACGTAGCTTAGCAGTTATCAGCGGAGAAAGTAAGATTAGCGTGTCGAATTAAAATTCCAACTGTTGCGTTCCCTTTCACCCAATTACCATGTGGAAAAAAAATATAAATCTATCTATTCACTCTGCCACCCAGTGTTAGCAGCTGGCCATACTGAGATCTCTAGCTTTCGTTACCAACCAGTCAATTCTGAATTCAAAATCGATTGGGCGTAGGGCTAGCAACACCACAACTATAAACCTACTTGACGTGGTAATACTTCGATGACATAATATGCAAACTTCCATGTAACCTGCGAAGTTTGCATGATATAAAGATCTTGGTAAAGTTTCAGATTACCAAAATTATATCACAAGGCTGTTGTAAACGAAGAAAGAAATAAGAAGCGAAAGAATGTAGGAACATGCAAATGCAATAACACAAAACTAAAATAGAGTAAAAAGGATGCGAGAAAAAAATTAGAAATACTAGGAAATCACAAACCGTATCATATTGTTTGGGTTATAATTTTTCAAAAATTTCGTTTTTTAATTATTCAACTCATGAGAGATGTCACAAACGTTTTCATTTTCAGTAAGGACACTACGAATTTTCAGTTTGCGTAAGCATTACCTGATGAATAAACAGGAAACGACCTTCACATGCAGTAAATGTGGAAAAAAACACCCACTTAAAAAAGCATCTCGTCATTGAATTTATTTCTGGGATTTCCTTTTTGTTAAATGTTCTTACCAAATACGTATGTATTTTCAGAAATTTGTATTTGATTCATTCCACTTTGCTTAAAGCAAGCTGCTCTTTAGCTTCGACTTCTAAATCTCATTGTTCGTATGCAATCGTCCATAACATTTTATCGAAATAAATGATGTATTACCGATGAGAAAAAGTACCAACAAATTAAACATATTACTTAATGTTCTTTTATAATGACGGCGTATTATTAATACGAGAATATTCTATCTGCATTTATCGTTATAATTGTTGAATTTTAGATATGCGAAAGGAATAAATAAACAACATTGTTCAGTATTTAGTGTGATTCTTTAAGACAGAAGTTTAAAGGTGAGTTGTTTTGCAATGTTTTTAGAATCAAGCCGATTAAGAGACGAAGAAACTAAAGCTAACAAGTAAGTCTGGTAGAAGTTCGAAAAGTCGTAATTAAGCATGCGACAATGAAATCAGGAATGGCTGATCATGTATGGAGGGAAAAAGGTTAATCATTAACCCCTGTGGGCGGTGGAATACTGGGGAGTCTGACGCTTGAAAAAATAAGCGAATAAGCCAAACTATGAGGACATCCTTAGTCGGCCTAGAAATGAAATAATTAATACAGTCGAGCCCTTAATAAATAAAGAAAAGCAAGGCTTACAGCAGAAGCAGCAGTAAAAAGTAAAACCCCGGTGAATGAATTCAAGCGTAAAAATTAGCTGCAACAGCACTCATCAGAGAATTAAGAATTATCCAACGAGAAATTGCTAAGGGGTTGACAGTGTTAGTGAGTTTATTCTCAGGGTCGATCAGTGTGTTATCGAACCAGGGTAATACGCCGATTAAATAAAGGTTACTGTTCGAAACTCCCTGAAAGTTATTCGGATCGACATGCACCTTTTGGAGGCTGGAGTCCAAAAGAACTGAAACGTAGTGTAAATAATTTAAATAATGATACATTCTAGTGTCAGAATTTCAGATAGAAACTACATTTGACTTGTATCATTATATTTTATCATAAACCGTTAATGTGACGCTTTTAATCCCTGACTCAGCTTCTGGGGTGATGAGTTATTTGAATTATTTATAATCGAACAAACATGCTAATCTTTATTATCACACATTTTGGGCTATTTTGCCTTCAGGCCACTTCATGTGTGTGTGTCGATTCGGTTAGTCTTCATTAAACTTCGAGCATAAACACTTTATTTCATCTACGCGTTAGATTTTTATCGTTCAACTACCGATATCAAGAGATATCTCTTGTTCTATTTCATTCTCCTCAGTTATTGCTCACGCTGTTTCAACATAATCTATGCCTTTAGAACCCGGTTCGAGAATTGAAATAATTATTATTATGTGATTAAAATCATGAAGCAACGTTTTAATACTAATTTTGTTCTTCCCTGATCGCTTCTGTCAACGATTAACTTCCTTCACTGCTGCTTATATTTTTCTTATTGTTGCTGAAGGTTGTTATTTTTAAATGTTCTTTACGACTAGTATTTTTTAGTTAATTTCACTAAGTTTGGCGAGCATCCTTTTTCTTTTTCACATGATGAGCTATGCCTGATTTCATCGCTCCCTCGTAATTACGACTTGTTATGTTCCTCTAGCATTTAATGCTGGCTGATTTTATCTTTGTATTTGTGGTGGATTCCGCGATGAAATCCGGTCTCAAATGAATGACAAACGCAGGAATGAAATATAGCAAATAAATGTATTGACGTAATAATACAATTGGTAATACGGTTAGTAGATCCAGAAATGCGGTTAGTAGCAATAATAATATATATATATATATATACAGTCTGGGAAATTCAGTATCGAAGTATGACTTCCTTCTGGGTCTACGTGCTCGCAACTGTGACTCCTACAAAGCGGTTACCTTACACACTCACTCTCTCACTCTATCACTTCCGGGTATTCACCGGCAGCAGTACAAGTACACACTGGGCGAGTCCACTTGTATAAAAAAGGGTGGACACCTTAACAGTATTCTTTACCACAACTGCAAGGGATGAAATACATAGTTCTTGGCCATGTCTTCATTTCTGCTGAGCTTGACCCACGAGATATTTGTTTCAGAATATTATCCGGATCCTGTATGGACCGAGTATCTTCTGAATTATTTCTAACAATTGAAGAAAGATTTACTAAGATCTCGCCTCTACACCACACACTAAATCTCTTACAAAACCACTGAAATATTAGAATATTTCAAACAAATCATGTCTGGAATTAAAAATACCTTCCTCTTCAGTATCGGTAGACTCTTCTTCAGTATAGAGTTGCAACATCCCAATTTTAACTGTGGCTGGTGTGGTTTCCGTAACAAGTGGGCTTTTACAAGTTAGAGTTACCATCTCCACGCGCAACACGTTCTAAATCAGGGTTATCTGGTTCTGAGAAAGAAGATAGAAAATGGAATCTATACTACTGAAACATTTATACCCTTCCCGAAAACAGCGTGAAAGTGAATGAAACGGAATTTGAACTGCATGTCGCACCCATCTTTTTGTGCCGATGACGATTACACTAGAAATTGCGAACGTAAAATATTCTTTAGTCAGAATACCAAGTTGATAATTTTTAATCGGCACGTTTCTCGAGATGGTATGTTTATTATCAGACATCACTGAATGCCATAGTTAGATCTGCAGAAACATTTCCACCCCACCCCACCACCCCATCTATTTTAATGACTGTTGTATGTTGACTTTAAGAATAGAACATTTGTTCTAAAGCCATTCTCAATATTTCAGTTTCAGCGGGTTTCTCATCACAATGGAAACCAGATATCTTGTGCATAAAAAAATGGCAGATGCAGATAAATAGGTCACCTGATATAAAGAAATTAAAATTAGTTACATTTCTATTAGTCATTATATATCTAATAAGCGAAACTATGCAATTTAAGATTATTTTATATGATGCTTATTCAACTACCCGTAGTTACTGTTGATTTGCAAAAAATAAGTATGAAATTATTGGATTCTATGTGACGCGATATTTCTTTAATTAGCATATACGATTGTGGCTCTCCACGGATTCCTCTATTATCTAAGCTAGTGACATGGTTTCCACTTGTCTTATGCGTGGTTTTCAATTCAAAGATGGCGACATGTCACCGGGGCTCATTCGTAACAGGGGGAAGAAGATATGGATTCTTACATTTCCCAAAGGCATTGGAACTACAATTGAATTCACATATGAAAAGGAAACAAATAAAACCCACACCTTTTCTTGATATTTTATTAATCCGAAATGGTAGCAGTTTATAACCAAACATCCACCATAAATGAACAAATAAAAACGACCACATTTACTTAAATTACAACAGTAGAATAATATCTGGGATAAATATATGTTTGTATTAGGTTGGTGCAAAAATAATGTCGTTTTCTCACATATGTTACTTTTATATATGATTTCTGAATTAATTCATGGATATATATAGCCATGTTATGTATCATTTTGAAGCACGTTTTTCGCTCTATCGAATCGTGTTATTCGTTACCGTTCTCAATCTCTTCATTCATTTTTTTGTAGGCTTTTCGACAGCATGGACAAAATTCAAATCCGCACGATTTTCTTGTTCCAGTTCGAACTAGTCCGAAAAGCTGCCGAGACAGCTCGTGATATCAATGATGCGTTTAGCCCAGGAACCACTAACGAACGTGTGGCACAACGGTGGTTCAAGAAATTTCGCAATGGTGACGAGAACCTCGAAGACGAAGACGGTCGCGGCCGGCCGACTGCGGTTGATAACGAACATTTGAAAGCCTTAATTGAAGCCGATCCTCGCAAAACCACACGAGAAGTTGCTGTTGAACTCGAGGTCGACCACGCAACAGTCGTTCGCCATTTAAAGCAAATAGGGAAGTCAAAAAAGTTGGATAAATGGGTGAACGATAATAAAAAAAATCGTCAAAAAACGACATTATTTTTGCACCAACCTAATAATAAAAACTCTTAATATTTGCAGCCCCGAATATCTACCTGACGAAGAGAAATATATTGAATGCATTTTCAAATGTGCCATTATTCCAATTATTTCATATAAAATGCAAAACGAAAAGTATACAAAAACAAAAACAGAAAAACAAAAACAAATGTGAATAGGAAAATCTAATATTATATTGCTACAAATGCCACAACTGAAGAACTTGAGAGCGATTTAGTTAAGCACAATCTCAATTTTCTAAAACAAGAACTGAGTCTAAGTAAAACATTCAATTGACTTTACATCAGAATCAAGAGTCTACTAAATAGTATCTAAACAATGCTACCAAAACTACATCGGCGAAACGTCATGAAATTTATTAAATTATACGAGTATAAAAGGGACTTGAAATTAGACAACACACTCGATACACTTGTATACAACAAAAACCTCCATTTTTACCTAAAATTGTTGTTTTATGAAAAAAATTAATAACAATTACTCAGACGAAGATGTATTGAAATTTCCATAATCTACGCCTTCATTGCGGTTAATACCTGTGAGATTCTTAAATCTATCTTCTGTTCTTGCAAAACAGTTGTTGAAACAATATAGATAAAGTAAGATTGTGAAAAATATGAATATTTAAATCAAAACTGAGTTTGATATTATTAAAATCTAATTTAAAAAATTATACAATGAAGATTTAAAAAAATAAGCGGTTCTATGATTAAAGTGAATTACGTTCTGGTTCGCCAATATATTAGGTTGGTGCAAAAATAATGACGTAATAATGTCGTTTTTTGACGTATTTTTTAACGTCAAAAAACGACATTATTACGTCATTATTTTTGCACCAACCTAATAGCTTTGTTTCAAGATAAATCATTTTTTTCTGAAAAAAGCCGTTTGGTTAGCGAAATATGTCATAATTGGAATTATCTGATGAATAAGCAATACAGTTTTCCTGATATACGAAGTTGTTTTAATATAAATTTCAAATCAAATTCTGCCTTGCGTCTCCACCTTTGTAACAGAAAAATAAATAAAATTAGCTAATTATTAATTTTTAATAAAATGAAAACGATATAAAATAAAGTATTTTTCTAGAAATAGATTGGAGATATGACAAAAATAAACAGAAAAAATGGCTTTCATTTCAGATACATTTTTTAATGTATGACAATTTTTACAGATGGATGTTAAGTGCAAATTATGGAATCACCTTTTAATTGGCTCATTGAAATCAACTAGCTGTACAATGTTTATTCAATAAATATAGAGAAACTTAGTCCGAAAGAGACACACTTGAGAACAAAGGCTTTATCAGCAATAAGATACGACAGATGAAGGAGGTCAATCATCACAGGCTGGCAGTAAAACAGCGGCACCAAGAGAACAGGTAATGAGGCCATCAGCGACACCAAGAGAACAGGTAATGAGGCCATCAGCGACACCAAGAGAACAGGTAATGAGGCCATCAGCGACACCAAGAGAACAGGTAATGAGGCCATCAGATTTAAGTTCTAGATTCAAGATTGTTCCGTGCAACGCAAATATATAGAATTCAAGCTTTGATTCGGGAATTTGGTAACTTAATACTTGTGATTTCAATCCTTGGCTGGTTACTACAGACTCAGAGGTAGTGGAACGGCACTAGAAATTACTTATTGAAACACAAAATATTCATGGACAGAGCAGAAATAATCCATTTCCATGAATGAAATAAACAGTTCAACTCGAAATACCCACAACGTTACCCGAAGAAGGTTAGAGGACGGAACGGCCAAAAAGATGCTATTGCGAAAAAGAGGGGGACAATACAGTACGACTATAAATCAGATAAGTAAATACATTTTCAAATACGCAAAATAATCCGCATAGCTAACTTCTTGTCAGCTTCATCTAAAGTTTATTGATTTACTGTTTTTACGGCTTATCAACCATTTGCAAGTTATTTAAAGCCAGAATATATATTTTAGATTGTAAGAACTTTTGGCAATAATAATGATTTTTACTGATACACATTCTACTAATTAACCCTTAGCTGGGGGATAGATAGAATAATTCATTTACCGAGGGTATTTGCGCGTAAGCGAATATAACGAACTCAGCTGGAATTCGAACTCGGTTCTACGTTTTGCAATTCCGATCCCTTATTCATTACACCCCCACACATCAAGCTTACAGCAGCTGATATTTCCAGGTGATCACCCATCTAGGTACTGACGAGACTCGACATTGCATAACGTCGGTGATCGTACGAGAAACAATATTTCAACGTGATACGACGGTAAGCACTCTCATTCAAGAAAACTATTACTATTCGAGACAATTTCGAATATAAATAATTATAATTGCTCCTCAAGGAAATCCAGACAAGTTTATACAAGAATTTCAGATTATATGAAATTCTAGTACCGTTGTAATTTTCATGTTTTCAAATTCCTATTAGTTTTGGCACGGCCTGGCCAAAATCAAGTCTTTTAACTTTTAGTAAATGATGAATTGGACAAACACTTTAATTTTAAAAGATTACAAGGAAAACTTATAACTTTGTTTAATATGAGGAACACACGCCCATAGCAAAGGAAACAAGACAAAACTGAATTAAAGGCATTTGTTCGTTAGATTAAATTACTGTAATTAAATACTAGACGCAAATATTCGAAGCGCTTTCGCAAACGTACCAGCTGTAATCAGATTAAGATTTGAGGCTTGCAGGCAAACGCTAATCTGATGTTGTTTCACCAGACAGTTTCTTCGCTTAATTTGTGATATTTTTCTGCCTTTGCTTTATCAAATTCACTCGTTTTGATCCGGATAATTCTTTCCATACAAGCATCGGGATTGTTCAATTGTTTAGGGTATCTCTTGCTGTTTTGGTTCCTGGAAAATGCTCTGTAAATTTTGACAATGATCAGTTGCAAGGTAAGTTGGTTCCCTTGTCGCGCCAGAAGGTTTTTCTCGACTGAGTTCGTCCTCCACATCTACAAATCTACCATTCGTCCTTGCATTGAATACCGTTGCCATATATGATCTGGTACCCACACTGTTCATCTCGATGTCATCGACAAAATCCAGAGACGGATATGCAATGTGATAGGTCCTGATTTGACATCTCGTCTTCAGTCACTTTCTCACAGACATGATGAGGCTTCCCTCTGTCTTTTCTACAAATATTTTCATGGCAACTGCTCTGATGAGCTACTTTCACTGTTGATCCAACACCATGAATTTAAGCTTGCTACTAATTTGGCATCTCGGCCCCACCCTCTCACTGTCAAAACCCTTAAATGTAACCCCCTTTTCTACTTCAACAGCTTTTTCTCTTGCACTTTCCAAAAGTGGAACTCTTTTCGTTCTATTTGCTTCCCTGATAGGTATAATCTTCAAATATTCAAATGTAATGTCAATCGACATTTTCTGATGCCTTGATCATAATCCCAGTCCTTCTCTGTATTCTTTCCTCGAACACCCCTATTTACTCTTGATCTCATTCTCTGTAACCCCGTGCATTCTAATGGCACTCTCGCCTTACTTGCGGTGTAATGCTTAAAAACAGAAAAACAAAAACTTATTCTGTTTATGATCTTTTCAATCTGAGATTGGAAACAAATCACTTTATGGTATCAAAAAGAATTAAACCATTTTCATAATTAAATAGAAAACATTTATTTATTAAGATATTTCCAGATTGAAATTCCTTTCTCATGATATTTCTGTTCAGAAGTATGTTGCTTTTTGAGTCTAGTGTCATCAGCTGTGTTATGGTTTCTTAGCCACATTCGAAAATGAATCACTGCAGTCCCAAAGATCCAATGGAAGTGCTATTAATTTTATGAATAGAAGATTTGACAATTTTTAACTTCCAAATGGTAGGGGATGAGTGTCTATTAGATTTTTACGGGGCATGCATATGAACATAAATAAACATTTTACCTAGCCCATCAGCTTTTAATATTAGGTTGGTGCAAAAATAATGTCATTTTTTGACGATTTTTTTTGATTATCGTTCACCCATTTATCCAAATATTTTGACTTCCCTATTTGCTTTAAATGGCGAACGACTGTTGCGTGGTCGACCTCGAGTTCAACAGCAACTTCTCGTGTGGTTTTGCGAGGATCGGCTTCAATTAAGGCTTTCAAATGTTCGTTATCAACTACAGTCGGCCGGCCGCGACCGTCCTCATCTTCGAGGCTCTCGTCACCATTGCGAAATTTCTTGAACCACCGTTGTGCCACACGTTCGTTAGTGGTTCCTGGGCCAAACGTATCATTGATATCACGAGCTGTCTCGGCAGCTTTTCGGCCTTGTTTGAACTGGAACAAGAAAATCGTACGGATTTGAATTTTGTCCATGCTGTCGAAAAGCCTTCAAAAAAATGAATGAAGAAGGTGTGAACGGTAACGAATAACACGGTTCGATATAGCGAAAAACGCGCTTCAAAATGATATATAACATGGCTATATATATATATATATATATCAATGAATTAATTCAGAAATCATATATAAAAGTAACATATGTGAGAAAACGACATTATTTTCGCACCAAACTAATATATAGGATTATTTTCGGATAATTCATCAACCAGCTGCTTATGCTCTTATAATTTTAAGAATCGGTTCGCGAGAACCGGTAAGATGGCACCACTGTGTGTGTGCGCGTATATATATATTAATCAATTCACCCCAAGCGATAACTAACACACAAGAGGCTAGCGAGAATGAAAGATAAGGGAAATACTTTAGGAGAAACTGGAAATTCAATAATAAGCGTATAAGTTTCAAAGTTTAAGGGGAACTTTAGAAGTATAGAGTTGAAGTATAATTTAGAATGAATTGGAAATCTATCCCTAAACAGGAAATAAAGGATAAAATTCTACTCCTGTTCAACAAACTGGGGAGGAGTGTGAACAGGACTATAGATGAATATACCTACTCCTATTGTGGAGAAAAAAAATTAAATAAAGATTTCAGAGTTTAGGCGGTGATGTTTGAAGCATAGAGCTGAAGTATAATTTAGGAGAAAGCGGAAACCCAATCCTATATATCTGGCCAGACTGAGTTCTACTGGTACCTTGTAACTCAATACAATTAGTCACATAATCATGTCCACGACGACTAAATCGGACTCCGCCCTAGGAATCCCTGGTGGCTTAACACCCTGCAGGATTAAAACAAAACACGTCAAAGGAGAGAAGAACCCTCTTGAAAGATCAAAAGCCATTTGACCCATTAGGATAGTTAGCTATATATGAAACGTGCATTTTACCGTTACGTCGAGGGCTTCCTGGAAAGTTAACACCCAGAGCGGCGGGGGTGCGTGGGTGTTATGGGTTACTCCATCGATAGAATCAAGAGCCACTTGTCCGTGACCAAGGCTAGAATTCAAGTTGGAAGTCACCGATTTAGTAAGGATGAGCTCTGCCAGTATTGCATGCCTAAGACACGCTATACATCCAGCTTTCAACTCAGAAACGTGGAGAAATCTAGTCAAGTACGCAGTGACCCTACAGCCATACCCTGTCATGGAACTGATGAGGGGGAATATTATATTTAATTTACGACCAAACATAAGAGTATGCGTGAAAAAGTACACGATGCATACAGGAAGTTATTTTTAAAATATATTTTCTCAGAATTTTCGTATTTTTATGTTTAACGTTCTTTTTATAGATACAAGTATTTAAGTAAATGCTCTGTTTATAATAAACAGTGTTAAATAACATTTACCGGCCTGAATGTCCGAGAAATTTTCATAGAAAATATTCGTCCTTTGACAGGATTCGAACCTGCATCCTATACGGAACCATCATTAAGCTTGACGTGCCTAACCGCTCGGCCGCAAAGGATCGTTCGGCTGGCAAGGTCGAATTTACTGCTTATAAACTTCAATCTTCCATATATATATATATATATATATATATATATATATATATATATATATATATATATATATATATATATATATATATATATATATATATATATATATATATATTGGTAAATGGTTAATTCTGAACGTTTATAGATACTTTGTTTCAATAAATTCATTTCGTTTTTTTGCTTTGAAAGTACACATTGGACGAAACACGTCGGCTAGAACCAGTTTCTCTATTGTCTTTTTTCCTTCACACACACACACACATATATATATATATATATATATATATATATATATATATATATATATATATATATATATATATATGTGTGTGTGTGTGTATATATGTACATATATATTTATTTATTTATGTGTGTGTGTGTGTTTAGGCGAAATGTTATTAAATTTCTGGAACTTATGGAAGAAATAATATATTAAAATAAGCATAAATTATTTTTTTTCTTTTTTCTTGGTGGAGTGATTTCTGGAGAAGTGCGAAGTATTTGGCGAGACATGAGAAACACTATGACAAATGTAAACAAAATTACTAATGAAGACATTGTCCAGCTTGTTGAAATTAAAGAAAATTTCCATACCACCAAGTGTCTGAGAAGAAGAGCCAGCACACGACTGCAGGTTTTAATGACATTCATCAGTTTAAAAACGGACACTCATCATGTTTTATACAGACAGTCATTTTCAAAGCATACAATTATTGATCGTTTGCTAAACGGACTCATCATTTACAAAATAGACAGCATTTACAAAAGAGAGAGGCATTTATCATTTTCAAAATTGACTTCGTGGATGGAAGTTACTTCCATCCACTATAACATTAAATAGACTTGTTCTAGAAACAAATGCAATATTCATATATACAAAGTAAATAGATATCTTCTTAACTCAGCTTATGTATACGTCCTCAGATTCATTACATGTATATCTGCACCAAACCCGCATTAAACTGGCACAAGATCAAAAAAAAGAAAAAAAGAAAAGAAATATCCTAAGAGTACAAAATTCTTACTCCAGAGATAAAAAATAAACAGTTCAGTTCAAAATTACTTGAATTGACATGCAACCCATGAAATTGTGGTTTCACATCTGTTAAATGTTGTGATAATAAAAACAAAGATGAGGAGAGAAGTGTCCGTGTAAATAAAGCAAATATTGATAACTCCTCACCTCCAGAAATTCACACACGAGTTTTGCATTATTCAATATTTTCTTATATTTTTTTTTTGTTTATGATGACATTTTTTTCTGTAATGCAGCTATTTAGATTACATCTATATAGTATCGATTTTTACCGATATTTTAAAGTAATTAATATTTAATAACAAATATTTGAAAGTAATATGTGCTTCCAATCAGATTAATTATGCTTCAAGTCAGCTAATATTCCTCAAAAAAGTTTCAGAAAAGTATATTTTATTTTTGGAGGATTTTTGTAATAAAGTGAATAACATAGCGATGAAAGAAGACTTTAAAAAAAAGAAAAACCAAAAATCAGCTACGTTAGCAAAAAAAAACCCAAAAAAAACAAACAAACAAACTTCCAGTCATTTAATATAGTTTCTGAAATACAGCAAAATATTTTGCTTATTGGAAATATTAAATTTAATTTATTATCTTAAAAATAAATCTAAAATAAAAGATCCAGGTAAGATTTTTCCTTTTTTAAAAATTCATTTTAAGCCATAAGTATCGCGTATTTTGAAGATGTTCTACATAAATATAGAATGTTAGACAAATGCATACAATAAATTCTTTTACAGCTGATAGAAACACAAAAACATATACATTATATATATATATATATATATATATATATATATATATATATATATATATATATATATATATATATATATATATATGTATATGTATATATCAGGAAATTACCATCAACGGTAAATTTACGTCCAGGTTCTTAGATTTCCTATTTTTGGGCAGGTTTTCTATTATCTCAATGTGAGATATTTAATAACAAAATTGATGAAATATGAAAAAAAAGAAAAAAGAGACTAAATGAAATCGGCTAGACTATATACACAAAACCTATTAAATTTTAAATTCCTAGCGTCCCCTTCCCTTCGTGCGCATGTGTAGTCGCATCAAGTAAATTTTAGTCCTATGAAGCCCTAAAGCATGAAATGCGTCACACAAAAACGTTTTCCCCTTTGTCATAGTTTTTTTCATAAAATATATTATAAATAATATATTTTATGAAAAAAACAAGTTACTACAATTTTACCTGCAAATATCCGTCTTGTAAATTCCTACCATTTTCGAATAATTGCTACGCATACGAATCAGAATTTGAGATAAACTGTGTTGACTACACTGTACTTACAAGAATAATTATTACATATATAAAATACTTATTTATATTTTCGTTCTCTCTTAAACCATGCTACACCTGATATTACTTATCAGATACTCATTTATTCAATTATTCCATTTTGCACCGCTGTCATCACCGCCCTCCACCATTTCTTTTGCTATTTTGGTTCATGGTGACATTCAAAACAAAATGGTACAATGTCTTGTGGATTCCTTTTACACTGGAGATGTTTAGGTTAACCTGTTCCTCCTCACAAAAGTTCCTCCGTTACTGGTAAAAGCGTTGGTCTCTGAGGTGCAACTGCTACGCCCAGGCTGGCGTGTTGTCGAGAGCCGCTTGGCACGGGTGGCTGACTTCTTTTAGACATGTGTGAGAGTTAGATTTTGGCCGTGGAGCAGTACAGTTTCGCATTTCAATTCAACTGAAAAAAGAAGAGTCGACGACTTTGCTGCAAAAATAAAACCACTGAAGACATTATCGGATACAAATTTGAAATCTGACTTTCCAGAAATGCCAGGATGTAGTTACTGGTTAACGTTCCTCCTCCATGGTAAAGACCTTGGCATCTGAGGTGCAACTGCTACGTCGATGCTGTTTACTAGTCGAGGACAGCTAGGTAAAGTTCGCCTTCATGGGTTGGGAAACGATCCTACTACCCTCACACAGTTTAGCCTGTAGGCTAATGCCATTAACCGGGGTGTGGCCATCGCAGTACCATTCTTGTAGCCATGTGGGAGAGTTAGATGTTGGCCGCACTTTCACATTTCAATTCAACTGAATAAAGCAGAGTCGTCTACTTCGCTGCAAAAATACAACCACTGAAGCCGTTATCGAATATACAAATATGTAAATTTAAAATTTGTCTTTCCAGAAATGCCAGTATGTAACTTCTTGTTGACAATGACAGAATTTAGTGTACTCTCTACAATGTGTTACCTTATGGGAAGTACAGCATTAGCATTGGATTGTGATGTGATTTGTTGTAATATCTTCTTTCCGTAGGCACTGCATCTAATCCAGAAAAAATTCACAGAAAGAAAAAAGGAACAAGACACGGTTAGGCCAAAGCTGATAAAAACCCAGTTTCTTATTCTAAAAGTGGATACAATTTCCGGAATTTTAATTTAAATTTTAATGTCAAATTGAAACTTTCTTCACAGAAAGTTCGGTTTTATGGTATACTGGAACTCCCTCACTATGAAATATATCGAATATGTGATCATAGCATTGTTAGAAAGTGTTTTAACGGTTTAATCTATCTTCGTAAATGATCTTTATAGTTTGTTTACTCGCTTTTAATGTCATGTACGTATACTATTCTCCAAGCAGTTTTTCCTTATTGCATGTCCTATAAATCTCAACAGTCTCTACTTTATTCTAAGTGTAAGTTTCTGCTTTCCTTAAGACGTACTCATTGCTTATGCGTTTTATCTATGTATTCCCATCATCCTTCTGTAGAACTATATCTGTTGCCTAGTGTCCCCCTACTGTCTTTTAACTGTGAGATAAATGTTCAGCGTTCCCTGCTATGAAGAAAGATTGATACTATATTTCATCACTCTTTTCTTTGTTTCTAACAAAATTTTCCTGTTTCTTCATATTTTATTTATGTTTTGGAAAACATTCCGCTATTCGAAGGCGCCTTCAAATTTCGGTGTCATATATTCCATTATCTGTCAAATAATTTCCCAGAGTTAGATCTTCATGCTCCGGTGTCTCCAATACGTAGTTCTCACCTTATGCTGTTCGGATTGCCGACAACAATACATTGTGTCTGTTTACAATTGATAATTAGTAATTTCTTTCTGATTGCCTTTACTGCTTTCCTGCAATTTTCTTCTATCTGCCATCAACATCTTATTTCGCCCACTAAAAATAAATCCTGATAGAACTTCTAGTTCTATTAGTATCACTTCGTCGTAAAGGTTAAATAACTCTATGATTTATTACTTATTTAATACAGTAATTGTGGCACAAAGAAGAAAAATGAGCTAATCGGATTCGTGACCCATTCATACGTTATAATATATTCATTCAGCATAATTATTTATCCACCAACATTCGCTCCTTCATGGACCAAAATTCTACACACACATACATACATACACACACACACAGACAGAGGGCACCTATTGAGTAACCTCCACCATAAAATTTCAATATATATAATATAATATAATATATATATATATATATATATATATATATATATATATATATATCATCAATGAAATGAAAAGATGGTAGCGGGTAAGATGACCCCGAAAAACTGAATAAGGAAAGATGTTAGTAGGACCAATCCATTCCACAAAAATAATAATGACCGCTGTATTTTGTTTTCCGACAAAATCAAGAGGCTCTCTCATTAAGGAAGGAAAAGGTAAAAATCGACCTTTAAAAAAAATCTCAAAAGAAGGACCCAGTCGAGATAAAATTTAAAAAAAAATCAGGCCTCGGGACGTAGGGAACGTCGACCTGGATCATAACCAAAGAGAAATCGGGGAACAGGCCGGGAACGACATTGCTCACATTAACTAGATATATTTAGAAGAACCTATGTCGGCAAGGGGAGGGTTCGTCAGGAAACTGCCCTGTTTTTCTTAGGGTAGATTTAAAAAAGAAAATCAAGGTTAGCCCCGTTTCATGCGAACCAGAATTATCACAGTTACCCAGGATTCGCTAAAATTTGTTGATACCAACCGCTTTCTGGCAGTTCTATTATTCATCCTGAGCTGATGCTGCCAGAATCCGATTAGATCATGATGAGAATAGTGATTGCATCGCAAGGTTTCCTCCATCCGAGTCGCCCACATCATCATTCGAGCCGTGCCCAGCACCCTCAAAAACACCATCCGTTTCACCCCAGAATACGAGGGCTACATATTCTCATACGCGTACGCGCGATCGAACAGGACGAGTTTTCGGGAGCGATACGAGACGTCAACTCGCCGACATAGTACCCATAGGAGCGGACGCGAGGACAATGGAAGAAGACGTGCAAAGCCGTTTCCTCTAAGTCAAGGTCTGGCAAATCCGCCAAGCCCCATTTGAAAGCTACGCCGAGTAAGCAAAAACTCAGATTTGCTCTGATAATCCGACGCTGGCGACCAAGATCAGAAAGAGCGCAACACGGTCGCCGACTAACCGAACTGGTCGCAGAGCAGATGCTTTGCGACCTCTTCCACTAATTCCCAATACAAGACTCTCCTAGACTGAGAAAGGTCACTGCACCGAGGAATGACCATCAAGACCGACCGACACTCGAGCAAGAAATCCGACTGATTCCGGGGCATACGATGGCACTCACCCACTGAAACCGGCAGAGTGATGGTAAGATGAGGGAATGCGGCCTTCACACTCCGTTGCAAGATTGAATCCTCTGTTAACGCGCGGTGTAGGAAAGCCGGCTTCGAGGCATGTTTGTGATTCGCCATTCCGGCATTCCCAGCCGCCGCCCACGTGACACGGACGTTGGAAACATATTATCTGTCGACGTGATGATTTCGTCCACTCCACAAGGGGGAAGAGAGCCTTTTTATGTTCCTCACAGAGAAGAAGCACAGACAAACGGTAACTGATACGAGGAAAGACGTAAGTGGCACACGCCTCAGCCCTACACTTTACGGACAATCTTTTTTAGCGGAAACCCTGACTCGAGCCCCGTCAGGGACAGCGATTGCACGTAGAGCCGGACTACACGCCCTGTCCCTCAGCAGTCGAAGGAGAGGCTCCAACGGCAAAGCGTAAAGTAGGGGTGACATTGGGCAACCTTGTCTGATCGACCGAGAAAGCGCAAAAGCGCACGACCGTTTTCTGTTCATCTGTACTATAGAACTGGGGGAGCGATACAGACACTGACAGAAGACGGGTTCGAATCCCGTGGCCTGAAGGACAACAGCCAGGTAGCAATGGCCAACTCTCTCAAATGCCTTGACTGATCTAATTTGATCAGCGCGGATTGCTCATCGTCTTTTACACCCTCTAGATTCGTGCGGATCAGATGCAGGTTGCCCTGAATCGTTCGGCCCTTCACAGGAAGGTTAAATAAATCCAAGTAGAACACACATCATTGTCTGAATTCTGTATCCATAATCATTTACGGGTTTAATAATAATCATGAATTCATATAATGTGCAAAATAATGGACATTGCCGTGTAGTTGACAGCCGCACCTGGTACAGTTCAAGTTCTGTAGATCCTTCTGTATGGATCACCTTTTATTCAAGTTTTTGACCACGCGTGCAAATTGGCGATAGCTTTAAATGTACTAGAACAATGCATGCTCTTTACCTAAATTGCAAATGGAGGTTCCAACCGTATAGGCGAGACATAGTAGCCTCTTAGCCACAGGTAGGTTGGGATTCCGTGGTCCTATGGCTAATTGAATTTGTATCAAAATCCAAAATAATGACCTCAATTTCTTAATATTCTTTTATTCTCTTTCTGTTCATAGGGCATGTATTTTTCTGTCTGTGTATGTGCACATATACCTGGTTTGTTATTGCTTATCTGAGTGGGTCGGTGGGTCTCTAGTTTATTATCTTATAGTTTATGCCCCAATACATGCTTGACTCAAACAATGCCGAATAGACTTATATTTTTCCTCATAAATAAAAAAAAAGGAAAGTCTATTGCTTGTTACAAAACTATGTACTTGATAAGCACGAAATTAAGTGTTTGAAACATTCAGCGATACAATCTTATTTTCCCCCTTTTTTCTAAGACGAGAGTAATTCAAATTTTTCATTTTTTCTTCTCTCAGGCAGACATCACCTGAAACCTAATATCATTTTATCGTTACCCAAAATATCAGCAAAAATGTTTGATATAAAAACCGGAAATATGTGATCAAAATATATTTACGTCAATGTCAAAACAAGCAAGATTTATTGAATGAAAATCAATTTCGGTTATTTTGTTCAAACACCTGTTTTTTCAACGTATTTCAAAGTTGAATTTCAACTCATATCGAAAGAACGAAGATTTTCTTCTTATGTTATTTATATAGTCGCTTACAAATCCGAAGGGCACTTGACCACAGGTAAGTTGTTCACTTAGGAATATATATTGAATCTTTATTTAAACATTATGTCTTAACTCATGCAAACCCTCAGTATCGTACAGGAACGCACTAAACACAGCGACACGCGTACACCCATAAATGCGCAAAAACCTAACCCAAGTACGCTTATCATATGTATATTCGTACGTAGCCGTTCGTATACAAGTATGTCTTTCTGCTAGGGTGGTTAGTTGATCTGTAGGTTATCACATTTAGCTTTGTCAGAAATGCGCGAGAGAGTCCTCTTGAAGTCTATAAAAGGTAATTATATTCTTTCTTTTTAGTAAAATGTAGTAGAATGTAGTAAAATGTTCGCTTCCTTGGTTTTCTGTTGACTTTTGAACTTCTCTCCCACATGCACATCCGTATTTATCACACAAACAATCGTGTGTTTTATATTCCATAGTTTGTGTTTCTTACTTTTATCTAGAACTACATGATTTCACCAACAGTGTTTTCGGGGCAAATAGGCCAGGAGCCCATGAATATATATTATAAATCGTCCATGCAGCTCGCAAAACAAGAGGTGATGCAGGTAAAATGGTTGACTTCCAGTAGGTATCTGACTCTACTTGCTATCCTCTACCTTTACAGTCAAACCAAGAATGGAGTACTGTTGTATATATATATATATATATATATATATATATATATATATATATATATATATATATATATATATATATATATATATATGGTATAAAATGACAATTGGAAAAAAATCTTAGATTTTGCCGACGTCTTCCGATTATTTCAAGGCAAAAATGAAATCGAAATGTTTTTGTTGTTATAGTTACATTAAAAAATACAAATTTAAAAAGATAGGCGCTTCTGTCTAAGCCTTTTTTTCTGGTCAATGTAAATTACCTTTATAGTAAGGGATTTTTACCTTAACCAGAATTAATCTGAAAATTTAACTATAATATATATATATATATATACATATATATATATATATATATATATATATATATATATATATATATATATATATATGTGTGTGTGTGTGTGTGTGTGTGTGTGTGTGTTGGTATACTTGGACGGAAGCCGTACAAACCGCAATTTCCAGCCTTTCTGGTATACAAAACCTATTCAATCCTTGTAGGTAACGAATTATTTTCCACCCTCCAACCTCTTTCTCACTGGCTTGATATGGCAAGCCTCTCGATGCATTATCGCTACTTTCACAGAAAGTTCTCAGACAGACTACATTCCTTGGTTTCTCCAGGCCTATCCTTCACGGCAAAGGACCCGGCATGCCACACACATTGTAGTAAACCACCCACAATTTCTCCATGTTCCATCGCTGAGAAGTAAGTTCCATTCAAAGAGCTTCTTCCCGCGAACCACTTCTCTGACTTCAAAGAAAATTTTTCCGTGATCACTACAATCTTAACCTGTTTATGTCTACGGTTAACTGTTACTTTCCTTTCCTAACCATACAAAATGGCTCCTAACATAACTCGCTACATCGATTGGCCTTGCGCAAGATGAACCTTACTGTAAAAAAACAATACCAAGTGATATTAGTTAAATCTTCTGTGTGAGAGCGCCTAATCTGATGTAATTAGCTGTTTGAACAAAGTTTGTACACTGAAACCCTCGCTGACGCTGACTTTTGCCTTCAGGCTAGCACAGAAACTAACAGGTTCCGAACAGTTTGGGTCAACCAGCCGTATGGTTTTCAGGCATTTCCCAACTTGACAATTCCACTACGGTGAGATTGGAAGACTGTCCTGGTGATCTAAACTCTAAATTTCTAACCATTTGACTACGCACCCACCAGAAAGATTTTCTCGTCAGAGTTCACCTTGTACATTTACAAATCTACCATTCGCCCGTTCATTAAATAACACTGTCATATCTGCTCTAGTGCTCCTCATTCATATCCAGGTTCTTGACGGATCCAAAAACGAACCTGTAATGTAATCGACCCTAACTTGGCGTCTCGACTTCAGCGACCCAACGTGGCTTCCTTCTGTCTTTTCTACAAGTATTTTCATGTCAACTGCTCTGATGAGATTTTTTCCCTGAGGCTCGAAATTGCGCTGCTAAATTGACATCTATGTCCCACTCATTTACTGTTGAAATAGCTAAATGCAAGAGAAATTTCTACTTCAACAATCTTTCTCGCACTCCCTGCCTGTGGAACTGGCTTCCGTTTGATATCCTTGCGTCTTTGTAGAATTCCCGCCTTGCTTGGGGTGAAATGATTAAAAAATTACATAGAGTTACCACTGGTAACATGTTTGACAAGACGCCGCTGAATAATATATATACACTGGATGGTTCATGTGCGGTGCCAACTTCCAAAGACGGTTTCGCAAAATCTAGATTATGCCTTAACTAAATCAATATTATATCTTCGCCAAATAAATGGTTTTGCCAATTATTTTGACCATTCAGTCTATTGGCAATAATTTCATTCCTTTATAAGTCGCTATAAATACAGTTTTATGACAAGAGCCGATAAGAATATAAATAATTTCGAAGATCCATTCGCGAACACACACACATACACAGACGCGCGCGCTCACACACACACATATATATATATATATATATAGTGTAGGCTAGTGTACCAGTCATCTAGGGACTTAATAGGATTTCATTCCCCACTCTGTGCTCAAAGGACCTTGGCACGCGTCAAAATTAGGATTGAATAAGTAGCCAATATCACAATACAGTCTCCACCAACGTGAAACTGTTCTTTCTTAAATGCATATAATGTTAATGCGACTGAAGATTTTCTATTAAGCATAATCTATCCCACTTCATGTTAGCAGACCATACGATATCAAAATTACTCTTACTCATTTTGGATATTAAGTGATTGCTCGACTCTCTGGCAGGAGAAATGTAATGTCTTTACAAAACAATGGTAACAATGAGATGATTTCTCTCTTCTTTTAAGCTAATTAATTGAAAAGGTAACGGCTGTTTTAATGAAAAGAGGTTGAAATATTGAATGTTTTGCAAACACATAATAAAGTCATGATTATTATGCTCGATGAAATAGAACTTCCTTCGAAAAATCATATAATCTATGAAACTCTTAATGTCCATATTTCCATAATAATTTCTCTATATATATACTGGGAGCACACCGCCTGCATACGGATAGAAAATGAATTCAGTGAATGCACAAAAATAGAAGAGGGTGTAAAACAAGAATGAGCCTTCTCACCGGACTTGTTCAACATTTACAGCGAGGCAGCCGTGAGAGAATTGGCAGTACTATCATGATTTATTATTGTTGAACACAAAAATATCAGACATAAGATAATAGACAGGGTAACTTCAGGAACTCCAACAGAAAGTAATAAACGAAAGCGAGAAAATGGATCAACTCGTAAGAAGTGTGAAAAAAAAAGTGGGGTGACTTACCTGAGGTTAAAGTGGTATAATTGATCGAGGAGCAGAGAGTCGAAACTGGTCCAGGGACTAAGGGCGGGCGTCACGTCCACCTCCTCCTTTATAGTCTCCTACTGGATTAGAGTGAGGGGGTGCGGAATTAAAAATGTTATAAAATGCCTCCTCCTACTAATGTTTGCTGGCTCAACCGCAGACTTCGGTTGTTAATTGTAGTCTGTGACCAGCTACTTAATTAGTGTTACTAGACCCAGATCACAAAATGTATGGATGTCAGCAATCGGAACGTAGTTACGAACTATGGATTGGAGATGTTGAAATCAATGAAGTAGGAAAATTAAATATCTTGGAAAAGAGGATGGAAAATGTGACACCAAAATTCGAATTGCAGAAGTTGACTTCCAAAAATTAAGCAAAGTATTAAGAAATGGAAATATTTTCGTTATAGCTAACAGAAGAGTACTAATCTTATGTAATATCAGTCCTTCTCTATGACATTGAATATAGAACACAACTGAAGAACTTTAGGCAATCGAAATTTTGTTTTACAGAAAGATGTTGAGAATCACATGAATTGAATAACAAGGAAGTTAAGGAAAATAGAAAATAAAAATGAAATTTACACTTAAAAAGAGACAGTTGAGATTTCTAGGCTTCGTGCTGAGGAAAGAGGACTTGGAGAATCTGACACCCACAGAACATACTGACAGTAAGAGAGACAAGGGGAAGCAGATAGTAACCCATTTATTGAGCTGGTGGAAATAAATCAACAGGAATCGAGAGATGACAAAAAGACAAGCTTTATGAAGAGCTACAATAGATAGGATTTTTTGATAACCATGATCAACCACTGTCTGAAGGGACACGGCACAGAGAAGAAGAGGAAGCTGAAACTCAATGTCTATCATTCCAAAATTAAAAAGCATAAGGAAGCCTTAATATCCATTCAAATTTTTATGTTTTATATTCAGCAGAGAGAGAGAGAGTCTAGCAATTACACAGGTTTCCAAATCTCTTTGCCGTTACTTTTATCAGACACTTGTTAATATCATTAAGTCAATCTGATTTTTTTTTTTCAAATCCTTCCTCTCTACCATGATATATAAACAATAAAGATAAGCAGCCGCCATTATATAATAACGGATGGTTCGCTCCAAACAAATGAGATTCAATACACATCTTCATTTGATCCTTTCTTTAATATGTTTCGCATTCTTGCTCGCTTAATAAAGAAATACATATGAAAACTCACATGGAGATTTATTGATTTGGTTTTTTACGGTTTAACAACCCTTTGCGGCTTATTTAAAGACAAAAATTTTGGATTGCGAAAATACATTTTTATTGTGAATACTACATTAACATATTTTTTACAAGTACAACGATTTTTTCTGATACTGGTTCTACTATTTAACCCATAGTTGGGCAAGGGGTATGGATTCATAACATTCTCAATGGTATTTGTGAGTATAATTGGAATTTGATCTCAGCTCTTCAATTTCTCATTCTTAATTGCTATCCATGACAGCAACCGCACATCCTCCATACACGCGCAAGCATATTTGTTTGTCTATCAAAGTAGACTATTTTATATTAAGATACACATTGTAAACATTTCTAACCGATCTTTAAAACAGGAAATTATTGCGATAATATAGTTCTTGTTCAAATATTAAGTCAATCTAAAATTTGTTTAACTTTTGTTTAATGATAGGGGTGGAGTTCTGCTGTCGGTAAAATTTACATTCCTCACCAACAATAAAAAAATACCATTCGTTAGTAACTGACTTATCTATGAAGAAAACAAAACAAAATGATGTAATTAAGTAGTTGTTTGGTTGTTTTTTTATTTAGCGGGGTATATCAACTTCTATGCATTTAATACCGAAATCTAAATATTTTGTATGCAATTTTATTTTATTTTTAGACATAATAGTGATTGTATTGATACACGCCTTATTAATTAATCCATAGTTGGGGAAGAAGAGATAGATCCATACATTTTCGAAGGGTATTTACGCGTACCTGAATATAAAGAACTCAATTGGAATTAGAACTTGTCTCTCCGATTAACAATTACGCTCCACCCGCAAAACTAAGTTTACAGCACCTGCTATTCCCAAGCGATCACCTATCTAGATAGTGACCAGGTTGGACGTTGCTTAAATTCGGTGATTTTACGAGAACATGTGTTTCAACTTGATGCGATCGTAAGCTCGTAATGAAGTAGGGTTTATTAAAAAGCGAAAGAAATTATAATTAAGTAATAATTGATATAAATTTCATAGTTCAATAAAATTAGTTATTTCTTTATTGCAGGTGCGGAGTTATTACTTACGCTATTTCCGTGTGCGAAGTTGTGACCCTTGTTTAGCATTGACTAGCAGCATGGCCCGGCGTTGCCCGTGCTTGATTCAAAAATCGTACGACTCATACAGCAATCGATATCACTTGACTTAAAATATTTTTGCCCTTCCTTGCCTTTAAAGGAGTGCCCTTTGTCGTGCTGATGTTGCTACATGCCTTACTTCTTGCCTATCTCACACTGCGATTTTTTTTCTAAGCTCTATATTAACATTAAATCTGTTACGAAAAAAGAACTAAACAAAATGAACACAAAACGATCAGCTTTAAAAAAGGACTCGTAACTGGAAAAACCGAATGAAGAAAGAATGTTAACAACAAATACTTTTTCACATCCAACCCAGTTCTGCGGAATCAGAATCAACGTTGAGTTTAAGTAATTGAATGAGCCAATTGGAGTAAAGTGCTATGCAGATTCAAATTTTTCCCACTTGTGACAAATGCAGCTGTCGATTTTTTTTGCAAGCTACCATGCTAGTTAACATTCGTATCAGTCAGCTGTTGGCTCTCACGCTGGCCAATAGAATTTTCTTGCCTATTCGGGGCAGACAGTTATAGGCTCTCACTCTGGCCAATAGAAAATGGCCGCAAACTACATGAAAAGTTCCGTAGAAGCATGAAAATATCGATTATTTCCACTATCGATGGGAGTTGGGGAATGCAAAGTCGGTCTTGGCCTTCCCGCTAACTAGGAGCATGTGCATGTAAATTTTGGTGCAAATCCGTCGAAAACTGCGGACGTGCATTCGTTATACACACACACACACACACACACGCACACACACACATCCTGCCTTTTATAGATAGAGATCCTTCAGAGGCATCCAACCACAGACTGATATTGACAATTGCTTTGGCCGAATTTTGGGCGGGCCTTGTTGCTCCAACTAAGATCTTTCATTCATGAGAATTTACGTATTTTGCGTACCCTGACACTTTAAACTTATAGAGTGTATGGCTTATTGAAGTTTCGTTGGATTCTGCGTTGGTCTGATTCGAGCTTTTGACAGAGGACGGGAAGTGCGACACTGAAATCCGTAGCTGTATTGGGATGGCCAAGGACGCATTCCAAAAGCTGGGCAGAGTCTTATGAGACAGGAGGATTTCTTTGGTAACAAAGAAAATAATACTCAGCTTTTACGTGACATCTGTCCTTCTTTGCAGCAGCGGTTGTTGGACGATTTTCTCAAAGATGATGAGACTCGAGGCGTCGGAGATGTGGTCCTATAGAAGGATGCTAAGGATATCATGGGCAGAGCGTGTGAGCAAGGATGAGGTTTTAGAGAGGATGGAAAAAGGAGGCGTATACTTAACATCAGGAAGAGGCAGCTGAAGTTTCTGGGACACATAATGAGGAAGCAGGGCCTGGAGAATCTCGGGTCGAATAGAGGGAAAGGGGAAACAATGCGTGACATACCTGGATGACTTAAGCAAGTGGATGCTAGAACGTTGTCTAGGGTAGGAAGCAAATGTAAGGAACTTGTTGAGAGCTGCAAAGGATAGAGGGAGGTGGAGATCCATGTTTGCTTACATCTTGAAAGGACATGACACATAAAAACAAAAAAAAGTGTCCTTGGCTGTTCGGCTATTTCATGTACCAGTTGATGTTTCTGCTCACGGCTATGGAGGGCGCGTCCTGCTCTTTGTGTTCATGTACTTTCCACTACAGTTTGTGCTTTCCGAGAACTGACCGAGGTATTTTGATAAGTCTGGGGGGGAATAGCTTTAGGTCTGTACATCTATACAGGAAAGTGAGGAGTTTAGATCCGTGCCAACATTCCAAATTGGTTTGTTAAATTGGTGACGAATTAATTGTGAATTCAATCCCTGGGCCGAGCACTGTGTACTTTCACCCAGTGAAAACGAGCAAGCAAAAACTGAGCAGTACTAAAAAAGAACTAGACGAGACATCTTCCGACAATGGCATTGAAAGGAAAACAATCTACTATCGAAGATTAAATAAAAGGTTGATATCAGAATTGCCTGTAGGCAACACAGATCTATATACATACAGTAAGGAAAAAGAGATTTAATAGCCATATTTTCATATGAGATGAGGCAAAAACGACAATCGGAGACGAGGAAAAGGAGACTTAATAGGAGACGAGGAAAAGGAGACTTAATAGGAGACGAGGAAAAGGAGACTTAATAGGAGACGAGGAAAAGGAGACTTAATAGGAGACGAGGAAAAGGAGACTTAATGAGAAACAAGGAAATGAGATTTAATAGGAGACGAGGAAAAGGCGAATTAATAGGAGACGAGGAAAAGGCGAATTAATAGGAGACGAAGAAAAGGAAGATTAATAGAAGCTGAAAAGGAGATTTAATAGGAGACGAGAAAAAAGGACATTTAATATGAGTCAAAGAAAATGGCTAATTAATAGGAAAAGAAGGATTAATAGGAGACGAGGAAAAAGAGGATTAATAGGAGACGATGAAAAACAGAATTAATAGGAGACGACGAAAATGAGATTTAATAGGAGATGTGGAAAAAGAAGATTTAATAGAAGACAAAGAGATTTAATAGGCTAGGAGGTAAACGAGACTTATAAGAGAAGCCGAAAGGATACTGAATAGAAGATGAGGAAAAGGCGATTTAATTGGAAATGAGGAAAATTAGATATAATATGTGACGAGGAAACAGAAATTTAATACATGAGGCAAAGGAGACTTAACAGGATTCGAGGAAAATTGAACTTCATAAGAGACCAGGAAAGGGAGACTTCATAGGAGGCGAGGAAAAGATGATTTAATAAAAGAAGAGGAAAATGTCATTTTGTAGAAGAGGTGGAAAAATTGATTTAATAATAGACGTTCAAAAGCAGATTTAATAGGAGCCAAAGAAAAGCTTAATAGGAGATGACGTAAAATAGATTTAATAGGAGACGAAGAAAAGATGACTTAAGAGGAAATGAGGAAAAGGAGTTTTAATAGATGAAGAAAAGAAAACTTAATAGGAGACGAGGAATAGGAGGCTTCATAGAAAGGAATATTTAATAGATGAAGAAAAGATGACTTAACAGGAGCTGAAGAAAAGGAGATTTAATAAGAGATAAGGAAAACATGACTTAATAGGAGATGAGGAAAAGGGAAAATACGAGATTATGAAAGAGACTGAATAGGAGATATGCAAAGTGAACACAAGTTTTGTTAAGCTTATTGTACTTTACTCCAACATTAACGTTACAAAATAAATCTAGCCAATTTAGAATTCGACTCCTGTTCTTAAATACTCTCGTCAGCTTTTGATTCGCAATTTGATGTCATGCATGGCGTCTTGCTCGTTCAGGAATGTCAGAACAATAATCTAAATCAAACTGTTTTCTCAGATGAATCATTAAAACTGGATTCAATTGAATGAATCTTTCAGATCTTCAAGAAAATATTTCATCCGATCCTATAGACCGACGCTATTTTTCAAAAAAATGAATTTCACCAAATAATAATAATAAAAAAAAAGACTTGCATTATTTCTAAATTTCAACAGCAGCAGCAACTAAATACCGTAACACATGTCTCGTGTAGGGAAAATAATTATATCACGAAGAAATTAAATTTCAACATAAAGAAAAGGATTCTTCCAACAAGACGAGAAAGGGAAATATGAGTAAACGTCATATGTCTAATTTCCTGGAAAATGATCTTAAGAATAAAAAAAAAAAGAAGTAAATTCCTACCGATAATAATGGTAATATTTCCGACGATGAATTTCATTATGGATTAGTCTGAGATAATCCTTTCTCCCCACCATCAACATAAACAATATTAACCTCCAGGAGTGTGACTCGTTGCGTTTTATCGAGCAAAGGTTTCCAGGTAACATGAAGAGAAAAGTTTATATTAAATCAATTGCTAAGTATGCTGCTAGAAATTTGGTTCCATGTGTCATGATAGACAATTTTTCTTGCTGGAATCTATCTTACATATTTATAGGTCTACCGTTTTTCCAGGCTTAGTATATTACCGCCATATATGGTATGTTGCTATATATTTAGTTAGTCTTGATGAAGTCAAAAAACGGATTTGCAATGTCATTGATCCTGACCTGGCTTCCCGGCTTCACTCACTTTCCCACCAGCCATAATGTAAATTCACTGTGCCTTTTTTTTTTTTTTTTTTATAAATATTTTCATGGTAATTGTCCTCATGAACTTTCCTCTATGGTAACCAGACTCTATAAATTTAAGCGAAGTACTAGATTGGCGTGGAGATCTCATTTTACAATTGAAATGGACAGATGTAAGTTCTATGCTAACAGATTCTTTTCTCGCATTTCTTGCATGTGGAACTCCCTCATAGTTTCTTGTTTTCTAGGCAACTTTGATCTTCAAAAATTTAAATGCTATATCAATCATTGTTTTCTGTTTTCTTAATTCGTTTACTTTTATTGACCTGTCTCCTTAATAGCGATTTTTTTCATATATTCTAACACTCAGTAATCCCTTGCGTCTTAGTGCTTTACTTCGGTTGAAATAATTAAAACATGAATCTAATATCCTGTAAAATCATTTTAAGAAATAAAAATAAATGTTAAGTGAAAATAGCGATAATTTTATCCGTCATAAATTTCATCATTACCGAAAAAACACATGTTCATCTTAAAAACAGTAGTTTAAAGAGTTTAGAAATTCTCTGTCAATAAGAAAGGTTTTATCATTTTTCGGTTTAAATTCTCTTTCGGAAATAACAAAAAAAATTTAATTGACAAACGGAAACTCTGAAAAGGTAAAAATTAACAGTCTCACGTTTCGTAGCATTAAGTCGCCAACTGTTCAGAAAGGCAGCAAAAATCAATGATAGAATCGATATCTCCCTGACTATTTATTTATTTCTGTTATTAATTACGTATCAACCTACAAATATATTGATCCGATCTGCTTAAAAATAACCAAACATACGAAATTTTTGTGAAAGTAGAAACTCTTGTCGCATGTGCCGAGAAATTTTCAGTTCAGCTTTTGTTTATTTTAACCATGCAGAAAAACGAACTCATGTTAAGGATAATTAATAACTGTACCAGTCTTCAAATTAATCACTGATTGTTGAAAGACAATGCTTCCTTTAAAGTTCTGCCTTGTTTTAGCTTTACCCGGTTTCATTTACAGCATGTTCTAATTTCTTTCAATGTTATGTATAGGGTATGATAAAAAGAAGAAAACTTTTCCAGTTTTCAAACAAAAATGATAAAAAGGCATTGAGTATTGAATGAATCAGTAGGGAATATTATGTGTGAGTTTCTACGCCAGAGGATCCATAAGATATGTACACGGGCGTACACACACACGCACACGCACACGCATATATATTATATAAAAAGAAGGGAAAAATATATATTATACAAAAGAAGAGAAAAAGATGAAGAGTATGATCATAGAACAGGAAGAATTTGAGGCAACAGAAATGTTCTACAGAAGGAGGATGAGAATTTCATAAATTGAATAACGAGGAAGGTATGAAAAGTGTAAATAAAAATGAAATTTACACTTAGAAAGAGACAGTTGAGATTTATAGGCCTCGTGATGAGGAAAGAAGACTTGGAGAATCGGTCACTCACAGAACATACTGACGGTAAGAGAGACAAGGGCAAGCAGATTGTAACCCATTTATTGAGCTGGTGGAAATAAATCAACAGGAATCGAGAGATGACAAAAAGACAAGCTTTATGAAGAGCTACAATAAGTAGGATTTTGTGATAACCATGATCAACCACTACCTAAAGGGACACGGCACATAGAAAAAGAGGAATATATATATATATACATATATATATATATATATACATATATATATATATATATATATATATATATATATATATATATACATATATATATGTACATATATATATATATATACATATATATATATATGCATATATATATATATATATACATATATATATATATATATATATACATATATATATATATATATA
>OZ010604.1:37850702-37913202 GCA_963932145.1 Acanthosepion lycidas
GGCGATGTACACATTCAACATTATGAATTAGACAATAACTGATATCCGAAAAGTAAATATGAGGAGACAAAATCTATTGACAATGAACGACATGAATGATCCGAACGCATATATAAACAGCTCATAGATTCCAAGAGACGACGATGGTAGAGATTTATGACAATTCGAAATGTCCTTGAAGTGTGTGTCTATTGAAATTCATAAATCTTGTAATGCACTCATGAAAGCTGTTACTCAAAAACAAAATGCCCAGAATTCATTACCATTGTTTTACTGATTTAACCACAAGACACAGCCAGTGATGTCACTAAGATACAGAGTATGAAAGAATATAAGCAGTAAGTGGCAACTGAGGATGAAAGAATATAAGAAAAAAGGAAAACATGATTGAGACAAAAAAAACTAAAAGAACAGGAATTAATAAGGCAGAAGATAACGGTTGACATTTTTGAAGATCAAACTTGACTGGAATGCAAGAAGCTGAAAAAAAAAATTTCACAAGCGAGACGTGAGAGAGAAGAAACGATTAGCATAGAACTTACGGTATCATAAATCAAATTCAACTGTAAAATGATGTGACTTACTATCCAATCCTGCACTTAAATTTATAAAGTCGAGATATCATCAGATCAATTACAGAAATGGAACAGGGAAGCTACATTACGTCTGTGGAAATGTGAGTGAAGGTGAGATGTCAGGTCAGGACCGATAACATTGCAGATTCTTTTATTAAGGATCTCGAAATGCATAGCAGGGGCACTAGACCAGATGTGACAGTAATATATAATGCTCGGACGAATTGTAACCTTATCAATTTGTAAGATTAATTCTGACGAAAAAAAATTAATTAGCATGACATAATGGACCATTTTTTTTAGCAGCAGACCTAGCAATTGAGTCAATATAATATTTCCATAGAAGATGCAAAATATATAACCGAAACGCATTTAAGCGATATCAATGTTTAAAATGTAAGTGTATAGCCCACGGCGGGGTGGGGGGTCAAAAACATTAACATCAAAAGCAAAAATAAAAGGTCTGGAAAACGTCAAGACTGAATGGGAAAACAGGTCACATCATGGAAAATCTGTTTAAAGAAATAATGTTGATATAACTGCGACACATCCTCGGCTTTCCACTACTGGCGGGAAACCTGGCACAGGAAGTGTTATAGTTGCAACACAAAACCAAAGTCTATCAACTCGAAACTATCAGCATAACATTTTCAAAAATGTTGTCAAAACATTATACAGATTGTGTTACTTACTTCCATAAACTATTGACCACTTAGTGTCAGATTTCCCACACATAGTCTCCAGTAGAATATCTTTCATGACAGAATTTGACAATATATTCACTATGCAATAAGTGGCATCTACAATCTACTACAGGAGAACATATTGGAAGCACAAGAAAAATCTTATGACATTTAATGAAAATGTATCTGCTATAGAATTGTCCATTCTAAACAGACAAACCGGATATAATTATAAAAATATTTGCTGGAAAAGATTATTACTCATTGTGTTAACAATCCCTGTTGCTGAAAATAGTTCAGTCAAATTGTTCAACAACATAAGTAAATATACGAATCTGGAAATTGAAATTTAGATGTGGTATCTCAAAACTCAGACAATGGAAATGGTTATTGATTTACTAGGAAACAAACGAAAAATTTAAAAAAAAATTTCTCGTCTGCCCGAGTTTTGGTGAAATGCAAAAGACTGGATCCAAAGGCATTACTCATATCCTACATGCTATGGACCCTACATTACTGAAAATTTGCATGAAATCTCATATGTATATTCACAGAACTCTAAATATTTTGAATATATTCATTTTTATATTTTGCGAGATTTTTCTGATTTTTTTGTTATTTTTGCTCCGTGACATTATTCTAGTTTTTCAGACAGTCCATTTAATCTGATTACTATGTTTGTTGTTTTTTTTTTTTTAAATAATTTCACCCGAAGAAGACAATAAAAATGCAAAGATGCAACAGATAAATGAACAGGAATTTAAAAAAAAAAAGAAAAAAAAATACAGACGATAACGATTGACATTGCATTTATATTTTTCGAGCTTTATTGGAAAGTAAGAAGCTGAAAGAGTGTTCAACAAGCGATAAGTGCGAGAGAAGAAACTGTTAGCATAGAATCTATGGTTACATGTAAAATGCCGCCTCCGAGTAGTCTCGTACCGCGCATAAACGTCTCAAGTCGAGGTAGCATAGAGCATAGGGCAAAGATCACCGGAAGAATTTACCAATTATTGAAAAAGGCACACATTTTATACCTGCATGCACATTATAATGAAAATTTAAACGAAAATACACAATCGTGCGATATCATACATTGAATAATAATGATACTGTACATGTCCACTACTGAATGGGAAAACAGGTCACATCATGGAAAATCTCTTTAAAGAATTAATGTTGATATAACTGCGACACATCCTAGGCTTTCCACAACTGACGGGAAACCTGGCACAGGAAGTGTTATAGTTGCAATCATGAGACGTTGACTTACATTCTCTTAAGGTTTCAGCTAGAAAATTAGGGTCAATTGTAGAATAAATAAGAATACTCGGAGCACGATGATAATAATAATACAATTTGTAACTTATAGTTTCAACATTATCAAGAGAGCTAACACTAAAATAAAGTAAATGAACACATAATTAATAAAATTAATAATTTGCAATACCTGCACTAATGCGAAAGTGGATATGGATCGCCTTTAAATTGCAAGAGGTTATGATGGTAAAGGTTTAACGCAGCATGATTTAAACTATAAAATAACCACAGAATTGGTTTTAAAAATATTTACAAGCCACATTCTGACTTGAAGCTACAAGTATTGAACTGTCATGGGAAATTTAAAAAAAATACTTCATTTACAAAGAGTGCATTTTCGTAAAGGAACTCAACATCACTTCCAAGTAAATGAAGAAAAAAGTTGCTAACAACAAAAGCAGCTACAGTTGATAAAAAAAGGGTGCTAAAACTCAAGTGTTAAGTTTAAAAAACAAAACACAACACCTACGAAAAAGGAAAAACTTACAAAATATGCATTCAGAAGTTACAATACGAATTTTGCTAAACATAAAAGTCATCTATGGTTGAAGAGTGCCGTTCTAAAAGCAGAGAGGGAACATTAACAGTAGCTGCACAGGACTAAAGGCTATTTACCATGAATCAACAAACAAGCTTAATAAAGAATTGTGCAGACCAAATGTTATATGTATGACAGGTTCCGACTATTGATCATTTAGTGTCTGACTGACACTTAAGGAATACTAAGATCGACATAAGAAGATTAAGCAGGATATTAACTGGAATATACACCAGTCCTACAGTACCCTACAGAAAAATGGCACGAACAGCATAGTGAAACTGTCATAAAAGGCCAGGAAATTATTAACCTTGTGGCCTTTATCAGTCATGCTGACGGATATATGAGAGCTAATATTGCAGACATTGTGATAGAATTTTACAAAAATTTGCCTTCTGATTGATACGTCAATAGTAATATATAAAAATATCTCTGTTAAAGTATTTAATAAATAATTATATATAAGGATCTTGAAATAGAAAAAATATTTCACATTAAATCTAATCGTATATCAAAAATAATTGGAGTTATGGGTTCGATCAAAGAATTTACAGGAAATTACAGCAAGAAAATTATTGGTAGCCACTGTTTGGAACAGCTTATCTATTCAAGAAAATGTTATCAATGTAAAAATATCAGAATTTGTACAAAGAATATACAGAATTTAACACTAAAAAAAGAAAAGAAAACTGATATCATTTAAAATGTAAATATCTAAGTAACTACATGTCCTGGATAAAGGAAATTAAATAGGCTTCATGTTGAACACTAAAACAATTATGTAACAAAATTCGAACAAGATATTCAAAGATATACAACGTTTCCCAAGTGTACAATATGTATCCCACTTGAGACACGACACACGTCGAGTTGATAGTACAATTCCGGCCAAACACTCTATAGCATGTCTTGCGTAACATTCTCCAGCACCTGCCTAAGTTCCTCTAGGCTCGTAGGAAGCGGGGAAATATAGACATATCCTTTCACATAGCGATACTGAAAAATCAAAAAGTGTCATGTCAGGTGAACATGGTGGTCATTTCAACAAAACATTGTCATTATCACTGGCACGTCCGATTCTTTTCCTGGTAGATTCTCATTGAGATAAATCTGCACAATCATCTTGGTTACTTTTTACATATTTTGTTAAAATCTCACATCATTTGAGCGAGGACTGGCTATACTATTAGACTAGAAAATGATGCAAATTTTGTGGGTATGCCCTGTATAAAATACTAGTAGTATTAGTCGTATTATTCTTTGTTACTTTCTTGCATGATAACGGCCGATTTTCTAATGCAAAAATGACATTAGTTAAATTGAATCATTTGACAATGTATAACGTCTTTCCTATTAACCCGATCACTCTGTAATGGGTCCTGTTTTACAAATATCCAAAAAGATTTTAAATAAGATGTACTTCAATTAGAATGAAATCGAAGAAAGGTTCGATAAATTTCTTCTTTCTTCGAAGAACTCTTTAGAAAGGAAATTAACGACTTACTGACAAGGTGAAACAAAATGATCAATTATTTATTAAATACATTATTCTTAATGCATATCCAATGTATGTTGTTTAACTAAAACAGCAATTTTATTTTGAACAAACTGATATATGGATGGAAAAATGTAATGGTTAATAATATAGCGATCCCTTCTATTATATGTATATGAATTGCATTCTTTTAATTTACATTTTATCCAATCATTTTGCCAAGTGACGCTGAAATAGTTCTTATTCGCCAGATATTTCTCTTTCACTTGTTCAATTACTTTTGCAACTCATTGATTGATAGTCGTTCTGTTTTTTTTTATTTCTCCACTTTATTTAAAAGGGATGTACTGATAGTCGTGTTGTTCATGGAGCTCAAGTGAGAAGAAATTCACTCACATCTCTCGTTTCATTATTTAAACAATCTAAATTTCCTGACCTGGCATCTTGGCTTCAGTCACTTTCCTATCACCGTGATGTAGCTTTCCTGTGCCTTTTTGATAGATACTTTTATGGTAATCGTTCACCTCGGTTGTTGATTTAGCACTAAATAAGGTAATAGCAGATAAGACGCAAGACATTTAATAGCGGAATCTTTTGACTTCGTAGAAGATACCTTAAACAAGATTAAATTATTTCAATTATATTTATTAATTGTATAATTTCTTTTCAATTATTGTAATTTGTCCTGACACTTATTTTCACTGTAATATTCAATGATTCTCTTTCTTTTTTGAAGCTGCAAATTTATATTCAAGTTATTCTACTGTGATGTGTTTCAGTTCTTTATTCTCAGGGGTCTCATTTTTCATTCATTTCCTCTTCTAATTATTTCTTCATCACTTGCTTTATTCAGACCTGGGGGTATTCTGTTTATTCATATTATAATTATTATGATAATGAACATAACAGTAATTATAGAATGAATTAACTTTTTCTTTTGTTTTCAGGTAAAACAAGTCATCACGATGTAATAACCCGAGCCCTGCGGTTATGGAAAGTAGGAAAGAGAGGAGAGGAAATTCTTTTTATGCGAATTCTTATCTTGCACATTTATAAAAAAAATACCATCTGATCGGGCATTAGACCTTTCTACCAAATATGTTATGGTGCACTTGCAACTTATCTAGTGATTCTTGACAACGTTAAATGAAAGGACTGAAATATTATCAATCTTGTCCTGGTTAAATGAAAGGACTGAAATGTTATCAATCTTGACCTGGTTAAATGAAAGGACTGAAATGTTATCAATCTTGTCCTGGTTAAATGAAAGGACTGAAATATTATCAATCTTGTCATGGTTAAATGAAAGGACTGAAATGTTATCAATCTTGTCCTGGTTAAATGAAAGGACTGAAATGTTATCAATCTTGTCCTGGTTAAATGAAAGGACTGAAATGTTATCAATCTTGACCTGGTTAAATGAAAGGACTGAAATGTTATCAATCTTGTCCTGGTTAAATGAAAGGACTGAAATGTTATCAATCTTGACCTGGTTAAATGAAAGGACTGAAATGTTATCAATCTTGTCCTGGTTAAATGAAAGGACTGAAATGTTATCAATCTTGTCCTGGTTAAATGAAAGGACTGAAATGTTATCAATCTTGACCTGGTTAAATGAAAGGACTGAAATGTTATCAATCTTGACCTGGTTAAATGAAAGGACTGAAATGTTATCAATCTTGTCCTGGTTAAATGAAAGGACTGAAATGTTATCAATCTTGTCCTGGTTAAATGAAAGGACTGAAATGTTATCAATCTTGACCTGGTTAAATGAAAGGACTGAAATGTTATCAATCTTGTCCTGGTTAAATGAAAGGACTGAAATGTTATCAATCTTGACCTGGTTAAATGAAAGGACTGAAATGTTATCAATCTTGTCCTGGTTAAATGAAAGGACTGAAATGTTATCAATCTTGTCCTGGTTAAATGAAAGGACTGAAATGTTATCAATCTTGACCTGGTTAAATGAAAGGACTGAAATGTTATCAATCTTGTCCTGGTTAAATGAAAGGACTGAAATGTTATCAATCTTGTCCTGGTTAAATGAAAGGACTGAAATGTTATCAATCTTGACCTGGTTAAATGAAAGGACTGAAATGTTATCAATCTTGACCTGGTTAAATGAAAGGACTGAAATGTTATCAATCTTGTCCTGGTTAAATGAAAGGACTGAAATGTTATCAATCTTGTCCTGGTTAAATGAAAGGACTGAAATGTTATCAATCTTGTCCTGGTTAAATGAAAGGACTGAAATGTTATCAATCTTGTCCTGGTTAAATGAAAGGACTGAAATGTTATCAATCTTGACCTGGTTAAATGAAAGGACTGAAATGTTATCAATCTTGTCCTGGTTAAATGAAAGGACTGAAATGTTATCAATCTTGTCCTGGTTAAATGAAAGGACTGAAATATTATCAATCTTGTCCTGGTTAAATGAAAGGACTGAAATGTTATCAATCTTGTCCTGGTTAAATGAAAGGACTGAAATGTTATCAATCTTGACCTGGTTAAATGAAAGGACTGAAATGTTATCAATCTTGTCCTGGTTAAATGAAAGGACTGAAATGTTATCAATCTTGTCCTGGTTAAATGAAAGGACTGAAATGTTATCAATCTTGACCTGGTTAAATGAAAGGACTGAAATGTTATCAATCTTGTCCTGGTTAAATGAAAGGACTGAAATGTTATCAATCTTGACCTGGTTAAATGAAAGGACTGAAATGTTATCAATCTTGTCCTGGTTAAATGAAAGGACTGAAATGTTATCAATCTTGACCTGGTTAAATGAAAGGACTGAAATGTTATCAATCTTGTCCTGGTTAAATGAAAGGACTGAAATGTTATCGATCTTGACCTGGTTAAATGAAAGGACTGAAATGTTATCAATCTTGTCCTGGTTAAATGAAAGGACTGAAATGTTATCAATCTTGACCTGGTTAAATGAAAGGACTGAAATGTTATCAATCTTGACCTGGTTAAATGAAAGGACTGAAATGTTATCAATCTTGTCCTGGTTAAATGAAAGGACTGAAATGTTATCAATCTTGACCTGGTTAAATGAAAGGACTGAAATGTTATTAATCTTGACCTGGTTAAATGAAAGGACTGAAATGTTATCAATCTTGACCTGGTTAAATGAAAGGACTGAAATGTTATCAATCTTGTCCTGGTTAAATGAAAGGACTGAAATGTTATCAATCTTGACCTGGTTAAATGAAAGGACTGAAATGTTATTAATCTTGACCTGGTTAAATGAAAGGACTGAAATGTTATCAATCTTGACCTGGTTAAATGAAAGGACTGAAATGTTATCAATCTTGTCCTGGTTAAATGAAAGGACTGAAATGTTATCAATCTTGACCTGGTTAAATGAAAGGACTGAAATGTTATTAATCTTGACCTGGTTAAATGAAAGGACTGAAATGTTATCAATCTTGACCTGGTTAAATGAAAGGACTGAAATGTTATTAATCTTGACCTGGTAAAAAGAAAGGACTGAAATGTTATCAATCTTGACCTGGTTAAATGAAAGGACTGAAATGTTATCAATCTTGTCCTGGTTAAATGAAAGGACTGAAATGTTATCAATCTTGACCTGGTTAAATGAAAGGACTGAAATGTTATTAATCTTGACCTGGTTAAATGAAAGGACTGAAATGTTATCAATCTTGTCCTGGTTAAATGAAAGGACTGAAATGTTATCAATCTTGACCTGGTTAAATGAAAGGACTGAAATGTTATCAATCTTGACCTGGTTAAATGAAAGGACTGAAATGTTATCAATCTTGTCCTGGTTAAATGAAAGGACTGAAATGTTATCAATCTTGACCTGGTTAAATGAAAGGACTGAAATGTTATTAATCTTGACCTGGTTAAATGAAAGGACTGAAATGTTATCAATCTTGTCCTGGTTAAATGAAAGGACTGAAATGTTATCAATCTTGACCTGGTTAAATGAAAGGACTGAAATGTTATCAATCTTGACCTGGTTAAATGAAAGGACTGAAATGTTATCAATCTTGTCCTGGTTAAATGAAAGGACTGAAATGTTATCAATCTTGACCTGGTTAAATGAAAGGACTGAAATGTTATTAATCTTGACCTGGTTAAATGAAAGGACTGAAATGTTATCAATCTTGACCTGGTTAAATGAAAGGACTGAAATGTTATCAATCTTGACCTGGTTAAATGAATGGACTGAAATGTTATCAATCTTGACCTGGTTAAATGAAAGGACTGAAATGTTATCAATCTTGACCTGGTTAAATGAAAGGACTGAAATGTTATTAATCTTGACCTGGTTAAATGAAAGGACTGAAATGTTATCAATCTTGTCCTGGTTAAATGAAAGGACTGAAATGTTATCAATCTTGACCTGGTTAAATGAAAGGACTGAAATGTTATCAATCTTGACCTGGTTAAATGAAAGGACTGAAATGTTATCAATCTTGTCCTGGTTAAATGAAAGGACTGAAATGTTATTAATCTTGACCTGGTTAAATGAAAGGACTGAAATGTTATCAATCTTGACCTGGTTAAATGAAAGGACTGAAATGTTATCAATCTTGACCTGGTTAAATGAAAGGACTGAAATGTTATCAATCTTGACCTTGTTTCTCAACTGCAGTTAAAATTTCTAACAGTTGTAATCTATCTTTTATCTTCTCTATAAATATTTACATGGCAAGTGTTCTAATGAGCTCTCCTCCTTGGTATTAGTTTTTAAACTGTTGTTTTATTCTCCTCCTCCTCCACAGACAAGGAATTGTACATATGGGGGACTAGTTAGAATTTTCATAGAAACAATGAGGTATTATGGTGGATATAGTAAGAATGGTAAGTAAGAATTTATTGTTTCGGTGCTAGGAATATTGTGGTATGTCTGGGTCAGTGTTTGTAGCTAGTTAAATTTAAAGAAGAAGACTGTCCTTTTCACCCATTCCCCATTTTAGGCCTTGTGTCACATTGTGTAAATATTTACAAATAAATATCGCTCTCTTGAATTTAAGCGTATACGAGATTTATAATTGGATGTCATTGTTTTTCGATGGAAATCGCAAAATGTAAAAATAAGTTCTTTTCTCGTATTTCTCGCTTAAAGAACTATTCCGCTTTCTACCCTTCTTGATATCGACGATCTTAAAAAATTTGAATGCATCGCCAATCACTATTTTTGAATACTGTTCTATTATTGTCTATTCTTCTTACTAAAGTTTACTTATTAAATTTCACTCTCATTATTCCATGGCATCTTAGCGGCATTATCGCCTTGTTTAGGGTGAATTGGTTTTTAAAGTGATACTTAACACGAACAGTGTTTATATTTTTCTTTGCACTGAGTAGAAAATGGTAAACATGCTGTGAAGAAATAATGCTTTTGATTGGTTTAGGCTGGTCAAAGAAGAGTGAAAATATGTCCATAATGAGAAGAAGTGTGACCCCTATTCTCCACATTCAAAAGAAAATATCGTTGGAGAAAATGAACCAAACTCGGGCCTAAAAATTGGATTTCCCCACTATAAAAAAGATTCTTTATATCAGTCATCTACAATTGGTTTCCTGGTTGAAACGCATATTACAAATATAGGGCCATCGATATTACAAACCAAACCGAGAAATGGTCTATTACTAAAATCAAAAAATCCCCTGAGACGACAACATTTGCTGATATCTTTGACATCCAGTAACAAGTAATTCCATTATAGAAATATATTCCAGAATACGAACCCCACTAGTATTTCCAGCAATGACATTATCGTCTCATGAATTGTATCACTTCAAAGTTTGACCTTTGAATATGATAGCAGTCAATAGTATCCAGGCTTTTACAAGGTTATTCCGGGAATTATATGGTTCTATCCTTTATATTAAAAATCAATTAGAAACAAATATATCATAAGCTGGTTGTTAATTTTTAACCTTTTTCAACAAAAGAAAAATAAGCGATACACATACATATTCAACACCGGATGCATAGCAGCAATTGGGTGCATCTGTTTGCGCAGTGTAGCTGTTATTGGTGCATAAATTTGAATCTAACTGCCGTGTTTGAATTACTAGTTGATTCTTGACGTTCCCTTTGAGCTCTCACATTTAGTGCAGTCATATCAGTCTTCTTCCAACTATGAGGTAACTAGAAGGAGACAGGCCGGTCCCTTTTGTGTTGAATGGAAACTAGGCTAGGAGAAGGAAAAATATGATTTTACACAGTCTTTATAGTGATGATCATGTTTACATACTGTGACTGTCTATTTCTCTCTCTCTCTCTCTCTGTCTGTCTGTCTCTGTCTCTCTGTCTCTGTCTCTCTCTCTCTATATATATATATATATATGAAAAATAAAAACCATGAAATCAACAGACAACTTGCCTTATCCAGATAAAGTCTCGAATAAAAATGCCAATACTTAAAAAAAGAAAGTGAAAAATGCCTAAACTAAACTTAATTACGCAGTAAATTGCTCGACGCCTATATTGCATAGACCGAGCAAAAAACGCTTAACAACGTTAAATAGTATGAAAGAATGACTCCTGTGAGCAAGAAACATCCATTCATAGTATATATATATATATATACACACACACACACACACACACACACACACACACACACACACACACATATATATATATATATATATATATATATATATATATATATATATATATATATATACATTATTCGGACTATTGTCCTCATCTTTGTCGCCATATTTATCACAAAGTTTCGGCCGTTGTACGCTCCGGCCTTCTTCAGGTGGTTTGAATTTCGAACTGAACCCTTTATTTCGCTCCCTGGGGTAGACTGTTCTAGTTCCACCTGCTATGTTTGATGAATATCAGTTATCAGTTATCTCCTGCTAATTTTCCCTCTGAAAGTTCTCCACTGCCTTAACCGGGTATTGAACTCACACTCTTTGGGTCCTGTCACTGGATCTAACCAACTCCTTTATCCACTGTGCTATGTGTCGGTGAGGACATCTGGGTATATCCCACGTTAAACCGGCCTTGTGCCGCATGATGCCCTCGTGGGGTGGGGTGACTAAATACTGTTCAGTCTGGAGTGAGGTCCGTCAGAAGTCCGTCAGAATTCTGTCATTCAGTCAGAGCGAGCGAGTCAGTCAGTCGAGTCAGAGGCAGTTCAAAACAGATTCGCGTTCAGACAATTACTACTAAACCTGATTGTTCATACTAACACTTTCTACTTCTCTGTATATATTCCTGTTTGTAATATATCTGGGTTATTCCATATCCGTATTCGAGTTCTTCTTTATTGGTTCTACCTTGGACTATCATCGTTGGTACAAGGAACCGGACCATAACACTAACACTTTCTACTTCTCTGTATATATTCCTGTTTGTAATATATCTGTGTTATTCCATATCCGTATTCGAGTTCTTCTTTATTTGGTTCTACCTTGGACTATCACCGTGGTACAAGGAATCGGACCATAACACACGCACACACACACACACACACACACACACACACACATATATATATATATATATATATATATATATATATACAATAATAATTATATTTGATGTTTGTAAATATTGTACGAGTTTAAATATCTTTATATCACAAATCACAAAAAAATCAGTCACGATTTTGGTGCTTTGAAAAATTTTTGTCAAATTGTAAACGATTAATTTAGACGTCAAAACAAAGCTTGGGTTAAATGTTTAGGTAGTTTGAATATGTTTGATTAAAATTATCGTACTTATGAAAATTGCGGTCTGAATTTATGCAAAATATGAAAATCACTTTTTACTTCAATAACCAGATAATAAAATCACCCACAATTGATTAACACCTATAATAGAATAAATAATACGCATATACGATAAGTCTTTGAATTATTTACATCTTAATACAGTGACCTTTTCTTCTCAATAACAGCCAACAAACTAGTATCCATTGGTTTTTAGATAAAAAAAACGATAAAAAGGGCTGTTGAAAATATAACTATCAGTGAAGGCTTTAAGACAGTTTCCTCGAGGGCCTGATGGATAAACTAAAGAATATATTTTATCTGAAACAGATGGACTTGTGGGTAAATGGAAGAAGCAATATAGCGACAATGTGTGGTGATATGAGCTCCAATTATCATTATTCAAATCCGATGATGAATTTAAACAGAACACTGCTAATGACTGCGATTTTATGGACAAAACTTTATGTAAATGGTACAAGTGCCAGCCTCACAGTTTCAAGATGAAGTGTGCATTTATGCTCAACGATTCTCGTTCACGTGTATCTAACGTTACCCGTGTGTTTTTAACATAAAATATTTACAGGAGAGAACATAAAGGAATGGACACCATTGGCCTGGTCTGAATCCGATCGAAAATCTATGGTTAATAGTGACGACGAAAATATATGAAGATGGCAAACAATATTACAGCAAAGCAGAACTATTGGCAGCAATTGCACTGTTGGAAATTAAACCTACTAAAGTAAAAAAAATAATACCAAAATCAATGGATAATAGATTGCTAGGTGTTATCAAGAAAGGTCACTATAAGGCGTAAATGCATCAAAGATTTATCATATGTTTGTTATATTAAAGGTGTTGTTCAATTGTGGATTAACTTAATTTACTATATAAGCAAAAATGAATTTTGGGTTTTGTCTGCTTAGTTTTTATAATATATCTAATAACTTCAATACGACATGTTAAACTTGTGTTGTTCTGAAATTTAAATAAATCGTTTAACATTTGACAAAATTTTTTAAAGAAAATTTTGAGATTTCTGTGATTTGCGTATATAATGTCAAACGAACTGTATATATGAAAATTATCGCCTACCAAAAATGATGTATGATTAACTCTCATATGGCCACTGAAACAGGGACGCATCGAGAAAGACACCCTAAATTCACTAAGTAACATAAACACCAATCTGGAGCCATCGAGTTTCCAGCCGCCATCTGTGGTGTATCACTATTCAAAAGAAGCCGGAAGGGATTTCTACAAGCGAGAAGTGCGATAGAAGAAAATATTAGTATAAAATTTACGGTTACATTTAGTCATTTCAATTGTAAAATGATGAGACTGTGCCGCCAAATCTAGTACTGCACTTCATAAAGTGTTGGTAATATAGAAGAAATTTCGTCAGAACAATTACTATGAAAGTATTTATAGAAAATGCGCAGGAAGGCTACATTACAGTGGTAGAAAATGGCTGAAAACGAAATGCCATGTCAGGACCAATAATATCACAGATTGTTTTTTGGATTTTATCAAGAATCCCTAAATATATAAAAGCCGCGCCAGCTGTGGCAGCAATATTCAAAGCATTACATATATATATATATATATATATATATATATATATATATATACAGTAGCGGCCATAATATAAGGAACGGAAACAACAAAGACACAAATATGTGTATTACTTAAAAAAGTAATACATGATTAGCAATGAAATTTTTACCGAATAAAGATTAGGGTGTAATGCATAAATATTATACAAAGTTACAAAAATTTACATAAGTCTTTTTTTAAATAAAGATTAAATGGAAGAAAGGAAATAAGCTACTGGACAAAAGTTAAAGAAAGATGTTAATAATTTGCATAAACTTTTAATTTACATTCTTAAAAAACTCGATTGAGCTTTTCAACAATAAGTAAAACTTCATTTATCATTAGGACTTTATTTTTAAGCAATATGGCAAATTCTACCCGCAAAACGCTCTCTTTTGAAGAAAAAAAACTCATCGCTATCAAGAAAAAAGTCAATTTCTGATATTGTCCATAGGTCTAAAAGTGTCGTTCATCGTGTAATTAGCAGGTATAAAACCGATAAAACGTTAGATGCAAAACCAAAAACCGGCAGACCTCCAAAAACATCGCAAAGAGAAGATCGAAGAATTGTTAGAATATCTACAAAAAACTGTTTTGAAACTGCTACATCAATTGCCCGTAAATTTAATGAAGAGAAGGATAATAAGATCTCAAGGAAAACGGTTGTCGCAGGTTAAAAAATGCAGGGTTGCATGCCCGTATTCCAGCTTCGAAGCCTCTCATTTTAAAGCGAAACCAAAGGGCACGCCTGGAGTATGCGAGAGAACATGTTGTTTGGACTGACGCACAATGGGATACAGTTCATTTCAGTGACGAGTCCAAGTTTACTATATTTGGTTCTGAGGGCAAAACTTACGTACGCCGTAGAACAGGTGAAAGACTGTCTTCTCAATCTGTCAAGAAAACCATTAAGTTTGGTGGCGACAGTGTGATGGTGTGGGGAATGATTTAATCTGCAGGAGTTGGCTCTATCATCCCCGTACATGGCAATATCAATGCTGAGATTTACAAAAGGATTCTTCCGCAGCATGTGGTACCAAGATTACACCATAATCTTTATGAATCTCCTATTTTCATGCAGGACAATGCACCTTGGCACAAGGCTCAGAAGGTTATGGCTTTATTTGAAGAAGAAGGAATCGCCCTAATGAAGTGGCCAGTCCAGAGCCCCGACCTGAATACAATAGAAAATGTTTGGAAGATAATTGGAGAAAAGGCTCAGAAAAGAAACCAGAAAAACCAGGATCACCTATGGGAGTTATTGAAAGACGAATGAGAGGGAATTACTGCTGATATTTGCAAGAAATTAATTAGATCATGTGGTCGACGATGCAGAGAAGTCATTAAAAATAAGGGGATGTTTACCAAATATTAAATTTTGTTGATATTTTGTTCACAATCAAGTATTAACAAGATCGTTCCTTAACTTTTGTCCAGTCGCTTATTTCCTTTGTTCCATTTAATCTTTAATTAAAAAAAAAAACTATTATGTAAATTTTTGTAACTTTGTGTAATATTGATGCATTAGACCCTAATCTTTATCCGGTAAAGATTTCATTGCTAATCATGCATTACTTTTTAAGTAATGCACATATTTGTGTCTTTGTTGTTTCCGTTCCTTATATTATGGCCGCTACTGTGTATATATATATATATATATATATATATATATATATATATATATATATATATATATATATATATATATTAGACCTCTGATGAACCTTATCAAGGCAAATGTAAGGATTTTTTCTTTGACAGTCGATTATGCATGGGTTTTCTTGGTAAACTTTGGATGAGAATTTTCATTGTCATGGAGATAGCGACGATTTTAGGTGGTAGTAGAAAGATGGTAATCATCCACAAATAATTTTCGCCAGAGAATATTTATATCTGTGTATATCGACCCTTAAGCATTTCTCTCGTGTATTGGCTTGAAATATAGATTCTTTTTCTGGATATAAAAAGTTAGGCATTTTTTAAAATTGTTAAGATTCTTGGAACACTGAACAATAGATCAGGGGAATAGAGTTGATGTGGTAAAATTTCATATCCCATGTTGGTGAGATTCTGCATTCCTAGCAACATATGGCCGTGTATTGACATAAAGCTGACTAATCAAGGCCAGCCGTATTTTCCTTAACTTGATTGCGCATTTTATTCAGTTGTTGTCAGTAAACTTCGGCAATGCGGCTCTGGTTAAATTCCAGAAATCTTTAGTAGATAACCCCAATGCCTGATCAGCAGACAGTCATAATAAGCTTCTGTTGTCGCAATTTTAATTTTGGAAAATGTTTGGGTCCTTCGTCATGATCCATTTCTGATAACAATAAATTATTTGATCAAGAAATGGATCATTCGAATATCGCATCTAACACACTTCAAAAGGTCAAACTTTGAAGTTCGTTGAGGTCACGTGGAATGTTTATATCGAGTTTTTTCCTCTTGTCAATTATTATTAACATCCAATATCCGAATCTTTTCTCTGCCACTTTGACGTAGATTTTGTTCGACTAGAGTTTTCAGATGTTGATTCTCAATTGCAAATGGGCGTCCAATATTATCTTAATCTTCAAGTCTAGTATCTCTACCGCTGGTTTCAAAAACCAGCACCGTACTATTTAATCGCAAGTGGATCCTTCGCCCTATGCACTGTTAATGTTGCAGCAGTTTTGGAAACATAACGACCAAGTTTGAACTCACGCAATAAAAGTAAACGCATCTCTTCTTTATTCACATTCAAGATGAGGTATATATAATTTTTAATATAATTCGGAAAGAGATTGATATAATTTTATATCAATCTCTTTCAGAATTATCTGAAAAACTATATAACCCTGGTCAAAATCTTAAGACCAGATACAAAAGGGTTAAAAAATATAAAATACTGTTACTTAAATCAAAATCTATTTGCGAAACATTTTTCGTTTAATTAGAAAATATAGTTTATCAACAAACAAGTGAAAATTTTAAGCTTTTAATTGATTAATTTAAACAAACATTGAAAAAAAGAATTTTTTTGTTAAGTCATAAAGATAAGACCATGTAAATAAAAATAGCAAAGACAGAACACATATCTCACAACGACAATTTAATTCTCTGTATATCCTCCATTTTTGTGAATTACTTCGAAAATTCGCTTTGGCATACTCATTATTAATTTCTGCATAAGGGTACTTGGGATGCTTGCTCAGGATGCATAAACTGCAGCATGAAGAGCATCCACTGTTTTAAATTGCGATCTACGTTTATGAACATCTTTTGCCATACATCTCCATTTCGATTGGCTTTCGATCTGGAGAGCATTGTCCTGTTGGAAAATCCACTTTTCTCAACATAGATCAGGGCCTTCAGTAATTAGCAATGTCTTTTTTAATATGTTTGTGTAACTGGCAGCTGTTTGACGGCCTTTTGCATCCAATAATTCAAGAGTTCTATTGTATGAAAATGAAGCCAAGACCATAATTGATCCACCTCCACTGTGTCGTGTTGAGAAAATTTCTTTTGGGCCATCTTTTGGGCCATCAAGATTTAATTTTTTCTTGTCTGAAAACAACACTTTCTTCCATTTATTCACATCACAAATTTGATAATCAGAAGGAAATCTTAAACGGGAGTTTTTATTACGAGGAAGAAGGCAAGAGCCTCTGCAGCCGCTTCACGTCCTTAAACCCTTTCTTATTTGAATGCTGTCGAATTGTTCGAGAGATGCATTCATCATCTGTATTCGCTTTTATCTGATTTGATGTTAGGCTTGAATTTCTAACTTCTCGCCTAATGCGTGTGTCTAGAGATGGTGAGATTTTTATTGGGGCGACCGCTTGATTCTTTAGAAACACACGCATCCGGATTTTTAATGAAGTTAGCAATGACAATTCTGCTACGGCCAATTTCATTTGCAATGGCTCGATGCGTAAGACTACGTCTTTGAAGTTCAACTATCCTGCCTTGTTCGAACTTGGTTAAAATTTTACCCTTAGCCCTTTTAAAATCTGAAATTTAATACTGGAGATGAGCTACGTAGATGTCTACACGCCTGAAGCTGACTAGTTCTAAAATTTTTGTCCAGTAATTTGTTTTTTTACAGATGGCCTTATCTTTATGACCAACCAAAAAATCATTTTTTCGATGATTGTTTAAATTAATCAATTAAAAGCTTAAATGTTTTACTTGTTTGTTGATAAACTACATTTTCTAATTAAATGTAAATGTTTCGCAGATATATTTTTATTAAAGTAACAGTATTTTATATTTTTTAACCTTTTTATATCTGGTCTTAAGATTTTGACCAGGGGTGTATAGTTTTTCAAATAATTCTGAAAGAGATTGATATAATATTAAGAAACAGGAAAGTTAAGTCATTAGAAAAAAAGTAATATATTTGTGTGAAAGTATTATAATATATTAACATTAAAAGATTGTTTCTAAAATCGGACATTATTTTCCGAACAACCTATTATTATTCATAGAAGTCAATCTGTTGATCAGAGTTACAATTTCAAAAGATCTTACGCTTGGTACTTTTCTTTATATCTGATGTGTCATGTTTTACTTAGCTTAAATAAGTAAAACATTGAATCTCTAAATGCCATATTGTGACACACGTTTGGACTTACCAAAAATTGGTCGATTTTATCAAGATTGAATCAGTAGGAACTCCTGAAAGGTCCGTAAGCGAAACTGTTCAGAAGCGTAGTTAATAAAACAATTCTCTCGGGAAATGTGTTTTTGTCTATTATTTCCAGGCGTTGGTCGATAACAAGTCAAATGATAGAAACTGAACTGTAAAAAAAGTGCCATAATAATCAATAATGTATTGTTATGTCTGGCAAAAAAGGGTTATTGAAATATTCACACGAATGCTTTGGCAGTATTTCTTTCTTTTTCCTAAGTAACTGAGTATTACCAAACCGTCTACATCTATTATATCATCACGAAATCTTGTGACACATTGAAATTAGATTAAGAAACAAAGAATGCAGAACAGTAGTAACCAGTTTTTGTTGTCAGCTGTGAAGATTTTCTCTAATGTAAATAGAATCTATTTTATTTTCCTCTTATTCTTCGTCTTTACTAATGAAACGAGTCAAACTTAACTTTCCGTCTCCTTATCCATAGTTTTTACTATTTTTTTGTTTTGTTGAATCGGCCCTTTCTTGCTTACGTTCAAAAGCGTCTGGATAGCATTTGTAGCGGAAAGGGGTTACCAATTGTAAAGGCATTATTTGGAAAGTTTAGATTATCACGTAAATGTGGAAGAATATTTAAGCTAGCCCAGAATGGCAAATCTTTATGTAGTGGTCAAAATTTGACGATAGACCTGGGCATTACGATACACTACATCTGGCAGCAAGGCCTTTGATCAGGAAATTAGAGGTTTTGAGGAGCGTGGAATCACCACCTAAATGCTGTTGTTTCCAGATCTACTCTGACTCGGGGTGGTAACGTCTGTTGCGGTCCCAGGTATGGGCAGTGAGTGAACCACGAAACAAAATAAAAAAAATTTAAGAAAGTACAAAATACATTACCAACAATACCTATTTATTGTAAAGTTTTAGTTGAAACCATAAAATTGCATTAAAGATATTTGGATTTCGGAACTAAATAATCCATATAGGTGTTGATATGCTGCTAAATAAAATCAACCAACTTGATGATGATTGTTTGAATCTCGAAGGCATAGAATCTTTAGATTTTAATATAGAACTGAAAATGCGGGAAAATTTCTAGTACTGTTTTTCTGGCTGAACATCACTTCCGCTCTCAGATCTCTTGGCTGGGTGTGGCTTCAGTAGACCCCCACGGAATGATTATCTGGCCGACCTGTTGACAGCAGTTCTTTCTATCTCGTGATCAGTTTCGCCTCCGGCATAAAACGGTGCTTACTATTATAACCTCATTTCTGAAATAAATCGAGTAAAAAGAAAATTGTCTGTCGTTCGTCTGTGATGCAGCGTAGGCGTCTTGACTGGGGAATTGCTGGTAGCTGACTAGAATCCAAAGCAGACACGCAACGAAATGAGAATAAATGAATTCAGTACAGATATCGATTTTTACATATAGTTATATACAGAACTAGGGGTAACATTGTCCAGGAAAAGAGTGAAAGATCTATTCTTCAAAATTTAATAACCTTCTTCAGTTAGTGAGAAAATGACAATGGTTGTGAGGAACTTGAAATAACTTTAGGGTAGCAGTTTGTTAAAGGAGTCCAGTTTGGGCCAGTGTTGTCTAAACTGGGATGTGTTTATTGTGTTGAATTGAGAGATATATCTATGTGAATGGAAATATATATCTATGAGATATTATCGTGATCGCATGAAGATTTTTTAGATTTTTTTTGTTAGCTTCCAGTCTGCATCCTATCGCATAGAACACTCTAAACTATTTCAGTTTCTAAAAAATCTTCATGCGATCACGATAATATCTCATAGATATATGAGTGTTCTATGCGATAGGATGTAGACTGGAAGCTAACAAACCTCCATCGAAATGGAAACGAGATACGTTTTCTCTCGACAACACTATGTGGTTGAATAGAGGAAAGGGTTTTGTGGATTTTTTTTGTTCTATATTGGTTTATACTACATACCAAATCAGGTGGTAGGACAAGTCTCTGAGCAAACGAGAAGGAATAATCCCCAAATATCTACAATTTACAACTAATACAATCAATTACAAAATACTGCGTTTTTTTTATGGAAAACTTTTATTGATTGAAAACGTCTTAATAAATCTCGAAAAAAGGCAAGTCTAAGCCAAAAACTAGCTTAGTACTTTTTTCAATGACGAGTTGCTTATATTTAAGTAAAAAAAAATAGCCTAAGAGATATTACGGCAATACATTAAGCGTAATTATGTAAAAAAAAAAAAAATGAAGGCCGCCCTAAGATAGAAATTCCGGTTTCGATGTATTCACATTTTTTTATGTTAAACAATGTTATTTATCACCTAAAATAATTGGAACATAATTTGAATGTTTTATATTTACAATCGTTTACGTGAGTTCGTCATTTTTACCTGTAATTTTATCATTTTACTCGTCCACGACTCTAGTGTTTATTCAACTCCGTACTTCGTTCATTAATGTTGGCGAGTGAATATGTGCCTTTGTGCCTTTTTCTCCAAAAGTGAATTCTTTTATTTCTCGTAGCGATGTAAGAATCTTTCCTCTTCTCTTCTCAGGCTCGATTGCGTATTTATATATTTACCTGCCATCCGATTTTTCTCAGCCGTGCACATCCCAGGCGCAGCTGGCCCGAAAACCTGTTCAAAGCTGCCATAAACATCTAGTCAATGCGTGGATCTGCACCTGGCGACTAGGAGTCAATCTTTAAGGTCAACTCGTCGATGCACGTGGCTACTTTGAAGCTCTGGCTTAATACCAACTGCAAACTCAATTTTGGTTGAGTCACATTACATACTCGCAAGTTTTTTGTTTTTTTTTTTTCTTTACGCAACGAATAAATACTTAAACACAAATAATTAACTGAAAAAATACTGACGACATTCATAATATTTGAGTTATATGTGCAGGGATTTTCGACAGGAAAAATACTGAAATCAGTTGGTTTTTACTTCACTTTTTATTAAACTCGTTTTTAACTATTCACATAATAGTGACAAAATGCGAAGCGTTACAAAATAAAAACATTTCGCGAATGAAACATTCAGTGACGAATTTCTAGAAAAAAAAATGATTTGTTATCTTAAAGAACAACCAAAATTGGTGTAACATTTTAATTATACATGATTTTTAAAAGCACTTTCCAAATAAAAAACGTTATCTTAATTTTCTACATTTTCATTTTCGCTGAAGTGAACAATAGTTACGATTCAATTTAAAGCTTTCGATGAAATATTTTCGAGAATATGAACGATGCTGTTTCATATATAGCTATTAATACACAGAGATAGAGATAAATAGGAATTAGGTTTTAACACAATGAGAGTGGGATAAAAAGAAAAATGAACTAAATGAAATAGATATATATTAGCACGATAGAGATAGAGGGATAGAGAGAAAGATGAACTAGAGAATATATATAAATATATATATAGTCACTGTCGGTCACTGGGCGTGTTTCCAAAAATAAATACGCTAAAAATCCACCTTCATGCGCCGACAGCTTAGTAGTAGAATATCCGCCTGATACCAATTCAGTCGGGTTTCGATCCTAGCTAGAGGCAACCGGATGTCTAGCCGCACTGATGAGCTGTGATACAGCGAAACAGTCTGTCTGTGGATGAAATTATATATATATATATATAAATAATACAAATAAATATACAGAAAGATGAAGTGGAAATAGATATTAACACACTGAATGAGAGAAAGATGAACCGATGAACCATAGGTTGGTTGGTTGATTTTGTTTAGCGGCATATCAACTTTTAGCTATTTTTAAATGCTGAACACAATTTTATGACTTCAACTAAATATATTTTGAACATAATTGTATGCCTTCAACTACAAATATGTATTTTTGGTTATTTTGTTTTTAAATGTATTGTTTGTCATTCCAATCTAAATATGTATTTCGCTTTTGGTTTGGGGGAAGAGGCTTCATTATTTGCCCATAGCTGGGAACCTAATACGTGCTACCACCACAGTCTAAAGTGAACTAGAAAGCAACAGCAATTAAGAGGTGATTACAGGTTCCTCAATACCTTTAATCTCCCAGTCTTGCTGCCAGATGTAGTTTATCATCATACCCAGGACTAATGAACCATAGCTGATTGATAGATAAATGAGCATAGACGCCCTAATCTCCTCCTAGTTTTGTACTATCACCTTTTATAACTATACGACATAGAAATATGTACGTTCTGGAATTGCGTAGACAAATTAATAGAATTTTAACTTGCTTTTTTTTTCTACAAATGTCAGCGGAATTACCAATATGAAAATGACAACATGAAATCAAGGAATTATTTTTTCTTACTATAACAACTGTCCGGTTCAAATAATGTACATTTCGCAATAGATTAAGCCAATTCACACCACATTGTCCACGAATAAACTTCTCTTCTAAAACTTCTTGCCTCTATCATAATTTTTTAATTGTAAAATTAGTAAATTTTCAATCTAAGGTCAATGCAGGTAGGATGACCATTGTAAAATTTTGTGACAGAAAGAACTGCGAAGACTAAAAAAGATGGCTACGGAGTTGAAGATATTGTACACTACACTTTCGTAAATGAAGGAAATATTTCTGAGAGTGCATTTTGAATAACGTACCGATCATTGTTCATTGTTTCCGTGATTGATGTGTTTCCGTAAGCTGCAAGATTCGTATATAAAAAGCTAGAGAGGGCAAAAATATTTACTATCAAAATAAGATACAGACATTTTATAGCCAAATTGATCTTAGAATACATACCTTAACTAGTGTTATCATGTGAGCAAAGAAAAATGAAAAACATATTATACACGAAATAAAACAACGAAGCAATATTGTAAGGTACTGCTGGAGCAGTTTTAGTTAGTATTAATAACGTTTTATTTTTAAAACGATACCTGACCTCAAAAACATCATCTCATGGAGTTTTGTTTTTATTTAAAGTACTGCTATTATTTTTTGAAGTGTTTTATACGAGGCGCCACCAGAAATTTCGGGGAAATTAAACCGTCAAAATAAGTTATTGTTTTGTTAGAAATACGTGTAATATTCCATTTTTATATATTCATTATATTATGCTCAACATCTGTTCACTTTAGTTATCATGTCTAGCCGAATAATTCAAAACATGTACGAGAATGGAGGGCAGGGAGTTGTTTGGACAATCCGGTTATACAGATCTTCATATTCCGGATTCTCTGTGAAAGATAAACCGTTCATTATAAGCAGATTAACTAAAAGGAAAAAAAAAACAATAAGGATCTATTTCATTCTATACCAATTCGTTTTCAAGTCAGTGCTTCTCAGACAGGAACCAATTACGTGTAAAATCTTTTAAAAAATCTCTAGTATTAGCGTTTGAGACAGGGTTTCAAGACATCGAATAATAGTTGAACCGGGTCTTTTTCTAAATTGCCGTTCATATTACTGTCGGCTAACACTGCAGATAAGCAAAAAAAGAAATTAAAAAGTATATTTTTGTAGAAAACCAAATGTAAGTTTTAATCAAGTTTGATTGTGCTGAACAGAAAGAAAAAACATGTTAGGATCTTAAGTAAAACTTATTTGGTATGTTATCTCTCCCCCCCTCTCTCTCTCTCTCTCTCTCTAAATATATATATATGTATATATATATATATATATATATATATATATATATATATATATATATATATATATATTATGTTGGTGCAAAAATAATGACGTAAGAATGTCGTTTTTTGACGTTAAAAAAACGTCAAAAAACGACATTATTACGTCATTATTTTTGCACCAACCTAATATATATATATATATATATATATATATATATATATATATACATACTGATGGAAAGTAAAATTACAACATTTTGAATGACAAAGCCAGCACAATCTGAATTTTTGCATCCCGAGATGAACGCGTGTTCTCTCAGCAAAATGACGTGTCTTGAACGCATATTGGGACTTAAGTCCCAATATGCGTTCAAGACACGTGGTCTTGCTGAACTCAAGCTGCAAGTCGAACTCAGGCATGCAATCCATTGCTAAAGATTCTAGAAAAATGGTCGGTTCCCTGTAGCGCTCTAGTAAGTACCTGACTCTTCGTGTTATCCTTTACATTTACAAGAGCAAGATTAAACCGAAAATGGAGTACTGTTGCAATACATGGGCAAGGACTGTGCAGTTTTCATTTCCCAGGCTTGACAGAATTCGAAAGCGTCTCTGCGTCCTTGCAGATGATAAATTATTATCTACCTTACAACTCCACCCCGACGAAACAACGCAAGCACCGCGCTCTATCGCTATTTCAAAGGAAAGAGTTCAGATGAACTACATTATTTACTTCCACCAGTTCTAACCTTCACGGCTAAAACCCGCCATGCCTTGCACATTGAAGCCACTCCCTCTTTGTGAGAAATAAGTTCCGCTCGAACAGCTTCTGCCAAAGAATCTCTTCTTTTTGGAACCGATTCCAAAGATGATGGTTTCCCTATCATTGCAATCTTAACATGTTTAAGTCCTCGTTAACCGTTATCTTACCCATATATTCCCATAAGCTGTACCTCTTAATCTGTAATCCTCTAACTTGTGTGACTCTGAGGCTTTATACAGGGGTAACAAGAGCGAGTAGATAATCCGATTCTGTGAGTTGTAGGCAGTTATTCTTGTTTGCTTTATTTGTTCAACTGTGTCGTCTACGCGGAGTCGGATTCTTGGTCTTTGAGAATCTGCTGATATTGGGAATGACGCGTTGTCGATGTGTTTTTCAAATTTAAGGCCCTTCATGCTACGCATATTCTAGCGAACCACTTATTTCTTTCATATTACTTTGTTGGTGACAATAGTTAAAGAAATATTTTAATTAAAGAAGGTAAGCTCTAATTCTTTGCCCAACGGAATAAAACTAAACCAGTTCAACAAAAAAAAAACAAAAAAAAAAAACACTTAAACCCCTCAACCTTTCTTTCTCCAACATTCGCGGTATTCGTACAAATTTCTACAGTATGGAATAGTATCTCTTCCAACATTATCTGAATATCCTACCTCTCTGCGAAATTAATCTTTACTCCGCAAGCCTACCCTGTGAATTCTCGATTACTGGATATCTTTCTGTCTTTAGGAAAGGCTCTAATGTCGACATGCATGGCCTAAGAGTTTATACCCGTGAACATCTCTCCCTGGCTAAGGAACTTTCTCTTGAATCTATCGTTCCCCTTCCCCTTGAAGGGTGATGCCATTGATTTATATCATCAGAAATACTAGCATGCAGCGGGGCCTAATATAAGGTCATCTCTCTACACCCGTCTGCAAATATGTTTGTTTTCGGTGATTTTAATGACCACCATGGAAGGTGGTTTAATCACTCTGTCACTGACCTCGCTGGCATCCAAACCCTGAAATTCACAATCCTTCACAAAAGTGGTAGACTTCCACAGGCGCTTCCTTAGTAATCCTGATATCATCGCTTCTTTTCTTGATGTCTTCTTTAACTATATCATTGACTCATGTCCTACTCTACAGTCCTGCCCACTTGGCAACCCTGATCCCACTAAGAATCTCCTACTAACAGTTTATCTTTCTGTTATCAATGAGAAGATTAGGATTCGTTCCGTGATTTCCTTCGTGACGTCCCTTTGAATGAAGTTTTTAACCATACTGTTAAAATGTGCGCCTCTGAGACGGCATTGAAAATTCCATTACAGTACAGGAATACCAGGTTTTCACCTTAATGCTCGGCGCTATAGCCCACAGGAATCCCTGCTTCCGGCTGTACCAGAGCGACATATCTGATTGCAACAGACGCCTCTTTGTTTCAGTAATGAGTGCAAACGTGTTCTCAAAGATGTGAAGTTACTATTTGCTAATAGAATTAAACAACGTATAGCCTCTCAGAAATGCTGTTCTAGAGATTATTGCAGCTATGCAAGTGTGTGTTGAACATCAGAAAATCCTCAATCGTTCCTCTGTTCAATTAATTTGAAATCCTGACATCTACTGCAGATAAGGTTGAATGCCTTATTCGGAACTTCTCTTCAAACTCCAAACATGACTCATCCGGATTACCCACACTTGATTTTCCCTTTAGAACGGAGGCTCTGTTGGGTGATATGCACTTAACCCAGTCACTGGTTTTCTGATATCATTTCCAAACTAGATCCCACAAGGCAAGTGGAGGTCACGGGATCCCGGTGGTGGTCCTAAAGAAACGTGCTCCAGAGATCGCTCTACTTCTATTCAAACTCTACAACAAATGCCTCAATGCTTTATGCTTTTCAGCTTGTTAGAATTCCTCCTCTGTAGTTCCTGTTTTTAAGAACTATGGAGAACTCCTCAAATTATCGCCTATTATTCGCTTACTGCTTTTCGGCAAGATAGAGTCTGGCCCGCTGGTCTTCTACGCAAACCTGTGTTACAATATTACAAGAGGATTGTTTCATTTAATCTAGTCGTTCCTATGAAATCGTGAAATTAATGTCATTTTGAACGGGCTCGCTACCAGATCCTTTCACCGGAATGCGGGTGTTCCTCAAGACTCTTTCCTGGGTCCTACGCTGTTTCTGATTTTTATCATCGGTCTTCCTGGTGACATCAGTTCCCTAGTAGGTAGTTATGTAGATGACACTACCATTTTCTCATGTCCCAATTCGTCATAGCTGATAAAGTAAATTTGACTGCTGCCCTTGAAAAGCACCTCAAATTAGTAGTTAACTGGTGCAGGAAATGTCTCATAAATTTTAAAGCCTCTAAACCAAATTTACTATCATTTAATCACCAAAGAGAAATTTTTCTGTCTGCCATCAGCATGGCTGAAACTAGACTCCTGGGGAGTGTCTCATTACGCCTTTTGACCTCACATTAAACACCTGACTTGAAGTGAAACGACTTCAGCGAATCAATAGCTGCATCTACTGAAAGAAATGTTGGGTCACTGTGTCGTGCCAGAAATTTTTCTCTTCAGAATACATCTTGTACATTTACAACTCTACAATTCGCCCGTGCATACAACTACCATATCTGGTCTGGTGCCCCTGCTATTTATCTGGAGTTTCTTGACAAAATCAATAGATCTGTAATGTAACTGATCCCGAGCAGGCATCTTAACTTTAGTCACTTTCCCGCCGACGTAAAGTGGCTTCCCATTGTCTTTTCTACAATTGTTTTCATGGTTACTGCTCTGACGAGATTTTCTACCTGGTGCCTCGACTAAATGAAATTAAGCGTGTTCCTAGATAGGCATCTAAGTTCCACCCTTTTACTGTTGAAATAGTAAAATATAATTGCCACTTCTACCCAATCAGTTTCTTTTCTCGTTTACTTGATTGCCTGATAATCTATAATCTACAGATATTTAAATACAACGTCAATCGCCAACTTCTATCTTCTTGAATCGCGTTAGTATTTTGTCATTTCCTCAATCAACCCTATATTTATTTTTTTTTCTCTCTCACATTCACTTCCTGTACCCGATCCCCTGCGTATAGTGACATTTCCGCCTTGCTTGGAGTGAAATGATTAAAAAAGAAGAGAAACAATGTTTTCGTAATTGATTGTCAATATATTCAAAACTGTTTTATTTTATACGTTTTAGGCAGAACTCGTAAGTCACTATGATTTTGGCCAGACGAAAAAAAAAAATCTTCTCATGGTCTTTTTCTCTGAACCTTTCAGCACTGCGCGCGCATACAATACACTAATAATGTGTCTACCTCAAATATCTTTCTGCTTCAATCAACCAATCATGTACTCTTACAAATGTAAATTCTTTGTGTCCATTAATTTTCGAATTCTGATTAGCAGAATTAAATATTTTCCGTTCATTTTGCATATATTTTGTTCAGCTGGGAGGAAACGACTACAATTAAAACATTAGCACGTCTCCAGACGGGAGGGGGAAAAATGAACGTTCATTTTTGAATGCCTTACAGACCAAACGAAATGGGCAACACTGCATTGAGTAAATCACGCTACAAGCGAGCCAATTAAGACAAAGCATTTTTACCAGCGAGTCTATGTTAATTTAAAGAGTGAAAAATAAAAACATATAGATCAAGACATTCAAGTATAGGATTAGTGTATACGGAATAAATTCCAATAACCAAAAATACTATTCTTAAGAGAGTGCTCAATGCAGAGTAGAGCAAATATAATTCATTCGAAAATTATAACATAAATATGTTATAATATCACAACAAAAATAGCTATTTTGTTTCAACACTTCTGGTGTCTTATCAAGTGATGGTGTTGAATGTAGAATAAAGAGTTTTAAAATGTTCAAATCAAATTAAATTAAAAGCATTAGTTCCATTTCATCCTCAAGCGAATTTTGGAGTCTTCGCTTGAGGATGAAATGAAACTAATGTTTTTAATTTAATTACAAAATTAAATTTAAAGTTTTTAGCTTCCATTTTTGAAACATGGTTATTAATGAAAGAAACCATATTTTGAATCATTTAATTTATAATATATATATATATATATATATATATATATATATATATATATATATATATATATATATGTGTGTGTATGTGTGTGTGTGTGTGTGTGTGTGTGATCCTAAATTTCCAGAAACCGTTCTATAAAGGCAGGTAATCTGCTTATTTTCTTTTCAATCTCAGAATGAAAAAAAAAACATAGTATCAAAAAGAATTAAACCATTTTGATAATTTAATAGAAGACATTTATTTATTGGGATATTTCCAGAATGAAATTCTGTCCCCATCATATTTCTGTTCAGAAGTAAGATGCTTTTTGACTTCATCAGTTGTGTTATGGTTTCTTAGTCACCTTCAAACTTAATCGATGCATTCCCAAACATACAATGGAAGACTTATCAAATTTATGACTAGAAGATTTGCTACATTTTCATCTTCAAACCGGTAGGGTGTGTGTATTTAGTAGAGTCTCACTAGGCGGACACACAAACGTAGTGTAATTAACATTTTATTTCGAACATCGTCTATTAATATACAAGATTATTTTTGGATAAACCAACAACCTGATCTCTTATTTGAAGAATCGGTTTCACACCAACCTGTAAGATGCCACTACTGTGTGTTTGCATATATATATATATATATATATATATATATATATATATATATATATATATATATATATATATATACAGAGAGAGAGAGGGGGCAGACAGACAGACAGAATATAGATATGAACAGAACAGAATATAGACAGAATACCAAAACAATTATTGTACGGTGAATTGAAAATGGGAAAAAACAGCAACAGAACCCAAAACTTCGTTACAAAGATTGCCTTAAAGAGTCACTATACAAGTGCAATATTGATCCGGATAAATTGGGAGACTTTTGCTGAAGATTGTGTTTCTTGAAGAGCTTCAAGTTCTTCCATAAGGCATCACAAAAATATGCAGAACTGAAGAGAGATGTTCGGAAGGGATTCCCGAATTGCCATGAGGTACCAACCTGGCCACGTGCCTAATGAAATCGGATATCACTGTCCAGGGCAGATCTGCTCAGTCACCAGAAATCTCACCAACACCAACAGTCATATGACGATTTCGTATTGGCATGCTTTGAATCCTCGACCTGCACTAGAGTGTGCAAGTCCAAGTCGGGACTGACAAGCCCATCTTCCACCACCCGGATATGATTTGACATGCCATATATGTAACAAGAAATGCAGATCGATGGCTTGGTATATGAGGCACTGTCGTTCACATAACAAATGAATACAGTGTTTTAGGAGGGACATGTCAGTGATGGTCCTATTCACTTTGTGAGTCGACAGCCACTATATATATATATATATATATATATATATATATATATATATATATATATATATGTATTATATATATATATATATATTATATATGTATATATATATATATATATATATATGTATATATATATATATATATATATATATATATATATATATATATTATAATTAAGTAATTAATCGAAGAAACCTCAACAGAATACAGAAAGCAGTGGACAGCTGTTTCGTCCTATATTTGGGACTCATCAGCAGTGAGAATTGAAAACCCGGACAGCAACGTTATCAGGCAAACGTCATACCAACTGTAACAACGGGCCTCGGTGATGAAGAGGTAGCGAATTAGACACGATATAGCGCCGCTGGATCACATATTCCGTGGTGGAACTCATTCGAGTTTCCCTTATCCATAGGACTGTGCCCCCACGAGCAACGACTACTATCCTCAAGCCACTCCATCCAGAGCATTAGAAGCCGGTTCAAGCAAGCATATACTAGTGATAGAATTTATTAGGAGGATTTGAGATAATTATAATTAAGTAATTCATTGAGTCTAGAAGAAAACTCAACGGAATGCAGAAAGCACTGGACGGCCACTTCGTCCTATATTTAGGACTCATCTGCATGTGCATCCACTACCAAGAATTGAAACCTGGACAGTTACGTTATCAGGCAAACGTCATACCAACGGACTCTGGTTAAGAAGAGGTAGCGGTATCCCGTAATTCATATGTAATTTATATATAGTTGATGAACAAATAAGATGCTTTCTTAGAAATCTCAATACTAAGCAAATAGTACATAATACTCATTCTACTAATCTCAAGCATATTAATCTCCTATATCATAATCAAATGCATACTAATTATTACCAAGATGAAAATATACTAAAAAAAATAGTAAATACTCATATATCTACAACAGATCCTACCAAAAAATTCATAATCATATACTATACTAAAATCTAGTATATCCAACTCAATTATTAGCAATGATTCTTCTCCCACGGTTAACCATTTGCAAAAAACCAACATAGTTTACAAATTCCAGTGCCCTTTGGGAGATTGTATCTCCAACGAATTAAATAATATTTATTTTGGACAAACTAGCTTTCACAACGCTTGACACTACATTTGAATGATAACTCTAACATTTAAGGCATTTAAAACAACATACCTAGCCGCATACACAGTTCCGTAAAATCCTTGTTGAAAACACAACTATACTTAAACATTAAAACAATAAACAAAAGCTAAAACTTCTTGAAGTTATGTACATAAAACAGTTGAAACCTAACCTGAACAAAATAAACTATGAAATCTCAACAAATATTCTTAAATGTCTGTAATTGGTAACAGAGGCCATCGATTTATACCAACGGCTTCCCATACTTAATACTTCTCGTTTTCACACTCGCGTGGTCATGTGTGACATCATGTGCTGTGGTGCGATTTTCGCTTCGAACGTCTTATATGCACGTGTTTGTTGTTGCTTGGAAACTGTTTTGTTGGTGTATTGCTTAATATATTGTAATGTAATTGTCATCTTTGATAATGGCTTATGTAAGCCGAAAGCTTAGAAAGGATTGAAAAATATGTATCAATATTGTGATTTTCTTTCTTTGTTTAATGATAATGTTAATAAGCTTATCAGACGATATGAAAAGAATTTACATAAAATAAATAGACAATACTTGTCTATATTATTTAATGAAACATGAATCCATATATATATATATATATATATATATATATATAGGTTAGCTACACGAGATATATTAGAATTGGTACCTGCATCACAATTATTATTGTTATCAACGTATTTTACTGTGGTGCGATTTAATAATTTTATCCAAATTGTTAGTACAACTATAGCTAACGTTTTGAGTATTCCGATTGAAAATTTGTCTTAATAGATTACTTTTAGGAAAATGCTTATCAATTGATTCAAAATACTTGTCTCCTAACATGGTACGAATTAATTTATTGAATGGAGTTGATCTTCCTGTTTCTATTTTTCCTAGAACAACCATTATGTTCTACAAACTTTATTTCAGAAGATCCTTATCTACTATCACTAAGAACTTTTTTATACACCGTTTTATGTTTCTCGAACTGATTTTTGTTAGAGGATCGTTGGTTAATACAACGTTGGTGATTAGAGTTAGGGTTGATATAAATCGGGTTAGCATTGTTTTCATATAACGGTGAAAATTATTAAGGACTAAATTTAAAGTTACATCTACGAAATCAACTTGTTTGATATTAGAATTTATCTTAATGTTAAGATGTAAAGATTTAAATACTCTATGAATTAATTTCCTAAGTTTATCCACTTTACTTCTAGTAGAGTTATTTGCTATGATATCATAGTAAATACCTCTATATTTTACGTTATTTATTTTTAAATTTTTAATGTAATATTTTGTATAGTTAATTTGTTTCTTTATATACCTAATATTTTTACTTTTTAAAGTGCCTGTGTAATTTTGTTAAATAATATGTTGGTTTCTTTCAAAACGCCAAACAAACTTAACAGATACATTGAATCTAAAATATTTTCTACTCTGTTGCAATCACATCCGGTAAAATTTGAATCTTTCTATATGACTTCTATCTCAATGTTAACGTTTTTTTTCATTGGCTGAATTGTTAACAACAACTTCTATTCACTTCCTTACTTCTTTTCTTTCTCCTTTTTCTTTTCCTTGTATTAATTAATTTTGGTATATTACACCTCTTCGTTTTTTCTCTTCCCTTCCTTTTTTTTCTTCCTTTTCTTGGGAGAAGGGATGATTTTTTTATGCTTTTTGTTTTCTTAACTCTTTCTATTTCTCCTTTTTTTCTTTTTCCTTTTATTGATTTCTTATCATTTTTTCTGCTTTAACCGTCATATATATTTTTTTTCCTTTTATGGAAATATTTATATATTTCTTTACTTTCCTTTTAAGCAACTTCTTCTAATGTCTTCCTAAATTTTTTAAAACGTAAAAAGAAGTGATGTCTCATTAGTAGCATTTTCAAATAAAATCGTTCATAACCATTTTTGTTCTCCACCTGATGAGATTGTTATAAGTTTAGGCATCGAAACAAATATGCATCTTTGTAGTGATAACTTGTTCGTATGTAACAATTGATAATATATATGTATAAACGAATGTAATGAGAACGAAAATAATATATAAATTCTAATGTTCACAGCATTAATTTAATAGAGGGCTCAATACCGATAGTTGAGCAATAATTATTTATTATAATTTTTTTCATATAGACAAAAACATTTACTTACTACAAAGATACAACTTCGTTTCGGTGTATTTAGTTGCACCTCGACTGGTGAGAAGCAAAATGGTTATGAACAACCAATTTTGTTTCAGTCTATATGAAAAAATTATATATATATATATAAACGGTACTTTTAGGTATTATTTCATATATATATATATATATATATATATATATATATATATATATATATATATATATAAACGATACTTTTAGGTATTATTTCATTAAAATTCATCTCCAATTCAACGTACAAGGGATTTCCGTTTCATCTTTTATTCTATTTTTAATATCCGAATTGTATATAAACTATACAAATTTCTTGTTTTTTTTTCGATTTACACTTTCTCTCTCTCTGTCACACACACACGCGCACACACACACGCGCGCGCCCCCACACACACACACACACACACACATATATATATATATATATATATATATATATGGTGGAGTCTCCCGTCGTATTCGACGTATGAGGGTCAACCAGATCAGTCACTAGGAACCGACAGCCCGACAATATGTTTTGATTATAGTGTTGAATTGTGCAGAACCAACCACACTTCTTAAAGGGCCGTGTACAGAGACCTGGTGCACAACAGAGTTATCCTTCTCCTAGACCAGTTGCCATCCAAGGATATAGAATCCAGTCTGCCCTGGTATTTACCCATATCTGGAGGGAGAAGTAGAGAATTCATATCTTTCCATTCGAACTCGACTCTCCGATTCCTCAATCCGAGCCTCATATATATATATATATATATATATATATATATATATATATATATATATATATATATATATACTGTTATCAAATACAAGGCAAAAGGGCCACTCAAGGTAAAGGGTTACTGTGTGGATTTGTATCAGCATAAGAAAGGGCAACATAACAGGATAAATAGACGGCTAATTTAAGACTTGAAGAGGTCAAGATTTAATTAACGAATAAAATGTTTAAAAGATTTTAGAAGGTACCAGAGACCCACGATAGGCGAACTTATCTACAAGGTATATCACCTGAAGAAGGCCGAAACGTCATGAATAAGACAAAGATGAAGACAACAGCCCGTACAATGTAAATAGTGTAAATAGTTACAATACCTCATCTCAGAAATATAGCCAGATGTAATCTGCCAATTGCACATATTTTTATTAAAACTGTTTTATTGCCTGGGGCGAAAATGCACCGTTGCGACAACTCAGAGAATTCACACAAAAGGTCAAAGTTGAGAACTGGTTAACGGGCGAGTGAAATCTCTCGTATTACACAAAAGTAGACTTTCAAAAGACGAAAACCAAAAAATTGTGTTTGATTATTTGGACAGATTTTACGAAGTGACTCAGACCAAAAACATTTCAGCGCCCCGTCGTAGATAAAATTCTAAACTTAAACCGTTTAGGATGTTTAATTAAAAGGATACTTACAAAATATGTCACAATGTCTTGAAAACTGCTTCAATCTACGCAATTTAACACATATGTATAAGCATGTACATAGACATTCATTCATTGATACATATAGAAATTTTGCACTGATTTTGAAAGAGACAATTAGTTGCATGAAGAGATTACATTTTATAATCCAATCAAAATCTAATTCCCCCATCCAGTAACTTAAAAAAAGTGAAATTTTTCTTTCGTAGATATTTTCTGATTTTATGTTACGTGACATTTTAAAAGTATATTATTTATTTGATTACCTTTTCTTAACGTTACGCTGATTATAGCTCTTGTTCTCTAATGAAGTATTTGCCTTTCTTCCATCTACATTGAAATGCTGTTTCCCTGTCTATTATTTAAAAACATCTTGATTTGAAGGAATAGTAGATAGTATCTCCTTCAACCAAACTTCTTATTTATTCAGATATAAATATATCACGCATACATATGTGTGGATGTAGAATTACATATAAAAAGCAAAATAATTAAATTTATGAAAAATGTTTCATAGAATTTTGGAAAAATTCACTTCAATATTATTTACTTATTTGCTTGAAAGTTTTCTACTTATAGGTATATTTGAAAAGGATCTGCTCAATCAAACATTCTAAGGAAGTCTCCTGATGTATTTTTTTCTTTGAAAATTTCGTCTACATATCATGAAGATATAGTGTTTTGTTATTCGTTGATAAACACCACGGATTTTTAAAAATGCGTTTATTTATTATACTAGAATTTTTTGCACTATGACGTGTGTTGAAATTCTCACAATATTTAGTATTGTTGAAGTTATGGCTAAAATTTTTTATCGAAATTTACAAACTCTAATTTCCATATTCTGTTTATATTTATACTGCTACTACTGTGCATTATATTTTACCAGAAGGAAACAGAAATAAAAACTTAAAGAAAATATATGCAACAAATAATATTGAATTTTTATTAAATAAGTATTTGTTATTTTAATCATTAAACTGTTTTTAAATTAGTGTTAATATTTTCTATTTTAAATAAGAAATCTTTTAATTTTTCATCCAAAAATTAATTAAAATTTGTTGTATTCAGCTATGCACCCCTAGTAAAACCAACTGTACTTTGTGACCCCTTACTTGTTTGCAATTCTCACCAAAATTGGTCGTTATCGGTCAATGGATGGCTGTTTCAGAGGGTGTGATTGACGGACTAACGGAATCTCAGAATTTTATATATATATATATATATATATATATATATATATATATATATATATATATATATATATATATATATATATATATATATATATATATATATATATATATATATATATATATTCAATTAAAAGGGCAATTATAATTTATAAATCATTCATACAAAAACAAATATAGAGGTTAATGATTTAAATGGCGAGAATACATCTTCGCAAACAATATAAGATACACCAACCCTGTATAGTGATTTTCCAAGCCCGGCTTAGATGTGGCACAAGCCCGAAAGTATGGGGCACCCAATGAGGATCGAACTCACTACTCAGTAGTAATTGATCTAGCAAGACAAGCTTTCTAACCATTACACCACGTCGAGGCGCCCAACCCCAAACCTGTATATGAATGATGTGATCCCTGTTTATAAATTCCAGCTGCATAAGATCTTTTTAATTTTTTACAAGCTTCCTACAGACATCCTCAGGTATGGAAATAGATTTTTTTCTTGTTTTTACAAAAACAAGAACAAAATCTATTTCCATACCTGAGGATGTCTGTAGAAACCGACGAAAGCTTGAAAAAAATTATACGGGTTCTACGGGCATTTTTTGGCCGAGCCTACGGGCTCGGGAAACCCACGTTAAACTCGGCCTTGTGCCACATGCAACCCTCGTGGGTGGGTGGCTAGATATCTCGGTTCTCGGCTTCAAGGTCGAACTCTCTGCTTCTGGGCAGATAGTTCGACCCGGACGAGGCTCCGCCGAAGGGCAGAGTCTCGTTCGGGGAGTTTGACCAACCCGATCCCGTTTATACGGGTTATACGGGCATTTTTTGGCCGAGCCTACGGTCTCAGGAAACCCACGTTAAACTCGGCCTTGTGCAACATGCAACCCTCGTCAGGGTGGGGGGTAGATACCGAATCGAGTCGAGCCGATAGTAGTTCACTCCAAACCAGACTGACAGTCATACTAACAACTTTCACATCTTGTATTATTTTTGCGTGTAATATACCTTCGTTATTTCTACTCTTGTGTTCTTGTTGTTCTTCCTTGGTCCTAACCTGGACCATAATATATATATATATATATATATATATATATATATATATATATATATATATATATATATATATATATATATATATATATATATTCTCAATATTATAACTAACAATTTCTCCGCCGAAATTACAATACCACGGTATGCGAATTCTGAGGTCTACTTGGGAATATCTATGATGCGCAAACAGGAAATTCGTACATAGGATATAGAAAATTTACACGACTACGAACGTTAACCTACCACCTCACTAATTATAGATCAATGTACGGGTATCATCAATAAAAATCTACAGGTCGTCAATAACATATCAGCTAACAAAATCTTAAAATCACAAATGAAAAAATCTACCAATGTTCCCTTGTACATAAAAAAGGAAATATAATTGTATGAATTTTTCTTGGTTCTGATGGAACAGTTATCTGTGGAAATCTCTTGCCTAAGCACATACACACACACATAATTACATACTTATGTATGGGAATAATGATCTTTTATACAAATTTCTGATCTACCAATTACGTGATAGAAATTTAATAAATACAGGCATTTCATGTTATGGCGACCTACTGATTTTTATTTCATTCCTTAGTAGTGAAAAGAAAAGTACTTTAAATGCCTTTGAACACGGCATCATGTTGGTGCCAGACGGGCGGGCCTGAGTATTTCAAAACAGTATAGGCTTACTAAGAGGTTCACAGAGAATGGCGAGAAAAAGAGAAAAAACCAAAGAGAATCAGTTGTTTACCTAGTTGATGAAAAGGTTCAAAGAAAAATAGTTGACATGTTTGTCGCTGATAAAAAAGTAACATTAGCTCAAATCACCACTCCTTACAACAGAGATATACATAAAAGCATATCATAGCGCACTACACATCTTGAATTAAATGGGCTTGACAGCAGACTGTCATGCTCCATGCCACTTCTGTCAGGTGAAGAAAAGAAACTGAGGCTACAATTCACTAAGGACTAAAACAAATGGGTAATCACGAGTCCCATAATCCATTGGGTTTTTTACAGGCACATCATGTATTGCAGCATAACAGATCTCTACCGGGCTGGTTGGTATTTAGTTTTTCTTCTAGTTGCCAACCAAGCCTATAGGATCCAGTTTGCCCTACTATTTAACAATAGTTGAGGGAGGAGTGAGAAAAGATTAATATATATCTTTCCCAAGGATATTAGCAAGTAATATGAACTTGACTGAAATTCAAACTGTTCTCCGCCTCCTAAATCCGAGCTATTACCATTAACGCTGCTTGCTTTGAGGTATCGAGATTCTTTCTGCGATATTAGGCTGGTAAATTCGGGATTTGTTGTAGATACTATGAATTCAACCTGACTTATATTAATGTTTCGAACTGATAATGGTGATTGTAAAATGGTATGAGAAATCATTCATTACAATGCCTGCTACCAAAAAAGATTGTTTAAATGCTACATCCTACTTAGGTATTAGGACTGACAACGGGGCAAGACACCGTCCAAAATCAAAAATAGTGCCAGATTGGTTTGTGGAAACAACCATCTTCTTTGTTATAATGGTCTCTATATTTAGCAAATCTCAAACCTTTGGTATGTGGTGGAAAAAGACTAATACTAGATGTGCAGCCAACCAATCTAGAATTACGGAATTGTTAACAAGAGTGAACCAAAGATTGATTACAGAATAAACGCGAACCCAGGTAAAGAAAGAAAATAAGGAAAATGGAAATAAACATTGTCAGTTTCACGCCTTAATCACTCTGTCTGTCTGTCTGTTTCTCTCCATCCATCTAATATATATATATATATATATATATAATAATTTAATTAAAAATATGATTCCAACTCGCTACATAAGAGGTCTCATGTTTCAAAACAAGAGCCGAAAACTTCAAAATAATATTTGAATTAACTTGAGTTAAAGTAGGCTCTGTTCCATCTTCAAGCGAAATTTTTTTTGGGAATGACTTATTTCTGATATTTACGAATTTTAATAGTATGGTCAGAATTGAAATCAAAAATTTCCATGGTAACATCAAGGGCGGATTGTTTAGAATCGGCAAGGGTGGGGTGTTAATAATTTGTATCAGTATAGAGTAACTTTCATAGATGCCGGGTCAGGGTAGGGTGGGGGTAGCTAAATTTACGACGGAGGAAGTTTTCGCATAATCTGGCTTGAGCGTCTACCGAGATTTATTTATTTATTTTTATTTTATTATATCTCTTTATGAAAGGGATTTGTGTATATAAAAAGGCAGTAACGTTTGTTATTTGACGACTTCATAAAGGGTTATCAGTTTTTGTAGGGTATTAAAACTATGTATATGGGCTATGGATTTTAAAATTTATTTTATTGTATGCGTGTTTTTAGCTAGTTATTCAGAGCGTAAGTTCGGTTGTGTCGGCAGAAAACCGTTAATTCTTGCCTGTTGTTTAATAGGCTTTTATTGTTTAGAAGCTTAATAATTTCTCAGGGAGGCGCAAAGGGCATGGGTCATCCCAAGTTTTGCAAGTTCTAGTCCTGTTAATGATTTTCCATTTTACTTTAGGTGTCCTATTTTTTTCTTTCAGGTGCCAAAAATATTTAGATAGAGAGGTCTGATGTCTAAAGTTTATGTTGTTGAAGGAGCATTTATGCTGCCTCCATCTGGTTTTAAAGGCATTTTTCGTGGACCCAATGTATATCATATTATTGTTAGGGTTCTCCGTGGATGATATAGTGCATTGGTATACCACAGATTTGATGCAGCACTTATTTTCTAATGGGCAGTCTACCGGGTTTCTAAAATCGCATAATTTTTCCCTATCATTATCTGATTTAAGTGTAGAGTTATTAAAACTATTCAGGTAAGGATTTTATTATTGTGTCTTCTTATTATACCTTCTAGATTTTCAGTGCAGCTGTAACTCAATTTTAGTGTGTTCTTATTGAATATATTACTAAGCCTACTTTTATATTTATGCTCTACTTTCGTATCGAGCACTATTTTTTAAAAATAATAACAAAAATACTAAGGAACTTTGGATTATTTACCAAACCAGTTTCTTTCCTATTTTCTACAATATTTTCACACACACACACACACACACACACACACATATATATATATATATATATATATATATATATATATATAAGTCTACCATTTGTCCATGCAGTAAATATTGCTGCCACGTATGACCTGCTACTTCTGCTATATATTAGTGATCCTTGATAAAATCCAGAGAATAATCTGCAATATTATTCGTACCAACCTAGCATCTCAGCTTCAGTTATTTTTACATCACCGTAATTAAGCTTTCCTGTGCTTTTCAAGATAATCGTTTTGATATACTGTCCTGCATGACACCTAAACTCTAGGAATTTACGCGCAGTACGAGATTAGCAATAACTTCTCGTTCTACATTCGAAATAATTAGCTATAACCGTAAATTCTATGACAGAAGTTTCTTTTCTCGCACCTACTGCCTGTGAAACACTTCCGACTTCTTGCTAACAAATAAGATTGATAGTCAAAATTTAAATATAATATTAAACGTTATTTTTGTCTTTTTAATTGCTGTTATTTTATTGTTCTCATCCCTTAATAATGCTTTTTTTTCTTTTATGTTCTTTCTCACCGCGTCTTAGTGGCTTTGTTACCTTGTATTGGGTGAAATGATTATAAAAATATAATTTAAATAAGGCGTATCTAGGCAACAAGAATTCTGTGTGTGTATGTGCGTGTGTGTGCGTGTGTGTGTGTGTGTGTGTGTGCATATAATGTATATAAATATTGTTGGATGATGGAAGAAATTCGAGAGACAAACAAAAATAATAATATTGATAAGACTAATAATATTTATTAGCAATGATTTTGATCAAGTGAATGCATGATGAGACTGATGTTAAAAATAGAAATTTACGGACACGTCTGTGTACTTTCTTAACGACACGAGAAATGAAAAAGTAAGTTGGGTCGTTTTATGGCTGATGGTGGGGATTTTATATATACAATATATTACAGCATATCTCCGAATCCTGACCAGGAAGAAAAGTAAGAACATATAAATCAACACAGGCAAAAATTCGTTTAAATCAATTGTATTAAATTAAATAAACAAGGTCTGTCTGATTATTTTGTTTTGCCTTTTTCCATTTTTCAATTATATTCTTGGACATCATGATCAAAATAAGAGATAGACATTCCGGAGTGATTTTTTCATTTTTTTTTTTTTTTTTTTTTTCGAAATTTTCAGCCATCTCTCTTATTAAGAATAAAATGTTATGAATATCAAAGACAAGATTTTGTTACATTCTGAAATAGGATAGATGCAGCTTTAGACATAGACAGACACACAAACAAGCACAGACATACACACACAGGCATACACATACACACACAGGCATACACACACACATACGCACACACACAATCTCAACCTATAAATGAGGTAGTGCTAAAATGTTATCATGCCGAACCACTTCTTAAAATCTTACCAAAAAGGCGCAAAGTCTCCTAGGTGAGAATAATACATACATTCATAATCACACACACACACATATATATGTATATATGTGTGTGTGTGTGTGTGTTTGTGCGCGCGTTTTTACAAATATACATGTTATGACCTCCTGTTTGCTATGATATTCAAAAGAAATTGTGCATAAATATTTTATCTAATTTTCATTTAATGTTTACTTCTTTATTTCCACAATAAGTTGATTATCTCTAAGCAGCTTACATTTTTTCAAAATGAACACAGATTATTTAATAATTTTTTTAACAATTATATTCGTATGCTGGCACACATCTCCAAGCCCTACGTTGTTTGGGTGCCACATATCTTGTTTTTTGGGGGAGTTTTTTGTTTCATTGTAGTCGTTCAATAGATCATCTGTAAAAATGCACTATTCAGAGTCCTATCATTCAGTTTCAGTCTCTCTCTCTCTCTCTTTCTCTCTCACACACACACACATATGCGCAAATCTATCTAATATATGTAACATGCGTGCGTGCATTATGTATATGTGTGTGTGTTTATCTATATACACGTTCTATCTGTATATGTGTCTATATATGTATGTATGTATGTATGGTATGTCTAATTATGTATGTATATATATAATTCTCGAGTCTTGAAGAAACCTCAACAGAATGCAGAAAACACTGGACTCATCAGAAGTGCGCATCCACTACCGAGAATTGAAACCCGGACAGTTACGGTATGAGTAAAAAGAGAAACTCGGATGTATTCCACCACGGAATATGTGATCGAGCTGCGTTATATCAAGTCTGATTCGCTACCTGTTCGTTACAGATACCCGTTGGAACAGTTAGTATGACGTTTACCTGATAACGTAACTGTCCGGGTTTCAATTCTCGGTAGTAGATGCGCACTGCTGATGAGACCCAAATATAGGACGGAACAGCAGTCCGGTGCTTCTGCTTTCGTTGAGGTTTCTTCTAGACTCCCTGAATTACTTTATTGTAATTATCTCAAATCTTCCCAATTACTAAACTTGTATATGTATCTTTTTATGTATGCCTATTTCCATGCTCGTCTCTGTATCCATCAAGATAGATAGATGAAAAATTTTCTGACAGCCAAATTCCTGTTGGTAGATATAGGGTCTTCCAACAGCTGCCCTTTTGACCCAGGGCAGCATTACCTCCTCAAAACACTCGATGTAGGCCTCCCCGTTGAGTCTAAGGCTCTCACCCACAAACTCGGGACTTTTCTTTTCTGAAGCCTCTGCACTTTCCTCACACTGAAAGCCAAACACTCCAAATTGTTCGTATTTGAGTTTCCTGCGCTAGTGCCAAGCAGTAGAGTATGCAGTTTCCAAATTTCTGGCGGAGTGAATTGCGTCATGGGGCTCATTTTCTCATAAACGGAGTCCAACTAACGCTAATATATCGTACAGTTGACCAAATCAAAAACGACCAACACGCATGCGCGAAATTAAAAATATGAAATGGCAGCAATAATACCCATCGCACCCGATATATATATATATATATATATATATATATATATATATATATATGTGTGTGTGTGTGTGTGTGTGTGTGTGTGTGTGCGTGTGCATATATGTGTGTGTATAATAAAATATAGTTATAAGGTATACTATATTTATGGTGTAAAGTACTGAATATCAGAAATAGAAGATATGGAAATATAAAAGTGGACATTGAATTCAACACACAGTGGCGACAGTTTGTTTCATGTTATACAAATTTCTGAACAGACGTGACGATTGCGTGTGCGTTTAGCATAAAACAGACTGTCGCTTATGTGTCCTCTTATACACGCACACACAGACACTCACAAATACACATATATATATATATTCTCACTATTATAACTAACAATTTCTCCGCAAAAACTACAATACCACAAAACGGTATGCGAATTCTGAGGTCTACTTGGGAAATACAATATCTATGATGTGCAAACATGAAATTAAGTAATTCTCGAGTCTAGAAGAAAACTCAACTGAATGCAGAATCAGTCGAGCAGCCCTATATCGAAACTGATTTGCTACCTTTTCGTTACCGAGGCCCGTTTGAAGAGTCGGTATGACGTTTGACTGTTAACGTAACTGAGCACTGCTGATGAGTCCCAAATATATGTCGAAACGGCCGTTCAGTGCTTTCTGCATTCTGCATTCTGCTGAGGTTTCTTCTAGACTCGATGATTTATAATTACCTCAAATCCTCCTAATTTCTATCACTTGTATATATATGTATATATATATATATATATATATATATATATATGTGTGTGTGTGTGTGTGCATCTACGCTGGTCTCTCTATCCATCTAGATAGATGAAAAGATGGTTATATGCATTTTCAGAGACCAGATGAGAAAATCAATTTGATGAAGTTGTGATTAGGAGTACTTTAATTTCCTTTTCTCAAACTAATTAGACGTTGCTATTGACTTTTGCCATGTTACTCGTGTGACGCTATTGTAAATCAAGTTTTCGAACTTATAAAAATATCTAGAAAATCTCTCGTAATTTCCTATGATATAATCGATGATTATCTTCTTTCATGTTTGGTGAAAATGGCGGATCATTTTTGCTTCCAGTATCTGCAAGCAACGTTCAACCTGAGATTAATTTCAAGAAGTCGAAATCAACAAAAAAGACCCAAAGTGTGGGCGTATTAATCAACACTATATGTTGACAGCCAGTTTCACTCTTTGATGCGCTTTGCAGACCAGTTTAATAGTTTATAATGTACTATTTTATCTTGGCGGATTAAGATGGTTAGAGGAAATATTCCATATGTTATCACGAATTTGATTTTAACTTGCTTCAACTTAACTATAGGTGTATGTCGCCCTGGGAATTAATACATTGTGCATCTCTGTTCATGAGCAAGAATATTAAGAGAGAATCATGAGCTGGTGTCAAGAGATTGAATGAGTTTATTTTTTTATGTGATGGACGAGGCAGCCAAAAACTATCTGAGAGACATCTAAATATATAGGAACACCGGAAAATCAAAGGCCGTTTCAGTGCACCGGATAGCCGACATGAATTTATTCATAACTGGGTCTCACTGCTTATGCTTTGTTTTTATTTGCAACTATCACCATATATTTGGCTATGGTGCATGCGCCTGGTATACTCATATTAGAGCGGGTCTCAGACTGTGTAGATTGGGTTTCGCCTATTTGAATCGCAGCGTCACTTTGTTGGTATATTGTTTTACAAGCAGTAATAATAATAATGATGATGATGGAAAATAAATTATGGGGTTTTCGTTAGTCTTGCGACTGTGTATAGTATAAGTGTAATGGGCTACAGTGGCCATCACATTGATGCATCTGTTCTTCAAAAGCAAACGTGGGAAAGAGAAAAGTGTAAATAAAATCATATCTAAAAACACACGCTCCAAACATGAAAAGAATGTAAGTGCCCAAAGACCAAGGAGCACACCACAGATAAGCACACTGTTTGCAAATGCTTAGACAAAACGCAGATCTATTCTTTGATGGACACAAGCACAAATGTAATCCCAAGTTCATATATAGAAAATAAAGAATAACTGACAGACATATAAAGTAGCATACATAATCATATGTACAGACACATTTACACCAAATAGTGAAAAACTATATAAATACGTATACATGAATACACAGTAAGTATATCGCCACGAAACAGCAGAAAAAAAAATAACGCAGACACACACAATTACATAGCCATCCACATTTTGCGCAGGCTTCATTTTTAGCATGGCTGTTAAACGTGTCCAAAACCAGATGAATATCCCTGAACAAGGTGCGTATAATGTTTATGGAGTTTAGCGCATGCATATTGAATATCTGCAAATAATTCGGGAATGTAAAATCTTCTACCGGAAAAGAATAAATGAAAGACAAACACAAGCGAGAAATATGGGCACTGCCTTATCTCACCCGGCTTGTCTTAGCCAAAAGGTCCGGTAAGCTGAGATTACGTACAAGTGGTAGCGAGGCAGCGAAACTAGAAGCCTTGAAAGAAAAGAAAAGTATTTTGAAAGTAAGAAATGGAAGAAAAGCTGGAGGAGTGTCATTTTAGAAGTACAATAATAAATCATGAAGTCAAGATGAAGGCAATGGCGCTGAATAAATATAGACGAAGATGATTTTATATAAATTATATTTCCTGATTCTTTTGATTTTGATCATTTATCTGGGATATGACAATATGTGCATACATTACGAGTAGTGAGCCCAAGTTGTTGAAGATTATTTTGTAAAGACTCAGTCTCCACGCTACACGATCGTCCTGTCTGCCGCAAGACATAAATTAATGTACATATAAAATATTTATCACACAAAATGTTGTTATAAAATGAGTTTCGGCACTTTAGAATGAAATTAGTTTCTTTCTAGTTGAAGTTACTAACTCTATATTGATTTCTATCAGTCTCTTGCCCTCGTTTATATATATATATATATATATATATATATATATATATATATATATATATATAATTGCATAATACATTGCATAATATATATATATATATATATATATATATATATATATATATATATATAATTGCATAATACATTTTTAGGTGCATCAAGGGTGGTCATCCATGATGCCCTGTCCTCATCGGCGATTTCGGATTTTGTATCATATCGGCTCAAACAGCAACCCTTGAAAGCTTCGTGCTACGTACCTGGACATTGCAAAAATTACTACGACCGAAACAACCAGGAGTCTGACAGTTCTTATTGAAGTATGTCTGCCATATATATTTAAAAAATGAATGCTGACCAAAACAGTATCGTGGTTTCGAGCACTAAGGTTTCCTCACGTGGTTTGTTTTGAACAAGGAAACCGTAGTGGTCGAAACCGCGGTTGTGTTCTGTTCAGCCTTCATTTCTTTAATTATTAGACAGCTCTGCAAGTCTGGTCTTCTAATTTGACATTGAGCACTTTTAATGCGTATGATTTTAAATATTTTACTGTTTGTTTGCTCTGGCGTTTATATATATATATATATATATATATATATATATATATATATATATATATATATACGAGCAGTAGAGCCCGTCATTACCCGGGGATGTAATAGTAAGAGATAGATCAAGTATCGACTGAAAACTCAAAAATAAAATTGACAAAGATTATTGTTTAAGGTTGACGGACACGCATGTCTCTTAATTATGTATTTATTATTTTTTTTATTTTTACGAATTGGTCAAACCCAAACTCAAACAAAAACATTGTGTTCAATCTTTATGAGTCTACCGATTGAATAGAATTTTATTATAAACAATTGTCTTGTAAATGGAATTTTTAAAGCATTCTGAATGTAAAAATAAAGAAAAAGTGTGCAAGACAATAAGAAACACTACCTGCCCCCAAAAAGTGAAGTTTTGTTGAAATCGGTTGAAAAATGTAGGAGAATCCGATCCCATATATAAACGAACACACACACACACACAAACAACCTGGGTTTTATAATAAGTATAACTCAATATGAGTTGTCTCCTTTCATTCCGCGAAAGTGATGCCTCTTAATCGTGTTTTCAAATTGATTTCGCGCAAAAACAATTGAGTTTTTCCAATTTTGGCTGCTGTCAGAACCACCGCAAGGTAATTTTACGTAGTCTTGGGAAGGTTTGTTGAAATCGGTTGAAAAATGTAGGAAATCCGATCCAATATATAAACGTACAGACACACACACGCGCACAAGCTGGGTTTTGTAATAAGTATGATATATATATATATATATATATATATATATATATATATATATATATATATATATATATATATAGTCCTGTGAGAAGTATACGTTTTTATGCTAAATAATTAGAGAAAAAAACTTATTTATGAATGAATCTAAAAGGTATACCCAACAAAATCATATATTTGATTAATATAACTAATTAAAATATTTTGAATGCTAATATCAGTCCCTTCCTTCATTCGTTGACTCGGTTAACTTTTCTTCTGTTTCGACATCACAGTTTCTTATATCAGTCCTTTTGTTTGCCAGAGATCATTACACAAATTTCTTCAATACTTGAATATGACTCTATTATATCTTGTTAGACGCACAAAATATAAGTCTAGCAAACAGAGTTGACAAAATTGAAAAGAGAATAAAGATAGAAAACAACTAGAATAGTTTAATATGAAAGAAGAAGAAGAAAAGAAAAATATACTCGTTTTCCGCCCCTATTTTTATTAATACGGGGTCCTTTCTATTCCATGCTCCCTTTTAGTCAGTTTTATTTTTCTCTGTCGAATTCTAATTAGTATTTTGCTGTTAATCAGGCAGTTTATCGTTTTTGTGTCTCCATTTTTTCGTCGTAAACTACCGCAATTTTTCTTCTTTTGAATTATCTCCTCTGTTTTAATGATACAACATAAACTTTCTCTTGGATTAATTTCGGTAGAAGGTGAGAACTCTTCAGTTAATTTGGTGCCTCTAAACATTTTTCGCTAGGTGCGCAATATTCAGTAGGAAGTGGTCCGATATTTTCTTGTGTGAATATACGCACGTGGGAAAACAGCGGGCCATGTGTCTTTGGGTATATGATCCAAAGACTTGAGAGTTCAATCCCTAGTCTCAGCAGAGAGAACAATAACTTATCAAGGTGAATTAACTGAAACTAATATATCCAAAGGCATGATTCGTGAAATTAGAACGGTCTACTACCCCCCCACTGTGGACCAAATAAAGGATTCAGTTCGAAATTCCAACAAATTTCTCCTGAAGAAGGACAGAGTGTAAAACGATAGAAACGTCGTAAATGTAGCAATAAAGATGAGGAAATCTGAAAAATATAGTGTAAAAACTAACGCTTTTTTTGTTAATGGATGCTCAATGTGTCTTCTGTAAAAGACAGCTAATATCCCCATGGCCCTTATATAGTTAATATAGAAAATAAAATCTTCAACAAAATACTTAAACCAACCATCTATCTATGATATACATTACGATATATTTATTTTATCTAAAAAAAGTGAGTGAAATAAAATAAAAAAACTTTAAAATTTTGTAATGTAATTCTGTTCATAGTTATATTTATGCATTAAATATTAATAAAAATCCACTTCCTAGACGTTCTTATCGATTCTAAGAGTAAGAATTTTATATTTCTATTTGAAAAAAGTTCTTGTATTAACTCTTGCCAACGTAACAGCCACTACAAATAAAAATGTAACCAAATTAAACTCCTCATTAAAACGAGTGAAATGTGTACTATTTTATAAGTACTCATCATAAGTACTATTTAGCAAGTACTCATGATGACGCCGAGTTATATATTTGACGAATAAGATTTCATTTAATGATTTCTACATGTTGCATCAGAACATGGAAGATCACAGCTCTCAACTTTCTATCTTTTGCAGCTCTAAGCAAAGTTTAGCCTCTTATCTTTCCTCCCAAAAGATGGTCTGACATTCATTTATATTCTATGATATTCTCAGTATCTCTCTGTATAATTACATCGCTGATGCATCAACTGTCATCTTCATCTATGATAAAAATCTCCAACAGTGAATATTGGTATTGTACAGCATATCAGCGTCCTTTTCATTGTTTTTAACGGATTTTCCAGTTTCTTAGTAAACCTTTCACAAATTGGAAGCCATCTTCTAATCCTTAGGATTTCTGTATCCCACTTTCTACCATCTGTTATAACACTTACTTGATACTTAAATGTCTGTACTTGTTAACAATAAAGACTATAAATTACAGATTTTATTGATCACGACTACATTTTATGTAGTTTGTGATGAAAGGTATTAACACCCAGTGCTTAATATAATAAGAACAAAAGCACCGTTAATTATATCCAAATTCACTCGACAGACAGAAAGGAACAACTATGTATGTACTCTTAACATAAAGTCCAAATATAATAATAATTATCGTTTACGCTTCGTGTTTCTGCAGATCATTGATTGATTGGTTGGTTTTGTTTAGCGGTATATCAACACCTCTGTGGGTTCTTTAATGCAGAAATCTAATTTTTCTATACACAATTTCATTTTAGTTTTGCAAATAATGGTGTAGTGATGCAAGCCTTACTAATTACCCCATCCATAGCTGGGGTAGTAGAGGTGGATTCATACCTCTGCCAAGTGTATTTGCGAATATAACAAACCCGACTAGAATTGGAACTTGGCACCCCGATTAACAATTCCGAGTCATTAACACCACATGCAACATCCCAGATTATAGCACCTAGTGTCCCCAAGCGATCACCCATCCAGGTACTGACCAAACGCGACGTTCCTTAACTTCGATGATCTTACGGGAACCGGTGTTTCAACGTGATGTGTTTCCCTGTAAATATACATTTCCTGACTCTTTTTACACTACATCTGTAGTCCCTGTCATCTATTAACTGGTATGCGTTAGGCTGGTTACTGACTTTCTAACGCCGACCCACGTTCCTTCAATATGTCCAGAGAAATTTTAATTCCCCAGACCCTATTTCTTCAATATCTTTCACAGAAATGTCAACTCTCTTCTTAATAAGATTTCTTGAAGTATCCATTTATTTTTAATTTCTTTGCTCATCTAGTCACTCCATGGTATTCTCAGAATTCGTCTGGGGAAGCTCCGTGTTTTTGTAAGTGTTATTAATAATAAAATAATAAGTATGTTATTAATAATAAAATAATAAGTATGTCATTAATAATAAAATAATAAGTATGTTATTAATAATAAAATAATAAGTATGTTATTAATAATAAAATAATAAGTATGTTATTAATAATAAAATAATATTATACATGAGAAATATTAGCAAATAATAACATTGGTACATGTGAAAAAAGAAAAGAAAACTGAAGTAAATGAAGGAAATTATATTGAAAAATCAGCAGTGGCAGGATTGTGTGTCTATCTATCTATCTATCTATCTATCTATCTATCTATCTATCTATCTATATATATATATATATATATATATATATATATATATATATGTGTGTGTGTGTGTGTGTGTGTGCGTGTGTTTGTCTGTGTGTGCAAATAAGGACGAGAGGAAAACTATATTTAGCCGACGAGTTTTTGTCATCTTATCGACTTTATCAATGCAAATATTAGGATTTTACTTTACAAGTATCAATTTCATAGTTACTAATATTTTTTAAATTTAAAAACTCTCAGAAATATTCACCAGGATTAATTAATAGAACTTGTAATAGTAAATTATTAATATCTCAAAAAATATTCTTACAATCTAAAATAATTTCTGGTTTTAAATAACCAGCAAAAGGTTAATTAGTCGTAAAATATCAATCTATTTGCGCCTAAACGAGATAGAAACGTTTTTCACAAATTTATACATGTGCATCTCAGGTATATCATTTAATATATGAAATATTTCTTTTGAGAAAATGATAAATATTAATTGTGCTTTCCCAGTCAGTATCTTAATCCGTGTCCATAAAATTGGAACCATTTAATAAAATAAAGGGATGTATTTATCGATAAAAGAAACCGAATAAAATGAAAAAAAATTCTTCCATTGTAGTTCATCTATTTTTTGATTTGCTCACCTTCGTCGCCATGTTTGCGTTGACTGATTGCACAGCGGCTCTGCACAGTTTGGACATTCTTTAGCGAGTTCTATTATTGATCTAAGACGATTAGAATTTCAGGAAAAACACCATATGGAGAATTAATGGCACTACTCTCCCCCGTGTCTTTATCTAATCGTTCCGTGTAATTCATTCCTGAACAAATATTGGCTCCCTGGCCGTCTATAGCGTTCTTTCTGTTGACTCTTGTTGGTGTGAAAAATCAGTAAATAAAATAAAAAAATTGACGATATATAGACACATCTCGAAAGTATTACTCTGGCACATATAACGGAGAATACAGATATACGCAAGTAATAGTTAAGCTTAAAACTTCAGAATAAGAAGAAAAACATACGTTTCTAACAATATGCATACACTAGCAGCATGGCCCGGCGTTGCCCGTGCTTGATTCAAAAATCGTACAACTCAACAGCAATCGCTATCACTTGACTCAAAATATTTTTGCCCTGTCTTGCCTTTAAAGGAGTGCCCTTTGCCTTGCTGATGTTGCTATATGCCTTACTTCTTGCCTATCTCACACTGCGAATTTTTTCTAAGGTCTATACTAAACATTAAATCTGTTACAAAAAAGAACTAAACACAAAACGATCAGCTTTAAAAAAGGACTCGTAACTGGAAAAACCGAATGAAAAAAGAATGTTAACAACAAATACTTTTTCACACCCAACCCAGTTCTACGGAATCAGAATCAACGTTGAGTTTAAGCAAGCGAATGAGCCAATTGGAGTAAAGTGCCATGCAGATTTAAATTTTTCCTACTTGTGACGAATGCAGCTATCGATTTTTTTGGCATGCTAGCATGCTAGTTAACATTTGTGTCAGTCAGCTGTTGGCTCTCACGCTGGCCAATAGAATCTTTCTGTCTATTGGTCGCAGCCAGCTATAGGCTCTCAGTCTGGCCAGTAGAAAATGACCGCAAACTACATGAAAACTGCCGCTGACGCATGAAAATTGGGAAATGCAAAGTCGGTCTTGGCCTTCCCACCAACTTGGAGCATGTGCGTGTAAATTCTGGTGCAAATCCGTCGAAAATTGCAGCCGTGCATTCGTTACACACACACACACACACACACACACACACACACACACACACACACACACACACACACACACACACACACACACAAATCCTGCCTTTTATAGATAGAGATTCACTGTGATCTATTAATACACGCGTTCACTTCTACAAACGAAAGTTATCCAGATATATGCATAACTTATGGCAGTGACTGCTGAAAAATCTATTACATATGAAAATACTTGAAGCAACAGGAAAGCAATTCTACAGAATGTTGCTGAGAATACCATGGACTGAACATGTGAACAACGAAGAAGTTTTAGAGAAAATGGAAACAAAAAGGACAAATTTAACATAAAAATTAGTTGAAATATCTAGTGCACATAATTGGACTTGGAAAGTGTGATGCCCACAAGACAGATGGAAAGGGGGTGGAAAATAAGGCATAACCTACTTTAGCAAGTGTGAGTAAATGGATTACAGAACAATGCTTAGGAGAGATGAAATGAACATATATCAAGAGCTACAAACGATAGGAAATTGAGGAGAGCCATGATCGCTAGCGCCATGAAAGGACACAACACATAGAAAATTCGGAATTAAAGCTTGTATATATACATTATATACAGGATTTGAGTTCGATCCTCACTGGGTGCTCCACACTCTCTGTTTTGTGCCTCATTTAAGCTACATTTTGAAAATCCCTATTATATACAGGATTATACAAGAGATTCTTAGCAGATTCGTTGTCACACCGTGTTTCAAGACGACCACGCATTCATATACTTTTATGCGCAGTGTCCTTTCAGAAAGTGTATGATGATGGCTCTCCACAGTTTTCTGTGTTTCTAGTTGTATGCAATATGTATCCTCTTAACATCCATCCTCGTTCCCACTCTGCTATTCATTTACACAAGATTAGTTTCCTCTTCCTCTCTTGTCCTCTTTGAGTTTCAATTTCTCCAAGACCCTGTCCGCCTTACAGATGGACTGTACTAATAAAGTGGCCAAATATGCAATGTCATCGACGAAATCGAATTAAAAACATCCTTTATTTTACTCTTTAAAATCGTTCTCCCAAAATATTTGAAACGAAAATAAAATCATGCGCCAACACAGAGGATACGGATATACGAAAATTTCTTGTTTGCTATATGACAAAAATTAAGTGAATGATGAGACCTCAAAAAACACAAAATATATTTGTACCATAAAGCGAAAACTTGATATCAGACAAGTTAAAATGATTTCATACTAGCGAATTCCTTGCATCGTGTTTAGTGAATTCGTGCGAAGTATTTGCATCACCGGTATGACAAATGAAGACTGATATATACTTGGGGTAGGGACATTTCAGAAATCTATTAAAGAGCTGACAACTCTTATAATTACAAACACGGGAAAACCGAATTATCAATATTCTAATATTACAAACGTAATTCACACGATATATTCATCATTGATATACAATTATATATTGTAAAATTTACCAACATTAGCTGGTTAATGGCAACTTTGTAAAAACGTTTGCGCATACACGCATATGTGTGTAAAAACGTTTGCGCATACACACATATGTGTGTCTCTGTGTGTGTGTTGAAAAAGAGTAACTATTACCCTACATATCTACACAATTGTTTATATAATTTATATTGACAAAAGATAGTCTAAAATATATTTGTCTCTATCGAAGTAACTGATAATCGCAAAGGAATATACTGAACCCACTATATATATATATATATATATATATATATATATATATATATATATATAAATTCAGAACTATACGAACTGTAAATCATATTCTGCCTCTGAGTCCAAAATCCAACAACGAAACATGAGATTCCAATAAAATTAAATGGAAATAAAATAAAATCTATCCAAGTGAGAAATCTGAATTATTACTTTTGATATCAATGTATTGATTTTATGTAAAGCAATTCATTTTTCAATAAATTCTCTATGATAAAATTAATGCCAATGAACTTTATCAATCATATTGATTTCCGAAGCATTCTTAATAACATCTAATTTCAGACGTATTCTGATCAATATTCATGATTGGAAAAAAAAAAACGCGATAAGTTATTGAACAACAGTGAAGAGAGAATTAAATCAAATAATATTTAGCCCCCAAACTTATACCAATTCACCATTTAATGTCTGATTTTTTTCTGTGTGTACGAACGTTTTATCCTTAATAATTTGTGGTTAAAAGGAAAATATATTAAACTTCGGCAATAAGATTTTACAATCATTTTTGCCATTGAGCGCAGAGGTCTTCCCCATGTCATAATAATCATAAAACATTTATAACTATTCAGTATTCATTTTTTACCTCTTTTACACACACACACACATATATATATATATTTGTGTATATATATATATATATATATATATATATATATATATATATATATATATATATATATATATATGTGTGTGTGTGTGTGTGTGTATGTTTAATTATTATAGACATTTTTTATGTTTAACGTTCTTTTTATAGATACAAGTATTTAAGTAAATGCTCTGTTTATAATAAACAGTATTAAATAACATTTACCGGCCTGAATGTCCGAGAAATTTTCATAGAAAATATTCGTCCTTTGACAGGATTTGATGTTTATTTCACATATATATTAAGAAATGGACAAAGTCCGACAATTTATTTATTAAAGACATTTTTTATGTTTAACGTTCTTTTTTATAGATACAAGTATTTAAGTAAATCTTCTGTTTATAATAAACAGTATTAAATAACATTTACCGGCCTGAATGTCCGAGAAAAATGTCTTTAATAAATAAATTGTCGGACTTTGTCCATTTCTTAATATATATGTGTTTGTGTATATATACATATATATGTATATATATATATATATGTATATATATATATATATATATATATACACATATATATATATATGTAAATATACATATATATACACATATATATGTATATATACATATAGATACCCATATATATATATATATATATATATATATATATATATATATATATATATATATATAAGTATATAAATTAGGCACATTCTACACTATCCTAAATTGCATGAACATTGAAAATTATTCACATATAAATCGACCAAGCTCTGACTAAAGAACATACAACCCCACAAACCCACACAAGATGCACGATTTGATACAACCGCTTATGATCCATCCGCCCTGTCTACCGATATTTTTCCGGAATCGGCACTCTGACAACACATTTCAGATTATATTGACCATATCCTCAAAACTCTGCTACCCACTATTTTGAACTATATCAAAGATAATATCCATTTCTTACAAATTCTACAAAAATAGAAATGTTACCAAACGATTCACTTCTTGTAACGATGGATTCGACATACTAATACTCCCACATCCTAAACGTAGACGTAATATAAGCTTTTTTCCTACCTGTGGCTTTCAGTAATAATCAGCAACATTATAAAATTCATATTCCCTCATAACAATTTCGAGTTCAATGACTACCATTTTCACCGTCTCAGAGACACAGCGATGCGAATTGAAATGGCTGCTAGCTATGCAAAAATATTCATGGATGCCCTGGAACGAGATATGTTGAATAGATACTCTCTAGCACCCCTACACTACCACAGATATATAGACGATGTCTTTTTCATATGGAAACATGATGAAAACACTTCGCGTCTTTAAACAACACTTCAAAAATTTCTACAACACCATCAATTTCCCATGGAATATATCACCACTTCCATTCCGTTCCTGGGTGTAATGGTCCGTCTAAAAAAAACAAACACATCTCCACAACATTATACACAAAACCTACAGATTGTCATTGATACCTAAGTTTTAAAAACTGCCACCTTACCAATCTAAATATGTCTACAACCATTGTTTACTCATAAAACTTTTCTATTCTGAAAATGGTCATTACAAAAACACACAGACAAAATTTCAATTATTTTCTTAATATTAATTACCGACTTAAAACTATCAAAAAGTCAATAACTACGGCTTCCAAACAAAATAAAAATACTGTTCTAACCTATTAGACCAAAAAGAATAACTCCTGAATTTCTATGCTTATTATCTCAATTATAATATTCACAAACGTTAACATATTTTATTAAAATATTTCCAATGCATAAAACTCAGTCACACAATTGATATTTACGGAGAAACCATTCAGCGCCAGGCGTCAACACCTACAAACTACACCCGCAAACTACATCCACGCCTAACATCAGCTAGTATACATAAATCACCACCTCACCAAGGGAACGTCACCTGCAATAAACTCCGATGCCACTGGTAGTTATGACACCATCGACTTATGAGAGTTCTAATATTATATATTTATTCATTTTGCAACAAATTCAAAAAAGGAAATTATGTCCAAGAAACAGGCACGCAGTTTCGTCTACGGGTCAATAACCACAAAAAATCATCAAAAACAGAAACAGCAATTATCTCCTGTCGCTGACCATTTCAACCAACAGGACCACAGCATTGATAATATCAGATGCGTTCAGTTATAGTCTTCTTTTAAGTGCTAACAGGAACTATGTAAGCCCAAGTTAAGTAAATCTTCAAAAGAGAATCACATAATAAAGTATTAAACAGGAATTTAAGCTTATTCAGAGAAAATATTTTCGACAGAGAGGCTTCGAAAAACGTAACAATTAATTTTGAAAAAAATAAAAAAAAATAAGAGATGAAACATACATATTGATACTTGATCATTAATCAATATTTTTTTTAAATACGAAATTAAATTCTAATATATTTATTTTAAAAATACCGTATAGTTTATTAGTATTTAGAAGAAGGAATGGTAATTTAAATCTGTAGAATTAAAATTTAAATATTAAATATATAACATACTCATATTTAGACGACCCTTTTAGAAAACTTATGTGTATAAAAATATCAATTAAGCGGATAAATAAAAATACCAAACTTTTTTGTCATTGAAAACCCAGATGATACGCTGAATAACATTTGTGGACAGGCATCTCCACCCCACCTAAACTTAACCTGATTTTGTAAGTAACATATATTTGATACATAAGTTGTCTCGAGAAATTAAAATCCAACAACCCTTTATCAAAATAGGTTGAATTTTCCTCAACCTTAAAAACTCAAAATATTATGAAGGCGCTTATAAATTAAGTATATTTCTTAGGAAATTGTTCATAGCATCGCTTGACAATGGAACGAAACTCTAGGATTTTAGGTTTAATTTTTATAATTAAATTTACACTTTTAATTTCAGTTTTGAAACATAGACATAGAAATTTCTATGTCGCAACAGAATCATATTTTTAAAAAGAAAATAACTATGTATATATATATATATATATATATATATATATATATATATATAACATAATCTGCTACTCAGAGCTTTATGTAGCAACAGTCATCAAGCGCAACTTATGATTGTCGCTTCATGAAACAAAGTATTATACATTTAGACTCTGTAGACTTTGGCATTGAATCCTCTGTTTATTTTGGCTTTAAAGATTTCGGCATATTTTAAGCTTTAGCATTTATTCTTGATATATATATATATATATATATATATATATATATATATATATATATATATATATATATATTTAAAGATATTTTTGTAGGTACAAAATTTAATAATCAAAATAAAAGTATAAAACCTAATATAAAACCGAACACCTATGGTTCCGCCATATGTGAACACCTATTAAAGAACAGATTGTGCAGCCAAATTTAGTGCTGATTGGTTCACCGTGTTGTCCCGGTCACACTCTTTATTTCATCTAAAGGTTCTGGAGGAACTTTACATCGGGTCTCTTAAGTCTTCTTTGTGTATACAACGTGAGTGTTTGTTGGGGCTCGCTGTCATTTGTCTCTAGTTCCTTTTATTATTTTTTTCTCCTCCCACAATTTCCTTTCATTGTACATTTTTCTGTGTTAATTTTAATTAGATTTCCCGTTGAAGCCTGAAGAGCGGGAGCGAAACCGGTTACTTCATCCGTTTTTAATATGTCTCGTAATATTAGGTTTTATACTTTTATTTCGATCATATATATATATATATATATATATATATATATATATATATATATATATATATATATATATATATCCTTGTGCAGGTATGCAGAAAATAGAAAAGAACACGTTGGGTGCATAATCCGGGGTTCCTTAGTATTTTTGTTTTTATTTTTAAAAAACAGTGCTCCATACAGAAGTAGAGCTTATATTATAATAATATTTTTTGTTTAAAAATATGATTCCTTCGCTACATAAGAGTTCTCATGTTTCAAAAACGGGAGCCGAAATCATCCAAATAATTAATAAAATTAAGTTGGATTGAGGTGTTTAGTCACGTTTCATCTTCAAGCGAAATTTTAGGAATAAGCTATCTCTCGGTTTACGTGTATTTTTACAGAATTTGTTATTGTGGGAGTGGCTGTACTATTTTCCTTCTTTAAGTGGTCAGGGAGTTAATTCTTATCAGTAGATTCATCATCCTCTGAGAGGTTTTGCTAAGGTTGGGTAGGGTATCTATTTCAAGGCTAATGTTTAATGTTTAGTTGGTTCCCAGTGAAGGATATTTTTATGGCGCGCCTACAGTCGTTATGTGTCTGGAGAATTGTCTTTTATTATTGTCTATCTGATTATCTATTTATTTATTTGTTTATTTAAGTGGGTGTTTAATATACAGATCGCTTTGCATTGAATTTCAGTTTGTTTTTTTAGTTTTTTTGACGACGACAAAAAGGGTTTTTCCTATTTAAAGGGTTTGGCTGAGCTTTTTAGAGTTTTACTTAGCTATGTTTTTTTTTTTTTTTTTTTTTTTTATGCTAATTATCTAATGCGAAAGTCTGTTGATGTCGGCAAAAAACCGTTAACTCCTGCCTATGGTTTAATAATTTTTCATTATTTAGGAATTTAATGATGTGTAGTTTTTCCTGTAAGCATAAGAGGCATGGGTCATCCCAGGTTCTACAGGTTCTTGTTCTATTTACTATTTTCCATTTTACTTTTGGTGTTTTATTCGTTTCCTTTAGATGCCAGAAATATTGGGATAGAGATGTCTGATTTCTATTTTGAATATTGTTGAAAGAGCTCTTGTGTTGTCTCCATCTAATTTTAAAATTATTCTTTGTTGATCCTATGTATATCCTATCAGTGTTAGGGCTCTCAATGGATGAGATAGTGCATTGGTATACCACGGATTTTGTGAGGCATTTATTTTCCAACGGGCAGTTTTTAGGGTTTCTACAATCGCATAATTTTTCGTTATTTTTATCTAGTTTTAGTTTATGTGTTTTATTACTGTTTTGGTATGCGTGTTTTCTAGGATTTTCTTATTGTGTCTTTTTATGATTCTTTCTATATTTTCAGTGCAGCTGTAACTCAGTTTCAATGTGTTTTTGTTAAAGATGTTGCTAAGTTTGCTATTAGTGGGAAAGTGCTTTTCAATTAAAGCTAGGAACTTATGGCCTAGTTTGGTGCTGACCATTTGGTTGTACGGTGGGATATACCAGATGATTTTTCTTTTCCTGTTTCTCTTATTATTGGTACTAACGTTTCTATAGGTTATGTCAAAGTTTTTGTATCCGCTGTTTTTCAGGGCTGTGTTGTAAAAACTACTGTGCTGTTGGAATATTTCTTTATTTGCTGAGTTCATACTTATTCTTTTCTCTATTGATGTGGGTATATGCTTAATTATAGATGGGGGGTGGTTTGACTTAGGATGTACGTACAAGGGATTAGTGTTAGGTTTTCTGTAAGGTAGGTGAACGTTGTTAGTTAAGTCTAGGGTTACGTCTAGGAAGTTTACTTTTTTTAATTTAGTGTTGACTATTGTTTTTAAATTTAGTTTCCCGAATTCATTGTAAATTGCCTTTCTAATTTTCTCTGTTTTAAAGCTTGTGGAGCTCCTCACTACCATGAGCCCGTCATCTCTGTACAGCCCGATGTCCCCCACGTCCAGTTCACGGTGGGCGGTTAGGTTGTACAGTATAAATAGACCGACAAGGTCCGAAGATTCTGCAGAGTCTAGAGATCCCATGGTAATGTCAAAGTTGTCATTGGTGTTTTTTATCCACTGGTCCCCATTATGGATGAGGACAGATTTCTTTGCATTGAGAATAATGTTTGTTTCTTCTTCAGTTAAGTCTGTATATACCGTAGCAAACTCCAGGGCAGTCGTGAAGAGGTCTTTTGATATTGACTGGTAGTAATCGACAATATCGAACTGGATTAGGGTGCATTCGGGCTTATTTTCGATGTTGGTAAACCAGTTTATGACTTCTTTGGTGTTAATCCAGAGTGTTAATCCAAGTTGTTTTTTAATTTGGCTAGTGATCCTTTCCAGGATTTTTTTGCTTATCTTTCCTATGTTGGGTCTAGTAGGGTTTATCATTCTGGTAGTGGGGTCTTCCTCAAAACCGTATTTGTGGTCCTTAAGGGTGATGTAGCACTCCTTTTCGGCCAGTTTGCCTACTCTATCATTTATTTTTAATTTATCAATAATCATTTTACTTGTTCTATTGATACTGTCAACCATATTTATATTGTTATTCTGGGCTTTTTTATAAGTCTTCGTTAAGTTTTTTTTAATTAATTTGTTGTAGTCGTCAGCCGTTAATTTGTAAAAGTTTCCCGTCTTATCGGATTTAACTAGTATTTTGTCGCTGTCGTTTATGGTTTTGACTATTTTGTCCAGACGTTTCTGGAAGTTGTTTTTCTTTTCCTGAAAGGAAATATTGTTGATTATATTTAGTAGGTCCTTTTCGAATTCCTGTAGGTTTTTGTTGTATGGTGCTACTTTCTTGCATTTAAATCCGTAAACCTCGTGCTCTTTTTTTGTTAGGTTATTCCCTCGTAGGAAGAAGAATGCTTTCCATCTCATTCTTCTTATTAATTCCTCTGTTTTTTGTAAAAGTTTGATGAAGTAATTCCGTTTGTTTGTGTGTGGAATGTTCTTCAGAGAAATGTCGAAATTTATTTTTTCCATATTTTTAAAGTTCATTTTAAAAATAAAGGTTCATAGTGCTCGACCTCGTTATGGGAGCTAGTATGTATCCTTCATATATATATATATATATATATATATATATATATATATATATATATATATATATCCTTGTGCAGGTATGCAGAAAATAGAAAAGAACACGCTGGGTGCATAATCCGGGGTTCCTTAGTATTTTTGTTTTTATTTTTAAGAAGACAGTGCTCCATACAGAAGTAGAGCTTATATTATAATAATATTTTTTGTTTAAAAATATGATTCCTTCGCTACATAAGAGTTCTCACAATCCAACTTAATTTTATTAATTATTTGGATGATTTCGGCTCTCGTTTTTGAAACATGAGAACTCTTATGTAGCGAAGGAATCATATTTTTAAATAAAAAATATTATTATATATATATATATATATATATATATATATATATATATATATATATATACACACAGGGTGGGGAAACAAGTATTCGTACACCTAAAAGTATTTAATTTATTGTATTTTCGACTAATGCGTAAACATACATTTCAGAAAATTAACTGTACACAAATGTAAATAAATCCCGTTTATCTATTTTAATGGGTGAAAAAAGTATTCATTCATTGGAAATTTCAGATTTTAAAACATTTATATTGCTCTAATACTCTAGATTATTCAACATTCTAAAATATTAGAGTAATGTTATCAGTAGTTATTTTGAAACTAAAAATTACAGACAGAACATTCTGTAATTGATATTCGTGAAAGCAATTTATCATCATGGCAAAAGGTAAAGAATTGACAAATTCGCAAAAAGAACTGATTGTTAAGCTCTGGAAAATCTACCTGAATATTCGATTTACTACCATTAGTTCATTCATTCCAAGGTAAAAAAAAAAAAAAAAAAACTCAAACCTGTTGAAAACCAAAGAAGAACAGGCGCTCCACGGAAGATTTCTTCAAGATCTTCGAGGAAATTAATGTGGTCAATTAAACTAAATCCAATGATTACTTGTCAAGTGCTGCAGGATGATTTGCTTTCATCAGGTATCTGTGTCACTAAACAGAGAATAAGCAATGAAATTCATAGGAACAGTTTAAAGTCACGCTCCCCTGGGAAAACTCTACTGCTATTGAAAAGATACAGAGATGCCAGATTGAAATT
>OZ010604.1:37918202-37953202 GCA_963932145.1 Acanthosepion lycidas
AAAGACATTCATTAAGCTCATACACAAACACGTTCCTGCATCAAGCACTACTCTTCACAAGACAGAAAAAATCACCTACAATTTCACCGAGAACATTACACAAATAGGCAGAGACATTTTATCCTATTTCTCTTGTCCTTTGCGAGTTTGAAGTTAATGAAAAATTAACAGATGGTAGACATACAATTATATTATTCACAAGAAAACTTCCCTTTCCGTTTGATTCCTATACTACGAACTATTTTCTTAGTTTTTGATGAATGTCTAAATATAAGTTGTCCAATATCGGAAAGTATAATCTCTCCCTTTTATGCATACATACATACATACATACATACATATATATATATATATATATATATATATATATATATATATATATATATATATATATATATATATATATAAGTAAACATTGAAGTTAACACTCATAGGCGACAGACTGTTTCATACAAAACGCAATCATCAAGCTATATGTGTTGTGCTTTTTCTCGACTGTTTATATATACGCGTCAGTGGTGCATTGTGGTTCGTCTATTCTATGGTTATTTTGGCGGAGGTGTTTTGTTAATTTGTTTATTATTCATTTATTTATTTGGATTAATTTATTTTACTTGATTTTTTTCTTATTTATTTTATTTTATATAGTTTTATTTATTCTTTTAGATTTTCGATTTTTAAATAACGTAGTAAACTTTTGAGATGAGTTCTGATCGTTTATTTAGCAGTTTGTTTTGTTCTGGGGTAATTATAGCTATTTTTTCGTCTGATCGGAGTTTGCAGTTTTTGTATTAACTGTTGCACTCTATTCTAACAGTTAGTTTGGCAGGAGTTGTTTGTTAATTTGTTTATTATTTACTTTTTTTATTTATTTACTTGAATTAATTTATTTTACTTATTGTTGCTTATTTATGTTTTATTTTATTTACTTTTATTTATTCATTACCGTTTTTGAATCTTAAGTAACAAAGTAAAAATTTGTTTTCGTATCTGCGTAGTCCAATCAGAGTTTGCAGTTTATTAGATTGATTGTTGTAGCCTATTCTAACGGTTACTTTAACGGGATTAGTTTGTTAGGTTGATTATTATTTATTTGGATTAATTTATTTTACTTTTTTTTCTTATTTATGTTGATTTTATATATTTTTTATTCATTCTTTTACGTTTTAGATTTATAAATAACGTAGTAAAATTTTGAGATGTGTTCTGATGCATTATTTAGTAGTTTGTTTTGATCTGGGAGGGTAATTATAGCTATTTTGTCATCCAATCGGAGTTGACAGATTTTGAATTGATTGTTGCCGGCTGATGTTGTTCTCCTTATTTAGCATGATATTTTTGGTATGATTTACATTATGTTTTTAATTTCCCAGATATACTTGGAAATCAATGTGTGATCAGAACTCATCTCAAAATGTTACTACGTTATTTAAAAATCAAAAACTAAAAAGAATAAATAAATATATATAAAATAAAAATAAATAAGAAAAAGCAAGTAAAATAAATTAATCCAAATAAATAAATAAATAAATAAATAAATTTACAAACTACTCCCGCCAAAATAACCGTTAGAATAGAATAACAACAATGCAGAAATGACCCGTATATATAAATAATCGAGTGAAAACACAACACATGTGCCTTAATGGTGTGTTTAGCATGAAACAGTTTTCGCCTCTGAATGTTAACTTCAATGTTCACTTTTATATTTACATACGCTTTATTTCTGATATTGAGCACTTTATCTAATAAATATATTATGTTGGTGCGAAAATAATATCGTTTTTCTTTTGGAGATGAAGGTCGAAAAAACTATCGCCGCCAAAATAACCGTTAGAATAGAATAACAACAATGCACAAATGACCCGTATATATAACATATAACATAACTTAAAACTATATTTCTTCCTATATATATATATATATATATATATATATATATATATATATATATATCAGCTTTCTGGGTAGGTTTGTCTGGCTCACTAGGTTTATCTAGGTCTGCTCTACGATTGTATTGAGCTCTTTACTTATTAGGTTGGTGAAAAAATAATGTCGTTTTCTCACATATGTTACTATGTGAGAAAACGACATTATTTTTGCACCAACTTAATAGTTGTTTACTCGTGTCGGGTTTTTTTCTTTTCTTTGAAGCTGTAGCTGTGCGATTTTTTTCGACAGACTTTCATATTTCTAGCTCTTTCCGTTTTTAAAACCTTTTTTTTTTCCCACGGGATTGATTTGATTGGCAAATCAAAAATTCGAGGATTTTTCGAAACGAGTATAGTTACCTATATATATATATATATATATATATATATATATATATATATATATATATATATATATATATATATGGTACCTCTGTCTGTCTATTTGCACGTGCGTGTGTGTGTATGTGCCTCTGTGTGCGTGCGTGCGAGTGTTAGTGCAATAATTCGTATGCTAGTAATAAGAATCTGAAGACATGAGTTCAAAATCCAGTCCAGTTTGTTACTTTCACTTACGCGAAATATTATTGCAAACAGTATTAATCTCCCCCAGCTATATGTCAAATAGCAGGGTTTAATGCTCTCTAGCCTTGTTGGAAAGCAGTCTAGGAGAAAGACAACTGGATTAAAAACCACAATAATCCTTATGTCAGCAATGGTCATAATCCTCCTAACCGGCATCCATCGCTTTGTGTATGCATATCTATCTATCTATCTATCTATCTATCTATCTATCTATATATATATATATATATATATATATATATATATATATATATCGGCATCTATATGCTCATATGTGGGTTCATGGGCCGCTGTGGCTTAATTGGGGTTGTTGTCTAAAAGTTTCTCGGATCAACCAAGTAGTGTTTGTGAAAAAATTATGAGTTTTTTTGTCAACTGATATTTTGAAGTGAATTAGACTGAAAATCTTTCAGCACTTCTTGTTTACTTTTCTTTTACACAATTATATATTTACCTATATTTTATTTTAGATCTTACCGATTTGCACACACTCCCGGATTCATACATGTGCAAATACATCGAGATATATCGATTTAAATACACATATAATTATACCTTCAGTTATTCACGTAGGTATATTTTTTACGTAGGATATATTAAGTGAAAAAACCCTATTAACATTAAAATAAGAAAACAGTCAGAATAGTTAAGGAAAAATGTGATTTATTTCCTTTTGTCTTTTTTGCCTTTTCTTCTCTTAGCTTCCCACTTTATGCTTACCACCATAGCACCTAGCACTTAAATTGAGCGAAGCTCTAGAGAATTACCAAAGTAATGGCCGACAAAATTGTCCATTCAAGGACAATAGAAACGAGGCTAGGCGATTATAGGTGGCAAAATATTACTATGATAACACAGAGCCATAACCTGCAAAAGAAAATTCACGCTTCTTGTTTTTTGGGAAATTGTTTTTAAAGATTTTCATTTTTACAGAATAGGTTATTGTTTCGATGTACCTAATTTCGTTCCCATTCGTCTCTAAATTATTTCAGCTTATAATTCTGCATAGATGTTTTAAAGAAAAATAAAGAACGAATGTTTTATAGAAAAATAATCTATCGGGATTATTCGAAAAAAAAAAAAATCTCCCTTTTATATGTATTCGGAGAATATAGAAAAAAGCTATTTTAAAAAATTGCAAGGAAAATTACCAGTGGAAGAAATGAACGCAAAAATAAACAAACGGGTATGCGCAGTTAAGCGGTATAAATTATCAAATATAATGACACCGTGTTAGAAGTAACAAAGAGATAGGAAGGAAATGATAGAGGCTGGCAAGGAATATGAGGAAACTGAAAAATATATGATCAAATGTTAAAACATTAAAAAGGGAGAAGATATGAATAGAAAAGTATTGTCAAAAAAGATGTTTAAAAAACAAAATCAGGCGAAAAAGTGTTTAAAAGATTTATCCAGATTGATAAAATCAAATAAATGTGGTTCCATGCAATACAGAGAGAGAATAAAAGATAGAGAAAAAATGAGTGTATATATTGACGTTATGAATTTTGATTTTGTAAAATAATTGATTTACTGTGCGATGAATCCTTGTTAAAAATATTGAAGAATGTTTTAATTTACTTTATTTTTTTAAGTGTCACCCCGAAAACGAAATTTATAAAATCGTATATAAATACGATTTAGGAAAACAAGCGACCTTCTTGAACTTCTCGGAACCGTGTCGAGCATGTTATTGTTTATTTGTAAGTAGGTATGTCATGCTTTAGCTATAAACATTTAAATACTGTAAAAATACGCAAGTACTCTTATATTACGAAATGGAAAAAGTCCGACAATTTATTTATTAAAGACATTTTTTTATGTTTAACGTTATTTTTATAGATACAAGTATTTAAGTAAATGCTCTGTTTATAATAAACAGTATTAAATAACATTTACTGGCCTGAATGTTCAAGAAATTTTCAGAGAAAATATTCGTCCTTGGACAGGATTTGAACCTGCATCCTATACGGAACAATAATTTACGCTGACGTGCCTTGACCGCTCGTCCACCAAGGATCGTTCGGTAGGTATGGTCGAATTTACTAAATAAATTTAATAAATAAATCCTGTCCAAGGACGAATATTTTCTATGAAAATTTCTCGGAGATTCAGGCCGGTAAATGTTATTTAATACTGTTTATTATAAACAGAGCATTTACTTAAATACTTGTATCTATAAAAAGAACGTTAAACATAAAAATGTCTTTAATAAATAAATTGTCCGACTTTGTCCATTTCGTAATATATGACGTCATTTGTTTACATTCGATACGCAATGAGCAGTTATGAATGTACGAGATTCATGGAAGATTGAAGTTTATAAACAGTAAATTCGACCTGGCCTGCCGAACGATCCTTTGTGGCCGAGCGGTCAAGGCACGTCAGCGTAAATGACGGTTCCGTATAGGATGCAGGTTCGAACGGTAAACATAAAAAAATGTCTTTAATATACAAGTACTCTTCAATTATATTATTAGCAAATTGAAAAATAAAGCTTCTGAAATATTTTGACTTGTGCCTTCATTGCGAATATCGTAAAATTGAACTTTCGTTTTGGGGTGACCTTTTTCAGGAGGTAAAATTAATATCTTCTCTATTATTTTTGAACAAAAGTTCATCGATTTATCACACATGAACATAGTGTTACAAAAAAATCTTAACACTATTGTGTGTGTACATACACACACACACAATATATATATATATATATATATATATTTAAAAGAAAAACAGACCACTTAAGGTACCATTATAATAATTTATTTCACCAACGTCCTTTTAAAGGACGCCGGATCATCAGATAGCACTTAAAATATTAGCTCTGGATTTACATTGAGCTCTCAGGATTTCATCCTCCTTGAGATTACCCATACGGATTACCAAGTTCTTCATAACTTAAGTATATATATATATATATATATATATATATATATATATATATATATATATATATATATATATATATATATATAAATTATGGGGAAAAGTATTCTAGGCGGAGTCTTTGTAGATATCGATAGTTTGAACATAGGACTCAACACTGTATTCTGTCTGTCAGTTTCAAGGTTGACGCTATCATTAGATCCTAGCATAGCATGTGTTACTGTCTAAAAGTTAGGCACAGACAGCGAGCTCATACGGAAGACTTATGACAAAGTGGACATTCCTTACGAGTGACGTGTTGCCTTCATTAGGTTCTCGCTGAAATTTTGTTAAAAATACGTGTTTAGGTAAATAAATAGTCTATCCGATTTCATTTAGGTTCTTTTTGTTCGTTTTTATTACTTTTATCCTACATTGCGATAATTGAAGATCTATCAATAAGGGAAAATTCAAGAACTTGAACGTAAAATCACTTTGGCTGATGTAGCGATTAAAGCATTTTCTACACATTGTCTTCTCGTTTAATTACCTCCTCTTTAATTACAGTTACATTTTAAAATTAAAAGTAAAATTAGTCTCATTCCAGTGAGAAATGAATGCATAAAATGTGTTGTTTTCTTCTTCAAAATATCTCTTGTGTTTATATAATCTTATATTTAAAATTTCTTGGAGTTACTAGCATGTATCTATTGTAGCAACTATTACAGAGAATTGTGTAAATTCCCAAGTTTTAGTTCATTATGATCACTTAATGAATTCCTAAAGGATTGCAACGCAAAAAATATTTTCAACTTCAAAGATCTTCATAAAATTGTTCTAATATACAAAAACTTATATATCGTGGTCTTATAAAAGCGATTAAAACTTTTCTAATTAAATAATGTCTGGGTTTTGTATTTTACAATTCAGAGTTGATTTTTGGTAAATCGTCGTTCGATTTTGCAAAAAAAAAAAAAAAAAAAAAATTGATGATTTAAATTGTTCAAAGACTTCTGCTTTTAACTTTTATAATCAATAAAAGTTACAACTTTGATTTTCATAAAATTAAGTTGAGGAGGAATATAGTTTTACAAAGACTTTCTGAAAAAACATTTCTAAAATAATTTAATTCATTTTTGAATAAGTCCTGAAAGTTTAATTAAAAAGCAATAATTTTTGATTTTGGCAAGGATTTCCAAATCAATGTATCTTTCACTGTAAAATGACGCTTAAATTTGCTGTTACTTTATAATCCATCCGCGTACGCAAATAAAAATTTCGAATGTTCTGAAAAGGATTAAAATGTTTACAATAATAATTAATAAATACTTCGGCCTTTGGTCTTAATAATAACGTAATGATTTCGACGATAAAACTTAATCTTCGACAAGGTCGGTGGATTTCTTCATTATAGTATAGCATTTTTTTCAGCAAATTCGTGAATATATATATATATATATATATATATATATATGAAGAAAAATATTTGGAAAAAACAAACAAAAATCCTTAAATGCAATTATGTTGTTTTAATACGAATGAAATGTCAACGTCTGACGTCTCGGTTTAATAAACCTTCTTCAGTACAATATTCATTAAAATACAATTAACATAATCAGTTCAACATGACAAATAATTTTATTTTAATGAATATTGTGCTGAAGAAGGTTTATTAAACCGAAACGTCATACGTTGACATTTCATTCATATTAAAACAACATAATTGCATTTAAGGATTTTTGTTTGTTTTTTCCAAATATTTTTCTCCATTCTGTCCATTTATATTTGCTTACATATATATATATATATATATATATATATATATATATATATATATATTGTGCATATTTAGGCAGCAATTTTTCATTTTTCATTCATGCATGTTTCATTAAATAATATAGAGAAGTTTTGTCTATTTATTTTAAGTAAGTTCCTTTCATATTGTCTGATAAGCTTAATAACACGAAATAAGACGAAAGGAAATCACCATATTGATACATGTTTAAATCCTATCTAAGCTTTCGGCTTACATAAGCCATTATCAAAGATGACAATTAATTTTCAATATATCAACCAATACACGGACGAAACAATAATGATAGTCTGTTTTTGTTGCACGAAAAATTTCAAATCAACGGCTAACTCGTGCTTACGAGACACGGTAGCGAAAATCGCGTCGCAGCTCGTGACGTCACATACGACCACGCGAGAGTGAAAACGAGAAGTATTAAGTATAGGAAACCGTTGGTATAAACCAATGCCTTCTGTTATCAATTATAGGCATTTAAGAATGTTTGTAGTGATTTCGTAGTTTATTTTGTTCAGGTTAGGTTCATTACAATATATATATATATATATATATATATATATATATATATATATATATATATAGTGATGCACGGTATTTGAAATAATGTCTACATGACACCCGCCGATGTGTAACGATGCGACTCTCGAAAAACACTAAAGAAACACAATGCATATCTATTAGTACAACTATTTCAACACACACACAACCTTTAAAGAATGACTTAGAAACACCAAAAGGATGCAGATGTCATTGGGTAATTCATATTCTGTCTGAACCCAGAAAAATGCCTGAAATATTTTTAAATAATTAAATAAAATCTCTTTATCAAAGAACATTTATTGATGTTTTTTTGTGTGTGTGTGCGCCTGTGTTCGGTTAATTGTTAATAGATTTTAAAATATGCAGTACAAAAAAACGTATATTTTAATGTAAATGTACTAGTCACCAATTTAGAAAAAACAAAAGCATTTTAACTCATTAAGCTGCAGAAACGAATGCATTCCATTATCACGTCATGGTCCTGGATTTTGATCATCAACGATTTCTTTCTTTAGTGTAGGTTCATTGTTTATTGTTTCTCAAGACTGTGCCTGACATATAATAGTCGAAGAAACTCAAGTTAAGAGAACTTAGATACAGGAAAATTCTTGGCACCTAACATACTAACCTAGCAATTATTAGAGTTTTTAATCTGACATTAAACATATTTTGTGGATCAATGAAATATATATTTTGTTTAAATAATACTTTTGATTGCCCGGGTAGTTAGATGTCAATGTCAATACTTAAAAAAAAAAACAAAATCGAAGAAACCTATTTATAGATGTCTAAGGATTAAAATGTAACATTTATATTTATACTTTAAGGAAATATGCTTGGCATTAAGGTAAGAATCAAGAAGCCATTGCTGAAATAACTTATGTGAAAGTTTATGGAATGGAGCTCTTTTCATTACAAAAGCAAATGCTGGTGAATATGTTCATGTTAACTCTGGATCACGATTCTTGTAACCAGTTAAGTGTCGTAGGAGCATCATATATGCCACAGTCGTAACAGCAATGGTGTGCCTTATGCAAGATAGCTTGATTGTATCCAACTCACTCAAGGCTGGTTTGAATCCAGAGTTTTCCTTCTCTTAAACTGAATACTAACCAAGACTATAGGTCTCTCCTGCTATCTACCCTTAGATTAAGGGAGAAGAAATGGATTTATACATTCCCCAAAGGTATTTACGCGCAAGATGTACCTAACGAATTCGTCTGGAAATCCAACTCGGTCCACCGATTTCTAACTCCAAGTCGCTAATACCACCATTACACATTAATTATTCCAGCATTAATATTCATTTTTTCTTGGCACCTTGTTTCCTGACAGAGGTAGAATTATGCATATCTTCTCGGATATATCAAAATTCAGATGTAAAAGATTTAAAGGCTTCAAATGTTGTTTAACCATCAAAATTTATATATAAAATTCTGTGACTTATATTCTTCTGTCCGTCCATCTGTCTCTCACACCCTCTAAAACAGCCATATATTGACCGACCGAAACCAAATTTTGGGTCGAAGTGTAAACAGGTAAGGGGGTATAAAGTACGCCTTATGTTTGCGATAACTATAAATAAAACGTTTCAAAAGTTTCAAATTTGGCTCCAGAAAGCAATATTTACGCATGTCCAGTTGTGTGCTGATCGCTCAAAAGTAAGAAATACTAAGAATTTATTCTTCACTGTTAAAAAGGAAAAAAACATTTTCTTAAAAATATTGTTTACCATGAAGTTCTATAAAATTATATTAATGAATTATTAGACCTCGAATTAGGGCTTTTGTCAAAATGTTTTCCAAATGAATCAGCTTATTCAAATTTCATCGATTGGTTTGCGAAATTGAACGAAATGTAGAGTTTGTAAATTTCCACAAAAAATGTTAGCAATAACTTCAACAATAATAAATACAGTAAGGATTTCAACACATGTCAGTGTGTTGCAAAACAAAATTTAGTTTCTGAAAATCATTACAATTTCATCCGCAGCTATAATGCCTTCGATCACTGCTTCTTTGATTATCGTACTAATTATTGATGCCGGGATATTGCTTCCTGCTTCTTGCTGATTTTGTCTCCTTTCAAAATCTCGTAAAAGTTTATATTCCCAAGCTGATCATTGATTCTAATGATCAGATCTCAAGTTCCCATAATTTATGAGTATGCATCTATCATTTTTGATATTTTGCAATCTAATATTAGTGGTTATTTTCGAACCTGTCAGTGTAATTTCAGGAAGATAGATATTGCTGATAGATTTAATCATGGACACGAAAACAGAATCGTCTATAAATGTGATCGTCTGCTATTCGTATTTTCGTTAAAGGAACCGAAAGGACTTTATTCTACAATATCTGATCTCCTTTAAATACAAAAAGCGAAACAAAAAACGAAGAGACAGAAAAAAAGAGGATTAAAGACAAAGAGGATTAAACGGTTATGTAATATTAATCCACTTTTGTTGCAGGAAATGCTGGGGGGAAATTTCCTCATAGATGAAAGGAAACCTGAAGCAACAGAGTTGGGGTACTACAGAAGGATATTGATGTAGAAGAAATAAAATGGAAATGAAAACGATATTTTTATTTATAATCAGAAAGTGGTGAAATATCTGAGAAAAATAATGAGGAAGGATGGTTTCGAGAATTTGACTATGACAGGATATATATTGATTTGATTTTTACGGTCTATCAACCTTTTTCAGGTTATTTAAAGCCAAGCCAGAATATTTTTAAATTGTAAGAATGCTTTGGAGATAATGATTTACTGTTAAAATTCCTACTAATTAACCGATACTTGGAAGGAGAAAATCTAATTTCATAGACTATCCAAAGGTATTAGTTTGGTGCAAAAATAATGACGTAATAATGTCGTTTTTTCACGTTAAAAATACGTCAAAAAACGACATTATTACGTCATTATTTTTGCACCAACCTAATATTAAAGGAGGTGATAAGTATTTGCATCATCCTAATGATTTATACGTAAGAGAATATAATGAAGCCGGCTGGAATTAGAACTCGGCTCCCCGATATCCAAATCCTTTATCCATTACACGACCCACTCATCGAAGTTTACAGCATCTGGTATTCCCAATCTTTTACCCTTCGAGATACTGTCCGGTATCAACGTTGCTTAACCTCGGTGATCCTATGAGAACCGAGGTTTCAACGTGATATGGCCATACGCTCACAGGACATAATGAAGCCAGTGAAATTGTGAGTACCCTACCTAATAAATTTGTGTAAATGAATGGCAGAACAGGAACTGGGAGGAATGGTAAGGAGACAAATATTTATTTTACTCAGGTGATTTTCCTAAGTAATTCTTTCATAGATCCCAATTTGCGAAGTATTCTACACACTTTGTCCTTCTTGATTCCCTCAAATCTAGTCTATTCAAAAATATCAACATTACTAAAAATTGGTTGTTTCGATATAACTCACTTTATTTTACGTTCCCCTTGAGAAGTTGCTGAAATAACTTACGTGAAAGTTTATGGAATGGATCTTTTTCCTTACAAAAACAAATGCTGGTAAATATGTCCATGCTAACTCTGGATCACGAGTCCCGTAACCAGTTAGTGTCGTAGGAGCATCACAGTCGTAACAACAATGGTGTGCCTTATCAGTTCTTTGCCCATGCGATTACTGACCTGATACGAAGAATTGCATGTAGTTTTCAGATTAATATGGTAAATGTGGTTCAAAACCAATGTTGCAAATCTTGCGAGCAACTATATTATTTTGTTAATTAGAATTACCGCTGTAGTTGTCTGTGTCGCTTATCATCCGTAATCGATCACTGAATATCAAACCAAAGAATCAGTCTACTTGGCTATCTGTGATACTGAAGAGGTTGCCTGCTCCTGGCTTTTTCTTGTTTCTCCAGTTTGCTTCTCTATTTGACTTAGGTTTTTTAACATCCGCCAATATAGCTTTTCGGGTCATAGGAGCACGCAAACCACTCTCACTCGTCAAGCCAATTAGGTAGTGTTATCTTACGTCTGTATCAAAATTATGTTATTTGTTATCAGATGAACCCTTTGATGTAAAAATTTGGCGTTCGGTAGGCGAGGTCGAATTTACTGCTTATAAACTTCAATCTTCCATGAATCTCGAATATTCATAACTGCTCATGGCGTATCAAATGTAAACAAATGACGTCATATATTATCGACCTTGCCTACCGAATGCTTCTTTGTAGCCTAACGGTAAGGCACGTCAGAGTAAACGACGGTTCCGTATAGGATGCAGGTTCGAATCCTGTCAAAGAACGAATATTTTCTATGAAAATTTCTCGGACATTCAGGCCGGTAAATGTTATTTAATACTGTTTATTATAAACAGAGCATTTACTTAAATACTTGTATCTATAAAAAGAACGTTAAACATAAAAATGACTTTAATAAATAAATTGTCGGACTTTGTCCATTTCGTAATATATATATATATATATGTATTGATCTTATAGATCATATTCTTTTTCTATGGTTACCAGTTAAAACACTGAACATTTCATAAAAACAATAGCATTAACATTTTCTACAAAAATCTAATCCATGGTAATTATAAGACGAATCTTCACTCAGAAACATTACAAAGAAATATACAACTACAGTCGGCATTAATTACTTATCTACTATAATATATATATATATATATATATATATATATATATATATATATATATATATATATATATATATATATATATATATATATATATATATATATATATATATGATTACCACTTCCTAACAGAAGGATTCTATTCTTTTAATATAGGATTCAGCTACAGTTAGTACGCAAGGCCCCAAAGATTTGCTTCGTAGCAGTAGGCTTTTCTACTTAGCGTATTTTCATGTGTATAAAACGATTCTGTTTTCTTGAAGCTAAAACAGGAAATAAATTCAATATAATTTAATATGACAAAGTATAATATTCTTCACTATAATACAACGCCGTAATATAGGTCTCTATTAATTTTTTAAAATGTGGTAACATACTATCCATGCATCGTATATTTCAATAAAATATTTAATTATTCCCAATATTAAAGAATAAAAACGAACAGAGAGTTTAGCAATTGCGTGTTTCTTCTCCTAATTTCTACTTCAAAACTCGTCATTGAATTTTCGGCGAAAGGTGCTAACTAGACTTAGCTGGTAAAGCTGTTATTTTAAGCTGTTAATTAATCTATCATACTTTTCTCTTTTAGATGACTTTTTTTTATCTTTCTATATATTAATAAACTATAGAAAAAACTCATTATGAGAGGGAAACTTTGTGAAAACAAGAAAATCAAAATAGAAAGAAACATTATCTTGTGTACAGACTGTTGTTATTTAAAACATTACGCTCTTTCCCAAAGGACAAATATTACAGACATATCAAACACCTTCTGCAAACAACTGTTTACAACACCTGTCTACTTTTTGTGTTTTATTATCTACTGTGAACTTTTTCTCCTTCAAATTTGAGGTTTTCAAGTCGAGTCAAAATTTCTGAAAATGTACAATTTTTATTTAATTTTTGTTCAAAAGTTCTCGTATTAAGCACAAAATATGGTATATAACATACAAAACCTGGCACATGGTTTTAGCATTTATACAATTCTTGTGCATTCTTGTGCATGATTCGTCAAACCCGCCTTTAATCCACATCCATTGTCACAACACTTATATAAGCTAAAGGTTGTTTTGGATGGCTGTCAACGGAATCTAGTAGGGATTGCTTAACTAATAAGACACGTATAGATAAGAATACACTTCCATATATGTTTCTTATATGTTCAGGCTCAAGATTTTCTATGACAGATGTTGTATCCTGCTTTCCATTAGATCCTAAAGGAATTGCTTTTGTAATCAGTCATCTCTCATACTAGTTATCCGTCATGCCTATCACACAGCGGTTTATGCATGAGGCTCCTTTCGATACAAGATATAATGGCCCACAAAAGATTAATGGATTCATGTATAAAGGATTGTCACTTAATGCTTAATATTATCCGAAAACAATTTTGAAGGACTCTCTCTAAAGCTTCAGTGTGGGGTGTTATGAGACCCAAGTCTCAGAGAAGTAGACGAATGTGTGGATTAACAAACACACACACTCTGATTGGTGCTGATGATTATGCCTCTACCTGACAAAGTTTGTTTCTAGAAATTTCCAAAGGCTTTGATAACTCGATATATACGCGAGAACAATCTTGGTGAATGTGCGTGCAAGTTAGACAAAGGTATCCAGTATATCCAGTGGCTTCCTTGGCAATGATGTTTGTTTCGTCAGCATAAAGAACTCAAGAATGATGCCATTGATATCGCCTTAATGCTTTAAATCATAAACTTTACTTGTTCTTAGACATAGCTAGACACTTATGATAACATAAGTGTGTATCTATGCCTCAATCTTTGAAAGAATATAAGAGTTGCAGAAAAGTATAATTAAAAACAATATTGTTAGTAGAATGTTATTTAACTTCATTATTATGATGACTGCTTAAGAGCGGGAATCGTTAAAGTTAAAACGAAATTTTGTATAATGACATCGTTTTTTTTAAGGTAAATTTTGGTGGACATCCAAATTTACCAAAACTGCTTCATAGAAAGACTTTGTTCGTAATATGGAATACATTGGTTAGATTCCTCCACCTGACAAAAAAAGAAAACATAAAAAACGAAAAACCACACTATGCTCAATGAATTTATCCTGGTCTTAAGAGGCAGAATACCATAATTCTAAATCCATATTAACTCTCTGGAACGACCAGCGAAAAAATCTACTTTGGAAAACAATTTAGTATGAGTTTTGAAAAATACTTTCCCACTGACTTTACTTAGAATCATCCGTCTATGAAGTGTACACGCTGATTTTGAACATATGCATTTGAAAACGTAAATCTAAAACGAATCAACCAAGTTTTCGGAGACACAGGAACATCCAATCGTAAATCCTAATGGTGGAACGCTTCAGCGAGCTTATTACATTTATGGAAAGAAACCTCAAGGCCTTGTGCCTTCCCTGTATTCATTTTCTAATCTTTGTTTTTAATCTCTTCGATAAAGAATTATCGATCATTATAAAATTTGAGTTTATCTATTGAAGAGTCATAAAACAATATCTGTCCATCGTATCCTCATACGCCTTGAATCTGTTAATATAGGAAATAGGTTATTGCCCTTGATAGGTACTATATATGAAAATTAAGGGCCGAAGTCTAGTCTGATTAAGTCGTATAATACTTTTGAATCATTACAGTCGTAAATCTTTTGAATTTCCACTGAAATTTCTGAACATCACCGGTTGTTTTCTCATTTGCCGCATTTGCGTTGGGATTGCGGTTTTACTTTTCCGTGAGACTGTTCGAAATCCTGACAGTCTTCATCTGATACACTGATGTTTTTGTTGTAACATATTTTAGTCTTCAGATGCTTGGTGATCCACTGATAATTTCATCAAACCAATTCTGATGTTTCCTTTTCCCTCAAGACCAAGGATTTCAAATATTTATCTCGTGTTCCGACAAATTCCACATCTTCAATAGTTTTCTGCATATTTCCACGTGCCTTTGAATTCTACACTTTAAACACATCAATAGGTTTTCGGGACTTTTATCCACGATCAGATCATGATTTATGCAAGGTATTTAGTTTCAATTTGTCACCGACAAACACACACTGCTCGCGCACACACATACACGAGAGACGACGATTAAGTCTTTTGAGTTATTTGAATTTTTGGACTGAAATACACACTGTATAGTATTCGCTTTATACGATTAGTTACATAAGACTTGGATTGACAACGATTGAAAATTATAAATGCTTTTTTCTGATTATATATATATATATATATATATATATATATAATCTGAATATATATATATGTATGTATATATATATATATATATATATATATATATATATATAATCTGAATATATATGAAGCATACATATATATATATATATATATATATATATATATATATATATATATATATATACAGAGAGAGAGAGAGATGGAGGGGAAGAGAGACAGGGAGTGAGATGTGAGAGAGATGAGAATAGGAATAGGAAGGGAAACGGAGACAGAGAGAAACAAAGCGAGACTGAGACAGGGAGAGAGACGAAGTGAGATGGAGACACAGAGAAAGACGAAGTGACACAGAGACACAGAGAAAGACGAACAGAGACGGAGACCGAGAGAAAGACGAAGTGAGACGGAGACATAGAGGAAGACGAAGAGAAATGGAAACAGGAAGAATGACGAAGTAAGGCAGAGACACAGAGAAAGACGAAGAGAGACGGAAGCACAGAAAAAGATGAAGAGAGACGGAGATACAGAGAGAGATAGAGAGAGAGAGAGACGGAGACAGATAGGTAATAAAATTTGTTTACCATTCAAAAAAGATTCTCAAAATAACTTTTTACATTCTTGCACAAAATGAACTGACGAAATTTAAGTCCATATGTTCAACTGAATTTGTGTTTCCGACATTTCCGTGTGTCTTCATAGGAAAAATAAGAAAAAATATTTCTTCGTCGTAACTATCCACCTCCTTGTTCTCCTTCAGTTGAAGTAATGCTCTACTCTAATGTTGACATAAAAGTCTATTTATCTCTTTTCTCTTCCGTTCAACTCCTGGCGAATCGGTTACAATCACAAAGCTAGATAAATCTCTCTCAACCTCATTGTCACCGTTTTATGAGGCGCACCAAATATTCTCAATAACCTCATTTTTTGAACACTAGAAATGGAATGCACAGTAGATTTATGTTTTAATAATAAAGAAATAAAACACGCTAATACCTTTTACGCTTAGCCAATATGTAATTCCATCGGCACATTAACAAACCAAACAATTCAGTTCAACGATTAATGTTGTCACGAGAGATCGGCCGGTTGGTATGAATGTGTTCCAAAAGTATTTACAGAATTTATAATATTCGAACTGTACTTATCTTTCTTGTCATATTCACGATGTTTCAGCCGTTGCACGCTCCAGCCTTCTTCAGGTGATATATATTGGAATTTCGAGCCGAACCTTTTATTACGTCCACTGGGGTAGATTGTTCTAGTTCCATGTGACATATATTTTTCTGAATATCTTAGTTTCAGTTATCATTTGGGGGCACATGTCCCAGTGGATAAAAGCGTTGGTTGAGGTAATCCAGTGACTTGACAATAAAGATGAGGACAACAGTCCGAACAATGTAAATAGGTAAAATATCTCATCTCAGAAATTTAGACAGAAAAAGAAAGTTTTATGGAAATGGAAACAACAAAAAAAAAACACTTGCATTTTGAAGTAAAAAGAGACAGTTGACATTTAGGGGACACGGTGAGGAAAGAGGGTTTGGAGAATTTGATACCAACAGGCCATAGTGAAGTCAAAAGTAGGAGAGGGAAACATTGCCTCCGTAAAGAGTTTGTGTACATGGTTGGCAGAAATGGCACTTGTAGGGATAATAAGGTGAACCATGTGGCTTTGATCTAAAAAATGAGAGGAAACTGTAGAAATCAGAACCATCCTCGTTTGCCGGGAGGCACTGTAGAAAAAGAAATAATAGTAATATTATTACAAACACATCTGAAAAATGTCAAAAAACTCAAAACAAAAAAATAGACACTAACCCAGTTAATATTTCTCCTTTTCTTCACCCTTTTGCCATTTTTCTCCTCCTTGTTTTGCTTCTACTTTATTCCATTTTATAGTTCTTCACCCCTTACCTATTATAAGCATTCTACATAGACTTCTATTTTGAGTAGTCACGAATGATATCAACATTGCAGATTTAATTATTTCCCTGTTGAATGCTTGAGCGCACCAAATAGGAATTTTGCCCAAATATAGTACCTATCAATTGAACGTTTAATAAGATTTCATAAGAACTCATTATTGAAATTGTTGATTAACTCGGGAGATTGGCCCTTAGAACTCTGAATCATTTATGGCCGACCCTTTACTCGTTCGATACCTTTTAAAGAATTTCCTGAAATATTTGGTCACCAACTGCACACGAGAAAATTATGTAAGATTTAAACAAGTCGGGTATTTCAGGGACTGACACTTGTAACATTCCTCGGCATCTCTCTCTGAATTACTCCGGTTAGGAGCTAACATTATTGACTTGATTTACAAATGGACTAATCGTAACCGATTGTGAAAAATCAAGGTTTGGACAAGAGGATTAAAGCGATGATTGTTAAATATGTTGATACAATAATTGCGAGTTCGGTCAGTGTGCTGGGTAGTATGTATTCAGGCTGTGAAAACAGAACCAGCATTAACTGAACAATTCACCAAGATTAAACATGACTTGGATAGCGGAAAGAGAACACACTACCTCCTGAAATTTAATTTAGAAAAAATCACTTCAACAGATGTCTGAACAAGTTACAACAAGCAAAACGTTTTGATCGTAACAGCAGAAGCCTGGTGGTGGGACCGGTTTAATCGTCGATGACCCGATCATGTACCAGACACTAACAGCTTACATGGTAACAGCGACATTTGCATAGTGACATGATACAAAATATACAAACAACAACATGGCTAAGATTAATTTATTTATTTTTTACGGTTTGTCAACCTTTTAGAGGTAAGTTAAGGTCAGAAAATATCTTTAGATTGTAAGAAATTTTGGAGATAATGATTTATTAATACAAGTCTTAATAATTAATCTGTAGCTATGGGTGAAGAGATGGATTCTTGAACATAAGTGAATATATCGCACCCGACTGTAATCCATTGCACCACCCCATATACAAGCCCAATAGCCCCTGGTGTTTCCGAGCGGTCACCCATCTAGATAATCGTCAATGTTCAGAAATTATTAGATAAGAACTAGTTAATACAAATAAAGAAAAATGTGCAAACTAAAAAAGGACAAACGACAAACTGACCAAAGTTTACAGTGACAAAACTAAACAAAGATACATAATGAATGATCGGCCCTTTGTCCCTCTCTAGAAAGTCTCCTACTGACATGCTCTATCTTTACAAGAGTCAGATCAGAACAAACAAAATTGAGTATTCATGTCGTCGCTGAGCTGCCCAGTACTTAATTTAGATTTTAAATGGTGGTTGCGCGGTTTATTTTCCAGCCCACAGTCCCCTTCCTCATAGATGCAAGGTCGCAAGTCTATCGCTACTTTAAATTTAGTTACACATCAGTAATTATGCGGGTGGTTGACCGTTCCTTTTTGAGTATGCATGTCTACTAGGTTAGCTAGCCAATTCCTGTTGCAGACACCTGCTAAGGTACATTTATGTGCAACACTCAGAGAGACCACCTGTGCCTTATTCTTAGTTACAGTTTCTGGGAGATATCATTGAGTAAAGCCAGTACACTCTAAACACTCGGACATGATGACTTGTGCCTTAGTACTAGCATACTCGTCGAAGTTTCCGAAATGTCACTCACAAGGTTTGGGTCAACCCGCAGTATGGTTTTCAGGAACTTTCCAAAGGCGTCGCACACTGGAATCGCCTCCCTAGGCTGATAACATCAAGAAGTCAACTTCCTGATTAATCAGCCAGGATGAGATTCGAACCTTGTCTTATCGTCGAAAAGCGAACGCTCTAACTACTCGTAAGTATATTTGCATATGAAAATGGGAAACAATATTTAGGTAAAGAAGATATGTGGGAAAACTAAAAACAAAACTGCTGCATGTAATGTTAAAACAGTAGGAAACGTTGAAAAAATAAAGAATTATTGAAAGAAGTATGAAGAATACACAATCTCTAGGAACCTATATAAACACGTAAAATGAAGAACTAAACTTATTATTTAGACTATTTATATTGTTCCGACTGTTGTCCTAGTCTTTATTCACAATTTTACAGCCGTTGTATGCGCGGGCATTCTTCTGTTGTTATGGGTTGCATTTTCGAACCGAATTCTTAATTTTGTCCACGGGGGTGGATTGTTCTAGATCCCCGTGTCATGTCTTTTCAGGATTATCTCAGTTGCAGTAATCTCCCTTTAGTAACTAAACTCTCCAAGTTTGTTTTTAACTCTACTGTTGCCAGGTATTGAAATCACAACTTTTTAGGTCAAGTCACTAAATTACTTCAACCAACGCTTTTATCCACTGAAGTAACTAGAACAATCTACCCCGATGGACGAAATTAACGGTTTGATTTGAGATTATAATCCCGATTGGTTAATTTATATTCTATATATTCGGATTCAATGATATAGATTGTTTTTATTCTGCTGTTTATTTCTACGCATATATATATATATATATATATATATATATATATATATATATATATATATATATATATATATATATATATATATATATGCGAAGGTTTTTAACTCGGTTATTATGTCACCAATTTCAGGGACAAAGTCTTAATCCACAAATTCGAAGATATATTCTCAAACTCAGTAGAAACAAATCGAGAAATATCTGAGCAGTACTTATATATATATATATATATATATATATATATATGTGTGTGTGTGTGTGTGTGTGTGTGTGTGTGTGTGTGTGTGTGTGTGCAAAAGTTTTTAGCTCAGTTATTATGTCACCAATTTCAGGAACAAAGTCTTAATCCACAAGTTCGAAGATATATTCTCAAACTCAGTAGAAACAAATCGAGAAATATCTGAGCAGTACTTATATATATATATATATATATATATATATATATATATATATCCGAGCTATGCCCAGTCGAGCGATAACGACCTTTGTCCAGTAAATTAAATGAAGAATTCGGTTTGAAATTACTTTAAATTATGACAGGCAGAAGGCTGGACGTTGCAAACAGCAGAAGAGACGTGACATAACAAAGAATGGGCACATTAATATGACGGTAAACAACGATAGTTTTCCATCTAAGAAATAAAAAAGTCAAAAATTAAACGAGATTTTCGATTATCCGACATTTCCACCGCAAGAAAAACGTCTAGTCGCAAGGATATTTTGAATTTTTCATAAAATTATCATTAAAAATAATTTAATTTATCCGAGTGTAATGGTTTTTTTACAGATTTGAGCAAAAAGATATTTAAAAGTCCGATATTTTTATCTTGAAAGTAAAAATTTATTTTTTGAAAGTAAGATTTTATAAGATTATCTCCGCAAAGGCGTGTGACACTGAAATCCGAAGGCGTCTTGGAACAGCGAAAGATGCTTACCAAAAGGTGAACAAAGTATTAAGAAACAGGAAATTTTCGTTAGAAAAAAAAAACGTATTTAACTGTTATACGACATATATCCTCTCATAGGGCAATGAATAATAATGGACAATCTCATCACATATGAAGAAGAGTGTTGAGGCAACAGAAATATGATTTTACAGAGGGATGTTGTGAATAACATGTACTGAACATATGAGTGACGAATAGGTTTTAAGGAAAATTGAAATAAAAAGAACCTTTATCCTTAGGATCAGGAAGAGACAGAGCAGATATTGAACGGACAGAAGAAAGTAAAGAATAACAACATGGTTGTCAGGACAGGGAGTAGAAGGGATAAAAATAAAAACCTATGAGCCACAAAGGAGAGAAATTTGTGTAGAGCCATGATCGGCCACACCCTGAAGGGACACAGCATAAAATATTCTAAACTTTAGGATTTTACTAGTGAACTAGTTTTAATGTTTTAATCCAATGGTTTTGTTGTTCTAAAGTTTAGAAAAGATCAGAAGAAGCAATAAGATACAGTTTAAATGGCCGTTCCTTATTGTAACTGTTAGCGAAAGTTATATGATTAATCTCTCATCTATGAGAATGGATCGTACAGATTTAGTTTGTCATACCATTTTTAACTTTTTAAATCAATTCTACCAGATTTTTTTTTAATATCCTTACTTGGTTATATCAAAATTGAGGAACTAATAAACAGTGAATTAAGTCAAGCTTTGAACACAATATTTAAAATCACAAATGAAGCAAGCGAGTTTAGTATATTCGGAGATGCACTTGACAGACAAGACCTGCACGTGCAATCTATTTATAGACTCACGACGCTTAAATTTATATTCAACATAGTATAGAGTTTTATTTATTCCGCTGATATTGTTGAGAATGTTCATGGCCACAATATGTTAGTAACCAGAAAAAACATGATAACAAAAAGGATGTTTATACTTACAATTCGAAAGAGACAATTTGAAACTCTTGAAACATACAATGAATCACCCATTGAGAATACATGTAGAGTGCACGAGAAGAAACGGTAACACACGCGTTGTTTACTTAACTCTTTTTTGTTAGTGAATGGCGAAAAAAAACAAAAAAATGAACGATAATATATAATATAATAAAAAACAAATGAGTAAGTTTTTAGAATAAGTTACTATAAAACAAGAAACAAACCCCACAAGTTTTGAGAATGCCGAAGAAGTATAGTGTTAGCGAGACATGAGTATTTTGTTCAAGTATAACCCCCAGAATAAATCAAAACCATTAACGGACACCGAACGAACGTTAAAATAATACAATAGACTGCTCCTAATGCATCACTGACGTCTATATATAAAAAGTCGAGCAAAAACACAAATCACCTGGCCTGACGAATGTGTTTAGCATCCAACAGGCATAGCATATCATAAATATATCATACTATATAACTATATTTTATCATATATATATATATATTTAAGACATTTTATCATATATATATATATATATATATATATATATATATATATATATATAGCTTTTACTTAAATATTTGTATCTATAAAAAGAACGTATAAACATAAAAAAATGTCCTAAATGTCGGACATTTCCATTATATATATATATATATATATATATATATATATATATATATATATATATATATATATATATATATAACAGACTGCGGATCATCAGACTTTGATGATCCACAGTCCTTTAAAAGAGCTGTGGCGAAATAATTTATTACATAGAACCTTAAAGTGGTCTGTTTTTATTTAAATTATTTGCTCTGGATTTATATTGAGGTCTCTGGATTTTATTCTCCTTGGGTCTACCCATACGGATTACCTAGTTTTTCATAAACTAAATATATATATATATATATATATATATATATATATATATATATATATATATATATATATATATATATGTATGTGTGTGTGTGTGTGTGTGTGTGTGCGTGTGTGTTATGTTTAGGGAATTGTGTAAAATCAAGAAAAATCTTAATATATTGGTGTGATTTAAATTTGGAGGCAAAATATCTTGTGTAGAAGTATGAAAAGTAATATAATGAATTCTTTTCTATTCAGTCTATCTCTCCAATTTAAAGCATCAAACGTCATGGCGGGGACGACATGTCATGCTTTTATCGATTTCAAATCCATAATATAATTTTGTTCTTGTAAATAACCCATGATACTTCAAGGGATTGAACATACAGGTACAGACAATATTTAAAACACTCGTATCAAATGTACATTATCGTGTAGGAAATCGATGACAAAAATCGCAAAAATATTAAATCAAACATTTTCCTTTCCTTTTAATAAAACCAGTTTAGATAGATAAATAACTAGCTTTTATGTTGATAGCTGCCGTATTTTCTTTTCTTTTTTTTTCGAAAATTCTACCTGATCTATTATAAACAGAGTTGTAATAAGCATATCTTCAAATGACGTTATCACTGAGCAAAGATATCTGATGATCCGTTTTTTTTGTTTTTGTTTTTGTTTTTTTTGCTGTTGTTTTAATAGTGAACGCAACTCTGTAATGAAAGACGCGTATCACGGTTAGCTGAAACCATAAAAAATCTGAACGAAAATGTTATTTCAAATAAATTCTTTCCATATCAGATAATGCAATATTATCGTTTGTCATAAGGTGTGATTTTCAAGATGGAATGGCTTTCTTGTTTGATTTAAGACTCATCTTCAAAACCTAAAAGAAAATACAGTAAGATGGTATCTTCCTTTCGTTCTGTAATATTTTCGCCTTTTAAACAGGAATCTTTTAGACACACCCACAGAAAAACAGATTCCTGCTTTTTTTTTCCCCGAAAAGTTTCACCATACGAGATTTGTGCGTGTTTAGATATTATTGATATATTTACTTTGATACGTGGAAGGGCGTGTTGTGTAACGGTTAGTGACTCGAAGAAATCAGTGTGCCGAGTTCGAGTTCCGACTGTGTTTGTTACGTTTACTTTAACACAGATTGGGAAAGGTATGTATCCATATATTCTCCTCTAACTACAGCTTAAATAACAACAAACTAGGATCTCTTTTCTTGATGTAGAAACTGTCTTAAGAGAAGAAAAACTATTTTCAAACAGATCTGAAGAGGGGGTCCTTAAGTTTAATGCTGATATGTGAACAGTACGAATATTTGATCAAACCAAAACTTATATTGGGAGCAAACCGCCTGGAGACAGATAGAAAACGAATTCAGTAAATACGCAAAAATAGAAAAGGTTTTCACTGGAGCTGTACAACCGTTCCGAGAGAATCACGAGAGAATTCGAAGTTCTATCAAGATATTGGCGGTGTCAGTCTGAAGAACATTTGAAAAAATAAAAAAAAACTACAGGAACCTCCACAGAAGTTAGTGAAGGAACACAAAAAGAAAGGACTGGCCACAAATATTAAGAAAACAATGTATGGTTGTCAGCAAAATGATGAGCCCAAAATGCAAATTACAAATTGGAGATAAAAAAAAAAAAAAAATAAGGAAATACAAAATAATTTTTTTTTAATCCTTTCCCATTGGGAAGTCGGGTGTAGCACTAGTATGCAGGAGGTTTCAGAAAGTAAAAGTGAGTGGAGAAAGACTAAAAGATGAACGGAATTCAAGAAGACAGAAGATGGCGATTGATGCTGCATTTCAATTTTTGGCGGGAAGTGTGGGAAACGAAACTCTTGGAGTAGAAATAACGGTTACGTTTAACTACTTCAACATTTAAAGAGTGGGTCCTAATTCCCAATCTATTAGCACTCTTAAATTCATGCCATCGGAGCATCAGGGAAAAAGATCATCAGAGCAGTTGCCATGAAAATATTTGCAAGAAAGACAGATGGAAGCCATGTTACATGGGTGAGAATGTAACTGAAGTTCAGATATCAAGATAGGACCGATTACACTGTTGATTCTTCTTTGGATTTTGTCAAGAACCTCGAGATGAATATCAGGAGCACCAGACCCGTTATGGCAACAGTATTCAAGAATTTGTCTATTGATTCAATGTAGTCATTCTACTTCAAGTCAGTTGAAAATGTGTGTCCAAGAAGGCGTTTTGTGTCGCTCTCTAGGAGTTTACTATCAATCATAAAATATCTAGGAAATATTTTAAGAGGGAAAACAAAGTGCGATTCTTTTATTGGAAGGTGCACTAGGATAGGTAAAGATGCCTTCCAAAAACTAAGTAAAGCATTAAGAAACAGAAAAAAAATTCGTTAGAAACAAAAGAAAAATTACTTACGTAACATCAGACAATCTCCTCACAGATAAAGAAGAGACCTAAAGCCAAAGAAATCTGATTCTAAAGGAGGACGCTGAGAATAACATGAACTGAACATGTCAGCAACGGTGTAGTTTTTAAAAAAAAGGAAACAAAATGGACACTTATACAAAACTCAGAAAGAGACAATTGAAATTTCTAGAGCGCATTATGATGTAAAAAGGCTTAGAAATTTTGACACTCACAAGACATACTTGAAGGCGTGATCTGCCTGACGTGTTTATGCAAATATTTAGAAGAACACTAATTAGGAGAGATAGTGATAACACAAAATTTCCTAAAAAATTCAAAGGAGAGGAATTTGTGGAGAGTCATGACACACAAAAGAACATGTGATGTCCTTGGGTTATGAGACTCATAATATGAGGACTGCCTGTTGAAATAAACGCATCTGCATGATTCTGATGATGTATTATAAAATCATTCTGGGGAGTGAAATATATGAAAAAATAAATAGATAAACGTGTTGCGATAAATAATTCCTCTTCTGCTCGTGACATCTGTACATGTTCCACTCTCATATACAGGTAGCATTAGGTAAATTGTCGCCATATCATGTTTTTAATTTCCGCACATGCGTTCTGATGTTTTTGATGTTATTGAATGCACTGTATAAGAGATTGGGCACGGTCTGTGAGAAAAGAAGCATCATGGCGCAATTCACGTTACCAAAAATTTAGAAATGGCAGGCTGCAGGACATTCGCGCCAGGAGTCTTTGAGGGGGGTCAATCTTAGGACAGTGCAGAGTATTCAGAATGAGTTGGATGAGTCTAATTATGATTACGAATATACGGCAACACGGAAAACTGACTCTGATCATTCCGATAAGGCCTATCTACCTACAAAACAGAGGCCTACTTCAAGTGCCTTGAGGCGATAGTACTGCCCTGTGTCAAGTAACAGCACCATACCATACAAGCAGGAGAACCCAGTCATGGCTGCCAGACAATATCTGCGACCACATTACCCCTTTCATCTGGCCACGTGACCCCACAGACTGCAACACCCTTGATTATTATGTGTGGGGGGATGTTGAACGAGAGATCAACAAAACTACTTGTCACACCAAAGGTGAACTGAAGGTAAGTATTATGGCAGCATTCACCAAATTAATTAATGAGAGAGTCCGGAAGAGATGAAGGTGATTCTGAAATCGTCAGGAGGCCGTGGTTGAAGCCAATGACGATTTTATTGAATAAATTTACTCTTTACTATTTCAAGATATTTTTGGTATAATTTTGTTAAATATATTTGTTAGAATGAAATGTTAGTGTTATTTCTATTTTTGCATAATTTAGACAATTTATGATTCGGACGCTGTATTTACTGAGAAACGAAGAAGCAAAAAAAATAATAAAATATTCATACATTTGATTACAATGTCTTTGTATATAAAATATTTTTTTGCCATGTGCTTAACATCTTATTTTGTATAATATATGTAAGAGCACGGATATATAGATAGTATATTTTTTTTTCTATATATGTGATATTTTACAGTAAACGTTTTAAAATAATTCATTTTTCTCTAAAATTATTTTTATTTTCACAATTTCTTAAAGCTCGAATTGTAATAGAATTTTCATGCGTACATATGCACTGACGAAAATAAAATTGCAACACGTTGAATGTGTTTTCAATTTATTCAAGGTTAAACGTTTATATAATTTACTTGGATTACAATAAGTGGCCACAAATACAAACACACGCTCCAGTGTTCAGACCGCATTTTAAAAGACTATATTTCATTATCATGCACCAGTACTGCCACATGCATGTGATCGTAGATTATATCGAATACAATTCAGTGACTTAATTTCTATCTTCATCTTTGGTATCTTTATTTATTTGTTCAGCTCGTTAATGTTTGAAAGAGTTGAATAGCAAACAACGCACATAATCATGTCAAAACAAATTACATTATTTACATTATTCGGAATGATATCCTCATCTTCATTGCCATATTCACAGCGTTTCGGCCGTTGTACGCTCCAGCCTTTTTCAGGTCATTGTAATTTCGGACCGAAATTTTTATTTCGTCCACCGAGGTAGATTGTTACTAGTTCCATGTACCATGTATCTACCGGATGCCTCAGTTATTCGGTTTGAATTTCAATCACCTGATGAAGGTCGGAGCGTATAACCGCTAAAACGTTGTGTATATGGCAATGAAGATGAGGATAACATCTCGAATAATAATATAAGTAATCATCTCAGAGATATAGACAGATGCAAAACTAAATTATATAATATATATATATATATATATATATATATATATATATATATATATATATATATATATATATATATATGTGTGTGTGAAATTGGTGTTTTCTAAGTACTTATATCTATATATCTTTCTACCTTCTCTATTTGTTCTCTATTTTACTATCTCAGACATTCCATTCATATTTTCACATCAGTCCAGAGTTAGCCGTGTGGTTGGTATTCTATATTTTTTCAAGTTTTACGAAATATGACAATATTTTTAAATGAGCTAACTTAACGAATCATGCGTAGTAACATCAGATTCGCCATATTGTGAAAGGGAGACAGGTCTGGCAATCGTAACAGTCACAGAATCTGTAGAACATGTCACAGAGCCTGTTGAGTCGCACGGACAATATACGTGTGATCTTAAAGCTTCTGGAACATCATGTAACTTTCATTGGCGAGTTAACATTTTGCTGAACCTATACAGAACAATTAAAAATTCCCCCACAAATACAAAAATCGGAAGTATTTTTAGTTTATGGTACACGATACCATCATAAAGTATGTGTATCGTCTGTAAATACGATCGGGAGGATATCACTCTCCAGGTCTTTGTCGCATGTAACCGATATCATCACTGAATGCAAAAGGTCAACTAGATCTTTCAGGTAGGCGTTTCTTGATGTCATAGGAGTTGTGCATGTGGGTAAGGTTGTGCAAAAAGAAATCTGCAATAAATGAAGCTAGGCTCAAAGACCCGCAGTCCGCCATCTCCGAAATGGCTTGAGCAGAACAAAAGTAGCAGTATGATACCTGCTTTCAGCACACTGAATCTCATCGCAATATTCACCACAACCAGACATAGACAGCACTCGCGCATGTGTGTTACGCTATCACAAGATGGTCGAAAACTTCAGATTTATCAAAGTGTCTACTTTTTTTAGCATGCACATACTATCGTTAGTGAAAATCAGCATAGCTTTTTAGGGTGCTTGAAAAACTAGCACTGAACTGATGGCCAATTTCTTCAAAGATGATGAAACTTTGGCAACAGATATTCCGTATATATATATATATATATATATATATATATATATAATTATTTATTTAAAAATATGATTCCAACACGCTACATAAGAGTTCTTATGTAGCGTGTTGGAATCATATTTTTAAATAAATAATTATATTCATGCTCTACTTTTGTATCGAGCACTATATTTTAAAAATAATAACAAAAATACTAAAGAACTTTGGATTATTTACCTAACCAGTTCTTACCTATTTTCTATATATTTTCATATATATATATATATATATGTGTGTGTGTGTGTGTGTGTGTGTGTGTGTGTGTTTAAGGGAAATGGAGGAAAGGACACTTATAACTTAGAGACACATAATGAAGAAAGTATGTTTGGAGAATCTGGCACTCAAAGGACATATTGAAGTGACAGAGGGAAACAAAGAGCAACTTACCTAGCAAGTTTCTGTAAATGAATAGCAGAGCAGAGATTGGGAGCTATAATAAAAAAGGTGAATATTACTAAGTGCTACAAAGTATAAGAAGTTGTGGACCCAAATTCCGAATAGAAAAGAATGCCGTTTGTGTGAGTTGTGTAATGGTTAACTATTCGGAAATAGAAATCGACAAGCCAATTTCGAATTGTGGCCGAGTTCGTTACAAAGACCCTTGAGAAAAGCTTTTGGATTCATCTCCAGTTATGGGTTAAATAGCAAGAACGACTGAATTTTCTTGGCTTGAATTGGCAACCAGTCTCACAATGAAAAGAGAATTGAAAAAGCAGCCTGAAGAGGGATGGGTTCCGCTAGGTTATCTTGCCCAAGGCACACTGCTTCTGTTATGATAAGAGTGTATTTATTCCTACGACCCTAGTTACGGGACTCGTAACATACGGTAATGACATTATTTGTTACTGTATATTGAATCTTTCACGGAAAATACACGAAAATTAGTGTAAATGCCTCTCAATGAAAGTATGTCTGTGCTGAATGAATATTTACATATTAAAATATATATTTACTATATTAAAATAGTTTTGACAGCTAATAATTTTTAATTCATTTTTCCCGATAAAATATCTGGCGAGAACACCTTTGCAATGAAAAATGACGAGTTTCGCATTATTTGAAAGTTTCGCTTTGTCACTTTATTAATAATTAATAAATTAATTTCTTTTATACACGACAGATTAAACATTGCATATTTCCCTTGTTCGTTGAGTCTGTGTCCAAAACTGAATTAATGTCCATCAACAAAAGATGGCAACTGCATTTATTTGAATAGGTCTTTGTTTACGCTAGGATACGAAACTGTGCAGATATGTCTCTTTCGAGAGTCAGAGAAAAAAAAATCTATGATTCAAGGCACGATTCAACTTCGCTTGTTCATCGACGCACTTCATAGCTGAGAGGTTGAAAGAACATCACTTCTAATAACGTTTTCCCCTATTTTTTCTATAAGAATTCTCGAATATTCACATCGGTAGACGAATATAAATAAATAAATACACTGTTTAATAAATAAACGGAGCGTCTAATTAAACTTCCACAGAAAATAACGTTTAAGTAATAAAAATCTGTCGGATTAAAAAATTGAAAAAAATCACCCTGTCTTTAATATATTTGAAAGCCTTGAATAGCAAACAGTGTATATAAAGATGCCAAAATAAGTTTGTTCATCTATCTACGTAGTTATTTCGTTCTTTCTAAGTACTCATTTTTTCGTCTGTCTGCGCCTCTCTAACTTCACCTAATACTTTCTCCTTATAGTCTAGCTAATTAACAATCGCGTCCGTAGTACTGATTTTTTTCATCTCAATCTGGTCATATCTTTCCTACTTTGTTCACGTGGTTCAAGAGGTTTCCTTTTGATTGAGATGGTTGCGCGTATGACTTAATGCCATTAGAGTTCAAACACTCGAGAAAAACGTTTCGACTGATAATTCTACGCAAACAAGACCTGCCCTTCGCAAATATCGATTCTACACTAAACCTCCCAGCAGCAAGGAGAATGTTTTGAATTACCATGTATATTGCTATTTTTTTTTAAATTATGTTTCTCTTCGTGTCTATCTCTAAATCTTTCTAGTTTTCATTTATTTCGTTTTTACCCGTTCAGGCTTCCATACAGTTCGTTTCACCGAACAAGAAAAATATGAGCAAAATATCGGTGACTTGTTTCTAGTGGAATAGAAGATATGTAGGTCTACTATAAGCCAATTGGATAGAACTGATGATTAAACGGTATAGTTTAACGTTTCAAATTGTTAATATTCCTAGTGCAAAGAATGAGTTATGAGAAATAAGTTTATTATACTTTCTACTAATATATCATTTTCGGATACACACACATACACACAGACACACACACACACATATATATATATATATATATATATATGTTTCGATGGGTAAATTGTCGCCATTTTGTATTTTTTATTTGGTGCATGCACCTTGGTTAAATTTGGCGACTGCGCAGTATAGTAGTGTCGGTTGGCCAACATCTGTGAGAAAAGGAGTACCATGACATAATTCACACCACAAGATATTTGGAAACAGCATTTTCTATTGCTTGGCATTTCACGCCGGAAGCTCCAATACGAACATTTCCGAATGTTTAAGTGTCCATCTTAGGAGAGTGCAGACGATTCGGAAAGAGTTCAATGTGTCTAATAGTGATTACGAATGTGTTTGGTGTGATTACTAGTGATTGCGACGTTATGCCTCCATTCATCCTTCCACAGGGTATCAGACTCAACTTAGAAGTTTACATCATGTGCCTTGAGGGGTAGTGCTACCCTGGGTCAAGAGGGTGGCTGTGTAGCAATAGGAAACTGCACAATGCCATACAAGTAGAAACACCCAGTGATGGCTGTTAGACAATATCAACGAGCACACCACCCCTTTAATCTGTCCACCTAACGCCACAGACTTCAACACCCTTGATTATTATATGTTGGATGCAGTTGAGCAAGAGACCAACAAAACTACTTGTCACACCAAAGGGGAAATGAAGGCTAGTATTATGGCGGCATACACCAAATTAATTACTAAGATCATCCAGAAGAGATGCAGGCGATTCTGAAATCGTCTCGAGGACATAATTGAAGTCAATGGCAATTTTATTGAATAAATTTACTCTTTAGTATTCCAAGATATTTTTGTGTAATTTTGGTAAATATATCTGTTAAAATGGGATATCAGTGTTATTTTCATTTTAGACGACAATTTATCATACAAACACTGTATCTACTGGCATACAAACAAACAAAAACATTAATTCATACATGTGCTCATAGTGTCTTTGTATATAAAACACAAACATTTCTTCATTTACCTTTTGCTTAACATTTTATTTTTGTATTATATACGTAAGAACACGAATATATAGACAGTATATTCTGTATATATGTTATATTTTAAAGTATGCATCTTAAAATAATTCATTTTTCTCTAAACTTATTTTCATTATTTTCACAATCTCATAAAGCTCGAATTGTAATACACTTTCCATGCGTACATATGCACTGACGAAAATAAAATGACAACACGCTGTCTGTGTTTCAATTTAAAGTTAAACGTTTATATAATTTACTTTGATTACTATATGAACATTGTTTTTGATTTTGTCGACGGCACAATACAGTGGGTACCATCTCTGAGAAAAAGACGCTATTGACGCCGCCAAAAATTTGGAAACGGCATGCTACAGCATGCTACTGCTTGGCATTCGTGCCGGAGCTACAATACGATCATTTCATAGTTTGCGAGGCAATCTTAGGTCAGTGCAGAAGATTCGGAGAGTTGGATGAGTCGAATAGTGATTACGAATATACGGCAGATCGGAACATTCACACTCATCGTTCCGTTATGTAAAGACAAAGGTTTTGGTGAGGGACTCAGATTCAACACGGAGGCCTAATTACGTAATTTAAACGACATTTGTTTGGTTTGGTTTGGTTTGGTTTGGTTTTACGACATATCCTCTAAAATGGGTTATTTAATGCCGACAAGATTTTTATTACTGGTAATATTTTTCCCTAAAATATATTGCTGGTAATACTAATTTTTTCGTTCAAAAATGTATTGCTGGTATTTATTTTCTTCATATATGTATTGCTGGTGATAATAAACTGCTGGTAATATCTTTTTCCCCAAAAAATGTATTGCTGGTATTAAAACCTATTTTTACACGTTCATAGTGTTTTGACCCCGGTGACGGGGATAACTAATTGTCCATAGCTGGGACCATAACAGGTGCTACAATTCTAGGCCAAGGTGAACCTGTAAACACCAGCAAATAAGAGATGGTTCCACGGTCCTCAAAACCTCCTGAACAGAGGCCTTACTGTCGGATGTAATTTATCATCTTACCCAGAAGGCGGGTGTAGTTTATCGTCATACCCATGACGTTAAACGACAATTTATCCATCGGACCACACACACACACACACACACACACATATATATATATATATATATATATATATATATATATATATATATATATATATGATGACATCGACTCTGAAACTAGAGGAACATTGATCAGTCTGGCAAAGGATTATCTGAGGGTGGGAAGACAGACTTTAAAGCCCAAACGTCAACATGAAGAGGATCTGCGACGTGCTGTCAAGAAGACTGTACACAGTGACTCCTGCTCACGACTCTTCAGGAGTAGCATGGACGTTCAAAGCTATTTCCGCAGTGGAAAGAGTGAATAAGGAGAGAGAATGACAATACCGATGCGCTGGTGCTTACTACTATGCTATATATATATATATATATATATATAGAAAAAGTTGCAAATTAAAAAAATAATAACGTTTTTTATTAAAGTATTTATTTATATATATATTTGATATTTCAGATTGACCTCAATCTTTCTTCAGAAATATATATATATATATATATATATATATATATATATATATATATATATATATATATATATTCTTCCGAAATATATATATATATTCTACAGAAATATATATATATATATATATATATATATATATATATATATATATATATATATATATATATATTAGATACCTCCAAAGATTTCCTAATTATTGTCAAAATTCTTATTATTAAGAGCAATGACTAAAGTATTTTTATTATATTTTTAATCCATTTTAGACCTCTCGAAATTGCTGGTCATTTTTTTTTTGTGACCATAAATTTGAAAATTTTGCGGGAAAACGGGACCTGCTCTGAATCATAACATAAAAGATGCAATAAAACTAAGATATTATTTAATTAGAAAATATTTTAATTGCTTTTACGCATAAAAGAAATTATGGGCATAATTGCCTGAAAAAAATTGATGAATAATGAATGTTTATATAATTTAATTTTATTTGAAATAATTTATAAACCTTTTAAATGTTAAAATATATTAATTTGTAGCTGTCAAGTGATATTATTAAATTAAAACTATTTGCTTGATCGTTTCATTTAATCTACTGTCGTAGAATGTTTTCGATCAGCTGCCCAGGTCTCAGGATCTCGTCTAGGTCTTATTTTTAGTACTAATCAGTTATTGCTCTACAACTTATACTGAGGTCAAGTACACAATATTCGGCCAAGAATTGAACTCATAATTAAGAATATATGACTGATAAACTCATAGCTAATTTAGATATAAAATCCGTTTACACCAACAACATGGTTAATAATCCTTAAATCTTTTACAAAAAATCTAACACAATCAAGAATAAACCTTCCCTAGAAATAGTTAAAATAATAAAAAATCTGCCCTCTCATCACCAATCAATGTTATTTCACATTTAACAATTATTCTAGACAAACATTTTGATTACCAATGGGATCGCCACTAAGTGATGTGATGGTATGTATTTTGATAGAATTTATCAAATCTGGTGCTTTCCAAAATATTTTTTCTAAACAATCAACATACTTCCTATATATTCATGATGTTTATTATTATAACCTTTGGTACTGATTTCCCTGACATTGTATTTAAACTAATGTGAAACACAAGATATAATTTACTTACGAAATGGAAACAATACTTTACCTTTCCTAGATATCATGTTACAACGCGTTAACAATAATCTAAACTTTGTTTCCATCGCAAATCAACTAACAAAAATTATATTATGAATTTCTATACTCATCATAACAGAATAAAATCCGGAATAATCATCGGATTCTGTTTAAGAGCACTCAGAATATGTAGCCTTCATGAAGAGGAAAATGCATTGAAAATAGTTTTAATCTCCTCCAATACCCTACTTAATTAACATTCAATACGAAACAAGATGCTCATAAAATATTTCAAAAGAGAAAAGCGTCCTAACAAGCCCAATCAATCACCCACCAACTCGATCAAAACTACAATTGAATGCATCTAGACTCAACAGAAAATGTGTGACAACTACGCCCAAAAGAATAAAGGACTTAAGACAAAACAATTTAGAGGAATTTGCTATATTACCTTTAATAATTACCACAAATAATACACAGGAGAATCCTGAAATAATGTAAATAAACGATTAAATGAACACAAAAGAGATATTTTACAAAACAACACATTAAAGGCATTAGTTGCTCAC
>OZ010604.1:37955702-38043202 GCA_963932145.1 Acanthosepion lycidas
AAATGATTGAGTATCTATTTGCCGTCGAGGAGGCCTTGAATAGATCTCCTACAGAAGAGTAAGATACCCCACAAAAGGGGTTACCTAAAGAATGTATGTTTGTAGACTGAAATTTAAAAGCCAATGGTTATACATAGATTAATGATAGGATAAAGAACAGATAGGAAGCGTTTCTAAATCTAACAAGTTTCGGTTCTTTAATACTTCATCAGACACAGCTTTACCAGAGTATGAAATATGGAGGATAAGAAAAATTCTAGTATTTTTAATCGTTTGTTATTCATTTGTTAAGGGGACCTTCCGTGCATCTAGCTTGTCAATCAGTTTTCGTGTGTATAATTCATTTGTGTACGTGTATCATAATTCTTGTTTGTTTATGCTGGATTCGGATGATAATATGCGTGTGTGTGTGTGTGTGTGTGTGTGTGTGCACGCGCTCGTGCGTATCTATTAGCCAATTTTATCCATGTGTGGTTGGTGGCAGTCCGCTGGTTTATTTGGGGGACGTATTGTGTAAAGGTGAATAAATTTAAGTTATACCTGTTGCCGTTAGCAGGTAGACATATTTGAGATTCTTTAAGTATGAATTTTATAAAAGTTGTAGATATAAATAATTGTTATTGGTGTGCGTTTATAGATGATGAAATATTTATTAGAACTCTCTTGAAGTATTTCCTGCGTAACGAATTATGTTCTTTTCTAATTAGGTTCGTATTTATAAAATACATAAAGATTTATGTATAACAATTAAAAAAAAATGATTTCGACATCAAATAACAAAAAAATAGTTGATATATCGTAAATTATACCCATGCACTCAACCTTTCACCTTTTCTTCATTTTTATATACCTCGTGTAACAGGAAAATTGTCCAAATCGTGTTACAGCGTAACTGTCCATCCCGCAAAATGTTAAATATCTAAACAACCACTAAATTAACTGTGTTTCTTTATACCAGGTTTTCAGATAAGACATTTAACCATATTGATACCATTTTTCATAAGAATCACCGAAAAGCCCTTTCAGTTATTCAATTAGAAAGAGAACAGATTAAAATCGTTTTCTGTCAGACCCAATGTCTTCTAAACTGGATAATGGTAAGATGAAAAAATAATTCAGGCTTTCAGTAATGGTACCAAAATTCATATTCTGACTTCCATCTTCAAAGACCATTCCAGAACCATCAAGAGAACAGTGAGTAAGTTTTAAAAAGTGAGAACAGTAGAAAGGAAAACTGGATCACATCACAACACACAAGAGGGATCATTATTCCAACTTAAAACTAAAGAGATCAATTAGAACATATCCAAGTCAATTCATAAGACGTTTAGCTCGTGAAAGAGAATTTTCAGCTGCAAACAGTCTAATGAGCAAAGAAAAAAGACTTGAAAATGAAATCCTACGTGAAACGTGTGAGGCATCTTGTTACTCTAGGCCAGAAAGTGAGAAATTTAGGGCGAAGATCATCTTGAATAAGTTGAAAAATGATCCTGAAATTATATATATATATATATATATATATATATATATATATATATGAACTTTATTTCAATCCTTCATGTGTTTCCGATCCTTTAGTCAGTCAGTTAAGTTTCATACGTGATACACGTTTGGGCAATAATGTATTAGGTTGGTGCAAAAATAATGACGTACTAATGTCGTTTTTTGACGTATTTTTAACGTAAAAAAACGACATTATTACGTCATTATTTTTGCACTAACCTAATATATTACGATACATGACTGAAGAGGTAGATATTTTCCCGCAGTAGGTTGCTATTTCTTTCTGTGGTCGAATGGCTCCCAACCAAAACTAAAGAATTCAGTTTTTCCTGCTATTCAGTCCATATCGGAGAAGAGATGGATTCGTGCCCTTCCCGAGGGTATTTGTGCGTAAGTGAATCTTACGATCCTCATCTATGTTTAATTAATGATAAACATGCCATTTTCGTTTACGATTGATTTCATCGCGATTCTTCTTTCAAGCTTTGGGGGAATTATATATTCTTATTGCTCATTGTAGAGTCCAATAGAGTTATAAAAATCTCGGAGAATTCCAGGGAGATACCTTTAATCCGTCCTAGGATGCAACGGTTCAAACCTTAATCTAACAAATGAACAATTTTACTGTTACACGATTTGGATAATTTTAATATTACAACCGTTATATATCTATCTTTTTTTTTTTTAGCTAATATATATATATATATATAAAGAACTTTTGTCTGTATGTGTGTATGTGTGTGTGTATGTCCGGATAAAACTAAAAACTAGTAATTCGTGACAAAATAAATTCATGCTCAGACTCAATATCGCCTAAGCCAACTTTTAGTAAAAGTTATCAATGTATGATTTTTATTTACGAAGATATTTTAAAATTGAACTGCGTTAGAATGCATTCGAAATTCTCTGAATTAAAAAATGAAAACGAACGGTAAGTATTCTTATTCTTGAATCGGATTACCGTTCGTTTTTATTTCTAAACGCTATGCATGTCTGTATTTTTAAAATTACTATTCCCTTGAATTTATTTTCACATCTATAGTAAATAAAAGGATAACATTAAAAAATGAATATTAAAACACATTTAAAAGAATATTAAAAATAATTATTTGACAAAAATTTAATAATTATTTATTCTAATATTCGTGTATGCGTGTCTGTCTACCAAATAAATATTCAGACTCAGTATCACCTTAAAAACCAGATGTATGTGGGAGGGGTGCGTGTGTGTTCCCGTGTGTGTGTTTTCGTGTGTGTGTGTGTGTTTTCGTGTGTGTGTGTTCCCGTGTGTGTTCCCGTGTGTGTGTGTTTTCGTGTGTGTTTTCGTGTGTGTGTGTGTGTGTGTTCCCGTGTGTGTTTGTTTTACTTATTAATATTTTTCGGCCATTTTATTGGAAATAATTTTTATATTCAATCTTTAAAAAATAAACTTCATCGTATTTTCGTTTATAATTAACACAAAAATGTAAATAGTTTTCACTTAAATTTTATTAAAGCAAAAAACCTTATTTCTTCGAAAATTAATTTAAATAAAATTTGGTTCAATTCGTAAAACAAATATTCTACATGACTAATGTTGGCCGTAAGTAATAACAGCCTCTGCCAATTTTTATCTAGCCAAAATTATTTTTCTTTTCAAATACAAACATTACTTGAGATTTTAACATAATAGCTTTTCAAAACAAAATTCTCAATGTATCATGCTTCTACTTTTTTTCAAAATAGTTATTAATTCATGTTTAAAAGTAAAACTTTATTTACTTTAAAAAGCCACCAAATTCCTCTATAAAATAAATAGAAAATAATTATATTCGAAGAAGTAATTTTCGCTATAGATTTTACTTGAAAAATGATTAAATTAAATGTTTAAATATACCTTAATTTAAGTTTATTAACATTTTTATTAATAATAATTTGAAAAATGGTTAATGAACTTTTATCTAATTTTGATTTGTTTGAAAACAAAATTAACAGTGTATTTATATTAGCATTTAAATCGAAAAATAAAGTGTCTTTTTGAATAAAATATGGGGATTCTCAACCCTCTAGACCTCCACCCTGCACTGAGCGTGGTACTGGTAGTGTGGTATTTTCCTCAATTTAGTTATTTTGTAACAAATAAAAAAATGAAGTTTATTTTTTAATAATTGAATAAAAACTTATTTTCCATAAAATAGCTGAAAAATATCTATAAATTTTCAATAATAAACTATTATTCAGAGATCTTCGGAGCAACGCCGAGTATCCCTCTAGTTATTTATATCTGTCTGGTTGTTTCTATGTTCAAATTTCTCACTGATCTCTGTATATCATCTGTTCATACAAGACTTAATATCAACCTTATAAATGTTCAAGATCTTTTTCTTGTCTCGTTGAAATTTCTACATTCTACATGCAAAATTCAAGTGAAATTCATATTTACGGACAAAATGCTGGGAAAAATAGTCTGCTCATTCTATCCCTTCAGAAATTACCTGATTCCTGCAATACTTAAAATTTGCAAGAGTCAGATTAGACCAAACATTTTGCTATATCCAGGATGGAGCTGTTCAATCCTCACTGACAGAGTTCATAAGTTTGCGCGCTCTTGTCGAGCAGGAGTTACTTTCCACTTTACAGCCTCTCTCCACGCAGTTGCATCGTCGGAAGTCTATCGCTATTTTCATGTCAAATATACAGATGAACTCCATTTTTAAGCTCCACCTGACAGACAGGACTCGCCACTGCGGATGTGAATAAGTCTCCTTTCCTTAGTATTCTACGTATAAGGACGAAGTTCCACACATACTGCTGTTTCATCCAAGAACCCATATTTATTAAAACCGGACTTCCAGAACAGCATTGACTTATTCCAATTAAGGGGACAATTTTCATGTGGTTTCGGTATTTTTTACGTTCAATTCCTTTTACATCTTCTTACATTCCTATTATATACGTCATTCAGTAACACTCTATTCTGAGTGGCTATCGTGCCTTGTATTGGATGGACTTTAGAAGGTAACATAAAACCAAATTCTATTTTCTATAAGAAATCGGTGCATATATTTCAGAAGTCTGGCGCTACACAATCGACGAGTTTAGGAATATTCATTAACTGCATAAAATCGCCATAAACATGCTGTATTAATATTTACAGAAAGCTTTTCATGGATTTAAGTATTTTAATAGAAACTTAAAGGAATTTATAAAGTATTACACCTCCAAAACAAAACAAAACAAAACTGCTCTCAAATAATCATCCAAGAGATCCTTCTGCCTTACATCAGCATGACTCATGCTAAGCTCTAGTAGAGTGATTCCTTGCGCTGTCCTTGGGTTATATTCTCGTCTAACATGAAGTGGAATTATTATATTGAATCAATTTCGAAGACTGCTGCTATGGAATTTGGTTCATTGTGTCGTGCTAGACAATTTTTCTTTCTTGAATATATCTTACATATTTATAGGTTTTCTATTGGTCCATGCTTAAAATACTACTGCTATATATGGCCCGGTGCTCCTGATACACACACACACACACATTGGATTTTAACGAGAATTCACACACACACACACACACACACACACACACACATATATATATATATATATAAATATATATATATATATATATATATGTATGTATGTGTGTGTGTGTGTGTGAATTCTCGTTAAAATCCAAAGACGAATCATCAATATTATTGAACCTGACTTGTCGTCTTGACTTCATTCACTTTCCCATTGCTCTAAAGTTGCTTCCCTGTGCCTTTTCTATAAATACTTCCATGGTAATGGTTTGGATGAGCTCTTTGCTATGGTGTTAAGACTTTATGGATTGAAGCGCAGTACTATATTAGCAACAAGGTATCGTCAATTTATCGCTAATTTAGCTAGATATAACCGTAAGTTCTGTGCTAACAGTTTCTTCTCTTGCACTTCTCGCATGTGGAAATCTCTTTCAGCTTCTTGCTTTCCAGTCACGTTTGATATTCAAGACTTTACATGCAATGTCAATCGTTATCTACAGACTTCCTGATTACACTTCTATTGTTCTCGCTTTTCAATAATGCTTCTATTTTAGTATTTTTTCATGCCAAGAAACATGTTGTCTCTTAATTGGCTTTAATGGCTTGCCTGGGCTGAATTCAATTTTTTTTAATCTTTTTTTTTTCCAAATGACTTTTTAAACATCCTGTTCATTTTTAGAACTGCATTATGTGTCAAAATATTCGTTATCATATTTAACAATTTCAATTTTATGTGTATTCATATTAACCGAAGATATTAGTTATAATATCGCCTTCCTTTTCTGGATGTAAACATTGTCTGCTTACAGGCGAATACAACGAAAATCAGGTTTTGTTTCACATGTAGATTTTTTAATGCACTTTAATGTCATTTCTATCTTCATATGAGAAAGGAAATTTGTCTTTTTTATGAAAGTATATCCTTTTCAGAACTTCCTGTTGCAACTTTGCAAACATCAAAGGACCTTATCATGTTTCATTTATCCGAGGCAGGCGTTATGTTCAGAATAAATCTTCGATACCTAGTAAATCTATTAGTGGAAGTAAAAGATCCCTCAGATTTGAATGAAGAGAAATAAATTTTTACGAAATGAACATTTTCAAGAAACTTAAACATGAAAACAAAATAGTTCTTTATGTATGTTTTATGTATTATTTGGAAATAATATAGAAATGCTTAACAATTAAGTATCACTGTGTTGTGCAAACTTTCCTGGCTTTTATATTTCTCAGAATACACATTGACTTAAATTTGTACATCAGTATTGAGTTCCTTTATCTATTGCTGATAAAGAAAGAAAATCCCTGGCGGAAAATATACACAGCTGATACTGAATGTTGTTTCGTTTCAAAGTGGCCAAGACAGCAGAAGTTAAGATAGCTGATGAGACATTTGGCAAATGCTCAGATGGCCTTGCTTCTTTAGGTCCACCAAATCTACAACTAGGATAATCAATCCTACACCCAGAGAATTTAATCAGCCTTATTTCGTAGTGTTTCTAATGTTAAAATGAAATTCTACTTAAACAGTTTTTTTTTCTTCTCTCCAAGAACTGCCATTTTCTGGAAAGATCCTCGTGAATACATTTCTGGTCACTTCTCAAGTCAAGGGTCAATTTATCCTCCTTATCCCCATAAGCTTTACTTCCTATCACAATTATTTGCTTTTATATCACACACATCCTACCTCATTATCACTTCAATTTTAAGTCTTGACCTTAAAGTGATTTTTAAGTGTGCGACGTTTAATTAACAAAAAAAAAAAAAAAAAAAAACTTACGATCGTCACTTTTCAAGGGTAAATTTTTCAAGTGATATAGAAATCCATTTATATGGCATGAAACAGGAGAGAAGATGCTCGGCCATAGGCTGATTTGTTTTAAATATTTAACCCCAGGCGAGGTAATAAGTCCACTAATATGCAAGGAGTTATCGAATGTTAGAAAATATGAAGAAAAAACGCTAAGTAGAGAGAACAATAAAAGTACAATAATTAAGACAGAAAAAAACGATTGACATTCCATTTAAATTTTTGAAGATCAATGTTTGATTGGGAACCAAGAAGCTGAGAGAGATTTATACAATGTACAATTGAAGAAACTTATCATAGAACTTAGGATTACATCTAGCTATTTCAATTGTAAAATGATTCGACAATGTCACCAAAATCTGGCATTGCGCTTAAATCTATAAAGTACCATAGAAAAAAGTAATATTTATTTTGAAAATATAGAAAAGTGTTACAAGGCCAAAGGGCGAGTATTGGTTTCAATCTGTCTTATCCTAAACTTAGCTAGCCAGAATTACTGACCCAAATATACCACAGTATTCCTTACACCAAAATAACACATTATTACCACTCTTACTACAGCCACTATAATACCTCAAAGTCTCTATGAAGTCCTAGTTTCCATATGTACAATTTATCTGAGGGGAATAAAAATAACAGAACCATAGAAAAAAGTAATATTTATTTTGTTATAATGCAAAATTCCAATGCACAAGGCAAAAAAGGGGGCATAGGGAAAGACTGGACTTCCGTCATAAATTTAGCTATTTGCAATTACTAACCCAAACTTATCACAATATTCCTTACACCAAAACGCATTCTTACTTACCATTCTTACTACAAGCACCATAATACCTAAAAAGTGGCCCTAAAGATTCCGCATATGAATAATTGGAACCATAGAAGGAAGTTCACCAAAATAATTAGCATGAGAGTATTTATAGAAAAGTTACATGGAAACTACGTCACGGAGAATTGGCTGAATTCGAGATACCAGGTTAGGGTCAATAATATTGCAAATTATTTATATTTTTATCAAGAATCTCTAAATATATGCAAGGAGCACCAGACTAGATGTGGCAGCACTAATCAAAGCATAGACGAATGGTAGACTTATAAATATATACGATAGATTCTGGCGAGAAACAAGTGTCTATACTACACAGTGAACCAACTTTCCTAGCAGACTTAGCAATGATTGAGGAATCGGAGAGCCGAGTTCGAATTCCAGTCGAGTACATTACATTCATTTACGTGCTAATACCCTTGGGAAAGATATGAATCCTCTTCTTCCCCACCCAACCTATGGGTAAATAGCAGGAGAGACCGGGTTCTAAGGCTTTGGGTGGCAACTGGTCTACCGCAGAAAGAAATGCCAATCTATTGCGAGAAAAAAATAATCTGCCTCGTCAGTCATGTATCAAAAGATACATGATCGCATTAGCGTGTATCACACATGGAACGTAACTGACTGACTGATCAGGATAGAAAATGTTATTTTTACGATATTCCTCAAAGTTAGCTCCATCTAATTTATTTGAATCAAAACATAATCCCTTAAAACTTAACGATGTTTTCAATATACAAAACGTCAATTTTTCTGCGTCGAATCAAGAGTGGCGAAATGTCTAGGAAATCATTATTCATGGTTAATAAATATATGTACTGTGTATTTATTAAAGAACAAATGTTTAACAGTAACGCTGGAGTATTTTGCACACCCCGAAGATTTTACATCTAAAGACACTGGTGTCTATTGAAATCATGCATAATCAATTTTTCACTGGATATGATATATTTATAATAGTTTTGAAGGTCCTCTTAATTATAAATTCATTCTGTCATTCAATAAATTTCGTTTTTGTTCATTTTCTTTGCTCGTTTATTTATGATCAATCGGATTATCTGCATAAAATAGTTCCGAAAGTACAATAAATGACATCAAACTTTGGTTCAGGTTAGAACTCTCATATTTGTTGCTTTAATCACATCGTTCTGATCGATGCATTATTCAGCCTTCTTCAAGTAAAGAATTCATCCACTAGGAAAGAGTAACCACTAGGAGTTATTTATAAATTTATGGAATAAAGAGTCCAATACATGGATAAATTAAAACAAAATAAAAAATACAGGCTAACCGACACGACAAAAGGCAATCATCCACACGTGATGATTCTGAACAATCGATTGTAGGAACTATTTTCAACTGAATAAATGATATGCAAAAAGAAGGCCGGCGAATGAATCGACTGAAACTAAATAAAACTAGAAAGCAGGAAGAAAAATAATAGAATAAGCAGTTAATTTTATATTTCTTACGTTCACTGACAAAAACTTCCTTTTCCGGTTCGGGTTGATTAATTACTTAATTATTTGCTATTTATTATTATTATTATTATTATTATTATTATTATTATTATTATTGTTGTTGTTGTTATTGTTGTTATTGTTATTGTTATTATTATTATTATTATTATTATTATGTTGGTGCAAAAATAATGACGTAATAATGTCGTTTTTTGACGTTAAAAAATACGTCAAAAAACGACATTATTACGTCATTATTTTTGCACCAACCTAATATTATTATATATACTTGTATTTATGTGGTCATTTGTGCTTTTTTTTATCTAATAAATTTAGAATCTAATAGTCTGAAACATAATCGTTACCGCACCTGTATACTTCTTTGCATGTGAGACACTCTTGTGTCCGGCTTCACTTCTGCAAATTTTAATGCAATGTGATATCTTGTATCTCGACTCCAGTCACTTTCTCACCGACGTGATGTGGTTTGCCTCGGACTTTTCTAAAAATATTTTCATGGCAACTGCTCTGATGAGCTATTTTCACTGATGCCCCAACTTCATTAATTTAAGCGTGCTACTAGGTTGGCATATCGGTCCCACCCTTTTAATATCGAAGCAGTTAAATATAACCGTCTCTTCTACTCCGACATATATTCACTCGCACTCCTTTTCTATTACTTGCTTCCCTGATAACTATAATCTTTAAAAGTTTATGTGTAATGTCAATCGACATCTTCTGATGCCTTGGTCTTGATCCCCGCCCTTCTCTTTATCCTTTCCTCAAACACGCCACTTTACTCTTACTTTCGCTCTCTGTAACCCCTTGTGTGCTAGTGGTACTCCCGCCTTGCTTGGGTTGAAATGCTTAAATAAAAAAAATACACTACAGGTCTTTCAAGAAGGACATTCAGATAGGTGGCATCAGACTGACGATTTTTATGGGATCTTCGATAACGAGCCACTCCGGCACGAGTTAAGACATCTTTCCGGAGATGTTACAAATATGCTTAGAGTGAATATCTTCTGGGATCGATTCTACATCAACTTTCCTGCGAGCCCTTTTCAAATTCAAATATGTGTGGTGTATTTAAGGAGCAAGATTCTTCCAAACAAGTTCCGCTGAATAATAGACAAGTTCATTCTATATAATTTTTATTAAATTTTTCATATTTCCGAATAAGTTTCGTACAATTGGTAAACTTTACAATGTTCATTTTTTTTGTTTTTCTTCGAATACTTTCATAAAATATTCTTACATTCGTTGTCAAGAATATCAAAATGTCCCATCTAATATAGCGCTAATTAGAAGTATTGTAAGTTATATAGCTTAATAAAATTAAGCTATATATATATATTATAATCATTTCATCTCAAGAAGATAGACGATGACTATTGATGTTGCATTTAATTTTTTTTTAAATTGGAGTTATCAGAGAAGCAAGTAAACGGAAGGGAGTTCCAAAGGTGGGAAGTGCGTAGAAAGAAACTGTTAGAGTAGAAGTTGGAGCTGCATTTAGCTGTTTCAAGTGTAAGCGTGTGCGATGTGGCACACTTAATTTCATGCACTCGTGGGTACCAGGGTAAAAAAAAAATGACTCGTCCGAACTGTTGACATGAAAATATTTGTAGAAAAGACAAAGGAAAACCAAAATTGTCCAATTGTTAGAATAAGACGAGATATATAGAGTGCGGCAGAAATAACTCCGATACAATGGTAAGACATTAGAGGCAACGGTGTCTTCATCTGTTTTACCGTTATGAGGGAGGTATTTCTTCCGCACCTTGTATAATTATAAAAATGTATATCTTATGTAACTCTTCGAATGCACGCACACATCACACACACACACACGTTTCTATTTTAATCAACGCACAACGTTTGCCTAAATTCGGAAAAATGAAAGCAAAAGATAACGCACCTAATTCAAGTATTTTTTGCATCTTTTCTTGTCACCAATCAACTCCGTTCTTTCATGTTTACTCATTAATTACTATTAAAATAATTAGCCGTAATGGGTAATATCTATTTTAAGTTACTTCTTACAGCGCCATCAAATTAGTTTCTCCTTCCGAGTAAGATTCCAAGAAGGAAGAAAGAATTTTGATTCAATATCGGACATTTTGTGGGTGAGGTTTCATCAAACGCAATTTACGTGACTTAAATAAAAATTTGTTAAACAGAGCTTTAAAAAAAAAAACTCTTCTGCCCACTCAACTATGTTGCTCTTCTGTAGTACTAGAACTATTTAATAATCTTAAATCATCACTTTCCCATTTTATAAATTTCTGAATCAATATTTCCTTTTTGAAATTTCTTATATTTTTTTTCTTTATTATTAAGTTAAAATGTCTTACTGTGTAAGCAGTAATCATTTCTTGGTTGAATTTAGAGTTAGATTTCGAAAAAAAATAATCAGTGCATTATATATTTTAACTAAGAAATTAAAAGGCTTACGGTCATGTCAAATTCAAACACCGGTCCCCGTTTGCTTATCAAATTTAAGCAACGTCGAGCTTGGCCAATGACAAGGTGGGTGACCGCTTGGGAATACTAGATGCTGTGAGCTTGGATGTACAGATGGTGTAATGGAACTGAATTGTTAGAGAGCCTAGTTCGGATTCCCTTGGGAAATGTAACAATCCACCTCTCACCCCAAGCTATGGGTTAACTAGTAAGACTTGTATCATTAAATCATTATTTCTGCCCATCCAAATACTTGCAATCTAAAAGTTTTTTTTTTCTGGTTTTAAATAACCTTTAATTGATTGATAAGCCGTAGAAAACGAATCCATCAATCAAAAAAAAAAAAAAAAAAAAAAAAGTGCTCAATTATTTTGTTCAAATTTGTCATGAGTGTAAACAAATTAAAAAATTTATACGAAAAATACTATATATTATATATTGGTGCAAAAACAATGCCGTAATAATGTCGTTTTTGACGTATTTTTAACGTCAAAAAACGACACTATTACGTCATTATTTTTGCACCAACCTAATATCTATATTTCTTGGGTATTGTAAGTATTTTCACATTGTTCGGACTGTTGTCCATATCTTTATTGTCCCATTCCCGACTCTGGAGTGAGTAACTATAGATAAATGCAAAATAAGTAACACAACTATGTGACAAACACAATTGATCAAATGAAAAGAAAGGAACAGGTAAAATATAATATAAAGCAAGCAAACAATATACGCAAAGGTAAATTATAAGGCAAATTAAGTGTAATATGGCAAAAAGTTTAAAAACTAAGAATTAGAGTCGACACGTAAAAACAAGTTCGGATAAGCGAACGTAGAGTTCTGATTTCAAGACAAGACACACCGGGACTGAATATACATATATATATATATATATATATATATATATATATATATATATATATATATATATATATATATATATATACATATTATAAGTTAATAGACTTAAAATATGGTTTTTCGCTATACAGTTCTAACCATGTTTCAAAAATGGAAGCTAAAAGCCCCTAATTTAATTTTGTACTTAAATTAAAGACATCACTTTCATTTCATCCTCAAGCGAATTTTGGAGTAACTTTAAAAATTACATATTTTAAGTCTATTAACTTATAATATTAATGCTCTGTAAATTTACATTGAGCACTATTTTGTAAAAATAAAAATATCTATAAGAACACCGGATTATATATCTTACTGTTCTTTCTTTTTATTAATATACATATATATATACACACACACACACACATATATATATATATATATACATATATACACTCTAAAAATCAGGAGATCAGTAGAATCTGCTACGTTGGTTTGAAACTTACGGTATACTCAGGCGATTTTTATTAAATGATTTCTTAACGCTTTATATTAAAAAAAAAAAAACTAATGAGTGATATATTATTTTTTAAATAAATAAACAAACGCACGACGTTGAGAGAAATAATAATAATAATAATAATAATAATAATTAATTAAATAATTAATTAATTAACTAATATTATTATTATTATTCGTTAAGAGGTCATCTAATAAACATCGCCCGAGGTTACCGCAAGTTTGAAACTAAGGTAGCGGGCGGATTCAACTGATCTCTTGATTTTTAAAGTTAAAAGCTCTACATGTTATTTTTACTTTTATTTTATTCTTACACGTGACTTGAGTGCTTTTTAGTACCACTGTTTCCTAGTCTGATTTAATTCTAACCATTAACCTTATATATATATATATATATATATATATATATATATATATATATATATATATATATATATATATATATATATATATATATATATATATATATTAGAACCAAAGAAAAATTATTAATGACTTGTAACAGTGCTTGTGAAATAATATTTCGGTTATTGATTTTAACGTGTCGTGCTCGATATTTTTTTCTCGTTCAAATCTATCTTGAATATACCTTTCATCCACACTTTGAATATTACTATCACATCTGGTCTGGTGCTCCTGCTATATATTTATAGATCCTTGATAATATTACTAAGAAATTCTTTCATGTCATTTGTCTATTTTCGTTTCACTCAATTTCCCACCACCGTAATGTATCTTCTCTGGACCTTTTCTATAAATACTTTCAGGATAATTGATCTTATCAACTTTCCTTTGTGGTATATAGAGTTTCATTATCTTACAGTTGAAAAGTCTAAATTCAACCGTAATTTCTGTACTAATAGTTTCTTCACTCGGACTTCCCGTCTGATGAACGCTATTCTGGCTTCTTAATGTCTTGTCAAGTATGTTCTTCAAAAATTTAAATGCAATGTCAATCGTCATCTTGTTTTCTTTTCTTTTTTTTCTTTTATTTTTCTCCTTCCTTAATTGTTTTCTTTTTTATATTCTTTCACACTCAGCAAACCACTGCGTCTTAAGGGCTTTATTGTCTGGCTTGGAGTGAAATGGTTAAAAAAATCCTCAACATCATAAAATATTCGTGACAGACAATTGTTTTAAATGCATTTCTTTCATCATTTTAGCTTTTGACCTAACAAGAAAAACTTGTTATATTGTAATAAGAACAAATTTTTTTTCTGAAATTTAATAATTCGTTTGTCAAAATATCATTTATTTAGATAAGTAATTCCCCTATTTTTAAGGTTTTAAATGTTTTCGAAACGTCTAGAATCTGACATTTTTCAAACAGGAGATTCTAGAACGTTATCTTGAATATTTAGTGCCGGTTTATTTTTCTGCCAAAATGTATGATTCTACATGTTTTAATTTGTACTATTCTGTGCATTTAACGGGACGCTAATCCATAAACTATTACGCTCTCGGACCATTATAAATTTGCCGCAACAATAAAATCATTTTAGTTGAAAATCTAAAACTTTCTGACAGACTACATATTTTTTAATAGGGCATCAAGCAAACAGTCTTCACCTAGACAGCACGAAATCAAACTATAAATTACTTCAAACACAAAACTACGAGTCGAGCGTAACAATGTTTGTCTCAAAGTTGAGAAAAGCACAAACATAGTAGGTATCGACAAATAGAAAACGAATAAATTGATATATTGAGGCGATTTAACATTATAAAAATTCTTTATAAATACAGAGATAATGTTTTCCACTTTTAAAAAGTTTCAGTTCTTTTTTGTTTTGAAATAAAGTTGCCTAATTCGTAACCTTCAAAATAGAACAATTCAAACAATCCAACAACACGTTCCTCCTATTCGCTTCAGCACTCGCACTTGTGCCTGTCGCCACTTTAAGCACTTTTTATATAGGGTGATTTAAAAGTAACTCCCTATTTTATGTATGAATGGCTAGGCAGGAGTTCTGACTAAACAGCCTGTTACTTTTTTCATTGGAGTTGGTTAAATGATGAAGTCTACTATACCAAAACCAAGAATTTGGAAGAACTTTAAGGGAAAATACAAGAAATTATGTCTTCCTTACCCCAAGTGTTCCTGAAGAAATCAATCGACGCGAATCCTGATCGGCTCGAGAAGTTGGTATCGAAATCTGGTGCCCAGATCGAATTTTAAATAGAACCTCATGCTAAACGCGTTCCTCTTATATCCATTTCTTTTTAAAATTATAGTTAACAAATGGGGAGTTACTTTTCAATCACCCCGTAGATTTAGTGACTGCTCAAATTTGTATATGTTAAAAGAGATGCTGTTGAAAGTTCTTCCGACTCAGAAATCTATCTTTCTTAAATATACGACTTTAAAAGCCGTCATTTTCTTTCTGGGGATACTTTATATGTGAGACACGTCTGAATCCGTTTTCGTGCTGGGGGTAAGCTATATTCTCTAGTTTTAAAAAATGGTATAACTTATCTTGAATTTTAATATTATTATATGAAGCATTCTTAAATTTTATTATTAACACGATAATGAGAGAGAACTATGGTAGAAAGTGTTATTCTTTCATTTATGTTTGCCCCTCATTATTGACATTATTATATCTGTGATATAACACCGTAGTTCATGGAGGAAACGGAATGACTGAAAGGAAAAGTAATGACAAATATGCTTCGGTATCAGAGAGACATTTATACAGTGTAACCCGGATATAAGAGAAACCCGGATATAAGAGACTTCTTCTCCGGTACCGACAACTCTCTTATATCCGGGTTACACTGTACCACTAAGATACGCAGAAGTCTCTCTCTCTCTGTCTGTCTGTCTCTCTCTCTCTCTCTATATATATATATATACATACATGTATATATATATATATATATATATATATATATATATGCACGTGTTCCACGCGAAGAATAATATATCATACATATAAACACAACAATCAAATATATTTCATATATATATATATATATATATATATATATATATATATATATATATATACACATACATATATATATATATACACGTGAAGAATAATATATCATACGTATAAACACAACAATCTAAGTTTAAGTAGAAACAAAATGCATGGATTTTACATATAATATGAAAGTTCTGTTTCTGCAGAAGGAATGTTTAGGGCTTCAGATTCAAATAGGCCGAATTTATCTACTAAGTCCCAAGTGAGGACAGATTCTACGAACGAGAAAGAGCGAGTCTTGTGCTTTCCCAAATTGTAGATTGTTTCTATGACTGGCAAAGATATATTCGCAAAGGGAAACGACACCATGGACTTGTAAACTGTAGCATTTACTGAAGTTAACTGATTTACCCTTAGCTCTGGCGCCTTGGCCCAAGCTAAAAAAAGCAACCGCTCGGTTTAGCTACAATCAAACTAAACATGACTGCCGCTTCCGTCACTGAGTGACGTCACTAAGAGGCCGTTACGTGACCCACGTGACTATTTCGACCAAATGGAGATAATCGCCTTCTGTATCCCTACAACACGTCGACTGCCAGAAGTCAATTACGAAATCTGCCTTGTAACGCCAACTTTATAGACAATTAATGTATTAAATTGTAGATAATATTTCATCTTAATAACATCTGCTTTTCATTGCAAGGTGAAATAATGGCTAGCAATTCGGATTGAGGAATCGGAGAGCCGAGTTCGAATTTCAGTCGAATCCATTGCATTCACTTACGTGCTAATACCCTTCGGAAAAGAATGAATACACTTCTCCCCTCCCAGCTATGGGTAAAGAGCAGAGAAGACCGGTTTCTATAGCCTTGGATAGCAACTAGTCTACCGCTGAAAGAAATGGCAACTTACTGCGGGAATAATCTGGCTCGTCAGTCATGTATCGAAAGATACATGATCAGCTAAGCGTGTATGGCTGACTTTCATTGTTATTCTTTAGACTGATGAAAACTAAAATTAAAATGAACAAGTAATAACCAAAAATTAAATAAATTCATTATAATTTAATTTTTTAGAAGCTAAAATTCATTCGTGATTATGCAGAACTCAAAACCCATTCGGTAAACTCCGATGAAAACTTGCAAATATGCACCCTAAACTCACAAGCAAAAACAGATCCGCATTTTATGTGCGTTTGCGTGCGTCTGTGTGTTTGCGTGCTTGCGTATGCGTGTGTGCTTGCGCGCGCATGTGTCTGTGTCTTGTGTAATAAACATTAAACGACTTTATTTACAATTTTACAAACCAGGTTTCGCCGACTACCGAGTTTTTGTTGAATATGCAATGAGAATGTTCCCTGCATAATGTATGCGTTATGAACAGAATTATAAATTTCCATTACTTTGATATAAGGCTATTCAAATTCCGATGGCTGCATCTTGGTCATGAGCGGTACAGAGTCAATAACAGGTTGAAAGTGTGACGCCAGTGAGTAAAAATCCACAATCATTTATAGTCTTTTGGGTTTACAAAATGCTTGATATAAATATTATTTTATCTAGTTTTTTTATTAATTAACAAGTGCTTTTCGAGAACACGTGTCGTGTTCTCTACTGTGACTGCGTCATGTAATTTGTGATGAACTTTAACCCTCCTGATGCAAAAATATTTTTTGTTAAACTAAACCTATCCAACACTTCTATTAGATTGGTGCAATAATAATGACTTAATAATGTCGTTTTTTGACGTATTTTTTAACGTCAAAAAACGACATTATTACGTCATTATTTTTGCACCAACCTAATATAAGATGTCCGTAGTGAGCATTAAAGGATAACAGTTAAACAAATAAGATCGAATTTTATAAACGTATAATTAATGCCAGATTTTTGCAAGTTTATAATGTATGTGCTTTTTTATAAAATTTTATTATTACTGTAATTAATTAACAGATTTTACGGTTTAACGTTAAAAAGAAACTTGCTATCACATAGCGCCGGTTATATCAAATGAGCTAGTGCTACTAGAATTGAAAGTAACATACACTAGCAAAAATAAATTTAAGATCGATGGATACAGTTTATTCATTTCCGAATATGTTTCAAATAAAACAATATAAATTAGTTATTGTGTACGCTTTATGCAGAATTTATTTCTCTTCCGAATGATGTAAAAATTGCATATTTTTCTATTTCTACATGGTATTTACATTTTCTTTATTCGATTTTTACAATATTTTTACAATATATCATAGAATTCTGTCTAAAGTATTTAATTAGCAATATATTAGAGTTATTATGAAGTAAATACGCAGAACATTCAAGCAATATTTCACATTGATTTTAATAAATTAAACCGATGGAGAACAATGAACATCGCTTATCGAAATTTTTTAAAAAAAAAAGGTAACTGGGAGAGAAACCTTTCTCGACTACTGTACAATGAAAATAAGGAGAATGAATAAAATTAAGAAATTAAAAATTTTATTTAGTTAGGTGAATAATTTAAGCCTCAATGTACAAGTGAGAACGTAACGACGTTTGGATATAAAGTAGAGGATAAAGAATGAGATGAAAGTCAAAAGAAAGGATAAAAGCGGCTGTAGAAAAAGAATAGTAGAAAAGGTCAACAGAATGAGACTATGTAGGAAATAATTGTATTAGATGCTTTACTTTTAAATTCGTATCTGTCTTCTTGGCATCTACGCCAAGAAGACAGATACGAATTTAAAAGTAAAGCATCTAATAGAAAAATCAAATAAAATATATAAAGGTAGACGAAAAATTATTCGGTAACAGTAGAGACAAAGAGAAACTCGATTGATGAATTGATTTGCTTTACGGTATATATATATATATATATATATATATATATATATATATATATATATATATATATATATATATATGAAGAAAAATATACGGAAAAAACAAACAAAAATCCTAATATGCAATTATGCTGTTTTAATGTTAATATAATGTCAACGTCGGACGTTTTGGTCTAGTAGACCATCTTCAGGACATATTGATAAAACATAATTAACATTAGACTATATTTAAGTTGTCTTAATTAACATTAGACTATATTTCTTAATTAACATTAGATTATATTTCAGTTGTCTGTTTTGATTAGTCTTACTCTTTTCATCTTCTTTGCATGTTGAATTAAATATAGTCTAATGTTAATTATGTTTTATAAATATGTCCTGAAGATGGTCTACTAGACCGAAACGTCCGACGTTGACATTATATTAACATTAAAAAAGCATAATTGCATATTAGGATTTTTGTTTGTTTTTTCCGTGTATTTTTCTTCATACTGCCGGATCTATATCCATATATTTGCTTATATATATATATATATATATATATATATATATATAGAGAGAGAGAGAGAGAGAGATAGAGAGAGAGAGAGAGAGATAGATAGATAGATAGATATAGATATATATTTATACATACATATATATATATATATATATATATCCCACAGCAGGTACCGCAGCAATAATAACAATCTGTTAATATCTTTGACTCAGCATCTTCGCTAGTTTCAGTAGCGATTTAGAAGCCATTCCTGTTACCCATAAGAACTTCCGGTTCTGCCAATGCAGCAGATGCAAACGTCAGATTATAAGGCCTCAGAATCTAAGATATTAAAGCCTGAATTCCCTTATGGACAATGGCACAAAGAATCAGTCAATGGAATTGATATTTAGGCATGCCTGTATGTTCGGCGGATTCATACATATATGTAGAAACAGATAAACACACATTCAATCCATTATATCTACGCATATATAAAGTTTACACCACGGAACTATAGGCAGCTTTGTAAGCGCATATATGGAAAAATATACATTCTCAAACTATATTTCCGCTCCTACTTGTAGTATAATTTTGTTCTGATTTGGCTCTAGTTTGACGAGTTGCATTTCTGAATCATTGAGTTTGGTTAATTTGATTTCGTGGTTGCCTCTGGGATGTCAGACAGATATAAAGATCTTCACTCGGATGGTGGCATTGAAGTTTCCAGTAGCGTTATACTGACCAACCCTTGGATAAGACACCAACTAATAAAACGGCTAGTTTACATTTTATACTTCAGTAGAGATGCAGTGGCAAAAAAAAAACAAAGGAGAAATACAAATACACCAGACTATCTGAGCTTCAAGACACAGGAAAACACAGTGAGATTCAAAGAATTTTTGAACCAACAGAATATTAACAATAGTCTGAGCATAAAAGATTCCTAATATGATGCATAAGTCACTACTTCCAAATGTATGAACAACAGTATTGATATTCAGATTTATTGATCTTCAATGCTTTGCTTACAAAACAGAAACAATGCAACACACCTACTGACAGTTTTGTCACAGTTGAGTTCTTGGTTCTCACATCGTGTTTCTGCTTTGTGTTTTATGTCATGATAAATAATAGTATCGTTAAACTTAAACATCAAAACACTTGTTTATTTAATTACAATGAGAAGAAGAAAATGAAATATCATTTGTTCAAAGTCGGAACATTAGTTTTAACCTTTTATATTTTCAGGTTTTCTGTTGAAAAGAGTCAATGAAATGCTTTGAGAATGAAAATCAAAATACGAATAAAATATAAAATTCAATATACCTAAAGAACTGAATAATTAGCCTTTTCATTATACACGCACTCAAAAACACACACATTTTTTAAATTTTGAAAATTTTTTATGGCCATGCCTGTTGGCTTGGGAAAGTAGTAATTATTTAAGGAATGGAGATATTTAAAAAAAAGATCCGGAGCGCTAATTTATATTTTAGCAAGATTCGATAGCGGCATTCTTCAGAATATTTCGTCGATATTTACTAAAAGAGAAGGCAACTTATTGCTTTCTCTTTTAGTAAATATTGCATTCTATAGATCAAATATGTGGATGAATCTATTTCTATGTAAAACAAATGAAAATAACTTTTTCAAGAACATCATATACGCACTTTAATTTATTCGTCATTGCTTGCTCAGATTTTCGGCGAACCTCATGAATATTTATGAGCCTACATATATTTAAATGTTTTCAAAAAAATAATAAATGCTATCATGTATAAAAATATTTGTTATTAGGTTGGTGCAAAAATAATGACGTAATAATGCCGTTTTTTGACAAATTTTTAACGTCAAAAAACGACATTATTACGTCATTATTTTTGCACCGATCTAATACATTTGCCGTGTTAAAGTCACTTGAAGTACGAAACGCGTCGGTAAAAATAAGTATTCCATTTGCCTTTAAGCACACAAACACACACACACACACACACACACACACACATATATATATATATATATATATATATATATATATATATATATATATATATATATATATATAGTCATCATCAGACAAACTGTTTCGCAGCTCATCAGTGTGCTAGACATCCGACCGCTTCAATTTGGGAACGAAATCCTACCGAGTTGGTATCTGTCAGCGATTCTACCTCCCAGGCTATCGTCGCCCGGCAGAGAGAACGGCGAATTTTTGCGTATTTATTCTTTCATAAACACGTCACTCACTCAGAGAGCTCAATCGCAAGGCGAGTCTGCATTACTAGCAGTAATAGTGACCGCTTACAGATTCGTTACTCCCCACAGTACTCGACTGATTAAATTATTTTATCAAGAGCTAATATCTTCATCTTAAAAAGGGACTGTTTCACTGTATCACAACTCATCTGTGTGTCTAGACATGATACATACATATATATATATATATATATATATATATATATATATAAATTTACTTATGTATAAAAATAATTATAATAATATAGATATAATATATATAGGTAATATATATGAATGATGTATATAATATATATAATATATGTATGTATAATATATATATGAAATATCTATTATGTATAATGTGTACAGGAATAATATATACATAAATATAAAACCATAAATAATATATATAATAAAAATCATAAATGTTCATTTGTAAAATATGCCAAAAGAGTATCCGTCCAGTACTGTAAAAACGGTCAAAGAAGCATTCAAACTTTCTAAGGATTATATTTTCATATCTAATGGCAAAATTCATATTAGGCACTACGACAAGTCGTTATTATACGATAACGATACGTTATGGATTAAGAAAGGAGATATCGACAACGTTGACAATCCTATGGGAGTATATGACGGAGCTGAATTGTGTTAATTAGTAGGATATATGATTTATTTATAGTAGATAAATGTACTCACAGAAAAGGTGACATAATCCGTAAAAAATTGAACTGGATGGTCAATAAATTCGGATTTAAATTAGATATACAAATAAACCAGAAAGTAACTGATTATTTAGACATTACACTTGACTTACGCAATGTCACAATTTCTCCATTTAGGAAAAACAATCAACATCGACTTAGTCTCATACTACCTGAAGCATATTTTAAAACCCAACGGAATTAGTTTTAGATTATCTAATTCATCCAGTTCTAATATTTTAATTCCAAATAAACAAGATTACGAAATGGCCTCGGAAAATAGTGGAGATAAAAATAAATTGGCATATATAGATAACTTATAATTCCCCCAACACGCAAAGTAAAAGGACAATTGGGACTAGAAAGATTTTATTGGTCTATCTTCCATATAACTTATCCATCACAAGTAAAATAGGTAAAATATTTTTTTTAAATTATTAAAAAGAATTTCCCCACCGTCCAACGGATTGCACAAGGGCTAACTTAATTAATGAATATAACAGGGAAAAATGATAAACAAACCACACTCCAACACCCCTAAATGCAACAGCAAAAATAACGATGCCTGCTCACTTAAGGGTAGGCGCCAACAGGAATGTGTAGTTTATATGGTTTAAATAAACATTTATTGTTTTAATGAGAACAATAAAATTTACATAGGATCCACCCAAGTTAATTTTAAAAAGTGCTACTATAAGCATATAAGTAGCTTTAAACATGAAAATTATAAACACAGCGCTAGCCTGTCTACATATATACAGGTTATTAAACAGGTAGATAGAAAGACCCGATATAAAAATGTGAAATAATAGAAAAAAATGTTTCATTAGGTAATAAATTTTCTTTCTTATGTACGGTGGGGGGGGGAAGTTAGCAATAGCTACGTTCAATAAACCGAAATAAATCTTAAACAGGTAGAGGCATAAGAAAGCCCGGTTATTGGAATAGAGGTCCGGTTTATTTATTATTTATTTGGTGCTTTTATGATAGTTTTAGATTTTAGTGTTGATTTTATCAATAAATACGTTTCCTGCCGATTCCTCTTTACCCAGCTTAACCTGATGATCCATTTAGGGTCAAACATAGGCAGGTAATCCCTGGCTCGTTGGGATTTATTTTATGTACCATTGCGCTACTTGAGCAATTACGTTACGTATTATCTTAGTTATTTGGTTGAGGTTTTTTATTCAAACTGGGAATTTAAGGCAAAATACGATTATTTCCCCTCTTCGGATGTTTCTAGTTCTTCTTTTTCTTTCAATTTTTCAACGGATACAAAAATGTTTTGTTACAGTAGCAAATTGTGGCATCCGTTTTTTTACCAACGGAATATAATTATTAGTATAATATGAATTTACACATATATGAATTATATATATATATATATATATATATATATATATATGAATTATATATATATATATATATATATATATATATATATATATATATATATATATATATATACAGACATATATATATATATATATATATATATATATATGTATCATATACATGTATGATACAAAAGTATAAATATGTATATATATATGTATAATGCAAAAATAAATATATATATGTATAATTTATAATATATATGTATAACATATATTATAAATATATTTATAATATATATGTATTATATATATATATATATATATATATATAATGTATAAAACGTATGTATAATGTATATATTATCTGTGTAATATATATATATATCTTTATGTGCATGAATATATATATATATATATGTATAATATATATGCGTGTGTATAATATATATGCGTTTATAATATATATATATATATATATATAATATATATGCGTTTATAATATATATATATATATATATATATATATATATATATATATATATATATATATATATATATATAACATATGTGTATAATATATATGTAAATAAATATGATATATATTTATATAAATATATATAGAGAGAGAGTTGAGCTTAAGCAAGCGAATGAGCCAAGTGGAGTAAAGTGCCATGCAGATTTAATTTTTCCCCACTTGTGACGAATGCAGCTATCGATTTTTTTGCATGCTAGCATGCTAGTTAACATTCGTGTCAGTCAACTGTTGGCTCTCAAGCTGACCAATAGAATCTTCCTGCCTATTCGTGGCAGCCAGCTATAGGCTCTCACTCTGGCCAGTACAAAATGGCTGCAAACTACAGAAAAACTGCCGTAGAAGCATGAAAACATTGATTCTTTCCACTACCGATGGGATTTTGGAAATGCAAAGTCGGTATTGTCCTTCCCGCTAATTTGGAGCATGTGCATGTAAATCTTGGTGCAAATCCGTCGAAAATTGCGGCCGTGCATTCGTTACACACACACAGACACACACACTCACACATATGCCGCCTTTATATATATATATATATATATATATATATATATATATATATATATATATATATATATATAATATTCATTTAATGTATATATTATATTTATATATATAATGTATGTAAATATAATAAAGATATATGTCATATATATTATATATCACATACGTATATATATATATATACATATATAGATATATATATATATATATTAATAAAAAGAAAGAACAGTAAAATATATAATCCTGTGTTCTTAGAGATATTTTTATTTTTACAAAATAGTGCTCAATGTAAATTTACAGAGCATTAATATTATAAATTAATAGACTTAAAATATGGTTTTTCGCTACACAGTTCCAACCATGTTTCAAAAATGGAAGCTGAAAGCCGAATTTAATTTTGTACTTAAATTAAAGCCATTAGTTCCATTTCATCCTCAAGCGAATTTTGGAGTAACTTTAAAAATTACTGGGTTTTAAACGAAATGAATTAGCTATTTTTGCAGTAAAAATAAAAAAAATTACTTAAATAATTTTTTAAATATAAAATTTAAAAAAAATCGTAATATAAATATACTTGATGTAGAAAAATAATTTTACTTAATGTCTAATACATTTACTTCTATTAAATGAAATATAGTCTATAAAAATTAATAATGAAAATATTTTAAAAATATTTTATAGTTGAAATTAAAATTGTATTTAATTAAAATGAATTCTAACCTAAACTTCCTTTAAATTGTAATTAAATAAATAAATAAAGTTTACTAAATCAGAGAAATGAAATAGCTATTTTTGTCGTAAGTGAAAAAAAAAATTTACTTAAATAATATTTAAATATAAAATTTTTTAAAAATCGTAATATAAATATACTTGATATATAATTTTACTTACTGTAAGTAATTCAAATATTGGGTTGGTGCAGAAATAGTGGCGTAGTGATGTCGTTTTTTTGACGTATTTTTTAACGTCAAAGAGCGGCGTTATTGCGTCATTGTTTCTGCCCTAACCTAATACATTTACTTCTATTAAATGAAATTATAGTCTATAAAAACTAATAATAAAAATATTTTAAAGTTGTAATTAAAATTGTAGTTAATTAAAATGAATTCTAACCTAAACTTCTTTTAAATTGTAATTAAATAAATAACTAAAGTTTACTAAATCAGAGAAATTGAAATTTTACTTAAATAATACTCAAATATAAAAATTTTAAAAATAGTAATATACTTGATGTGATAATAATTCTAGAAACTGTAAGGGATTCTAATTACATTTAATTGTTCTTGATAGAAATATAGTATATTAAAAATTAAAAGTAAAAATATTTCAAATCGTAGTTAAATAAATACTATTCTGACATAGACACCTCCCAAAAATATACGACGGAAAAAATGCCGTAAGAATTTTAGCCGTTAACAAAAAAAAAAAAAAAATCCAGGCAACACACTTTTAACGGATGTTAGATTTTATTGAAAAATACATGCCTACCCACTACCAAAACGTAACAATAACTGATACATTAAAATATAGACAAATTGAACACCCAGACACCCCTAGTCTAGCAAAATAGATTTATCTGTAACCTTGGAAACATGAATTTTGTTTTAGCTGTGTATTTAAAACCCAGTAATTTTTAAAGTTACTCCAAAATTCGCTTGAGGATGAAATGGAACTAATATCAGCTTCCATTTTTGAAACATAGTTAGAACTGTGTAGCGAAAAAAAACATATTTTAAGTCAATTGATTCATAATATATATATATATATATATATATATATATATATATATATATATATATATATATATATATAGTTAATAATCTGTTGGTATATATGGGGTTAATTTAATTGATAATTAATAATTACATATAAATTATTATATATATATATGTATGTATATATATATATATGTGTATATATATATACATTTAATGTATATATGGTATATAATCTACGGAAATATGATAAAGATATATATATATATATATATATATATATATATATATATATATATATATATATATATGGCTATAGGTCATAATCCTTTGGTATATATTTGTTTCATTTAAGTGATAATCAATAATTATATATAAATGATTATAATTTTTCAACTATGTTACGTTATAATATCCTAGAATATAACTTTTTTGATGTTTTTTGTTGTTGTGTAAAATACATAACCATGACGTTTATATAGGCTCTGTTTTTTATATTTTAATCAAGTGCTTTGATTATTTATAAAGTATTTAGAAATTTATTAACATTATAGTTTTTTTTTAATATTCTATATGGGGTGTATATACTAATATTTAATGTTGACATGTAGGATTTAAGTATATTTTACTACTATATATATTGTACTATTTAGTTTGATAAAATGGTATTTGTAAATTTTTCTTACTAGGATTTTTAAGGAGTTTATATATTTTTTTTATGTATTTTTATCAATATTCTTATTAATAGTAAATTTCGTTTTAATATAATATTTAATATATTTAAAAAAAATTACTATTAATTTTTTACTATTAATTAATTAATTGAATATATTTAATTATTTATTATAGAGTGTTATCTTATAAAATATATTCCAAAGGCACGTATCCTTTAATTTATTATAAAGGCATTTTTTCTAATTTCTGTGTAGATTTTTCTTTTATTTAATCTTACGTTATTGGTTCACTATATCATATATTAGATGATGAATATTATTTTTTCAATGTGAATAAGAATTATTTAATTATTTAATATAGTTTTAACTTTAAATATATTGATTTACATTATTTACTTTATTCCAACTATTGTCCTCATCTTTGTCACCATATTTATTACAACGCTTCGGCCGTTGTACGCTCCGGCCTTCTTCAGGTAGTTCTAATGTCGAAGTGATCACTTTATTTCGCTGACTAGGGTAAGACTGTTCTAATTCCACGTGCCATGTTTAATGGATGTCATTTATCAGTTATCTCCTGTTAATTCCCCTCTCCACGTTCTCCACTGCCTTAACTTAGTATTGAACTCACACTCTTTGGGCCCTTTCACTTGATCTAACCAACGCCTTTATCCACTGTGCCATGTGTCCTTGAGTGTGAGTTCAATCCCCTTTTAAGGCAGTGGAGAACTTGAAGAGGAGAATTAACAGGAGATAACTGACATCCATTTAACATGGCACGTAGAACAAGAACAGTCTACCCCAGTGAGCAAAATAAAGGGTTCAGTTCGACATTCCAACTACCTGAAGAAGGCCGAAGTGTACAACGGCCTTAACGTTGTAATAAATATGGCGACAAAGACGAGGATAATAGTCCGAATAATGTAAATAGTGTATATAATACCTCATCTCAGAAATATAGACAGATGTTGATTTACATGTAAATTTTTATTTAGATACTACATCCCTAGATAATTTTAATCATTTCAGTGTAATAATGTGTATTTTTATATTTTTCCTATTATTTTTCTGATATATTGTTTATTTTAATATACCTTTAATTTTGAATTGACTCTCTTTCATATAAATGGGTTTATCTCTTTATTTAATATAATATTATTTTTGTTAATATATTTTTGAAGGGTTCTGAACTGCCTTTTGTCAGCTACCGGGTTTAAAATAAATAGGTAATTTCTTCTCCATTTTCCGCCTTATTTTCACTTTTCTTTCTTTTCCTTTCTCCCCAAACCACCTCTCATATCCAGACTTACACCACTCTCTTGTTTTTATTTGCTCTCTTTTTCTTTTTTTTCCATTTTTCTTCCCATGCTTCCGTCTTCTTTTTGGCCAGTTTTATTTCAATAATTTATCATCCATTGACTGGTATGAAAAATCCTTGTAAATTTTATTTCACTTTACAATGTGAAAATCATCATTAACCTATTGTTATACTAATTCATATATATATATATATATATATATATATATATATATATATGAATTGGTAAAATAAAATGTACATACAAGCACAACTATTTGGACATACCTAAGTGTATTTTTTTCCTCAGGTGTTATAAATACAGTGCTCAATATAAGTCTATATTAATGAATATGCATAATATCCAACGTCGATAACACTGCTCGGAGTTTCATGAAGTTAATGCGATCTTCTGGTGATTTTGACTATTATCTCTTTAAGAAAAATAGCAAAAAAAAAAGAAAAATGAGAAAATTGAGAAAAGAGAAAAAGAGGGAAAAGGTGTGGGAAGAAAAGGAGATGTGAAAAGAGAGTAAAAAGAAAAAAGAGAGAGAAAGAAAGAGAAACAGACTGGATGCATAGAAAGAAATAAGAGAGACAAAGAAGAGAGATAACGATAGATGGAAAAGAGAAAAATCGAGAAAAAAATAAAACAGAAAAATGAGAAAGAAGAGAAAAATCGAGAAGAAAAACAAGAACAAAAAAAGAGAGAGAAAACAACACAGAAAATATGAGAAAAGAATATGAAAGAAGAATATGAGAACAAAACGAGAGAAAAAAGAGAGAGAAAAGAGTGAGAAAAAAAAGAGAAAAAAAGAAAGAAAAAAGAGAAAAAAAGAGAGAAAATAAGAGAGAAAAGAAAAATAGAAGAGCGAAAAAGCGAGAGAAACCGTAAATAAGAGAAAGAATAAGAGAAAAAACAAAACAGGGAGGGAAAGAGAATAAGAGAGAAAAATGATAAAGTAAACGAGAGAGAAAAAATGAGATAAAAAAGAGAAAAAAAAAGATATAAAAAGAGAAGAGGTAAACAGATATTGAGATAAACAGAGAGACAGACAAAAAAGAGAGAGGGAAAAGAGCGAGCGAAAATTGAAAAAGAGAGAAAAAAGAGAGACATGGAGAAAAAGAGACGGGGGAAAAGAAGAGTGAGAGAGAGCAAAGGGGGGATACCACCGTTTGATCCAGTGGTCTTTACCGCTCGACCACGAATAACATAGCCAACAGTATTGTACTTTCCCTTTTATATGAGAAGCACATTCTCTTTATAATGTCTAATAAAATGAGGCGTGTATTTCAAATACAAAGTATCCACTAAAATAGCGTTTGAAGCAATAAAAATATCGGATTAATAATAAATCTATTAATTCTCATTCAACACCGTCACTTGAGAAGACACCAGAAGTTTTGAAACCAATTTGCTATTTTGTAGTGATATTGTAAAATGTTTATGTTATAATTTTGAATAAATAAAATTCACACACACACACACGTATATATATATATATATATATATATATATATATATATATATATATATATATATATGACTATACCAATGCAATATCTCTTCGATTGAATATCCGGAAAACATAAATATATATATATAGGTTGCACTAGCCATGAGTTCCAAAAAAAGATTCAACCAACATCAAAGTTTATTTAGGATAAATAAATATAAAAATCAAACATCTCTCTCGAAGTACTTCCGACACCTAAAAGAATCAAATAAAACACCTATAGTAAAATGGAAGTTAATAAGAAAAGCTAAAATATGTAGGTCATTAAATGACCCATGTCCTTTTATGCATACATGGGAAACTATATATTACTAAGTTTATAAAAAATAATCACAGAAATGAAATAGCTATTTTATGCCGTCATTGTCAAAAATCTTCCTTAAATAATATTTAAAAATAAAAATAAATTTAAAAAGTGCGACCAGGTAATATACATACTTATATTTAATGTGAAAAAATAATTTTATATTCTGTAAGTAATTCTATTACATTTACTTGTTTAATATATATATATATATATATATATATATATATATATATATATATATAGTCTATTAAAATAAGAGTGAAAATATTTTAAAGAGTAATATATTTGAGTAGTATATTTTTAAAGAGTAATTAATTTGCTATTTTGGCCGTATTGTCATAAATTTTACCTAAATAATATTTAAATAAATTTTTTTAAAATATTGTGACCTGGTAATATACATACTTATACTTGATATGGAAAAATAATTTTACTTACTGTAAGTAATTCTAATACATTTATTTATTTTAAAAAGAAATATAGTCTATTAAAATTAACAGTGAAAATATTTTAAAGCTGTATTTAAAATTGTAGTTAAATAAAACGTATTCTAACCTAAAGACCTCCCTCTAAGTACTACAAGCACTTAAAAGAATTCAATAAAACACCTACAGTAAAATGAAATTAATATAAAAAGCTAGAAGATGTAAGCCACTGAATGACCCATGTCCTTTGTACTTACATGAGAAAATTTATACTACTGGATTTATATAAAATATATAAAAAATAAAAGTTTACTTAATCAGAGAAATTAATTAGCTATTTTTGCTGTCATTGTCAAAAATTTTACTTAAATAATATTTAAATATAAATTTGAAAAAAAAATTGTGACTTAGTAATATACATACTTATACTTGATGTGAAAATAATTTTACATACTGTAAGTGATTCTAATACATTTACTTGTTTTAAAAAGAAATATAGTATATTAATAATTAAAAGTTAATTTTTTTCAAATCGTAGTTAAATAAAACGTATTCTAACCTAAACACCCCACAAAAATCTTTAAGTATACAGATAGAAAAAAATGCCGTAAGAATTTTTGCCGTTAACAATAATTTTTTTTAAAAATCCAGACGACATGCATTTAACGGATGTCAGAATTCATTGAAAAATACATCCCTACCCCGACCAAAACGTAACTAATAACTGATACAACAAAATACAGCGATAATGAACACCCAAACACACCCTGTCTGGATGAATAGATTTCTCTGTATTCTTGGAAACGTGAATTATAATTTTTTGCTGTGCCTTTAAAACCCAGTAATTTTAAAAGTTACTCCAAGATTTGCTTGTGGATGAAATGGAACTAATGTCCTAAATTTAATTACAAAATTAAATTCGAAGCTTTTAGCTTCCATTTTTGAAACATGGTTAGAACTGTAGCGAAAAAAAAACATATTTTAAATCAATTAATTTATAATATTAATGCTCTGTAAATTTACTTTGTGCACTATTTTGTCAAAATAAATATATCTATAAGAACACCGGATTATATATCTTACTGTTCTTCCTTTATATATATATATATTCACCGGTTGCACAAAATATGTGTATATTTATTAATATAAATTACAGCTGTTATTATATATAGATCACTATTTTATGAGCACCAGTCCCCAATGTGGCATATCACAAGCCAACACACACACACACACACACACACACACAAACACACATATATATATATATATATAAGTTCTACGAAAAAATGTTCAACATGAAGAATATCTTTCTTATTCTTTCTTATTTACTCATTGCAAATGTGATGTGATGGATTTATCGACTCAGTTCTAGTGTTAATTCTCTAATCTTTACTGTTTGGTTCGGATTGGTAAATTGTTGGGAAGAACTTGTTTCCCTGTGGTATGCCTGCCGGCAGACTCACTTTGCTCATAGTCCATTCCACATTTTACTCCGCTTACGAACGTTTAATTTGTCAAATCAGAGTGCCTTCGGAAAAAACAAACAAACCCACAACCTCCCCAGCGCAAATGAGTCTTTTTTCAGCATAAATTTCAAAGCTCGTCGATTTGACTGTCGAAGAGTTTTCTCATTCTTCTCTGCGTGTTTTATTCCTCAGTTGGTGTTTTCTTCAAAAGAAAACTACATTTCGAAAGAAACAAAATACTACATTGAAAATAAGGATGAAGGTGTGTTATATAAATTACCAGAAATATGGCATCTCTCGAAAATGACGAAATAAATGGAAAATAACTGAATTCATAAAAGCATGGATATGTCCAAGCTATTTGAAAAGATGTAAACAATATCTTTGCACATACAATATTTAATTTACTTTAATGACTATAAACGAGAAAAATGCTTTGTGTTGCGTGATTTCCGTCTGCAAAATACTAAAAACGATTTTTGACTATCGTGACTAAAATAATTTTCGCTTGTGAAAATAAATAGAATCATTAAGAAATTAGACGGGGAATCCACAATCGGCCATTTCAAATCTTTTTTTTTTCTTCTATCTTGACTTTTAAATTTCTTTCTTTGATTTTATCCAATTTAAAATGAGATAAAAACAGGTATTTTTTAAGCCGACATTCCTCATCGTCCCTTTGACTTATTTTTAGAGCGAGCTTTGAAAAGCTATCACGCGAGAAAACATTTTTTAAATCGTAATTACAGATTACGAACAAAATAAAAACGAACTAAGAAAAGAAAGATTTAATGAAAGGAAAGGAAGGGAAAATGAAAAGCAAGAGGAGCGAAGGAAGGAAGGAAGGAGGGAAAATAAGAGAGAAGGGAAAGGAGAGAAGAGGGAAAAGAAGAGAAAAGAAGAGAGAAAGGAAAGTAAACGAAGGAAGGGAAAGAATAGAAGGGAACGAAGGAAGGCAAAGAACGACGACGAAGGAAAGTGACAACGTTGAAGAGAGGAAATTGAGAATGCTTGTGCCAAAATACAGAACATGAAACGGAAAGTCCAAAATGAAGGGAAGAAAATAATGGTAACAAATACTTAAAAAAAAAACTGTAAAGAAACGAACAGAACAAAAATCTCGAAGTAATAAACAGAAAAAAAATGATCAAGCAAAACAGATAATAAAAAAAAATCAGCAAGCAAAACAGATAATGACGGGAAAAAACAAAGAAAATGAAGAAAAGTGCAAAATCTATCAAGAATTAGCAAAACTTTTGAAAACACAGACAGAAGAAAGTCTAAAAGATTCTGAGAGAAAAGAAAATCGCAAAATCATCTAAAGGATGCTATCAGTATATTGTCAACATTTTATATTTTTAATTTCAGGCAAACAAGTAGATTTTTTATTATGTCGACTGCACAGTAAGTAGGGTCAGTTGAGCACCGTCTGTGAGAAAAAAAAAGCATCATGAAGCAAATAACTCCGCCAGAAATTCGGAAATGGCATGCTGTAGTGCTTGGCATTTGCGCCGGAAGCTTCAATACGAACATTTCAGAGAGTTTTTGGGTGTCAATCTAAAGACAGTTCAGAGAATTCGGAAGAGAGTTGGAAGAGTCTAATGAGCAACAGGGCTCTGCGCCATGCTACACAAGCAGGAGAACCGAGTCATGGCTGTCAGTTTCTGCGACCACATCACCCATTACATCTGGACACCTAAATCCACAGACTTTAAAAGCAGTTGAGTGAGAGGCAAACAAAACTCCATGTAACACCAAAGATGAACTGAAGACAAGCATTATGGCAGAATTCACAAACTTAAACAGAGAGATCACCCAGAAGAGTTGTAGGAAATTCCGAAGTCGTTCAGAGGACGTGGATGAAACCAATGGCGATTTTATCGAACACATTTAGTCTTTAATATTTCAACATATTTTTTTGTAATTTTGGTAAATATATCTGTTAAAATGAGATTTCAGTGCTATTTTGATTTTTGCGTCATTTAGACAATTTATCCATTGCAACATATATAAGCATTATTTTAATCTGCAAAAATCACTTGCACATGTGAGAAGAAATTATTTTGAGAAAACCAGTTGTCCAACTAGCATTTAACCGATTGAGTTTGCTCATAGAGTTCAGGGGAAAATGTCATCTTTTATTATTTGTCTACGATGAATTCACAGTTTTTAGTTATACTATAAATATTAACTGCCAGGAAGGGGTCCGAGCCGGGAGATTTTCATTCTCCACTTGAACATATATCAAATTTTCACCCGTACCGTTAGATCAACCTATTTATCTAATTTAATTTCTCTTTCTTTCACACAGGTTGTGCATTGGCAGATTCAGGCACATGACCCTGCAGTAGATTCCCGATGCCTTTTCAGAGGTGACCTTCTTGGATAATTGGCATCCAAAGTTGGTCTACCTATTTAATACGTAATTGAGAAGAGAGAAATCATGGATTTATGCATTTTTTTGCCGGTAGTAAAAATATGTAAACTCCGTTCGGAATCTGAATTCGGTAAATAAGTAAATAGATAGATAGATAGGTAGATAGATAGATAGATAATTTAAATTTGTGTTATGAGGTAACTTTTTATTCAATATTCAGCATTTACCCAGAGTTAATCGCACTTTCGTTGAAATAAAATCTTTATTTACATCATATATTTTCAAGTAGTCTGAAGAATGCGTGAGCGTGAAACTCGAGTACGACTAAAGCCATCTTTTCCTAGGATTTAAAGTTTTTAAGCGGGTGTTATGACAATGAGAGCTCAATGTAAGCTACAGAGCATTTTATAATGATAAATTAAGAAAACGCCATAAAAAAAAAACATTGTTATATTCATGTCTTCAGACTTTTCTTTAAAAAATACGGTTTGGAAAGATGAACATTACAATATTCATGAAACAAATTATAACCAATAAGGATTTTTACGATGTTTTCTTACTTTACATAATATATATATATATATATATATATATATATATATATATATATATATATATATATATGTATGTATATATATATATATATATATATATATATATATATATATATATATATATGAGAATATGTATATTATGTCTGAAGTAATCTCAGAAATATAGACAGTCTGAAGTAATCTTAAAATGTATTCTACGGTTTTGAAGACATTTTATTTTTAATCATAATCATTATCATCATTCTCATTACTAAAATGACATGTAAATTGTGGTGACGGTGACAGAATTGCTATTATAATTAGTGATCTTGTTACGAGAAACTACTTTGAGTTTGATACTCTGCAGAATATTCCCGAATGAAACGCTTTCCTAACGTTCTGCTCATTACACAAAGCTTTTCAAAATTCATTTAAGCGTGAAACTGACTCTCGCCTGCCAATCATCATGGCCGACATCACGTGATCCACAGCCGCCTGCCACAATCAATTTAAAGGCCAAATGATTTTGGTTTGCACAGGTAAAAATCCAAAAAACAAATAAATGCAGAGAGAATTCCAAACGTCAAAATTGGTAAAAATCATTGTATTCAAAACAAGAGCAAGTGAAATTCAGAGAAATGAACGCAGAAAAAAATAAATCGTTCTAAATTTAATGCAATGATAAAAATAAATATAAAATATTGTAATGGAAGTGTTTAATATAAAATATTGCAATTTGTGATATAGCTGCATTATTTTATGCGTCTACACACATATTTAAGGAATGCTAGAGCAAAAATAAGATCAATATTTGATGCAAAAAGCCTAAAGCAGAATTTAAAAAGGAATAATAATGATTTCAACTCATTTTGAAAGTTATACAATTTTCAGATTGATTTTATACTCATAAGCAACCACTCATATAGACACAGACAACAAAGCATAGACTATCCAAGAAAGTAAAACGCCATTAGATATGATATAAATAATGATAGCGTAAATCGTATAAAAGTACATATAGCAAACAAATTGAGAACAGAAATATATGGATGATTTGAAGCAATATTTAAATCACTAAGCATTGTGCAAGGTGATGAACGGCGTCGAAAATATCGATACCAATACATTTCAAATTTAATATTTATACTGTAAAACAAATTTTTATTAAAATTAAATAATTTATGTCTGGATTTATAAGATGAGGAGTTATTTATATTTTGTACAGTTAGATTAATATACTCAACACAGTTAATATTATACAGGAATAAAGTGTCACTGCCGACCCTTGAGTTTGAACATAGATCGCCAGTGAACAAACACAGGCGATCCCATTATTGAATTAAGTAGATCACATGACCATAGAGGGAACACATATATCTATTCTATCCTCTATTACTATTAGGATCTGTATTTCTACTCTATCGTCTATTAATATACGAACCGCTATTCTCTACTCTGGTCACTATACTATTTTACTATTCAGATCACTATACGTTGGTTACGATTCGAGAGAGTATTATCGAGCAAGTACTATTAGTGCGAGTGCTACACGAAGGCGTCTGACACCAGTGATGTTCAACGGTGTTACTATAGTTATTGCCAAGTTTCTACTACAACGAGCCTTACAAAAGTGATAACGAGTATTAGTTGGCATTACAAAAGTGACAACGAGCGTTCGTTAACATCACAAAAGTTATTATAACGTTTCGACCATTCTGTGCTCCAGCCTTCTTCATGTGTGCCGACCCAGAAAATGTTCATAGAATGCTGAATAGATATCGTTATTCAATCTACGAGTTATAATGTTCTGATTACATATAACATTTCATTGTCTTTTATTAGTGCACGGTTATTTCCAATCCTTTTTTCCATCGAGTCTGAAAATAATCATAATGTTTAGCCCAGAGATTGAGGTCAACTAATTTACCCCTAAATTCAATAACCAACGTTTTTATCTTCTAGACCAGGCATGCACAAATTACATCCCGCAGCCATCGAGACTACTCAATGTGGTTGGTTAAAATAATTTCAAAATAATAAATATTTTGTTTTCATCAGAAAAAATTGTGCAGCTGTCCATATACGAAAAATTAAGTTTTGTTGAAGCATAAATTTATTCAACCAATATTTTTCATTTTTCTCTTATATTAATCCGGGCCAGCAATAGCTGAGCATTTCAAAAATAAGAATTAAACGAGATATCCGTAGAAATAACACAAATAGTGTAACCCCATAGATTAAATAATAATGCTTTTAACTCTCCGTAGAAGAAAATGCTTTTCCTGCCCTTTCTTTTTATGCCACTGAGAACCCAGCAGTACTGTGGCGATCTGAAGGAATCCTTTTAAATGCATGCGTCAGTTATGGAAAGAGATGGGGCACGCACAAAGCTAATATCCCCCAGGTCTTCGTTTGAAGAAAGTGTGCGAATAGGGGAGGCTTGAGAAAATTCAACTTCATGAAAGAGTCTTAGGAAATGTTTACTTTGTTACTCGTTGGAAGACAAGGCCGAAAAAGTAGTTAAGTCAAGCAAAGTCATCGGCGTCAGGCCCTTGATTCAACCAATCTTTCGTTGGCGGACGAATTTAACATTTACCACAAAAACTCATCCATCACCATTCAATCCTACAAGTTCCACAGTATCACATAATCACAGGTTACATAGAAAACATACTATGATGTAAAAAATGATCTGTACAAATGTTCAATGTCTGTTTCTTTTTTCTTTTCTTAAAAACAATGTTAAAATTTCCTGAATAATGAAATAAAGCGAGAGAGAATGAACCTAAAACCAGATTAAAAATATAACAGAATCAAAATAAAACATAACAGGAGCCGTCCACCCATCAAAACTAATAAAAATGGCTGCTGTATTCTGCTGTTCGACAGAATCAAGAAGCACACTCACTAATGGAATGGGAAGAAAAAAGCAAATGATGGAGTGAGAAACAAAGACTGACCTACTCTGGATAAAAAAAATGGGTCAATCACAAACTGGGGAGGTTGGGAATCTTGACATGGATCATAACAAGAGAGACTGCCGGTGACCGGCAGGGAAAAAATACTTAGATTAACTAGGTAAACAAATAGTTTAATTTAACCAGGGGAGGGTTCACATGAAACCGACCCTAGCCCCATTCACACGAACGAGGCTCACCATATTTACCCACCTTTCGCTGAAATCTGTGGATAAGAAACGCTTTCTATCATTTCTGATCTTCATCTTGAGCTGATAACCAAAAAATCTTACCAGATCCTAATACAATGACATTCGTATCGCAAGATTCTCTTCATACGGACGTCCACAACACCATGCTTGCCACGGCTAGCAACATGAAAAACACCATCCGTTTCACATCCCATTATCACATACGTATGCGAGATCAATAGACACGAGCTGCTTGGGATCGATACGAGCCGTTAACTCGCTGACATAGTCTCAGAACGGGCACTCCTGTAGAAAATGGTCAAAAGGTTACACTGATGAATCCGGTAAATCATCCAGCTCCCTCTGAAGACTACGTCATTCTGAGATAGCACGTTCTGAATCAATCGCCAAGGAAAACTCAGGGTTACTGAGATAATCCACCGCTGGCGCCCAAGACCAGAAATAGCCGTCCACATAGAGAATTCTTCGCGACCTCCTCCACTAACAATAGTCTACGCAGCCGTAAAATGTCACTGGACCAAGCAATGTCCATCAATGCCGTACGACACACACGGAGCAATCTCGACTGGTTCCGGTGTTTACAACGGTGCTCAGCCCCACAAAACAGCAGGAGTGATGTTACGGCTAACGTCGAAGCCAAGTCTGGACCACTGTTCCGACCTTTGCCTGTACTTCGGACTAATTCTTCTTCAGCTGAATACCGAGGCCGAACCACGCTCCGAGAATGCAGACGGGTCCGTCTGTCCAACTAAAGCGCCATGGAAGCGCGACCTCCTTCCGGGCAAACCGTACGAATTGTTGCGGTTAATCTTGACACACCCTGCGAGCCTTCCTACCTTTCAATCAAATTCCGTACCAACTCAATGTCGCTGCGACACGACACGAAAATGGATACTTCATCGGCATATACAGAAAACCTGGCTCGAGTGCCTCCAACGACAGCGATTTCACGCAGAGCCGGACTACACGTACTGTCTCTTATTCGGCGAAGGAAGGGTTCAAGCGCCAAAGCGTAAATTAGGGGTGACAACCCTGTCGGACCGACCATAACAGCTCAAAAGCTTTCCGTTCACTTGTACCACAACACTGAGGTAGTGATACAGGAGGCTGATCCATCTGCAGAAGTCGGCTTTGAATCTGGCGGCCTGCAAGACAGCAGCCAGGTATTGATGGTCAACTCTGTCTAATGCTTAGGACTTATCTAAATTGATCAGCGTGACTTGATTGTCGTATTTTTACACCCTCTAGGATTGTGCGGATCAGATGTAGGTTGCTCTGAATTGTTCGTCCCTTCGCAGCAATCTATCCTTAAGAGACTTCACCTTTTTAGCCTTATCTGAGGCGAGTCATTGGCTATATTCTGTGGTGAAAGTCCTAATGTTATCCTTAAACCCCTTCCACAACCTATTCCCAATAACCAACCCCACTAGTTCTCATTGCACTAATCGAGTCAGCTGTTGCCTGAATTCCCGTTTAGCCAGTAAAGACAGATTGAATTTTCAGTATCCAGCCACTCTAGTCCTGTTAATTCACATCATCCGGACACAGATGTGTCTGTGTTCCGTATAGTCTAAACGATGGAACGTGGGACAATATAGCAACTCTAGATAGCCCCTTCTCATTAACATTCTATCCAGATAGCTGGCTACCCTGGTAGACGACTACTTAAGGGCCTACGCTCACATCTCCTGCCCTGGCTGATCGACCCGGTATCTATCGTCGAGTCCAACTCCTCATCAAATCGACCAGGCTACGATCGTCCGACCCCGCGCAAGCTCCCTCCCCCTCTCTATCTTGGGGTTCAGGATGGCATTTCTGCCTCAATTAAGACGAAACGCAACGAATCCAGCAGGAAAGGCCCTCAACAGAGAAAAAAAGAGACACTCTCCGTCTGATCGTTGGACGCATGAACCGCAACGATCTGAAACCAACTATTGCTCACAGCAATATCGGCCACAATCAACTGTTCCAGCATCGACATGGGCAAGGTCCACCCTCGAATGTAGGGAACGTTTAACTATCAAAGAAATACCTCTGAATAGACGACAATGTTGCTCGACCTGGTCTGTGGTAGCTTAGGACAAGCCATCGTGGTCCTGACTCCTGCAGGTTTCCGGTAAGTCTGCGTTTAAGGGATTCCATTTAGAAAATGCCTATCAAAATAACTAGCTAGCTTGAGAGATCGTGGTAAGGCTGCCAGCATGCTTCGGGGTCTCTTGTCCTTCGGAGTAGATGTGGCCGCGATCCAGGAGGAATAATTTGTTTTCGACGTTAATGCTCGTTTTACTTCTCACATCCATCATTTCGTCCACCTGCCCATATTTCGTGAAGAAGTCTCCCACAAGATCAACTTCTATATCCATGGGAACACCATCCAAAGATATCTTGGTCTTTCTGGTGCCCATATTCTGAGCTTGTATCCTCATAGATGAGGATCTGCTCCGCTAGTGTTTTAGCCTCCTCTTCTGATGTCAACAAGATGTCACACATTGCCACTGCATTAAGTGCTTCTTCCATTTATTCTCCGATGACAGACACCAACTTCCAGATGTCAGCAGAGAAATTGTCCTTATTCAAATTTTCTCCGAGGCAGGCGGAATATTCAAGATTTCACTGCCTGAAATATATTCCAGGTAATCTTTCCGTAGCGCTGTGTAATAATCAGACCCCATTTTATTGGGGCCTGTCCCCCATCTATGCTGATATATGGGGTCTTGCTGGTTGATCCATCTACTGGGACACTTCAGCCATTTTGGCCGTGGCCACACACAAAAACAAAGCCGACAGGGCAATCACATGTGCTAACTAGACAGTACAAAAATTAAGCAAAATAAAGTTTTACTATAGGAAGAAAGGCAAACAAAATAAAACAGAAAATAAAATACAAATTAAAAGCAAATGCAAAAGAAAAATAATGGATTATGGAAAAGAAAAAAATAAAGAAAAGGGAAAAAATTGGAAAATGTAGCAAAGTTCACGTAAAAGAAACAAGACTGAGAAACATCTACACTGAAAGTGCGCACATTCTTTCACAAACATTGTCATTGCCAAAACCCGACCTGAGATATCTGATTATATTGTTTCTATTTACTTGTCAGTTACCAATTCAAAAGTTTCTAACACTAGTTCTCTGCATTTTATCACCTTTTTATTTCAGTTTTTCTATCGCCCGTTTAATTTTCAAAAGGTGCGGTATGATTACTTGTGTGCCATATTCGACACACACACACAAACACAAGAATTATGTTGCAAGTATTGTTAGAATTTTCAACGGAATTTAATGGTGCTGCTTGTTTTGTATTGTACTGACAAAATTCACAATTAGTAATTATTGTTAATTTTTGTAACAAACAGTTATGATTAGCAGACTTTTTTTAAATTTTTCTAATGTAAATTAAATAAGAGCAAAATAGCTTAGTGCTTATGCATGCGGATAATGGAGGGTATTTTCGATAACGAAAAAAAAAACGCTATTTGGTGGCGAAATATTTTACAGATATATAAAGAAAAATCTCTGAAATTGTTATTTCAGTAAAAAGAAAACAAAAGAATAACTCAATACCAAACGTGAACTTACTAAACATTCTTCCCAAACCATGCAAAAAATCCCTTAATAATTCTCAAGAAATAATTTTTGGTGCTTGTATATTGTATAATTTAATAAAACATGTTCTTTCAGATTTAACGGGGAAAAATTTACATTCAATATTTGTTTTAAAAAGTACTCTTAATTTTTCAAATCTGTTCATCCAGTTGATATTTTCGATGAGAATTTTTTTTTATTAAATAAAGATATGTTTGATGAAGCTAAAAATGTAAAGTTCTACGTTATTTTGAGTGTGAACATTTTTTTTTCCATTTTTGCAAGTGTTTGATTATTTTTTTTTTTTGTAAAAAGATCAAAGTTCAAAATGAAATAATTCAATAATTCTGTGATTGCAATCAATTTACTGTATCAATTCAAAGTCTATCAATTTCCCATTCATATAGAATGTCTTTATTTTATAAATTTTTAAATCAGAAAAATTAAAAACTAACTCATTCGACGCAATTAGATATTTTATATCAAACATGTAAGAAAATAATAAAGAAAATAAAAGCAATGAATTAAACTCAAAAGTGTTTAGCATTCAATTTTATTTTAAAAATATTATTATTGATCCAACTAAGTTTCATATTGCGATAGAATAAAAATATTTTTCAATAACTGGTTATATAAGGTTAAAACTCATTTATTTTTAAACTATGGTATAAAAGGAGAGGAACAAGAGAGAGAAAGCAAAGTTAAACTTAACTCCTTTCCTACAAACAGGCCACTGAAGTACGGGAAACTGATTATATTCTATTCAGAGAAGGGGATGATATTAGGCAAATAGAGGAAGTAAACTGCATTATGGGAAAATGGATGGAGGAATAAAGTGGGATGGGAAAACACGGTTTATTTCCGCTGGTTATTATACATTATTTTGTCTTCTTTCGGAAGTCAGTTAACAGTTAGAAGCGTACAACTTCGAGAAGGGAGGGAATTAATTATATATATATATATTTATATATACAATTTCATTTTTCCACCGTTAATACGGAGGAAAGTAACTGATAAATTACAGGAAAATGGCTCACCACATTTGAGTAATGAAAACTTTTTTGTTTTTTCCCCGAATTATATAGGCTTAACTCATATTAATTTCTAGTTTGTTTTTGTCCTCTCTCCTTAAATGTTACGGACGCTTTTAAAAAAAAAATGATGTTAAGTGTTGGAAACTGTTTTTTTTTTTTGTTTGTTTATTTTTATGCTTTTAATGGCTACTCAAGCGTTACCTTGCGTAAATAAACTTTATTTTCATAGTTTTCAGCAGAAATTATAATTTTTGCAAAACTCTAATAATTAATCCTAAAATCTACAAATTTACTTGAAAATATGTCTAGGATAAACGTTGGACTTTTAAATTTACGAATTTTCCATTTTGTATTTTAATTAATAATGGAGGTTTAATGTTTATTTTTTTTTTTTTAAATTTCTTGTAATTTTTCATCCAGTTGCTTTTCGCGACAATAATATTTGGACAAAATAAAAACTGAATAATCGAAAACTAAAGTCAATGCTATTTTCACGTGTGAATATTTAAGAGAATTTTATTTTCATTTTTTAAATAGTTTTTGGTACAGAAGTTCAAAAAGGAAATAATAAAATACGTCGTTGATGGCTATCAAATAATAGCATCTCTTTAATGATTTTATCAATTCCCTCCACTTGCACACTATTTTATTTTAATAGATGATTTATATCATTTTAAAATCAGAGAACTAAAAGAGAAACCTCATTGGGTAAAATTACATATGACATCAAATAGGTAAAAAAAAAAAACAAACAAAAAAAACATTCAAAAGATAGATGCAACGAGTAAAACCATTTATTTGGGGTAAACCAAGAAAATTTAGCTAGATTTTATACTTCTATTAGGTCGGTGCAAAAATAATGTCGTTTTCTCACATATGTTACTATGTTAGAAAACGACATTATTTTTGCACCAACCTAATGATATAGTATAAAATTAAGATAATTCATCCTAATTTTCCTGAAAGTCTATAGAATAAAGAAATTATATTTATGACCTATTGATTAACTGATATCGCTCTCTGGAAAAGTTTGTTTTAAAACTTAACCTAAATTCACATTTTCCTCAAGTAATAAACTGAACATTTACTTTGTGGTCACATCTATATTTTCAGGTTGTATAGGCCATTAAATAGGTATGAATAAATTGCTTTTTATATATTGTGTCGTGTCCCTTAGGACATTTGCAATCATGGCTCTCCACAATTTCCTGTCTTTTGTAGCTCTTAAGAAATTGTCTTCTTATCTTTCCTTATTTGCCATCCATTTATTTAAGCTATTAGGTTGGTGCAAAAATAATGACGTAATAATGTCGTCTTTTGACGTATTTTTTAACGTCAAAAACGACATTATTACGTCATTATTTTTGCACCAACCTAATATATTAGTTAAGCATTGTTTTCCTTTTTTCCTCTTCAAACTGTCCGGTTTTTATCAAATGTTTGATATTGTCAGCATCTTTCTGTAGAACCGGATTTTTTGTTGATTCAAATCACTTTATCCGAGAGGAGATTTTCCAGCATTTATTGTCATATACTACTTGTATAGATAGGCAAGAATATTGATAGTAATAGCGATTTTTCTGTGGTCAGTCGATCTTCATAATTTTTTAATTGTGCCGGTCTGCTCTTGGCCATTGTACATTAAACCTTACCTTCGCGTTGCTCCCTCTACAGCTGCTGCTTCAGCTTTGTTTTTAAAGCTTAGCTCTCTTCAATAACAATTTCGGTAATTATGACATAAGAGAAAGGAAAATCGTACGTAGCGCATATGGATGTTGCACCAGGAGACTGAGTAAAACCGAATGCAAATAAAATAGTGAAATTATCAGGGCTTTTTTCGAGAAGTGTAAAAACACTGCAATATAAAAGTAAAATTATTTATGATAAATGCATATCTGGAATGTTTCCTAGAACCTGGAAAAGTTCGGGAATATAGAATAGCGAGGAAAAATTCAATTACTTCTGATTATATTAAAATCTTCGACAATATTGCTGTGCATGGTTGTTATTCGATCTCTATGGCTGACCATGTAACGGTATGAATCCATAACTTCTTCTTCCATCTATGGACCGAATAACACGACAGACTGGACCCTATAGACTTAGTTGTCAACCAGTCTACAGAAGAAAGAAACGGCCACCTACTTTGTCAGTACCGTTTACATTATGCGGACTATTGTCCTCATCTTTGTCGCCATATTTATCACAACGTTTCGGCCGTTGTACACTCCGGCCTTCTTCAGGTGGTTGGAATTTCGAACTGAACCCTTTATTTTGATCACTGGGGTAGACTGTTCTAGTTCCACGTGTCATGTTTGATGGATGTCAGTTATCAGTTATCTCCTTCTAATTTTCCCTCTGAAAGTTTTCCACTGCCTTAAACGGGTATTGAACTCACACTCTTTGGGTCCTGTCACTGGATCTAACCAACGCCTTTATCCACTGTGTCATGTGTCCTTGAAGAAGGCCCGAGCGTACAACGGCCGAAACGTTGTGATAAATATGGCGACAAAGATGAGGACAATAGTCCGCATAATGTAAATACTGTACATAATACCTCATCTCAGAAATATAGACAGACTACTTTGTCAGTCATGAAATGAAATAGACACGATCGCCCGCCGTATATCACGTATGGTGATTCAATGACTGACTGATGGTTGATCAACATCTATGCCTGCTATAAAAAATATGCAATGTTAAAATTAAGTGATATTTCATAACATTCTAGTTGATTTTCTTATTACAAGATTTCATTTACTCTACGGACAGCTTAGCTTACGGTCATATCATTTTGAATTACCGGTTTGCTTACTACCAGTGAAGTTAAGCAGCGTCGAATCTGGCCAGTACCTAGATGGGTAACAGCTTAGGATGTGCTATTGATGTAGCGGATAAAGGCTCTGAATTGGAAATTGGAGAGCCCAGTTCCAATTCCAGTCGGTTTCTTTATATCCACTTACGCACAAAAGACACATTGGGAAAGTATGAATTCACCTCTTTTTTCTTCAAGCTATGTGTTAATTAATAGAACTTGTATCACTAAAAATCATTATCTGCAATTCTAAAAATCTAAAGATATCCTGGCTTTAAATAACGTGCAAAAGGTTGATAAGCCGTAAAAAATCATAAATCTGAGAACGTCGTCGACCTTCAAAGAAAATCGAAAATTCATTTCTTCATCCATCAGGAATAAGAATTTCAAGGATTTTAAAACACGTAATAATTTTGTTTTGTGTGTGTCAACGAACTACTTTTGATTCGAATGTATATTTTTGTATTGTCTGAGTCAGCAACTAAACTCACCTTGAGTTTTATCCGAGATAATATTCCCCTTAAGCAGTCTTTTGCTAAATGTTTACTATTAAACCCTCTCTCTTATCTTAACTTAATGCGCATGATCAATTCAGTCCTTACTTCAATCATTGGTCAAGAGACTATTTAAAGAGCATACAATAAATAATAGTCGCGAATGAGACGACGGTAATATAAAAGAACATTTTTTTAATGAATAACGACAAATGGAAAACTTATCTAGGCAAGCAAAGTGTTTCGGCCTCTGATGGTTTTTATACACGCAAATGTAAGGATTTTATTTTGCAAGAATTATTTATAAACAAAAGTAAAAACGTTACTTTTACAAAAAATTTAAATGAAAGAACCCTCATAAATATACATCGGATGAAATTAAAAATCTAAATAAATTATGTAGGATATTAAATGGCGTAATTTACTGTAAATGTTGTTAAAAAATTTTTATAATGTAATTATTTATATTTTAATCTGGGATCACTTTATGTATTTTAAATAAAAGAATGTTATGAAATTTAACCATTTTAATTGAATTCTTTTTACATTTTTATAGTAATGAATATTGGTTTGAGAAAGAAGTATTTCTTTCAAGAACGAAAATATATGAAAAGATCTGGGCGCAGACTTATATTTTGATAAGATTCCATTTTATTTGTCCCTCTCTAATTATGTTCTCATATTGTGGTCATATTTATCCGAAGTCTACTTATTTTACTAATTGAATATAGAGTGTATGTCGACCGTTCTCATATTTCATATTATTTTATCGTCCTGTTTCTTTCACTCTCAGTAACCCCTTGTATTATTGTGGCTCGTATTGCCTTACTTAGGTTGAAATTATTTAAAAAAAATATTAATGTCTTTAACTGTTATATTCATCAATGTTGTTTTCTATACGTATAATGCTGACGCAGATCTTGAACCAGTGGATGAAGTGGGCTACGCATGACAGATATGCTACAGCAGGCGCCACTCGAAATTATAAATTTCAGCGTTGCAGTTTCATAACTGGATTCTGCATGTCTTATTCCATATGTGCCGCAGAGGAAGGTGATGAAATGAAGTGTATGGGCCACTTTCTGGCAAGTTGAGGTCCACCTTAAATTCACACCATCGACACTTTTTTTCTACACTGATTTTGTTTCAACTCCAACAAAATTTTGAAAAGCGAAACAGCGATAGAGAATGGATGACGGGAACAGGTTTGGGTGACACTTTAAGCTTCTAGACGTGAAACTGCAACTGTTGGCGGCGAATTTAGTCATCAACACCTATTTCATAAAGGAAGCGATTAGCAAAGAAGAAATTACATTTTTGGATACAAGATAAAGCCGACGACGACGAAGTTGACGTCGTTCTGTATCTGTTCATAAGATAGATTTTCCTTTTACACTTGATTAGCTACATCTGAGATGAAAATTTTTGCACATTTTACAGATATCTGGTGTTTCTAAAGCCCGATAAAAACACTATTCATAGCCAGTACTACAGGGAATAACATATTATTGATCAGATTGTCTTTTAAGGAATGTTTAACTAATGATCTGCAAAATGTCGAATCATTAGCTTGTCATAATTTTCATTTGTTTATTACCGATTCGCTTTTTACTTTTCGGTATTTGCGCGTATGGAAACTAATATTCAACTTACAGACTTTCCCTATTTGTTTTTCTAATTCTTCCTATATCGTAGATTCTGATGTGCTTAACAGTTTTGTTAATTCCCGACTACTTTACCGTAGGTTGTTTTCCACTAATGACTTTACAGATTCATCATCAAAGTCTGGAGAATTCTCCTGTCTGGATCAATCTTCTAACGACCTTACTCCAGTCAGTTATGGCTCTTTGCCTATAAGCATTACACATTATCCTATATAACTCCAAAGCATTATTCCGTTCATTAAATACCGATAGCATTGTGACGTAAATATACTTCCATTCTTTTCACTAGCGGGTTGAGAACATTATTTTTTTAATCAACTGTGTACGCTGCCCGTTCCGTGCAAAACTAATGTATGCCTGAGTACTCTGAATTTATTAACTGCCGCGTATGGTTAGCATTTAAAATGACACATTTGTCATTATAATTGGTTCTCATAAACGGAAATTGTTTAGCCTAATATCTTTTTCATACTGTCTTCATGTGTGAACTGCATGTACTTTTCTTCGGCATGCTTCTGGTATAAATGGGGATGAATGTAGCCGGTCTCTGGCTGTTATCTTCCAAACCTTATGCGTGCTGGTGGCTGCTAATATTGTTTTTATGAGATATCGAAGTCTTTAGAAGGTAACCTTTATGCTGGTCATTTCTCGTTAATACGCGAGTCGCAACACGAATTTTGCTCGGTCTTGTTGCCAGCTGACAATCTATATTTTATACACTGGGTTTGATGGCAATCCGATAATTACCATTTACAGACTACGGGGAATCCTGAAACCGTGATATGTACGAATTATCTGGACATCGAGGATAAGCATTTTGTGTATTTCTTTCTACGTCAGTGACGATTTTATTACTTTCTTGGTTAAGGTTTAATAGACGCCACACAGCAGAGTAATGCGTGGTTGCTTATGACAGCGAGAAACTAAAAGAACACTGAAAACAAAAGACTGTTGATCAGAAAAAAAAAAAAACCTAGAAAACATTGGGAAATAAACAATTTAAGGAATTCAGAAGACAAATTAAAAACATTAGAGTGAATTTCTGGGATGAGGATTTATTATTTACATCATTTATACTCAGACTAATTCTTATATATTCCTATATAGTACTGATCAGTAGTGAAATAACTGAGTAGTATTAAAAGAAGAAAAAGACAAGATATCCTGGCATATAGTGGAAGGAGAGAAATTTGCAATCGTCGAATAAATAAAGATTTTACTGAAACTTTTCGGACAAAACTTTATCAAAAGTGGCAAGAATACTGACGAAAATATTGTATTTACAATATTTACACTGTTCGGACACTTTCCTCAACTTTGTAATATTCACAACATTTCGACCGTTGTAGGCTTCGGACTTCTTAAGGTGATATACAGTAGCGGCCATAATATAAAAAACGGAAACAGCAAAGACATAAATATGTGTATTACTTAAAAAGTAATGCATGATTAGCAATGAAATTTTACCGAATAAAGATTAGGGTGTAATGTATAAATATTTTGCAAAGTTACAAAAATTTACATAATAGTTTTTTTTTTAAATAAAGATTAAATGGAACAAAGGAAATAAGCTACTGGACAAAAGTTAAGGAACGATCTTGTTAATACTTGATTGTGAACAAAATATCAACAAAATTTAATATTTGGCAAACATCCCCTTATTTTTAATGACTTCTCTGCATCGTCGACCACATGATCTAATTAATTTCTTGCAAAAATCAGCAGTAATTCCCTCTCATTCGTCTTTCAATAACTCCCATAGGTGATCCTGGTTTTTCTGGTTTCTTTTCTGAGCCTTTTCTCCAATTATCTTCCAAACATTTTCTATTGTATTCAGGTCGGGGCTCTGGACTGGCCACTTCATTAGGGCGATTCCTTCTTCTTCAAATAAAGCCATAACCTTCTGAGCCTTGTGGCAAGGTGCATTGTCCTGCATGAAAATATGAGATTCATAAAGATTATGGTGTAATCTTGGTACCACATGCTGCTGAAGAAGCCTTTTGTAAATCTCAGCATTGATATTGCCATGTGCGCGGATGATAGGGCCAACTCCTGCCGATTAAATCATTCCCCACACCATGACACTGTCGCTACCAAACTTAACGGTTTTCTTGACACATTGAGAAGACAGTCTTTCACCTGTTCTACGGCGTACGTAAGTTTTGCCCTCAGAACCAAATATAGTAAACTTGGACTCGTCACTGAAATGAACCGTATCCCATTGTGCGTCAGTCCAAACAACATGTTCTCTCACATACTCAAGGCGTGCCTTTTGGTTTCGCTTTAAAATGAGAGGCTTCGAAACTGGAATACGGGCATGCAATCCTGCATTTTTTAACCTGCGAACAACCGTTTTCCTTGAGATCTTATTATCTGTCCCTTCATTAAATTTACGGGCAATTGATGTAGCAGTTTCAAAACGGTTTTTTGTAGATATTCTAACAATTCTTCGATCTTCTCTTTGCGATGTTTTTGGAGGTCTGCCGGTTTTTGGTTTTGCATCTAACGTTTTATCGGTTTTATACCTGATAATTACACGATGAACAACACTTTTAGACCTATGAACAATATCAGAAATTTCTGAAATTGACTTTTTTCTTGTTAGCGATAATGAGATTTTTTTTCTTTAAAAGAGAGCGTTTTGCGTGTAGAATTTGCCATATTGCTTAAAAATAAAGTCCTAATGATAAATGAACTTTTACTTATTGTTGAAAAGCTCAATCGAGTTTTTTAACAATGTAAATTAAAAGTTTATGCAATTTATTAACATCTTTCTTTAACTTTTGTCCAGTAGCTTATTTCCTTTGTTCCATTTAATCTTTATTTAAAAAAAGACTTATGTAAATTTTTGTAACTTTGTATAATATTTATGCATAACACCCTAATTTTTAGTCGGTAAAAACTTCATTGCTAATCATGCATTACTTTTTAAGTAATACACATATTTATGTCTTTGTTGTTTCCATTCCTTATATTATAGCCGCTACTGTATGTTAGAATTTCAAACCGAGTGAGAACGCGTGGGACAGTATGAATAATCCAAGAGTTGTGAGTTCAATACCTGGCCACAGCAGAGGTGAACATAATACTTGGAGTGTTGAGTTAGTAATGAAAAATAACTGAAATTGTAATATTCATAAAAGGCATGACACGTGGAACTAGAACAATCTACCCCAATGGAAGAAATAAAGGGTCCGTATATCACCTGAAAAAGCCAGGGCTTTGTGGATATGACAAAAATGACGACAATAGTCGGAACAATGTATATAGTTACAATTGCTCATTTCAATTGCTAATATAGACAGATATTAAAAGTATTGTAGTTGTGAGAAAACAATATTTCATTACCAGCCTGGTTCACAGGTATGAAAATTTATATAATAATATTTCGGTATAAAAATTTCCACAACGTAAAGATGGAATTCTGACAATATTAAACCAGTTATTTCATCATATATATGCTAAAGTAACGACAGCGAGTGAAATACTGTTTTGACTATAATATTTAATTGTTCAACTGCAATACAGTGGAACAGTTTGTTTTGCATGCATAAACTTATGACATTAATGGTTGGAAGAAGAATGTAAGTTTGTCTGTATTGTAGTTCTATCCAGACATCAGTTAGAATCCTCAAGAATACAGGAAGTTGAAATGTAATTCTCACCACACACAAACACTCACTGGTATATATATATATATATACACATTTATATATATATATATATATATATATATATATATATATAACCAATGTTCGATGTAATAAAACAGAACTATTAAGTATATATATATATATATATATATATATATATATATATATATATATATATATATATATATCAGCTTTCCCTGACGATCCGCTTAGGTGAAACCTGGAAAGTTTGTCTGGCTCACTAGGTTTATGTAGGTCGGCTCTATGGTTGTATTGAGCTCTTTTTAGTTAGTTGTTTACTCGTGTCGGGTTTTTTTCTTTGGGCTTTAATCCTGTATCTGTGCAATTTTTTTCGACAGACTTTCATATTTCTAGCTCTTACTTTTTTTTAAAACCTTTTTTTTCCTTCGTGATTGATTTGATTATTGGCAAATCAAAAATTCGAAGGTTTTTCGAAACGAGTATATTTACCTATATATATATATATATATATATATATATATATATATTATTTATATATTATATGCGCGGTACTTATTAGAAAGCACTCAATATCAGAGATAGAGCTAACATATTTGGTTGTATTGATTGTGAGTTTGTGACCCTGAGATTCAGGCTTTTGCAATCGGAAAAGCATGAAACCTAGGGTCACAAACTCACTACAATCCAACCAAATATTAACAAATATATATATTATCCCTACGAATTTACGACTTACGTCTGCTATTCCGCAACCGTTATCGTCGCATAGCAAATTTCTATGCAAACAAAACAGGATATCATCTTTGACGGTGAACATGTCTGTTGTAATGTTCATATAACGACTCTCATGATCGCTCATGTGAGCCAAAAGCTTAGATCGACGAGAAATCTAATAAAGAAATATCCAAATGTTGGACAGTTTTTGTTTTTATTTTCTCTTGAAACTAAAGCCATTATACGACGTTTGGAAAGGCTGGTAATAAAAATAACTTAATAGACCTTCGTTTTCTGTTATAAGCAACATATATGTATATGTATATATATAAAGTAAAAGTTTTCGAGTAACTGTTTCGTCAGTTCGTGAGAACGCCCGTGGAAATCACCTGAACCACACACTCTTTCTGTAAACAACAGTGGGTGGCAGTGAGTTTAGAGAAAAGAAAACTCTGAATTCAATCATGTCATTCCTGGAAATTTTTTGTGTTTAATATACTTACACTCTATAGTTTCTGACATTATACTGGAGAAGTTAAATTCCGCGACATTAATAGATTATTAAGATCGTCCGGAGATTTTAATGCACTGCACACCATTTCTGTGTTATTAGTCCTTCCAAAATGTGTAGCTGATTTTATACTAGCATTTACTACACTAATCAAATAACCTGTGTGGTCAGTTTCGCGGTTCAGTTATAAATTATAAATTTACTTTCATACGTAGAAGTTCATAATATATGACAATTGCTTCCCAATCCCCGGAAATCCGATGGTATTCACTTGATTGTTTACAGTGATTCATAGTTTGGGTAACGCAATTTGAACACTAAGCACCAGGCAGCCTTGAAGCACTGACAATTTGCCGTCAGCATAATTGGAGACTGAATACAATTCGTTTTGTCTGATAGCAAGATATCTGCAGGGTCATTGATGGTCGAATCATGTTACGATACGACATCTGCCATTTTAAATTAGGCTATTTGGAAAGGAACTGCAGTTGACGAATAAGGAGATATAAACAAATGTAACTTAAATTTATATACACATTATTTATCAAGAAGTTAATCTTCTTTTTAAACGTCTGGAGCCTAATAAGGAGGCAATTATTTCTACTCCATTTAAAGAATCTGGGTTTTTTTTTTCCGAAAAAGTCTGTAAGACTGTTTTCAAATTTGTTTTAGAATGTTCTTCCACTTACGAAACATTCAAGTGATTATTCTACGCTCTTTTGTTTTCGTCACTATTGTGTTTAAATATCCCACCTCACAAAACTACTACTACGAACGAACTTTAAAATAATGGTGATAAAAAAACAGTAACAGCGGAAAGCTGAACATTACGGTGTGTATATAGATATATCGAAGGCACGCATTTTTAAATTAAAGTTAATCGAAGTTTCTCGATGTACAGGGTAGTTCGAAATACGATTTTCCATTTTGTTATTCAATTACACATTATTAGATTTATGTATAGACTTGTATGTCATATTACACATATATACACTTCTTTATTTCACTTTGAAAATTGTTGTAGATCCCAACAGTTATTTACTATTTTTCAGAAAAAAAAAAGACTCCCAAAATGTATGTTTTTTATGCCTTGTTTCCAGTTTATCGTTGCTTTTCCAGTTCTTTCTCAAGTCGATTTCAGCTCTATACTCTTAACATCTCAGTCTGAACTCTGAAATTTTACTTCCTATTTATTTTCTTCCTCAGTAGGAGCAAATAGGTTAGGCTATCAGCCGTTTTATATTACTCCCTGCTCTTTTGAAAAGGAGTAGAGGTTTATTCTTTGTTCATGTTTAAGATTGGTTGTCTGTTTCTTTGTGAAGTCTTTTTTATTCTTTCACTTCCAGTAGTGTCATTATCGCCTTCCGTGAGGTGAATTACTATATATATATATATATATATATATATATATATATTATAAATTAATTGATTTAAAATATGGTTTTTCCGCTACACAGTTCTAACCATGTTTAAAAAATGGAAGGTCCGAATTTAATTTTGTAATTAAATTAAAGACATTAGTTCCATTTCATCCTCAAGCGAATTTTGGAGTAACTTTTAAAATTACTGGGTTTTAAAGACACAGCTAAAATCATAATTCACGTTTCCAAGGTCTCAGATTAATTCACTTCTACTAGACAGGGGTGTTTGCGTGTTCTATATGTCTATATTTTGATGTATCCGTTATTAGCTACGTTTTGGTAGGGGGTAGGGATGTATTCTTCAATGAAATCTGACATCCGTTAAATGCATGTCGTCTGGATTTTTTAAAAGTTTTATTATTAACGGCAAAAATGCTTACGGCATTTTTTCTATTTGTATATTTAAAGATTTTTTTGGGGGGTGGTGGGTTGTTCAGGTTAGAATACGTTTTATTTAACTACAATTTGAAAAATATTTTCACTATTAATTTTTAATATACTATATTTCTTTTAAGAACAAGTAAATGTATTAGAATCCCTTTCAGTATGTAGAGTTATTTTCACATCAAATATAAGTATGTATATTATTAGGTATCAATTATTTTTTAAGTAAACTTTATGACAATGACGCCAAAAATAGCTAATTGACTTCACTGATTTAGTAAACTTTTATTTTTTATATTATCTTAGTAATATCTTGTTTCTCATGTAAGTACAAAGGACATGGGTCATTCAATGGCTTACATCTTCTAGCCTTTCATATTAAATTCATTTTACTGTAGGTGTTTTATTGGATTCTTTTAAGTGCTTTTAGTACTTGGATGGAGAACTATAGGTTACAATACGTTTTATTTAATTACAATTTTAAAAGTTGTTTAGGTTAGAATTTCTTTTTATTTAACTACGATTTTAAATACAACTTTAAAATATTTTCATTGTTAATTTTAATAGACTATGTTTCTTTTTCAAAAGAAGTAAATATATTAGAATTACTTACAGTAAGTAAAATTATTTTTACATATCAAGTATAAGTATGTATATTACCTTTGTTAAATTTTTTATATTTAAATATTATTTAAGTAAAGTTTATGACAATTACGGTAAAAATAGCTAATTCATTTCTCTGATTTAGTAAACTATTTTTTATACTTAGTAATATATAGTTTCACATGTCTGTACAGAGGATATGGGACATTCATTTGCCTACATCTTATAGCTTTGCAGCATCATTTCATTTTTCTGTAGGTGTTTTATTGGTTTCCTTTAAGTGCCGATATCTTACTGTTCTTTCTTATCTATATATATATATATATATATATATATATATCTATATATATATATATATATATATATATATATATATATATATATATATATATATATATATATATAATACACACGCACACATTAATAATGAAATCCGCAATATATTGTTTCGGCAATCCTGTGGCAAAATTTAGACCGAAGATAAGAGCTTCCAATTTTGTAACCGATGACTTGAATTTGGATAATTTTTCTCTCGAATTTGGATAATTTTTCTCTCGAATTTGGATAATTTTTCTGTCGACATTAGAACATTTACTTTTAGAAACTAATATTTTTAGATTACTTTGTAAAATTTCGTAATTTTTTTTCTTATGTAATTGATCGATTTCCTTACTTCACTCCATTCATATTTAATAGTTTACAAATATCTCAAGAATGCTACACTTTATTGAAATAGAATGTAAGTAACTTAGACGGAAAATTCACGAGAGCCGCTATCGGAACTGGTCAAGATATCCTGCATACACGATATTTCAAATATCACCGTTACTGAAAGAATTAACTCTTTCCTAAGCCACACTACATAAAATAAAAATGTTAAAAGAATTTAAAGAAAACTCTTAAATTCATAATCCCGGCTTATTTAAAATATATAATACATAAATTTATCACAAACTAAAATAATAGAGATATTACATTATAAAAATGCATCGTTAACACATTTTATTTAATAGACATTAAATTACATCACTTAGCATCCTCCATAATATGCCTAGACTTTTCAGTTAGCCTGCTGAATATTTATCAGATTGTTATATTTAAAACTTTGAAAAACAAGCATTTTTACTTTGTTTATAAATACTTGCTTGCATCATAAAAGTCCTATATTTGCCTTAATAAAGTCCATCAGAGGATTAAACGAGTCGGCTAAGTTAGTTTTTCTTTTAGGCTTCATTCATATAATCGTTTTACAGATATTTTTTATTTATCTGAAATTTTACACACACACATAGTGATTTTCTAAGCTCGGCTTAGATGTGGCACAAGGCCGAAAGTATGGGGCACCCAGCGAGGATCGAACTCACTACTCAGTTGTAATTGATCTAGTAAGACAAGCTTTCTAGCCATTACACCACGTCGAGGTGCCCAACACGCACACATATATATGTACGTAAGTGCGTGAATGTATAAAATTATACATACTGAGTACATGTAAAATAAGTTAAGTTATATTAAAGACTTGTATTGCTCTTTCACAACGTTCAATTCTACTCTAACTTTTATACACATACCAATCGCCATAAATTAAAAATTGTCACTTCTTTCCTTCCTTCTTATTTTTCTATTTGTATAATTAATTTCCTCTATCTATATCTGTCATTTTATTCTTGTCGATTAGATTTTAGTCCATCTCTCCGCCTCTTTCTTTTCTCATCCTCATTTTGTTTTCTTCTACTTTTAGCAAAACTGTGCGTCTATAAATTGCCTCATTCGTATTCTGGGGATGTAAGTTCCTTTGGACTTTCTTGAACTGTTAATGACTTTCTGGGTTTTATGATAGATTTAGCGTTCTTCTCTGAGATATTGCATTGAGTAGAAATCGAGCTGACGACACTAACAATGGATATTGTTCCCTTCCGCTTAAATACATATTAAAATTTGATGTCAATCTAAAAGAATTCTGAATGTTAAAATACTCATCATGCTTAAACTAAATCAATCATTTAACTATTAAAACATTTAGACGTACATTTTTTTTAACTAAATCAAGAATATTAGCGTTAACATATAAACCATTATTTTAAAATGTGAGGCGGTTATGTATAAAGCAAATCAAAAATGAAGACCTCGATTTAGTGTGAAATTGCGAGGTGGAATAAATTTTTAGATACTAAAACCATTGTTGTTGTTTTTTTTATTTTAACCAAATCACCTCAAGCAAGTTAGCAAGTTGATATTGCCAGTAAGACACAAGTTGGCTACTGGGAGCGAGAGAGAATAAAAACGTCTTTAGAAGGAACCGAAGACCCTATCATAAACAAGAAACAAGGGATAAATATCTACTCCTGTTTAAAAAAAACAGGGAAGGAGTGTGAATCCAACGATAGGCGAACCGATCTGCTACTATTAGGAGGAGAAAGAAGTAAATAGTAAATAAAATTTCAGAGGCAGCGACGTTAGAAGTATTGAACTGAAGCAGAATTTAGAAAGAACCGAAAACCTCACCCTAAAGAGAAAACAAGTGATAAACTTCTAATTGTGTTCAAAAGACCGGTGAGGAGTGTAAACCAGATGGTAGGGGATCCTATTTAGTTGACCTTCTGAGAAAAATAAATAATTAGTAAATAAAATTTGAGTATCAGGCAGAGGCATTAAAAGTATAGAATGGAAACAAACTTTAGAAGATACTGGAAACCCAATCCTAAACAGAAAGCAAGGGATTTACTTTAAAAATGGGAGACGTAAGTTTAGAAAAAAAAAATCCATCATTCATGAACTTATGAGGCGAGCTATTTTTTTTTTTGTTTGTTTTCCGGCGGAAACCTTCACTTTGTTAAAATATCAGTTTGGTTAAAGTTGTAAATACAAAAAATATGTCTATATTTCTAAGATGAGGTATTATGTAAATTATTTACATTATTCGGACTATTGTCCTCATCTTTGTCGCCATAATTATTAAAGGCGTTGGTTAGATCCAGTGACAGGACCCAAAGAGTGTGAGTTCAATACCCGGTTAAGGCAGTGGAGAACTTTCAGAGGGAAATTAGCAGGAGATAACTGATAACTGACATCCATCAAACATGGCACGAGTAACTAGAACAGTCTACCCCAGTGAGCGAAATAAAAGGGTCCAGTTCGAAATTCCAACCACCTGAAGAAGGCCGGAGCGTACAACGGCCGAAACGTTGTGATAAATATGGCGACAAAGATGAGGACAATAGTCCGAATAATGTAAATAATGTACAAAAATATATAAGTATATTATTTAAGTAGCATTTCGAATATTTTCACTTTCAAAATAGGTTTATATTGATTAATCTTTTCATATTAATTTTGACAAGAAACGTCCTTCATAGCGCAAAAGAGTAAAGCCACACTAGCAATAAGTTTGGAGAACAGTTCATCAGGACGGATTTTTAATTGAAGTCGTACGTAATTTAGTTAGTGTATATATCAGGCAATATGTAGCAATGTCGAAAGTCAAAAAGCATAAAATCGAAAGTCTGTACATTAACATTCTAAGGATATGTGAAGCACGATGGGAAAAGAGTTGGGAATTTAATATACGACCCCGTCACGAGAAATAATTATCATGAGTGACATCTACACAAAAGTAGTCAATAAGATAAAGAAATATTTTGTAAGTACTAGATTTTTGTAACACGCGTTTGCGTGTTGAAACTCTCACAGTATTTACTATTGTTGAAGTTAACATTTTTTGTCGAGATTTACAAACTCTACGTTTCTTTCAATTTCCCAAACCAACTGATGAAATTTGAATAAGCTGATTTATTTGGAAAAATACTTTGGCAAAAGCCCTACTTAGCGGTTTAATAATTTCTTTAATATAATTTTATAGGACTTCATGGTAAATAATATTAATTATTTTTTCCTTTTTCCTAGCTAAGAATAAATTCTTCCATTTTCTTACAATTGAGCATGTAGCATACAAGTGGGCATGTGTAAATATTTCTTTCTGGAGCCAAATTGCAACTTTTTGAAGCATTTGTCCTTGTGATTTGTTTATATTCCTTGCAAACACAGGGATAACTGGAAAGTGGAGTCTTTTATATATAAAACGATATGCGTAAAACAATATTGCACTTTTATTAAATAAGTATATATTTTAATCATTAAATTGTTTTTAAAATAGCGGAAGTATTTGTATGTTAAATAAAACATTTCCGAAAATATTAGTAAATATCTATTGTACTAAGCTACGCACTCTAGTAAAACAAACAACACTTTGTACCGCCTTACCTTTTTGCACTTTTTTTGTTCCAAACTTTGGTTTCGATTGGTCAATATATATCTATTTTAGAGGGCGTGACGAATTAACGGAAGACATAGAATTTTATATATAGTTAGACTTGATCAAATAATAGATATGGAAGTTTGCTTGGTGCACTGGAAATGGTCAATACAACAACAATTATGCCGAATACCTAAGTTGCTTTTGTAGACTTGAAATGTCTTGAATGAAATACTAACAATCACATAATCTGCTTCGGTATATATATATATATATATATATATATATATATATATATATATATATATATATATATATATATATATATAACAATCTAAAAATCCAAGTTTGCACATTAAAATACATTGATTGTAGGACTCCACACTTAATCATGTGGAGACCAAACGTAAAAGTAACAAAAAAAATAAGAAAGCAAAACCAATGTTTAATGCAATTCGACTATCTCATTTGCAAACAAACATATTGAATAAATCAAGTGCGAACGAAATCAAACTTCAAAAAAAATAAACTTGGTGTTCAACATGGCAAAAATAATGAATAAGATTCCAATGATTATAAGTCCTTTTGGCTTATGGCCATATCCAATTTAAAACACATTTTCTCGTGCGATTACCGAAGTTGAGCAACGTCGAGTTTGGTCAATACTTAGATGGGTGACCGCTTGGATTAACCAGGTACTGTAAGCTTGGATGAGCGAGTATTGTAAAGGATAACTGCTCGGAATTGGTAATCTGAGAGCAGAATTCCAATTCCAGTCTGTTATATTCACTTACGCGAAATTAACTGTGGGGAAAAGAGGAATCCACCTCATTTCCCCCCAGTTATGGGTTAATTAGTAGGACTTTTATCAGAAACTCATTATTGCTAAAAAGAATTATTAAAAATAAATATATTTCCTGGATTTAGATAACCTACAAAAGTTTGATAAGCGACAAACAAAGGCAAATCAATAAAAATCCTAACGGAATTAGACTAGAAATATGGTAAGAACGACCTGGCTTTGTTCAAGACAGTGGAGCAAGTAATTAATGCTATCAGACTGAACAACAGAAATATTTATACTTGCTTTTTAGATTAATCAGACGCATTTGCTAGCAATACGTCTTCATTTCATTTTCACTTACTGCAATATGGCGCCAATTGATGCGATCTTAACAGCTATTAGCAGAATGAAAACATTTTTTTAAAATGCAAATGGAAAACGATTTTGAATGATTTCAAGCTATTAAATTCCACTTGAAGAAAGTTGATTACCTTTTTCACCATTATCCTTATATGCATTTTTATTTCTTCCGTCACAATTATAACCATTTATGACAATCAAATTGATGGCATTGGTGACATCGAATGTCGTCACGATAGTCACAGTTATCATTATTTCGCCCATTGTCCCAATAAGGTTAACATTACAATTGTCCTAAACAATAAAAATATCAGCAATATAAAAATAATCACGAGATTCATTGCTACTATTATCAAATTCACTGGAAAACTTGTAATTAATAGAATATGGAATGTCTTTGTTCACTGAACGAAATGTCTCCGAACTAAGCAAGTGTGTCTCAATTCATTGTGAAATAGTGAAAAGTTAAGTGCAGCATTTTTTTAATTTAAAAATGACATGAAATTTATAATGAAGCGTTAAGTTTTCGAGAAAAATTAATGATAAAAAATTGTCAACGATATCTTGCTTTAAAATATAGTATTGCTAAATCTCTTTTTTCTGTTCCACTCACACGCGCAAAATCGATCAATTATTATAACTGACATTCTTAAAAGCTTGGAAATAATATTAAAAAACACCCATTTTCCTAAAAGTGATCGAAGTTATTTTTTTATTTAACTTAATATCAGAAAATTGTTTCTTTTTCTCGAGTTATCAAAAGATTGTGTGCAGAATTCTTCCCCCAAAAGGTTCTTTTGGTTCTTCTATTTTCAAGCTCATGGTGATCTTCGCTCAACTAACGCGCCCAGAAAATAAATTAAATCTTCAGCAACGTCTTTTACTTCCATTCCAAATTCTGCTTTCGCTCATTCAAGTTACTTCTTGTCAGAAGAAACTGGAACTAATTCATTTTAATCCATTTTAATTCTGAATTCTCGCACCTGTTGTAACTGGTAACTGCAGAGAAAGAGAGAGAGACTGGCCAGGAATTTGAATTTTTGTCATAGGTTTAACCTGTTCTAATTGATCTGTAAGGCATTGATGACCAATGACAATTTCATCACATTCGGTACAATTAAAATATATCAGAATTCACTATTTGGTTTAATATCAATTTAAGATTTGGTTTAATATCAATTTCAGATTTGGTTTAATATCAATTTAAGATTTACTTTGATTAAATGAAATTATTTTTGATTGATTTGTTTTTTATGGGTTATTAATTAGGTAACTCCAGTTTTTTGCTAGAAAAGAAAACAACATAGCATGACGAAAAAAGCCCCAAATATAAAAAAAAATCTAAGTTTTATCCTCAAAATATTTTAGTATTAAAAGGAAAGACCAAAGTATTTTTGATTATTTTATTAAATTTTATAATCCTTGCTAGCACGTTCGAAATTTTAGTTATTTTTTTTAGTTATGATTAGATATTGATTTGGAAAATTCTTGCAAAAATCAAATAATTGTTGGATTTTATTGAAACTTTCAATCTTTATTAACAAATGAATGGAATTAGTTTTTAAATATTTCTTTTTACTTATATTACCCTACTTGATTAATTTCATGAATTTTCGGAAAATTAAATGTATATTTTTTTTGCTTTTTTTAAAACTACTCATTTTCCGAAAATCTCATCCGAATCGTAAAATAAAAAGTGCAATAAAACTGATATTATTTAATTAGAAAATGTTTTAATTGCTTTTATAAATAAGATTTATTAAAGACATTATTTTGTTAAGAAAAATTATTTACGATGAATAACGAATTCTTACGAGAATAGTTTTCTTTTTTTATTATAATAATTTATACTATAAAAATCTTTTAATATCTGCATGACTCTCATCCGGTAAGGTGATATTATTAATATGTGAAAAATATATATACCAACCAAAAATTGAAACCTTAATACAAATCATTTTGAACCAAGATTTTAAAAGTAATTTTTAATTTTTTTTTATGCATGTACAATATTACATAACCTGCCCATTTTAAAAATATGATCAACCATACACAACATTATCATAAAATAAGACCGTTGAATATAGTAAATTCAAAGTAAAGTCAACATTCCTAAAATTAGATTACGGGGGAACGTTTTGCAACATTTTTAAGATTACTGCGTACTTACAAATTATATGAAAAAAAGGCTGTCACGTCATTTTCTTAAATTATGTTTTAGAGATAAATTCTCCGTAGATCAACAATCAAAATATCAAGACCTCCCAGCGCCTCCTCAGTTACCTAAAACATGGCAATGTTGGTTAAAAACAGCTACTGTTTTGTTTTCTGTGGTTTATTAAATTTAAAGTAAATAATATTTTTTTTCAAATCAGATTAATTATATTTTAAATCAGCTAATATTCCTCAAATAAAGTTTCAGAAAAATATATTTCATTTTTGGAAGATTTTTTTTAATACAGAGATTTACATTGCGATTAAAGACGACTAACATTGGTCGATAATAAGCTATTTTAGTAAAAATGGATTCCAAACAATATAATTTCTGTTTTAAACACATCAGAGTATTTTGCTTACTGGAAAAACTAAATTTAATTCTTTAGCTTTCCATTTAAATCTAAAATGAAAGCTTCAAGAAAGCTTTTTCATTCATAAAAATTCCTTTTAAACCATAGTTATCGAAAATTTAGTGGAGGTGTCTAATAATAATATGTTGTGGGTTATGGTAAGCTGAAAGATATTTGGGATTGCGCAATTTTTTTTTTCTGCCAGTTAATATTGTATTAAGTATTTTTTTTTTAATTTTGAGAATAGCAATGACTTTTCTAGATACAAGCCTTACTTTTTAAACCGTAGCTGTTGGGAGGATATGAGTTAATATATACCTACATAATATTTACGCGTAAGTGAATATCACGAATACGACTGGAATTCGAACACGTCTATTAGATTTCTCATTACACTACCGGCACATCCACAAATGGTTTTACAAAGATGTGTAACATAGAATAGGATGTGTATTTTATTGTTCTACATTAGTTTTCATATTATTTGTTTATCCTTAATCTAGTTATGCATATTTAAATTTACTTTTCTCTGAAGCGAGCCCAACGTCTAATTTTGTAGAATTAGAGAGGCAATTATTTGACATGACATGGGAGTTTCGAAGTGGAAATAAAGCAATTATGGTTCCTGAAAATTCGATTCGAATGTGAGGGATTTCAAAATGTACCTCTTTCAAAGCCCACTAATGTCAATGAACGATGACCAATTAGGAAAATGACCAAAGAACAATCCTTCAATGACAAACTAAACCTAAGATTTGATTTTGCATATTTACTCTGGCCATTCCAGCTCTACATAGGTATCTTACACCTTTCTGGGATCAGGGTGATCCCGGGATTGAAAATCTGCCCTTCAACTGGTGCTTGAATATCCAGTAGTCGAATTTGTGTCCGGATGATGAAGGAAAATGTTTAAAAATCCAAATTTTAAAATAACTGAAAGAAATTAGTCATTTTAAAAGTTTTTCATTTATATCGAGTTTAAAATAACATAAAATCTTTGAATTCATTTTTTTTTAATTCAGTTTAAAATATCTCCCAAACTTGACCTGTGGAAATCAATTTCATTTCTTCAAAATCCCAATGTATCAGAATTAAGGTGAGAGGTTTCGTGACCTGAAGTTTTGAAGTTCCGTAAAGTTTTATTTGAAAAACTCAACACAATTGAAGTTTCACAAAGTTTGTGATTTGAAGAACTGAATTTTAGGCGTGAATTGGAATTTTGGCACAAATCGGACTCTAGGCCTGAATTGAACTTTTCGCCCATATCAGAGTTAAAGTGAGGTATTGAAGTTCAATGGAGTGAATTGACAAATTCAAATTATTTAAAATTATAATTGTTTTTTAAGCTGAACCAGGGATCCATTTAGTTTTACGCTGGAGGGAGGTCCAATTAAACTGACGAAGCAGCTAGCTTAAAAGTTCGCACCGAGTATGGCTTTTAAGCTATTTAAAACTTACTGGTTTTAATTTCCTTACTAAGACCCAACATATTATAGGAAATAAGCTAAAATTATTTTTGTAATGTATTTACATTTAAGATGATAAAAGAAAATCGCAATTTGGAAGCTTAGAATATTTGCAAACAATTGGTTAATCAATTTCTTTTTACATCCCTTTGAGAATATGTATTCTACTCCTTTTTACTCTAAATCAAAAACGTTTAAAATCGTTAATGCTGAACTTGAAATAAAAACAGCGATATTTAAATTGGCAAGAGCAAAATTTCAAATTCAAATTTTATTCCTGTGAAAAAAGACGATATTAGTTTACAAACAAACGCAAGAACAAATAACTAATATCATTCAGTTATGTGGCATGTGTGATCTCATCATTCATCCGCCTTTGAAATCGAATGCACCATGAAACTAAATTTGAACACAATACAATATATATATTTCATGTATTTATATATTAAAGGACATTAAAAGTCAAAATCATGTTTACACTATATTGTTCGGATTGCTATCCTCGTCTTTATTGTCGTATTCATGACGTTTCGGCCGTTGTACGCTCCAGCCTTCTCCAGGCGATATATGTTGGAATTTCGAACCGAACCCCTTCGAGGTAGATTGTTCTAGTTCCACATGCCATGCCTTTTTTTGGGGTATCTAAGTTTCAGTTATTTCCTTTTAGTAACTCAACTCTCCAAGTTTTGTTCACTTATGCCGGAGAGTTGATTTACTAAAGAGAAACAACTGAGTCTGCCAAGATGTCGTGAATATGCCAATAAAAATGATGACAATAGTCCGAACAATGTAAAAATGTAAATAGTTACAATACCTTATCTCAGAAAGGTACAGGTATTAAATTCTTGTAATTAGTATGGCTCTTTATGGAAGAAACTACAGACTCAAGTGGACGTGCGATGAGCAAATATATCTTCAAAATAGTTACATCGGGAATATTCTGCCATTTTTGCAGCATCTGCTATATCTGGTAATAAGTGAGACTTTAGCAAAGTAATATATTTTCACTGTTTTAGTGTTCCATCCATTTTTATCAACTTTCATCTACCATTGCTTTTGATGTATCCACAAACGATGAAACTTCTGGCACCCACTTTTATTGTTTCTAAGATTGATTCCTGTCCCCACACATCATTGTATATAGGCTCACATTTGAATTCAGTTCTTTTCTTCTTTTCAAAACCATCATTTTTTTTATTTTTTTTCCATTATAGTACATGATCTTTGCCTAGATTTTTATCTTATTCGATATTCTTTAGTTAATAATTGTTATTTTAACTCCAATGTACAGGGTACGATGGGTAATTTGTCGCTGTTTACATTTTTAATTTGACGCATGTGCCTTGTTTGTTTTAGATTTTGTTGACTGCACACTAGAGTCTGTGAGAAAACGAGCAGCATGACTCAATTCACGCCACCAGAAATTTGGAAACGGCATGCTGTACTGCTTGGCATTCGTACCGGAACCTCTAAAACGAACATTTCCGAGTGTTTGTGTGTCAATATGAGGACAGTGAAGAGGATTTGGAAAGAGTTGGATATGTTTAATGGGGATTACGAATGTATTTGGAGTGATCACTAGTGATGGCGACGTTATGCCTCTATTCATCTTCACCAGGCTGCAACCCCCTTGATTATTATGTGTGGGGCGCAGTTGAACAAGAGACCAACAAAACTCCTTGTAACACCAAAGATGAATTGAAGGCAAGGATTATAGCAGCATTCACTGACTTAAATAAGGATATCATCCAAAAGAATTTCATGAGATTCTGAAGTTGTCTAGAGGTCTTCGTTGAACTCATTGGCGATTTTATTGAATAAATTAAATTTTCTAGTATTTCAAGATATTTTTGTAAGTGTTATTTTCATTTTTGTGTAAATTAGACGACAATTTACCTATCACACCCTGTATTCATTTAAATTAAACTTCAAGCTGTTAATTTTGAGTTGGATATACTGATAATCTCACTAGTTTTATCGTCTAAATCCGAAAGTCTGCCAAATTATTTCACATCCCAAACTTCGCCAACATCAGCATGCCTCTTCTGGATGACTTGTACAGTATGCCTTGATATTCCAAGTTTTTTAACAATGTCATGTTGACTCATTCTTTGTGACACTTAGATCATTTTCGTCCATTTCTCCAAACGTACTTTTTCGGTTTAAAAACTTAAATCAACTACATTAAAAAAGACTGGAAGTAGAAGGTTTCAGACTTTACGCCCGGTGTCGGCAACCATTTGAAAACATCGGACCAGAATGCTATGCAGTGCCACGGAGAAGGGCCATGATATCAAATGTTTTATAATAAATTATCTCGACATCAGATCGCTCCTTGGGCTAGAATTTTAAAGAAAAAACAACGAACTTAATGATATTGAAAGAAGTTTTTTTTTTTGTACAGGAATAACAGGAAAACAACACAATCACCGAACAATGCAAATTCCTTACTACAAACTAAATACTGTTAGAAATGTCAAATTATTTAATGAAACACTTGTTACTGCTTATTTTTTGATAATTTCTTCACATCAAGGGAAATATTTGTCGATGACAGGAGCAAGACATCATCCAGCTGCGCATCAGCCAACCTTGTTCGTAAACGACAGTTGGTATATTTCACTTTCTAAAAATGTTGTTCACAGACATATTCTTGTAATCATTTTACTCCAAGTAAAGTGGAAGTGACACTAGAATGCAGGGTGTTACAGAATGTGAAAGTGAAAGAAAGGACTGAGGTGAGGAAAGGATAAATGATGAACGGGATTCAAGTCAACAGAAGATGGCGATTTAAATTTGTGAAGATTGAAGTTATCAGGGAAGCAAGTAAGCGGAAGGGACGTCCACTGTCGGGAAGTGCGAGAAAAGATGCTGTTTGAGTAGAAGTGGTGGTTACATTTACCTAATTCAAAAGGTAAAGTGTGGAACCTAGATGCGAATCTGATGGCGCGCTTAAACTCACGGAGTCCGGGCACCAAGGAAAAAAGCTCGTCAGAGCAGTTACATTGAAAATATTTGTAGAAAGACAGAGGGAAATCACGTCACGTCGTTGAGAAAGTGACTGAAGCCGAGATGCCAAGTCAGGATCGATTACATTGCAGATCATTCTTTGGATTTTGTCAAGAACCCCGAGATGAACAGCAGGGATGCCAGACCAGATATGGCAACAGTATTCAATGTACGAACAAATGGTAGATTTGTAAATGTGCAAGATGGACTCTGGCGAGAAAAACCTTCTGTCACGACACAATGAACCAAATTTTCTTGCAGAGGTAAGATGTTTAACCACTTCAGCATTGATTAAAGCCTCGAATACTTTGCCGAAAAGAGGTAGGAGACTAATAGGGCGATAATTGGAGGGGTCAGAAGATTCTTAAAAATGAAACTACAGAGAAGGACTTCCAACAAGCTTTAAAGCAGGAAGAAGCGAGGCAATAGCTGTAAAATGTAGAGAGAACTGGGACCAGCTAGGGAGCAAATTTCTTTAGGACGACGGCTAATATCCTCCACGTATGGACTTTAATTTAAAAATGACTAGCAGCATTGTCCGGCGTTGCTCGTGCTTGATTCAAAAATCGTGCGACTCATACAGCAATCGCTATCACTTGACTTAAAATATTTTTTCCCTTCCTTACCTTTAAAGGAGTGCTCTTTGCCGTGCTGATGTTGCTACATGCCTTACTTCTTGCCTATCTCACACTGCGAATTTTTCTAAGCTCTATACTAAACATTAAATCTGTTACGAAAAAAGAACTAAATAAAATGAACACAAAACGATCAGCTTTAAAAAAGGACTCGTAACGGGAAAAACCGAATGAAAAAAGAATGTTCACAACAAATACTTTTTCACACCCAACCCAGTTCTGCGGAATCAGTATCAACGTTGAGTTTAGGCAAGCGAATGAGCTAATTGGAGTAAAGTGCCATGCAGATTTAAATTTTTCCCACTTGTGACGAATGCAGCTATAGATTTTTTTTGGCATGCTAGCATGCTAGTTAACATTCGTGTCAGTCAACTATTGGCTCTCACTGTGGTCAATAGAATCTTCCTGCCTATTCGTGGCAGCCAGCTATTGGCTCTCACTCTGGTCAGTACAAAATGGCCGCAAACTACATGAAAACTGCCGTAGAAGCTTGAAAAAATCGATTATTTCCGCTATCGATGGAAGTTGGGAAATGCAACGTTGGTCTTGGTCTTACCACTAATTTGGAGGAGGTGCATGTAAATTTTGGTGCAAATCCGTCGAAAATTGCTGCCGTGCATTCGTTACACACACACACACACACCCATCCTGCCTTTTATAGATAGACATTGTTCGAGACAGTGACGGGTTTATACGCATATCACTCAGTATAGCCTCAGTTCTAGGGATAAATCAAGTGTGTGTACTCCAGGTGAGTCGAGTGTTGTGTTGGAAGAAAATTTAATAGAGGAAGGATTGAAGATTTTCTAATCAGCACATTCTTGCAGAGGCGTCAATAATCTCTGGAATCGAACTTGCCAGATGCTATCCGTTGTTCATTATATCAGCGATTCTTGTGGGCTATAGTGACAGATCATACATGTAAGAACCAAGGGGATGAATGCGGTTTAACTTGGTATTTCCTTGCTGGAATGAAAGCATTGATGCCGGCTTTCACACAGGAGGAGACCTCAGACGTACATTTTTGAACGAGGATTAAAAACATCTTTCTATGAGGCGTCACGGAGGAAATCATGGAACGAGTCTCAATCTTCTCGTTGATAACAGACGGATATTCTGTAAGTAAGTGGTTATTGGGGGAGCGGAAAGAGTTGTTTACAGACATTACTACAGTTGCCAAGCGCGCAGAGCTACATAGTATGGCAAAAGTCAGGGATAAAGGTAAAAAAAAGATCGAGAAGAGAAGCGTGTCCATCAAAGCCAATGGGGAAAAGTATAGAGAAGTCAACCACTTGCATGAGAGATTGAGAAGTTAATGGTTTGGATGACAGCAAGATCAGTGATGGAGTGTTTAAGCCACTTGCTATGATGGGCATTAAATTCAGCGAACACGAATATGTTTGCCAACTGGTGTAGGGAGATGGCCTTGTCGATATTATCGGAAATACTATCTTTCATGCAACAGATTTGAGAGAATGACGAACGGTAGAGAAAGAAGAAACAGCTGACTGAGTTAAGTAGAGAGAGAGACGGAGGCACATGTACGAATGATCTGGAAATTCAAGAGAGAGTTCCCTAGCCAGCGGGAGATGTTCACGGACATAAACTCCTAGTCCATTCATGTGGATTTAGAGTCCCTTTTTTAAGGGAAGGAATGTAGCCAGGAATCGAGAAATCAGAGGGGATTGAAGGGTTAAGATTAGTTTCGAAGAAAGCTAGGATGTCCAGAGACTTTTCGAAGAGGAACGATTCAACACTGTAGAGGTTGTTACAAATATCATGAATGTAGGAGAAAGAAAGTTTAAGGATTTTAGGTGATTTTTGCTGAACTGGTTTGTGTTTATATCATTGGTTGTTTATAGTCATGATGTGTTATATTGGTAAAAGAAAAACCTGCTGGAGTAGTAGCGGTCGGTCATCTAATGTAACATGTGCAGAAAGGAAATTGGCGCAGTCTGCAACATAGTGTGGCCCTGGGTTTTCCCACCGGAAGTGCTTGCAGAGACACACTTCCATGGGCGTAAAGGCATTGCAAGAACCCCGATATTATGCAACTGTTGATCAGAACAGCATCTCATGACGCTACGCAACAATTCGGGATCTTAACTAGTAGTCGAGAACAACAACCAGAAAATTGTCAACCTGGTACCCTTAGTATGAAGAGACGTGCTATTATCCACGGATATCACAAGAAAAATTCATGAAAGCACCACTATTAAGGCCTGAGAAAAGGAAGGGAACCGGGGACACTTTCCTAAACAGGAAACAAGAGATGTCCTACTTTCAAGAGGAGTGGGAGGAGTATGGACTGATTGATAGGAGAACCTATATACTCCTATTAAATATGTACTCCCAAATAATATTATTAGGTTGGTGCAAAAATAATGTTTTCTCACATAGTAACATATGTGAGAAAACGACATTATTTTTGCACCAACCCGTTACCACCATTTTCGCATTATTCAGTAGACTTCAATTCCGATTAGCAAAACATTCATTGTAAAATTCAACAGTGGAGGTGGAATTAAATTTTGATTTTAAAAATTCGTCGCATTTTAAGATTTTTAACTCCAACTGATATTTTTTGCAACTTGATCTGCAAATGAATTAGATAATTAGTGTCAAGCTGTTAAACTGACGGGTCGGGGGTGACGACTCCTGTTTTACGCAATGTCATTGATAATTTTGACATGAGATATTTGCATGTGGATCTTAAACTTGGATGATTCTTATCTTGAAGTGCATCAGTTGGTTCATAATATTAATAATGCGATGCTCTCAGTTCTGTACAAGAAGCATCAGAGTCCTGAACGAGCTGAAATAACATTCCTTATAATTGTTAAATTCTAAGAGCTTCTATATAAATAAAATAAGCAAATTCATGTTTTAAAATTACCTGATAATTGACAAGACTAAAATGATAGAGAATCTGTTGGATCGTAAAAATGGCTCTATCACATGACCACTGTTTAGACTGATGACATTTAAAGAATAAAAAAAAGAAACCCCATGAACCTGCACAAAAGCAAAATCATCCTTTGTGCTTGTAGACGTGTACATACGCTCATTTGTTGCAAAAACACGAAAAATATGTCTATCTGCCGATTTCTCTTGCCTTGATACAACGTTTAGCGTGTAAGTATATATTTGCTGACATTTTCATAAGGCATATGTTGGGGTTTAAATGTAAAGCCTATTTTAGGAGATTTTATTGTTGCGTTAAATGTGTATTTTCTAGCCATGTTCACTGGTCTCTCATTATTTCAAGATTTTATTTACATTATTTACATTGTTTGGACTGTTGTCTTCATCTTTGTTGTTAAATCTAGTTCCACGTGCCATGCCTTTTTTGGGATATCTCAATTTCGGTTATTTCCCTCAACTGTCCGAGTTTTTGTTCGTCTCTGCCGTGACCAGGTACTGAAGTCACAACTCTTTGGGGTCAAGTGACTGGTTTACTTCAACCGACATTTTTATCCCCAGGGACATGTGTCCTTGAGGACACCCAGAAAAAGCATGGCACGCGGAACTATAGCAATCTACACCGGTAGAAGAAATAGAGGGTTCCCGTCGATATTTTAATGTATATCATCTGAAGAAGACCGGAGAGTATAACGGCCGAAACATCATGAATATGACAATAAAGAGGCGGACAACAGTTCGAACAATATAAGTAGTTACAATACCTCATTTCAGAAATATATAGTGAATTTCGAGTTTTTAGTTTCAGGGCAAATCTATAATCTTTACCTAAATCAACATATTTTCATTCGCTTGGTTCAAAGTCATCGTAAATATATTTTGAAAATATTGTCGTATACAAATTGTTAGTAAGAAAAGCATGAAGAGAACGAATGAAATATTTATTCTGTTTCAGGAAGTTCGTTATAATTTATGTAAAATTAGTAATCAGAGCCTGACTCACTTTGAATGGCTTGCGAGAGTCTTCAGTTCTTGACAGTAAATAATATTGAGTATTATTACTCGATCAGTTTCTGTGCCAGTGAAGTGAAATGTACGTTCGCGCGAGCGTAATGTTGGCTAAAACGTCGTCCTCCCCAGCTCCGTTTTCCCCTTTGCCACTAGAGAAATTAACCCTGTGTCCCACCCTCTTCCTATTTCAGGGATGGGCTCGATGCCTTCAGCGATCTAAACTGCGTTAACCGCCCTTAAATGGCTCCAATAAAGCATTCGGCTGTCAACCTAAGATCGCTTAATTAGAAACTATAAAAGCCGGATGGGGCCCCGTCCCATTTTCGAGTGCGCCTCTAACCAATAATTACCTTATCAGTGTCTAATATTACCTTGAATATCTTCCTCTCCTTGATTTTAGTCTGCCTACTCCATGGACGCCGGAGTAATTTTTATATTTCTCTTTTGTTAAACTTATTTTAGCAGACATTTTTCTTCGTTTGTTTGTTTTCATTTTTATTGTATCGATTTGATTTTTTACAGATTATAAGTGGGTTTTATGGGCGTTACGATGTGTGCAGATGCGTACAATTTTGCAAAAGCTTTTTACCTATCATGTACGTGCGTCTTGACGTGCGGATAGTGGAATGGTTATCGGCGCGAAAAGCGAAATCGGCAGACCAAGTTCAAAATCCGGTTGATTAAGTTTCGTTCAAATGAAAAAGGAATGAATCTATCTTATCTTTTTTTATATATATCGACGTCACCCCCTGCAAGGCAGTAGGGCCACTAAACACAAGGGGTTACAGGGTGTGGAAGAATTAGCAACAAAAACATTAATAATGAGTGGAAAGGGAAAAGAGTAATCAGGAGGATAGTAGAGAGCGACTGACATTGCAAATAAAATTTTGGCAGATTAAAGTTAGCTGGAAAGTCAGAAGCGAGAAAAGAAACTGTTAGCATAGAACTTACGGCTACATTTAGCCTGCTCAACTGCAAACTGATGCGATGTTCACGACAGTCTAGTGCGCTTAAATTAAAAAAAAACACTAGGTACAATAACGTAGAGTTCATCCAAATATTTAACCTTGAAGATATTTGCAGAAAAGGCACAGCCAAGCACGTTTACGGCGGTGGGAAAGTGACTAAAGCCGAGCCGCCAGATCATGACCAATACTAATGCTGATTCTTTGTATTTTATCAAGGAGCTCAAGGTAAATATCAGGGAAACCGGACCATATGTGTCAGTAATATTCTGAGCGTGCATTAGCCATGGGTTAAATAGCAGATCATATTGGGCTCTCTTGCTCTGTGGTGGGAACAAATCAAGAGAAGGAAAAGTTTGGCCAAAGCTTATCTTTCTCCACTCAATGAAATGGTTTCCTCCTTCTTTTGTGGTTTGTCTTGTCGCTTTCTCCCTGCTCGTATGGTCTTACCGGATCTTAATGAGCCCACCGGATCTTAATGCAGCTTGTTTTAGGGAAAATATTTATACTGCCAGTTATTAAACAGTATAATTTCAGTTATTAACATACGTTATGCTTTTAGGATGAGCGGATAGTGTAACGCTGAGTGACGCGACAAAATGAAACCGGCGAGTCAGGTTCAAGTTTCAGTCGATGCTGTGTCGTTCACGTTGTGCTAATAAATTTTAAAAAGTCATGAATCCACTTTCCTTTAGCTATGGAGCACATATAAGGTAATCTGGGCTCAGTTACCTTATCGAAAGACAGCACTACCGCTACAGTTGGACCACAAGTGGTTCCTCTTATTCTTAACCTCTCTGTGTGTTTGAACTTTTAGATATTGTTGAACTTTGGCAGCAGTTCTGGAAGAGAAGAACTCCCTCTTCCCCAAGGGTCAAAGGGGGATATTTTTTCTGTCTGAATATCTGGAATGGGGAATTATCATTATTTATATTCGGATTAATGTGTTCATCTTTGTTATAATCTTTTCCGCCACTGTGCTCACCATCTTTCTTTAAATTTTAACAACTTCAAAATGAAACCGCCCTATTTTAGTCTTTGTAGAGAACCCTATTTGCCTTCAATCAGTATGGCTGATGCTAAACACCAGGAGAGCAAATCACAGAATTTTGTCAGTCGCACAGTTTCCAATGACTTAAAGTGGAACGGTTTTATTGAATCGCTTGCTAGATCAGCTGCTAGCAAAGTTGGTTCACACTATTATGCCAAACAATTATTCTGGTCAGAATCCATACTACACATTTTTAAATCTACCATTCTTCCGTGCATCAAATATTGCTGTCGCCTCTGGGTAGGTGATCCTTCTATATATCTCAAGATTCTTGACAAAATCCAAAGCAGGGTCTGTAATGTTATCGGCCTTCACCTGGCATGTCGGATTCAGTCATTTTTCTACCATCCTTAATTAGCTTCCCTGTGTCGTTTTTATAAATACTTTTTATGACAATTCTTCTTATTCGCTCTCTTAATGAATCTAAGTATGCTTCCAGATTGGCAACTAGGTCACTTCATTTTACTCTTGAAATACATAAATGCAAACTATAAATTATATTCTAACAGTTTTTTGGCGCACTTCTCGCTTGTGGAAATATTCTTGTTTTATGTTAACTATGACCTTCAAAACTTTAAATACAACATAATTTGCCATCTTTGTTGTCCTTTCTCTTCCCTACGGTTTCTTATTTTCTTTCACTCTCGGTAGCTACTTGGCCATTATCGCCTTGTCTGAGGTGAAATGATTAGAAAAAATGTATCTCAATTCGGGTAACCTTCAGGGATATTTGAACCGACAGATTTATTTAATTTGTGAGGGTAGTTTGTTTTCTTTCCATTGCTCATGTCTAGGGATATCTCAACTAGTTTCATTTAGTACTGATCAATTATTAATCTTCCCTTTTTTTACGGTAATCTTCACTCTGTACAAAATCCGGAGGCTACTCGAGGTAGAAGGTTGCGTTAGGTTTATATGGATAAGAGGGAAATATAACGGTTAACTCTAGACTTGAACACGTTAAGATTGTAGTGATCGGAGAGGCATCCTCTTGGAAGACTGTTACACAGGTTGATGGTTCGAGAAAAGAAGCTGTTTGAGTGGAACTTCTCGCCAATAGAATAGGGATGGAATATGCTTGGTTAGCTACAATGTAAGTGGCGTGCTGGGTCCTAGACGTTAAGGTTGAACCTGGCGTAACCAAGGAATGAAGTTCGTCCGAGTACTTTCCATGGAAGTAACGATAAAGCATTGAAATACTCGCCACATCCCGCCTGAGAAATGGAGGGTGGGAAATAATTATTCTCCAACAAGGATACGGGGACGCTTTTGAAATCTGTGAAAACTTCTGTTTTCACTGAGCCTATGTCTTTACTTCAATGCCCAGAGATTAAACTCGCAATTACTGTGTCACCACAGTTACAAATCAATGCTTCAATCCACGAGGTTATTATCCCGTATCTAATAAGCTGCCGACAAGTGTTTTTCTTAGTTGTGGGATGGGGGACAGACTCGATTTGTTTCCTAATGAATTACTCACCATTGATGATTTTATGATGGACTCTACATATTGTTTTCATTGATGTTTATCAAAACAGGTGTAAGAAGACGTTAACATGCCTGTGTAACATTGTAGATGTGAAATGAAAAGGAACATTTTCCGTTCAATCTGATATCAACTTTACTGCTTCGAAAATTGCGTAATATTCGAGGCAAGAGTCCTTCGCGGGAATAGACGAGCACGAAATGTCTCGTTTCTATACGAAATATTAAGGATAGGCCGGTTTCGGTATAAACAAACGTGCCGGTCGTCTGACTGTCAAGTGGGCCTAATTGAGATATGACTGTTTTGATTCTCTTTTTCTAACTAAATATTATTTTTTTCCTGTTTTTTTTACTCGATAGACACACTTACTGATATATCTAATCTCCTACATGTCAATGAATGATGAACATTTTCATCACGCATGAAAAGATATTTGATTCGATAGATGGATACTAATGCGACTTAATGACTGTATTCGAATCGAGGGGAGAATAGGTAGAGAAAAAAACGATTGTGGAGAGCTATGGTTGCTCAAGTTCTGTATGGATTTGACATATATAAAAAGGCTAAAACAATTCTTTCTTTCGGCTCTGTGCAGCCAAATTTATTTTTCTTTCATCGTTATCTCTCTAATGCACCTTCTATTTTGTTTACTGTGAGTTCACTCAATAGAAGGCCCAAGGGCTATTTAAGGTAGCAGGATTCTGAGTGAGGTTGTTGTGAGGAAGGACGAATTAAATACACATTATGAAAACCTTTCGGATAGATATCGGTTGACTTTTGACTTAAATACCAAGACTGAAGTTGTTAGGGAAGTATCCTCTCATGAGTCTGTTCATCAGAGTAAAGGGGGGAAGAAATTGTTTGAGAGGAACTTGCTCCATATCAAAGAAACACGAATGGAATGGAAGGTGGTTTAACATCGTGAATCTGGCATTAAGGATCCTAGGTGTGAAACTTTGAACTGGTGAAAATAAGGAATATAAGTCTTTTTTGAATATAAGTCTTTTGTGAACATATTATTATAAGATAAAGAATATATAGGAAAAATTTATCAATCTAAAATGTTTTACTTTTATTAAAGCTTTCAGAGGATAAGATATGGAGAAAAGGGGATTCTGTTATTTTGACTTTTGTGTTTGATTTTCATTGGTTAATCAAGTTTCATGGGCTTTCGACTTGGTAAACGAATGTTAGTATCATTTATGTCGTTCCGAAGTCTCAAGAAATTAACGGATTAAAAAAATTAAACTAAAACCTACAAAACCGTAAATATTGCTATATGTATGTAAATATATAATAATTCTCGTTTGACTCTGTGGTATTTACATGATAATATATATCCGTATATGTATCTATGTTTGTCTAGTAGACATTGTCTGGTGGTTTTTCGCATATTGGTTTGAAAACATTATGTACATATCGTTTGTTTCAGATAAACGTATTGTTATGTTTCTTTTACGCAGTATAATGTCTTTGCTCTCGGTTTATTTCGTAACGTTCAATCATTTCCTTTATAAAAGATATATTTTTCTCTTCTCTCTAACTTATTGCTGTTTTTGTGTTTGCTGCCCCAAATCTCCTTCCAATCATTTAAGGCCTGTTATTTATTTCCATTTTCTCTCTCTCTCTCTCCCCCTCCCTCCGTCTCTCTCCCTCCCTCCGTCTCTCTCTCTCTATGTATTCTCATCGAGTTCTCATCGTCCAGATATTCTCAAAGAAAATATTGTTCTTCTTCCTGTTTTCTTCTCTAATCGACATGGCTTACGTTGCCCCGCTAAAATTTACTTATACCGCAGAGACTTGTTGGGATTCCGACAAACTAGTCTAAGGCTAGTCATCTCGCCAGACCTACTGGCGCCTCACTGCTCGTGACAGGCGAACTAAATTACATGACTCTCGATCACGTGGTTATTTTATCCAATATGGAAACAAAAATAATAAATCTCCGATTCTCCATTATTTGATGAATTTATGCCTAAATTTCTCGTTTGCAAGAAACAAATGCTTTTTTATTTAACTTTTCCAATGAAACCTGATCTTTTAAGCTATTCTGGAGACAATCCTTTCGAACAACCTTTACATTTTATTGTCACTTAGAATAATCTGAAATTTTTCAAGACAGGTTTTTTTAATTTTTTTTTTTATTGGGATACTGACTTCATTTAATCTAAGTTTAATACTGCTTTACTGTCTTCTTTAAGTTTAATACTGACTCACGCTACCTTGTGACGTCTCAAATATTTAGATAAAAATCAATATAAGCTGATTTTAAAGTTAAAATACTCAAAATGCTGCTAATTTACACTAGATATACGTTTGTATTTTACAATTTAACGCAGGTCACATTTGTAAAATATTAAGATGTTTGGTGTAAAAAAAAGACGTTCTCCTAATTTCATAATAATCTTACATTTCATACTAAATCAATATTTTTTGTGTGTATTTACAATTTATCTCGGCTATCAATGACATAGTAAATCATGAATTTTAGTTATAAAAAAACCTACTTCACCTAACATCTTCAAACTCATTCAGGGCGTAATTGCTGTTTTTTTTTTGTTTTTTTTTTTTCAGCAATGTCACTTTATTTTAAGCCAAACAAATATTTTTAGATTGTAAGAAATTTAGGAGGATAATTAAATGATTTCCGGTCTTACATTTTCATATTAAAGTATTTATTTTATTTACATTTTACCAATAATAAATTTAATCAATATACATATAAAATTATGAGATGGAGTAATTTTTTAAACCTGTATTCTTGATTAAGTTTTTTAAAAATTATAAGCAAATTCAGAAATCGTTTAGATCGTTCAAATTTTAATATTTGAAGCGGCATCCATCGGCGCAAAGACTAACATACAGTTTAGTAGTTTGGGTTGTTCATAGCCTTGTTTAGGTATCATTATCAGTCAGATTACTTGTTTTCTTGGCGGCAAATTCATGACATTTATTTGGTGAGAAGGTATTTTTGGTCTTAATTATTTGTGATAGCAAACTAAAAGTGTCAGTCTAAATCCAACTGGGTTAGTGTCGATTATTTTATTTCGTTATTAAACTGTAAGCACACAGAACAGCAAACACTATATTTCTTCTTTTATGTGAGATTTTCAAAAACTGTCCGGTGTTCAGAGGCAAATAACAGACCTAAGGAAATGCTTTCATCTTAGTGCAATGTCGATGACACTTCGGATATGGATATCCGGAAAAGACTTTAGTCCACAAGACTCAAACAAGATGAAAGGTATTTAGTTTTTCTTTTTGTCTACATCAATAAATTATTTAATATATAAATGTAGATTTTAAATATTAATCTCAGTTTACCAATCCTTTGACTCTTTCGTATTCTCTCTGAAATTAAGTTAAAAGCAATCTTTGGAGTAGTTACGCATTTCCCACCGGAGCCGTTGTCCTGTGTTCGAACTCAGGTAAAAGGTTGCCGCTTTAATAACGTCTTTTCAAGCAAGCATCTCCTTTGCATTCAAATTTGGAAGCAACAAAATACTTAATAATTTCATTCCAAGCAAGGCATTAAAGCCACTAAGACGCAAGTGTGAGGGAACATAAGAAAAAGAAAAACATTAAAGAGAAAGGAGACAAAAGATGAATTAAAGACAGACGATTACGATTGACATTGCATTTAGATTTTTGAAGATAAAACTTGACTGAAAAGCAAGAAGCATTAAGGGAGATGTGCAAGAAAAGAAAGTGCTTGCATAGAACTTACGTTTACATCTAGTCATCCCAGCTGTAAAATGAAGGCTTGCCGCCAATCTACTACTGCGCTATGTAGACTAAGCCTAGTGAAGTTGTAGGCTTAGCTAATATTAATATAATATTTAGAAAACTGTAAGTGGGTGTTTCTTGTGATGATTTTTATAAATACTAATGAAAAACAAAGCAATGTTGCCAAATGGAGACTTTTTAGCCGTGTAGGAGATACAAAAAATAAAAATAAAAACAGAAAAATCTCAGATAAATGCACTCACATAGATAAATATTTTTAGCTTTTCCTTTTTTGTTTTTCTTGAAAGTTCATAAAATTGCATTTTTTTGGAAATGTCTCCCGCCTGTGCAAGGATGTGCGAAGGAAAAGGAAATCGAAGTTGGTAAGAAGAAACAAAGTTTTAGTGGAAGAGAGTCATGAATAATGGAAATACTTCTATACAATTGTTTTATTTAGAGGCATATCTTTTACTTATGCCTTTGGGACAAGTTTTAAATTCGCATGTTTTAGTCATAAAGCCTCCATTTTATTATTTTTCGAATAATTTTATTCGACACTTTTTTAAGTTATTCATCTGTATAGCTATTTACTGAGTTTACTATAGTTCATCACAAGACCAAAACTATATAGTCCTGGATATAACGATAAACTACATTCGGCAGCAAGGATTCTGATCGGGAGATTGGAGGTTTTCACCTCTTAACTGCTGTTGTCCCGAGGTCTACCTTGAACCAGCCATGTGTAAACAGTGAATCACTAAACACAAACAAAACACCATGAATGTATAAAAAAGGAATGTATGTGAAGAATGACCAACGATACAATTTATAGTAAAAATAACCAACATGCAATTTAGAGTAAGAATGACCAACAATGCAATTTCTATAGTTCAAAGCATACAATTGCGCTCAAAATATATGTAGTTGAAGCCCTAAAATTGAGTTAATATATTTAGGTTTCGGCATTAAATAACTTATAGATTTTGATATGCCCTTAAACAAAATCAACTAACCAGAAATATAGTGAACTCAGTAAATATAGTAGTCACTATCGTGTAGATTCTCTGGGTGATGGCATGCCAATCATCCTTATTCGAAAATGACGACTCATTTCCTTTTTTTACTAAATTTCACCCAATACAAGTCTCAACTGCTACTCAAAATAGCGGGTTACATTCAAAATTTTAACAATGCATGTATGACATAAATGTAAGGGTAAGTGGCAGGGAGTGGAGATAATGAAAATAAAACAGATAACGATCGATTCTGGACATGAAGAGATCAAGATACTGACAAGCACCCACGTAAGCGATTGTCCTATAAAGTGGAAATCTTTTGGGAAATGCTGTTTGTTAGGAACTGTTAGTAATGCTCTATTTTGGGGACTATTATGACTCTTGCAAATTAATTCCTGGGTAATAAAATGAGTCGACTATTTTCCGCTTCTTTAATAACGGATCATATATATATATATATATATATATATATATATATATATATATATATATTAGGTTGTTGCAAAAATAATGACGGTTTTTGACGTATTTTTAACGTCAAAAACCGTCATTATTTTTGCAACAACCTAATATATATATATATATATATATATATATATATATATATATATATATATATATATATATATATATATATATATATCCTCAAGGACACCTGACACATTGGATAAAGACGTTAGTTAGATCCAGTGAAAGGACCCAAAAAGAGGGTGAGTTCAATACCTGGTTAAGGCAGTGGAGAACTTGAAGAGGGGAATTAACAGGAGATAACTGACATCCATTATACATGGTACGTGGAGCTAGAATAGACTACCCCAGTGAGCGAAATAAAGGGTTCAGTTCGACATTCCAACCACCTGAAGAAGGCCTGGGCGTACAGCGGCCGAAACGTTGTGATAAATATGGCAAAAGAAATGAGTCCGAATAATGTAAATAGTGTACATAATACCTCATCTCAGAAATATATATATATATATATATATATATATGTACACGCATAATTACACTTAAGATATGGAATGGGGATGGTACCTAGTCGACGTTCAAAAGATGGGGCCTCATTGAGAGTGGAAAGGTTAATCAAGACTGGAAAGCGCGGTCTAAGTGTTGGTGATTAAACGATACTAGCGTTTTCCTTGAGAAATATAATGTTTGCGCGTGTGTATGGCTTTAACAATCACGAATAAAGGACAACAAATACGATTCGAATAAGTCGAATTTTCTGGGTGGGAGAAAAATAATTATCATCGTACGCCACACGCAATATTACAGAAACGTCTAAGCTTTCATCCTTGTAAATATTTTAAGGTATTTTACACGATTCATCATTTCTGGAACTTAAAATTTCAACGTATGCAAATTCTTTCAGGTTGCTTATTGTTCAATATTTTCCGCAAGATGTAACAACGTCCAACTTTATCTTGTGATATGAACTTTACATTTTATTGGCGCAATTATATTTCCATCTTTTCCATACGCAATTATTTCGGGGTGTTTTCAACGATAAGCCTGCAAATGCGCGAAGAAAATCGAAACGAAAGAAATGGCGATCAAAAAGGTTGATGCCCTACATAAGGTTACCCTTTTGAAGGAGTCAATATGAGGGTATTTTGTGAATATGTTATGGAAAAGGTTTTGTATACGGAGGTATGTATATATGTACGTAAACATGTGACTATTTGCGTTTACTATTTAGTTATGAATAGGAAAAGATGAAATAAATGAAAGAAAATAAATTTAAAATTTAAAGGTACAAGAAATTGTAGAATATAAAATAAATAATAAATATTATGATAAAATAATTATGTTATAATATAATAAATAATATATGATGTTAATGCAATGTTATAATAATAAGCATTGACATAATAATGTTTATATAATAAGGTTATAAAAATAAACATGACAATATAATGGTGTTAATGTTATAAGCATTGACAATATAATGTTATGTCAATAATGTTATATAATATTAAACATTATGAAAATATAATGTTAATGCTACAAAGTAAACATTATGACAACAATATAATGTTAATATGTTATAATAATAAACATTATGACAATAATATAATGTTAATATAATGTTATAATAGCAATGTTAATATGCTATAATAATGAACATTATGACAATATTAATATAATTTTATAGTAATAAAATATAGCTATAATATAATCTTAATTTAATATTGTTATAATAATATGTTATTTTTACATAAATTTTAATAACATTAGCAAGAATCTTGGTAGCCATTGCATACAAATGTTTTAAAAAATGCAATGCCTGAAAATATTCAATCATTCCTGTGTGTATAATCAATGTAAGGAAAATCAAGAATGTATGACTATCAATTGACATCACAATTTATACAGGCAGAATGCATATAGTTATTGTCTTATCTTACCTTTTTTAAAATACCATGCCTCTTCAGAATCTAGGCGATTATTACTTTCCATAGATTTTTTCTTTATCTATAGCTTGCGTTTAATTGTTGCTTTCTCCGTGGTTTGGAATTGAACTCACTTTCCCTTAGACTTGTTACTACACAAGGTCAGTAGATGAAAATAATAACACTGAAGAAAGTGCATTATGCATTATTATATCATTTGATATCTAGCGAAGGTTGTGAGGGGGTGCGCTTGGAACATTCTTCATTGAAAGACCTTGAAGGACTGAAAATTCGAAAGAGGAATGATAGCAAAAGAAGAAGAAGAAGAAGAAGAAGAAGAAGAAACAAAAACAAAACATCTATCAATAAGTGGATTCGGGGAGGTGCAAGTGGTGTGGCATGGAGGTGGAAAATATCACCTACATACTTGCGCAGAAAGCATAGAAGCACCACAACAATGAAATGGCCTCCCGTCTGCATTGATTCCTATGTAAGACTTGAAGTCGAACAGAAATTTTACCGCCACAAGTCAAAGAAGGTGACTGAAAACGACCTAGTTAAGATTTTGTGGGATTGCCTACATCCTTGAGGTTACCATACCAGACGTCATCGTCGTTGAAAAAATAAAATTAGAAAATGCCTTTTCACGAATGTGTCTGTTACTGGTGGTCATATTATAAAGGTCAAAGAAAATTGAATAGCTTAAAGATACAACGATCTCAGGATTGAGATTACTGAGAATGTGGGACGTTCTTCCACTTATCCTTGCGGTGTTAGAACCAAAATATGTATATTATCAAAATCAGAATAAAATCTAATATCCCATCGTTTCAGAAGTCTCTGTTACTTGATTGTGCCAATATTCGGCGAAAGGTGATATATTTTTGAGGTCGTACAACTTGAGCGCCTAAAATGTTTAGAAAATCAGCTAAAAACGAGAAACCACGCGAAAGAAAAGACAATAGATAAATACCTACGCCGCGAAAAGTATCATAATTCTCTGAAACCAGAAAGTGACGTCCCTTCCCGTTTTTGAAACGATCCAAAATACTTTGGAAAGATTAAAAGAACGTAGCAAAAAATGCTAGAACTGTAACTCCGTGCAAGAATCGAATCCATTAAGACTGTCTTATAGAAAACAAGTAGAAAACCGAAGAGACTACTAGTGATTTAAAAAGACTTACATTCACTTGATTTCCAACGTAAGCCATCAGTTACTAGCGGTGTGGAAACACAATGATCGGATTGTAATGTTTGATTTCGAACAATGGAATAAAAACTAAAATAAAGAGAGCTAGAAATAAGTACCGTCAAAAAGAAGAATCTAATAAAAAAACAATTGTTTTGGAACTAGATGAAGATTCCAATAAAGAAAAATTAATTTACTAATGAATTTCTCTTTAAAGAAGATCAAAATGAAAGGTGGTTATGAAAAAAACATTTTGTTGGTTTGGATAGTTATGACGTTCTGAACTCTGAGGCCAACCTTCTGTACCAAAACACATTGTTAGTGGTCGACAAGGCAGCTCTTTTTTTTAACCTTGTGGGGACAAATTATTTCTTTAACATATAAAAAATATGCTGTTTTTTAACATCATTCATTGATTTTTTTGAGAACATTTGATCAATTCTTTAGGTAGATATAAAATAGATCAGAATCTGTGCATAAAAAAGGTTAAACAAAGCGCCGGCAAGAAATCTCCACGTTTTCATACTAAGAAGCATTAAGCATATTTGCCTGATGCAATTTCCATGCGAAGATATGCTCAAGTAATTACTGTGCAAAAAGTTGGAAAGCAATGCGAAGATTTTCTAATACAAAAAATCGTTAACTAAATCTAAACTCCTTCTTTGTTATTTCTAGTGACATTCTTTTGTTTAAGAAATTCATTTACAAATAAAGACATAGGCAATTAAGAAGAATTTACTAGTCACATAGCTTTGTATATCAAAGGATGTTCCAGTCTGAACATTCCTTTTTATTCCTCCATTCCTGCTAACTTAAAACGAAACGTTTGAAATTAATGTTTTGCAACATTAACCGAAAATGAATAATAAAGGGAATTGTTGAATACAATACGATTTTTAATATTACTGTTTCTAAAAATAAAAAAAAATATTGCAATGTGATACCGCAAAAATTCGCCAAGCCCAAGCATTGTCGATGACAAAACCAAAAATAAAAGTGTGTTAAAAAATATACGAATTATCGAAATGGAAACAATGCGAAAACAACGGAGAACAAGTGAGAAATATTGCATGATAAAGAGCTTTTGGTTCTTTCGAAAAATAGAAGAGAATGAAATATAATTTTCAATCAGTTTACGTGACATTAATGAAATTTAAATGATCTTCCAAAACGATATTTAGGCGGAAAACAAAAGAGAAATACAAAAAAAGAAAAGAAAAGAAAACTGCAATGAAACTTTAAAGATATTTTAGCATAAAATAAGAAGCAGGAAAAAAAAAAAAACGAAATAGTAACAAAAGGATGTGTGCGACAAAAGATTAGCGGAAATAGCAAATAGGAAAGAAAATAACGTCGGAAAAGAGTAGTGCAGGAATAAATAAAAGATGGCGGCGATAAATAGAAATGCATTATGTGAGGAGAAAGTCGTGTTTTTTTATTATTAGCAGGAATAATGACTAATGAAAGGAAGAAAAACAGACTCAATAAAGGAAAAAGTAAAGCACTTCACAGAAATAATAAAATGCATGCAAAATAAGAAAAACCAAAACAAAAATAGAAAAACAAACCTACAAACGAATATTAATAATATTCCATCCAGCCCTCCATTTGCAATTCTGTTCAACTTTTATGAAATTGTTTATCATTACTGTTTTTGTCGCTCATGCTACTGTTTTAGTTTTAAACTTAAAGCATCGCGAGGCCATGGTTGCTGATATTGTGAACGTTCATTTTATAACTTTAGTTTTCTCTCCACATTATTACCGTTTCTAATAGTTCCACGGTACCTCACTCTCTCAAGGCTTGGCAATGCATATAATCTTCTTCTTCGAAATTAAATTAAAAAAAATATCTTTATCAAAACGTTCTTCAAAAAATCATGTAATTTAATCAATTGGTCATAAAAACCGTTTATTTTGCATAAAAATATTTATTTTTCAACATAATCTCATTCCTTTTCAGTGCACTTCATTTAGTAGGGAATATTAATCTTATAAGCACAATATTATACACTGACAATTTCAGATCCAAATCCAGTTAGTATTAGGTTGGTGCAAAAATAATGACGTAATAATGTCGTTTTTTGACGTTATACGTCAAAAAACGACATTATTACGTCATTATTTTTGCACCAACCTAATATTTAAGTCAGTCTATGAATTAATTGATCCCCCAATTTCTTAAATGCAGTACGCCAGAGAAAGACACAAAAATGAATATGAAACACAATATAATACTACATGTTAAAATCACACAGGAAACAATAGCAAAATATTGATTTAAGCAGGAGGATCAATACATTTGTGTTAGCAATAGCCGTTTTTTAAACGTCTATTTACCCTGTCCTATAGGCATGACGTGTAGCGAGGCAGGTTTATTCGGACTTACACCTAAAGACCTTTTTAGCACACTCAACATTATCAGTCCCATTAACCACCATAAAATCTTAAAATCAATAAAATTTTACTAACAATGCGGCTGAAATAATGGAGATCCGACAAACAGCCAGAGGACATTGTTTACACCTGTTTGCGCATCTAAGTTCCAAAAAAGATGTAAAAGAGATGTTTCGGTGGAATATGGAGAATAAGGAAGGAATTTTAGGCATAACACCAGCAATTTTACCGGGTGACTTGGAAAATATGAAGTCTTGCATAATTCTGCAGCCGTAAAGGGCAATTTCTGTTCCCCAATGTTGGCGAAAACCGTTTCGAATTTGATATATCAGTTCTAAATATAACTCTGACCTGATAGTCTGATCAGCTTGCAAGAGTCTATTTGTTCCCTTATAGATCAACAGTCAGGTGGAGATTTGGTGAAGTGAAGATTTGTTTGGGGTAGGTTGTGGGATAAGCAATGATGTTGAACCAAAAAAGCCACTTTTATATTTATCGTGCAAAAAAAACTTGTATGCACATGATCAAGAAAATTATTATATTAGAAAAAGAATAAATAATCTACTGGAAATATCAACTCGTAAAAACTGTTCATCAGTCAGACCATGGGATAGCCAGTTCTCATTTTTCTTCAATGTTATGAATGCTTTATGATTGTTGTATGGCGTAAATCCCAGTTTGTTCCATTGCCTGAGAGTTTCTTCTTAAATCTGATCCCATGGTTCTGACCAATTCATCATGGTGGTATAATGACTTTCACCAAGGATCCTGCTAATCTTTGAGATCCAGATTTCCACACGTAAAATATTGGATTAAACGACAAATCATCTTTTCTGAAACCGATTCCAGAATATGAAAATTTATTTTGTCTTAAGCTTATATTATGAATCTCTTCATTTATTCTTTAATATAAATATACGAGAATCTAAAACATTTTATTTTATATGCACTAATTTGTACAGATTGACTCAGCCGATGTGAGTTAATACTAAAAGTCTTGAAGCTGGTGCAGTCACTAGATGTGGACAGTATTTAACAAATGCGTAAACGTAGATGATTTTATGGATCAGAAATATGAGCCTCTGTACATCTTATTTGGTAAAAAACTGCAGTTTTCAAGCAAAGACACATGCGGTTTGTGAACAGCAAATCACATAAAAACTGTAGATACACATAGCTAATGCAAGAACGGAACTGCAAGAAGGCTGACAAGGATTGTCACTATCCAACAAATGTATAAAATCTCATTCCAGTTTGAAGCATGTGCCACTCACCGATAAGTCAACGCAATAAATGCACAATTACTGGCATCAAATTATCGACAATATAAACTTAACATGACTGGAGAACAACAATATTATAATGTTGCCAGTGGCATCTATATACAGCTATTTGTTGCTATTTGTTTGTGTGACGCGGAACGCATCAAGACAGTCAACAACATGCTG
>OZ010604.1:38048202-38085702 GCA_963932145.1 Acanthosepion lycidas
TACAATACACTACAAACTTTTTTTCAATTCCTAACATAACAATAAAAAAAGACTATAAGCCACCCTCAATGCCTAATACTTGCCACGGATGTGGTGGTAAGCATTTTAAAAGTGACTCTTTCTTCAAGACCAAAAAATGCTATCAATATGGGAGATCAGGGCACAAAAGTACGTGTTGCAAATACAAAAAATGGAGAAAAAATAAAACGTATGTGAGCATGATAAACACATGCAATGAAAACAAAACCTAAAAGGAAAATTAACAAGACATCTCAAAAGAAGAAATTTGTTTTTGTGCAAATAAATGATATAAAAGTTGCAACAAGATAAATACCCCCCCCCCGATACTAATATAGTAATTGAAAAATAAACTAAAAAAGAGTTTTCAGAAGTTTTCTCAGGGTCTAGGGACATGCACGAAAGCAAAACTTAAGTTTGATTTAAAAGAGAATGTAACACCGACATTTAAGACAAAAAGTAGTGTACCTTTTGCGGTCTTAGATACAATTAATAATGAATTGGAGAGGATAGAAAAATTAAATGTGATATCAAAAACAGTCTATTCCGAATTGCCATCACCAAAAGGAATAATAAAATCCGCGTATGTGCTGATTTTTCAACGAGGTTAAATGTAAGTTTAAAACAACATAACTACCAGTGACCAAGCCCAAAAGATTTTTTTGCCAAATTGAGTGGAGGTATTTTTTTTCTATATTGCACCTGTCAGATGTTTAACTACAAGTACTAGTAGACGAAGAGTGCTCAAATTTATTAATAAGTAACACTCATAGACGGTTGTACAATCTCAACCGTCTTCCGTTCGGTATAAAGGTAGCAACAAGCATATTCCAACAGATAATGAATACCATGATTGCCGAATTGGATTATGCTCTGGAATAAATTATCGATGAAAACGGTAGGCGACCAGATCCATCAAGGGCGAGTGCAATAAAAGATATGCTCGCTCCAACAATTAAAACAAACTTACAAGCATTTTCAGGGTTTCCTAATTACTATCATATATATATATATATATATATATATATATATATATGTACGAATTAAGAGCACCCTTGAATAACCTGCTGAAGAAAGATGTTAAATTGAATTGGACAGATAAATATCAAAGTGCATTGCTAGAGATTAATAAAGTCTTAACATTGGGTCACTAGCTCACTTTGATTCTAAATTAAAGATTATTGTTTCATTAAATGCAAGTAATTCGCGTAATGGAGTAGTGATACTACACAAATATGATGACGGAACAATTAAACCAATAGCTCATGCTTCAAGATCATTAATTGCAGCTGAAAGAAGCTACAGCCAGATAGAAAAGTTGGAAAAGCTGGGAAACTACGCTATTGAAATATAATTATAAAATGGAGTGTCTGCCATACAAAAAAGTAAGTCATGCAGAGGATTATTTAGACTAATACCAAAATTCTGCGAACCACTTGAATACACAGCTCTTTTCATTTGAGCTGCTGTATTTTATATATATATATATATATATATATATATATATATATATGTGTGTGTGTGTGTGTGTGTGTGTGTGTGCGTGTGTATATAGTCATCTACCGACAGTTTCTTTGTATCAAAGCTACTCAGTGTGACTGTCCGGTTGCTTCAAGTCGGGATCAATACCTGACTGATTTAACATCAGTCAGATATGTTAACTCTAGGACAGCATCGCACGACAGAAATAAAGGGAATCTTAAACTTTCTCTTTCTCTCTCTCGCTCTCAATATATATATATATATATATATATATATATATATATATATTATAATCTACTTTGCAATATCCGGCAGAGTAAGCCGAGATTTTAAAAGATTAACTTTAAAATCTTTTATTAAGATCCTTAGTGTTCGTATGGACCATTTTTATCAAAAATACAGCAGATCAAATGAAAAGAGCTTAAATATCGTTTTCGTTCTGTTAGCAAGTACAAAAATCATATTATTTTCATGTTTAATGTTATAGGGCTAGGAATTATCTCATAGCACTTTAACCTACTATTAGTGAAATTCAAGTACTATTCGTTTATTTCAACATCTAACTGTTACTTTATATTCTCAATAAAGTTTCTTTTCCTTATTTTTAAACACATTGAGCGATTTTGTCATTTGTTTTCCTTTGCTGTTCTTTTAACATTGTTAATCATAATATTGGGCTTGTCGCTTTTTCTCGAAAGGAAGGAATTTCTCTATAATACATTTTCAAGCTGACTCCAACTTTTTGTTTCTAGTATTATCGTCTTGTAAACTTTCGAGATCGCAGGCGTCAACTTCGAATTTATTTTTACGATATTTTGCGCTAACATAGGCGATAATGTTATTTAACGAAATTGCCTTGTACCTTTGATTTTGAAGGAAATATTTTGTCGCTTGTTTATTTGGAAGGAAAAGCACTATTACTTTTTTTTCAACCTGGACATATTTGTGTGGTCTTACTTTTTTTTTGTTAATTCCAATTACTTATTGTATCAAATGGCTAAAAAGCGTAATTGTTTAAAGTTGAATATAGTGTCAACGTTAGATATTTTCAAATCGAAAAATAAGGATCTCTAAAGCATTATTTCAATGCCCAGAGCAAATTTGTTAATGGTTCGATCTGCTTGTACGAAAAACAGCCGATCATATTTCAGATGTTTATAATGAGACTGATGTAGCATAAGATACAATTAAATCTGAAATTCTGATTGATATAGAATGCAACTCAGACATCATAAAAGATTTTGATAATTTAAGAGGGAAATAAATATCCCTGACATTCATCAGGTAGATGACTATATTTATCACTGTTGTACAGACCAACAAAGCCCTAATTCCGGTCCGGCTATCCCTAAGCTGAAATGTACTACATTTAGTGGAAACGCGAATTGTTGCAGTTTTTTTTTTGTGTGTATATTATTTACTAGTGAGCTAGCCCAAATGACTTGACTCACTGTATAGTCCACTAATAGAAGGTTAACCAATCAGAAGACGTAGAATATTCAATCCGTCGGGTATAAAGGCGGTCATTTTGTTTACTCTATCCGAATGTCCAGTGCCAGCTTGTCAGGCGAAGAGGAACAGAAAGAAGAACTACGCTCTGCTATTAGGTTAGTACAAAAATAATGACGTAATAATGTTGTTTTTTGACGTATTTTTTAACGTCCAAAAAGACATTATTACGTCATTATTTTTGCACCAACCTAATACTTTAACGGGATATCCACTGCTAACCTGAATTACGCTTCCCTTCTGTCGAAATATTCACTGCTAACCTCTGGATTCTATATTCAAAGACGACCGTTATCATGAACAACGCGAATGAGAATGATACATTCGCTTTTAAGAGTTTTCTTGCTCAATCCGAAAACTCCATTATTGGTGTACATTCAAAATCTCTACGACTCCAGTATTTGAAAGGTACGTGTAATTTGGCATTTATTACGAAGAGAATTACAAATACTCTGTCCGGATACTGAAAGATTAATTTCTGGAAGCGAATTCCTCATTAATTAATAAGATTGTTAAAAAATGGGAGAAAAGGTCATCTTCGAATGCTGATCTTGTGTCAGTCAAGCAGTACTTAACTGAAATTAAGGCTAACCTTCTCGAATTAAAGACTTCCTTTTATTTGGACGTTTTGAAAGAAGGAACTCCACGTAATAAATTTCTTAGTTTTGTCACCTTTTCTAAACTGCCTTGAAAGTTGAAGGAGAAAAATTGGTGGGGGCGGGATACCAGGCGTAGTCCTGAAGAAATGGGCTCCTGAACTGGCTCTAGTTCTCTCCAAACTATATAACTATTTCCTCGGGGACTCTTGCTTTCCAACTCTTCGGCAAACTCTTTGAGGCTTTAATCAACACCGAAGTGTTTAAGCACCATACATCCCATGATCAACACTCTGACAAAAAATATGGTTCTCAATAAACCAGATTGGTTGCTTCTTGTAGCAATGATACCTGTATCATTAAACTGAATATTGACTCAACTGCTTGTCTGATATGGGAAGCTTCAGTGAAACGGTATTACAGAACGATTATTTGACTTAGAATAATTCCTGTCAAACCCTGAAATGAAGGGCTTCCTAAACGACATATGGCATATAAACATATAAACGATAAAGGTCATATTGTTCTGGTTTTATATTGTAAATTTTTAAATATAAGATGCAGACTTTTCCGTTGTCTGCTTATGAGATTAGGACTTTCCTTTAAGCACAAAGATAGACTTTGAAGCAAGCAATGTTAGATATCCTCGTTGCTGGGAATAGAAGGATTCCTATTCTTATAGGCGATGATATTGATATAAAGATTTAAGTTAATGGTCTGCATAATTTAATAAAAATGTAAAGAAAAAGGGTTAGAGGTTAGCTGCAGATTCTTCTAAGTTTCATGAAGACATTATTTTAATATACGTTTTGATTGGAATAGACATTATCAATATATGCAACATCTGCAGTTGATCTAATCTATGGAGGACCCTACGTGGAAACTTCAGATGGTGTAATTCCGTTTGGTAGCATAGAGAGTTTTTTTGCATTCAAGTGAGAAAACTAAAGACTTATTTCCTTTGAACGGTAATGATTCATGTTTTAATACTGTCATAGCTCGTTATTCGTCGTGTCCAGTTGCGAATATGAACTTTGTTTTGCTACCCATGTCGGAATATTTGGATCCATTCATGGATAGTTTTGAAAAATCCAACGTCGAAAAAAAAAATAGAAAAAATTATTTAGTTTGGAGTGGCTGGTTTTATATAAAAATAACCCAAAAATAATTACAAGGAAAAATTTCAATTATTCTGTTGGACATGAACATAATCCTTATTATGTCGAATTACCTTGGGACGTAGAGAAGATTAATCCTGTTCCATCCAACTAATAGGTAGATCTTAATGTTTTAAACAGGGTAAATTTCTGACTAGAAAGGGGTGGATTATATGATAATTATTGCAAGGTAATATATGAACAGGAAAGAGAGGGCATTATTGAGTGTATTATTTTTCCCCAGAAGATTATAGTAAATATGTATGGATAACGCAGAGGCCAGTGTTTAAGTCAGAGTTTCAAAATGTAACTAAAATAAGGCACGTCTTTGATTCTTTAACTGTTCGCTGAAATGGATACATTTACCATCTTTAAATTACGCCGTATAGCCGGGAATAAATTTAATAATGCGCTAAAGCTGTTATTCTTGTTTAAAAGTAACAAATATGTTTATTCTAGCTGATATCAGAAAATATCTTTAATGATTAAGCTAAAGAAAGAACAAAATATGAATAGGTTTTGCTTCTTTTTGAAAAAGGAAAAAAATCTAATTTGTTTCCTGTATACAACATTGATATTTGGATTTATCGCTTATGCTTTTATCACTAATTACATTATAAAATGTAATAGATTAATAGATTTCAGAATGATGAATGCTCTCAAATTTTGAATAATTATGCCTACGTTGTTAATCTGATAAAGACAGGAAAAATCTTCTGACAAGCTAATGCCTTTATATAATGAATCCGTTTCATGAATGGAAAAGGGTAATTTTCAGTTGAGATCGTCTAATTCTAAATGTAAGTAATTAAGAGATCTAATGAGATAAGACAATAAATTAGCCGAACACGGTTGTGATTTAGACAAAGTAGTAGGCTATAAATATATGATGGAGTTAATAATAAATTACAAATCTCGTCCAACTACTATATTGATAGTGATACTAAAAGAAAGATTTTATCTCAGAATTCTATCTTATCGTTTTGTTGTATGTATCAGTTACGATTAAGAGGAGAATACTTTCGACAGATTTATGGAAATTAAAATTATCTTAGGATCAGGTTATCCCTGAAGAACATAAAAAATGGTTTGTTTTAGCTAAAGATTTATTGCAATTAAATACGATTAAATTTCCTAGAAATATCTTTAACGATTCACCTGATTATATGTATATTGCGACGAGTCTAAGAGGGCAAAAATCTTGTCGCTTATAAGGAATTACTAGCAAATTATATTTTGCGAAGACTAATGTCAAAATTTCTTTACCTACTTTGAAGCTCCTAGCAGTTTTACTTGGTGTCAAAAGTCGAAATTATATACTTAAATTATTCGGTGACTTCCGATTTGAGAAATAAGTGTATAATTTTGAATGTTCAGGTGGTGTTTTCATGGTTATTATCTGATATTAACAAAACTAAAAATATATTTGCTAGGAATAGACTAAAGGACATAAATAAATTAATTGAAGAAATCTAAGCAAAATTTTCTTCATCCGTAAATGTTCGCACTTAAGAAAACGCTGTAGATTTACTAACTGCAGGGTTTTTTTTTAAATAATTCAAGCAAAACTTAAAATTTTGGATTTCGCGTCCCATTTGGATGACTGCTCATCCAAATGCTTAGCCTGCAGCAAGTTGGAGCTCAGGTAGCAAGAAAATAAGCAATCGAATATTATTATAAAATGTTGGATCAGTCTCTGGAGAAATTTATTATAGACTTTAATAAGTATTCCTAATTATCAAAAATAAATCACCAGTTTAATCTTCCTATTCATATACAAAACAAGACATGGATTTGAACCCAGTGCAGGGTTCAAAATTTTATTTGTGGAATCTGATGCAAAGATCATCCTTTGCGACCGAAATTCAGTATTTGTTGAATCCACATAATAAAAACATATCGGATTTGGTTTAAAATCTTAATCATTTTTTATACAAGGAATAGATGTTGAGTTTTGATGGTAGAATAGGCGAATGCGTTATATGATTTTTATATGATTTATATGATTATGATATAATATAGTCCTATCAAATGATAGTCATTTGACTAAATTGATTATTTTAGATTCTCACGAACTGTGTAAACATCTTGGCATATCAGCTACTTTAAACAAATTAAGACTGTCGGGTTTCTGGTTAAGGAGGGCAAGACAGGTCATTAAGAATGGAGTGTCAGATTGTTTTCACTGTAGAAATTTATATTGGTTTATTTTAAGTATCCCATGGTCTCTCACTTAAACATAGTCAAATTAATAAGACCGTTTACTCATACTGATACTAAATATTCGCGTCCTATTTGTGTACATGGAGATGGTGTTAAAAATGTGTTTATTAAGTTTTATTTTCTTGAATGCGAGAATCTTTTATATAGAAATGGTGAGGCACTTCTGAGAGAATTGCAAACCCTATAATTGGAAACAACATAAGATATGCAGATGACACAATACTGATAACAGATACGGAAAAGAAATTTAAAAAATGACCTATAGAAGTTAGCGACGGAGAGTGAGAAGAAGGGACTAAGCAGAAACTATAAGAAGACAAAGTGCATTGTCAGCAGTAGTAGGATGTGCCCTAAATGCGAATGTACATGGCACATGAAAAAGAAAGGACATACACTATAATGCTTTAGTTCTTACTTTGTTTAGAATCCGTAATATATATGGAATCCCTACATAGTTACAATGAGACATGGTTTATGATAAGTTGCAAGTTAATTAACGAAGGATTTACTTATAACGAATTTTCAGATAAATTTGGAAGGTTTAATATAAAACGTTCGACTATTCCTATATTTAATATCGGAAGAATAAATCGGAAGTTGACGCATCCGATCTCGGACGTTTACGGAACGATATTACTAAAAAGACAATTGTGAGGGTGGGGGAGTAAATTGATAGAGTATTATCGAAACATTCCTTACTTTCTGAAACAAGCGACAAGTCCGATATGAAGGTTTAAAACGCAAAAGAAATATTGAAGGAAACAAACGGCAAAAACGCTCGATGTTTATAGAAATAAGAAAGAGAAACTTTATTTACAACATAAATATCAGTTAGATGTAGACATAAATGAATAGTACTTGAATTGCACTTTCTAGACATATAATATCAAACATGTAAATAAAAAAAAATATTTGTACTTACAAGCGGGACGAAAATGAGATCTCAGCACTTTTCATCTGAGCTGATGTATTTTTTTATATTAGGTTGGTGCAAAAATAATGACGTAGTAATGTCGCTTTTTGACGTATTTTTTAACGTCAAAAAACGACATTATTACGTCATTAATTTTGCACCAACCTAATAAAAAGTTCCATACGAACATTAGGCTCTTAATAACGGATTTTAAGTTTAATCCTTTAAAATCTCGGCTTACTCTGCCGGATATTTAAAAATTTATAGGTTTGGTTCACAAAACCGCTTTCTTCGAGAAGAGATCTTTCGCAACGTTCTGTGGGTGTCGGTTGTCAGGGAAGCGTTAATGATTCTCGCTGTTTATTGACAAACCTTCTTTAGATGATGAGGAAGGAAAGATGACATCACCTTCCCTTCTGACTAAAGGCGCTGAACAAGGCCACAGACACACTACCAAAAGACACCAGAAAGGCGCGAACTCGCTCTACAAGGCGTGGCTACACTGGAACGTGTTAATTTGAATACGCACGAAAAAAACCCTATATGGGCAAAATAAACAGATAAGTTACTGTTTCTAATTTTCTGACTAGAATAGAAAAGATCAAAGCTAAAGCAGACGATAATAATCGTCTGCGATAATAAAAAAAATCATTAAACTAGCAGACAACACATCTTGTAATATTTTGACACCTGTATACATTTTTTAAATTTATAATAAAATATAGTATATCTATAAGATAAGTGTACATACAAAAGATTAACAATGTTTTTTTTATTATTTTAATTTCCATCATATATCTACTTCTATCTACCCACTTGTTTATCTACTTTTTCCACGTGCCATTAAACATGACACTTGAAACTAAAACAGACTACCCCAGTGAGCGAAATAAAGGGGGAAGTTCGACATTCCATCGACCTGAAGAAGGCCGGAGCGTACAACGGCCGAAACGTTGTAATAAATATGGTGACAAAGATGAGGAAAATAGTCCGAACAATATATATATATATATATATATATATATATATATATATATATATCCAGGTAAAATCAGAACAAATGGAGTATCATTCCACTGTACGAGGCATTTCATTTAAAAGAGGGCTCTGAACATAGCAGAGCTAAATATTATTTAATTTAGAATATTAAAACATGCTATTAAAATTGCTACACAATTAAAATTAAGTTTCAACACCTTAAATGTGCCTGTTCAGGCGATGTTAAACATTGCCTGAAGAGACACATTTACACACACACACACACACACACACATACACACACACATATATATATATATATATATATATATATATATATATATATATATATAATGAATAATTACGTACCAGGAAATGTATTTCATTGATTTTAAAGTAGGAAACAAGTTTATATGTGACTAGACACAAAAACTCTTGGCAATTCCCCTCCATTTTATAAACGTGTTTAAGATAAGATAATATTAAATCCTGTTATTTCCCCAGGTTTAATATCTGCCGCCTGTGTCATGGCATTTTTTTTATTTTTTTCTCCCAGTCCCATTAAAGCTCAAAAAACAGTACATCCTCCTATAATTGAACATGTGGGGAAAAGATGGATTCATTGTATTTACAACGCTATTCATTCGTAAGCTTGAACACTACACATCAGGACGGAATTTGAACTCAGTTCGCTGATTCTTGTTTCAGCCTCGATATCCCTTGGGCTTATCTCAGGTTTTAATAACCATCCACATGTATGTCTGATGACTGGAAACATCCTTGACTATAGCCGTTAATTCCCTGGTTGGAAATCGGATTCCTAACACTTAAGACTGACAATTTCAAACAGCAGAGCGGACGTCCTCTTTATTTATTTTGTTTTCCTTCAATTTAATTATTTTGTCCAGTGAATTCGGGCATTCAACCGATCATCATCAATATTGTCAGAAGTTCGCATGTGTCGTTCTACTGTCAAAAGACCGACTGCAAATCGGTAACGTAACCCTGGCGGTATTCAGCCAAATAACATTATCATAACCGCGCTCTGACCAATATTTTCTATTTTTTATTTTTTCTATTATTTTTCTCCTAATAATAATCCTTATTATTGTTATTATGAATACAGCGGTGGAAATTAGTATAGGACACTTCATGAAATTGTTAATAATTTTCTTATTACTGCACAAATTGGGGTAAAACAATTAAAAACATAATAATAATAATAATAATAATAATAATAATAATAATAATAATAATAATAATAATAATAAAACTGAAAAACAGACCTAACCTTTATTCGAATGACTGTAAAATGACACCTCGCTCCAATTAATATACAGTGGTGGAAATAAGTACAAGACAACCCATGAAATTGTTAATAATTTTCTTGTTACTAAACAAATTCTCCTGAAATTTTGTGTGTGGTACATAGATCTGATGGGTATTAGTATACATATTTGATTTTTAAACAACTTTCCACCAAAAAAAGTTATTAAGAAAAATACGTTTTCCATAAGACAGTTTTGAGAACTTGTATTTAAAAGCAAAATTGTACAAAATTCAGTATTTATATTTACTCTCTTTCAATTGTAATACCTCAACACACCTGTTTTGTATTAAACCAATAAGTTTTTTGAGAATTTCAGATAGAATTTCATTTCTCTATCTTCAAATTGACGCTTAGTTTTGTATACTCTACTTGACAAAATTCCTGCAAGTTTTCTATTGGGTTTAAATCTGGAGACTTAGTGGGCCAGTCCAAAACTTCAATATTTTTTGTTTTAAACCAGTATTTCGTGAGCTTAGAAGTGTTTATGGCTGTGTTGTCCTGTTGAAAAATGGCATTATTGGTGTCTAGACGATTCATAAATGGGCCAAGACTTTTTTTCCAACACATTGATTTATCGAGCAGAGGTTTGTTTCCCTTCCATCACTACTAAATCAGGCGCGGCAAAAGCTCCTCGAACCATAACAGATCCTCCTGCAAATGATCTTTTTGAAAACAGCTGCTTCCTCTTTCTTAAATCATGCCAATAACAATGGTAGAAAATTTTTTCTCATCAGAAAACACCACGGTTTCCCATTTCTCCTTTGTTCCTGTTACTTTTTTCTTTACCCAATCTACGTGCATCTTATTGTGTTTAGCAATTAAAGCAGGAGCTGTCTTCCTTTTTCGATACACGAGATTTGGCGATTCATGGAGAAGTTGACGAACTCTTCTTGGAGTGATGGGCAAATTCTGATGTTTTTGCAGATATCTTTTGCTTGATTGTCCGTTAGAAACCTCTTGAAAAAGTCGGCGTCGGGCAGCATTTGTAATTTTAGTTGGACGACCTGGACGTTTTCTGGTACCATACGATTCAGGGTCCTTTAGATCATTTCTCACAAGTGTTCGGGACTTCGACAGTTCTCTTACAATAAAACTTATAGATTTTCCTTCCAGTTTATAGGCAGAAATTTGCCCTTTTTCATTTTCAACTGTATTCAATTATGAAATGTTTAAATAGGACTCACGTGGCTTGAAATCATGATAAGAGTCTTTTTATAATCTGCGCATGCACTTATTCTTCCTTTGGTATTCTGAAAGAAACCAGATTTGCAAATTTTAAATACTGTCTTATAATTATTTCCACCCTCGAAACGAAGTTTTTTTTTAATAACATTTTTTGATGGAAAGTTGTTATAAAATCGAATATGTATATTAATACCCATCGAATCTAGGTACCACACACAAATTTTCAGAGGAATGTGTGTAGTAACAAGAAAATTATTAACAATTTCATGGGTTGTACTTATTTCCACCACTGTATATTAATTGGAGGTGTCATTTTACAGAGTGATTCGAATAAAGGTTAGGTCTGTTTTTCAGTATTATTATTATTTTTATTTTCTTTGCTTTCTGGCGTTTACACATTTCTTTCCGGGTCCCACCCAGGGACCTAAGGTTAGAAATGGCATCATGACACTTTTCACTGACAAAAAAAAAAAAAAAAAAAAAAAAAAAAGTTACATAGATAGAGCCCTTCGTAAAGTGTGGGCTGTACTTGTCAGAACAATTTTTTGTATCTCCTTGAGGCATGGGCTTCCAGGAATCCCTGCAATTAGTCTACTGCAATCTTTTCCAACCAGTCCTAGGGCTCCAACTACAACAGGGATTGTTGATGTTCCCATATGCCACATTTTCGAGACCTCTATTTCAAGGTCCTTGTATTTTGACAGCTTTTTGAATATCTTCAAAGATACATTGCAGTCAGCAGGGACTGCCATATCAATAAGGAGGCACCGTTTTTGTTTGTGGTCTTTAATAACAATATCTGGTCGGTTGGCCTTGATTGTTCTGTCAGTGTGGATTGTGTAGTCCCATAGAATTGTAACAGGTCCTATTATTATTATTATGTTTTTTGATTGTTTTACCCCAAGCAAGTGGGGAATGACACTATGACGCAGGAGGTTACAGAGTGTGAAAGTGAGATAAAAGACTTGGTAATGGGGGAGATTGAGGAAAGGATAAAAGATGAACGGGATTCAAGACGAGTGAAGATGGCGATCGACTTTGCATTTAAATTGTTAAAAATTGTAGTTATCAGGGGAGTTCCACAGGCGGTATGGACTAGAAAATAAACTTTTCGAGTAGAAGAGGTGGTTGCAGTAACTATTTCAAGAGTAAAAAGATTGGGACCTAGATGATAATCTAGTAGAACGCTTAAATACTTGTAGTCGGGACACCAAAGAAAAAAGATTGTCAGAACAGTTGCTATGAAAATATTTGTAGACAAGACAGAGGGAAGCCTTGTCACATAGGTGAGAAAGTGACTGAAATTGAGATGCCAAGTCAGGCTCGATTATATTGCAGATCCTTCTTTGGGTTTTGTCAAGAACATCGAGATGAATAGCACGAGCACTAGACCAGATATGGCAGCAATATTCAATACACAGGAAAATGGTAGATTTGTAAATGAGCAAGATGGACTCTGTGGAGAAATAAATTTCTGGTACGACATAGTGGCCCAACTTTCGTTGCAGTAGATGCAGTTATTGATTCGATGTAGTCTCTTCATTTCAAGTCAGTGGAAAACATGAGGCCAAGAAGACGCGGTGTGTTGCTCTCAAGATTAGCGTTCGCTATGCTGATGGCAGGCCGAAAATTTTCTATATGGTGGTTAAATGTGAGCAGTTTTTTTTTTGGGGGGGAAGCGATAAAATTTACAAGCCATTTCCTTTCTTCAGCTAACCACTGATTGAAGATTATTATTATTATTATTATTATTATTATTATTATTATTATTATTATTATTATTTATGATCTTTGACCTTGTTTCGTACAATCCTTTACTGAAACGGAGGATAAGGCAATGTTGTTTTGTGACATACGGTGGCCGCTAATAATTAAGTATAACTCAGTACTTCAATGTTAAATAAAATAGTATTTAATTACAGCCGCCAATAAATACTTAACAAGAACAAAGAAGTAAAAGGCAACTCAAGATAATTTACCATTTCATGTTAGTAGTGCTGCTCGGCATAACGTCCGGTAAATCCTTAAAAAAAAAATCCAAATCATCGACATACAATAATACACGCTAATTCAATTGGATATTTCCACTGAAATGAGGCACTCAATAATCACTGCAGTCAGTAGCCTGATGCTGCTATTTATACAGATGGTGTAAAACGTATATTCATAAGTCCATTTACTCCCACGGCAATGCTTATCTACAAGATTAATGTGTGAACCGAGTACTTACATTTATGTGCAATTGTACATGCACCATTCGAATCTGGCTTGATAAATTTGATAAAACCTACCGTTTTGGAGTTATCGACAGTGATAGTTCATTCATTCGCGTCGTTGACGGCAGCCATTACTATAGTTGTTTGCATGCATTAGCTGCGGAAAGCTAAACGCAGAACTGATCTTTCTTGTTTAAATTTGTCTCAGTTACTGCGCACAAGAACTATTTACGTAGACACGCTCAGTTTGCGCAATGATACCTACACTGATAGCGTTTCTGCAGCGAATGTATGTAAACAAAGCCAGTAATGACTGCCCGCGACGCGAATGAATCCGAACTTTCACTGTCGATAACTCCAAAACAGTAGATTTTATCAAATTTATCAACTGAGTTTAACTGAGAATACAAGGTTCCCGTATAGTGCCCCTTTCTAGTACCAGTAAACAGAAATAGCTCTCTCAAAGAGGAGAGTAACAAAACATCGGGCGGCCACTCTTGATTAATCATAACAACATTATTATTATTATTATTATTATTATTATTATTATTATTATTATTATTATTATTATTATTATTATTATTCTCTTTGATTTCTGGCGTTTACGCATTTCTTTCCGAGTCCCGCCCAGGAACCTAAGTTTAGAAATGGCATTATGACACTTTCCACTGACAAAAATATATATATATATATATATATATATATATATATATATATATATATATATATATATTACATAGATAAAGCCCTTGGTAAAGTGTGGGCTGTAGTTGTCAGAACAATTTTTGTATCTCTTTGAGGCATGGATTTCCAGGAATCCCTTCAATTAGTCTACTGGAATCATTTCCCACCAATCCTACGGCGCCAACTACAACAGGGATTGTTGATGTTCCCATATGCCACATTTTCGAGATTTCTATTTCAAGGTCCTTGTATTTTGACAACTTTTTGAATATCTTCAAAGATACATTGCAATCAGCAGGGACTGCCATATCAATAAGAAGTCACTTTTTTTGTTTGTGATCTTTAATAACAATATCTGGGCGGTTGGCTTTGATTGTTCTGTCAGTGTGTATTGTGTAGTCCCATAGAATTGTAACAGATCCTATCTCCGTAACGGGGTCTGGGTGGTGTTCATACCATTTTTTCCAGTTTCCTTCCCGTAGAAGTTGCAGATTTTCCAGTGCAGATATTGGCCCACTCTGTCATGCCGGGTTTTATATTCAGTCGGTGCCAATGTCGTGCAACCTGACGCAAGATGATCAATCGTTTCTGGATATTTATCACAGAATCTGCATTTTGGGCTGACACAATATTTTAGTATATGTGCTTGATAATTCCTAGTTAGCAAGCATTGGTCCTGTGCAGCAAGGATGAAACATTCAGTTTCAGCTTTCAAACCTGCACTACGTAGCCACTGATGGGTACGGATTTTGTCTAGGTCAGCTGGTTTGGTACGGGCAGAGTATTGGCCATGAAGGGGTTTATCTTGCCATCGCTTCTGTATCTGGTCGGTTGCATTCGTCTTTGCTGTGTTTTTTTAAGTATTTTGCAGTTTCAGTCGGTGTATTGTGCTGTAGTTGCACCTCTACCCTCATTTGGAATTCCATTTTGAATTTTGCTTTTTTTATTACGGAGTAAAGACGCTTACTACTTTCATGTTCCTTGACGCATACCATCATCCAGTCTTCTGTAGTTTCCAAGTATCTTTGGAGGTCAATTGTTGTAGTTTTGTAGGACAGTTCTAGTTGAACTAATCCTCTACCTCCTTCGGATCTGGGTACATACAGACGATCAACATCAGCTTTGGGATGATGCATGTGGTAGCAAGTGAGAAGCTTTTATTATTATTATTATTCGCATTATTGTTATTATTGTTACCATTATCATTATTGTTATTAGCATTATTAATATTGATTGTATTATTATTATTAGCATTCTTGTTGTTATTAAAATTATTATTAGTGTTGCATTATTATCATTTTTATTAGCATCTTGTTATAGTTATTAGTATTATTATTGTTATTATCATTATTATTGTTGTTAACATTATTGTCATTGTCGATAGAATAATTCGTATCAACATTATTATTGTTAGTATTATTATTATTAGCACTGACTTAAAAACGTTTTAATCACAAATGTTACGGCAGTATTATTAGCATTATTATTAGCATTAATATTATTGTTATTGCTATTATAATTATTAGTGTTGGCATTTTTAGCATTTTTATAATAGTTGTTATTATAATTTATTACCATTGAAGTAAAATGGTTTTCTTTAATAATCACAAATGTTACGGTGGTATTGTTTGAAATGTACATAAGAGTTATCAAAAAACAACTTTTGTGTTCTAAACTCTAAAAGCCGCACTGATTTTTGAATTAGTCGTGATTGAGTTGACGTCATACTAAATAAAGTTTTAACTTTATTTACAAATATATTTCCTTATTGTTCATGTTATGAAGCCAATCTTGGCACCAGCCTTGACTTCACTTCGTGTGGGCAGCCAAAAGGTGAGGAGTAATCTTCACATTTGAGATCGATCTTCCATGCATTTTCACCTTGTAAAGCAAGTGGAAGGTCAGCTCAGCAAATCCTAAATGAGCTTTTAATGTATTCTATATCTGTAAATAAATATTCTTAACGTCTTAGTACATGACAACAACAATATCACGTGATATCTGCAATGATGAATATGGAACGCAGAAGATTGACGGATTATGGGAATTAATCAGGCAGAATATCAACCAATCATCGGTCGTTAAATAAATAGATATTATCGATAGTTTCGTTTCGTTTTGTTTCGTTTGATTTAATACATGCTAGCCTTTTTCAGGTTTTTTATTGTCGAGTTCTGCCATTTTAATGAATAGAAAGGTAGATATAGTTATTGTTTGCACAAGAGTCAAACAGGTAGAGAGAGGTTAACTTTTTTAAATGAGTGAATTTTTCAAAAAACAAGATGTTTTTTTAAGCATTTATTTAAATGTCTCATTTAATAAATAGAATCATCAACCGATGGGCTGGCGTAGTTAATGTTGGCCTATTTGCTGAATGGGCTCTCGTTTAGTTCTCTAGAATCTATTCATAGATTATATTATAGCAATTGGCTCTTCGAATCTCTTGTTGCTGGTTGCAAAATGGCCCCCATATCTGTTCAAGCTTCATGGCCTCTAAGCATGTAGATCTGCCACTGAACAGAAAGGAATGATCGAAAGAATTGAGTTTTTACTTTGCAAATAAAGAGGATAAATAAAGAGCAATCCCACCCCAAAAAAGTACGATTTCAAGGAAAACATCATAAAACTTTTATTTGGATGCAAGATGGTAAGAGAATGTAGATTTAAATAAAAGCCACTAATAAAAAGAATTTAAAAAATACATTAATGACACCTACGAACAATAAAGTTTATAAGTTGGCTTAATCCGGTGTAAAACTACAAGCCCGCAGAAAAAAAATCTCTTCATGAATAACGGTTTAAAAGTTATTGATTTGGTTTTTACAGCTTATGGAGTCTTTCTGGGTTATTTAAAAAGTAAATATTTTGGAGGGGGAATTGCAAGATCTCTTTTTTTTTAGTACTGAAATATTGCATTAAAATTGTTTGCTTAATCTATAGTTGGAAGGAGATATATGCATACATTTCTCAAGGGTATTTGCGCATATGTGAATGAAACAAACTTGTCAAGGTTTAGAATTCTGCTCGCCGTACATCAATGACTTACAAATCTAGTTTGCTAATCAGTTCTTCCTTGTAACTTTCCCACAGAGACACTGAGTGTATTAAATCCCTATTTATTCTAAAGAGTTTATAGTCAAACCATTTGATAATCAGATTCTTTCAATTAGCAATATAAGAACTTTACAACTTTCATTCGTTATTAGAAAAAAATTCTTAGTACAAACTTCAAATGCACACTACATGTATTCATATAATTCACATGTACATAAACTAAACTTCTCTCCATTAATCATCAGAGAGACATATCTCTGCATTCCACCATCATGTCTGATGATAAGCTCCTGGAAAGTGTCTCATTGAACCTTCTCGAGCTAATGTTCTCAGTTGTTATGAAGCGGAAAGACTTTATTGAATCCATTGCTAGGTCAGCTGCTAAGAAAGTTCGTTCAATGTGTCGTGAGGGAAAATCTTTCTCTCCAGAATCTTTTACATATCTTTAAATCCATGCTTAGAATATTTCTGCCACATATAGTTTGGTGCCACTGTTATTTACCTTGAGCTCTTTAATAAAATCCAAAGAATCAGCAATATTATTGATCCTAATCTGGGGCTCGGCTGCAGTCACTTTGCCACCACCGTAAGGTTGCCACCCTGTGTCTTTTCCAAGAATACCTCCATGGCAATTGTTCGGGTGAGCTTAGACTTTTGGACTATAGTGCCTAGACTTTTTGAATTTAAGTGCAGTACGCAATTGACGAAGAAATCTCATGAATTTATAGTTGAGTTGGCTGCATATAGCCGTAAGTTCTATGCTAACAGTTTCTTTTCTCGCACTTCTAGCTTGTGGATCTCCCTTCCGGCTCCATACTTTTCAGCCAACTTCCATCTTCGTGAGATTAAATACAATGTCAATCGTTATCTTTCGTCCTCCTGATTATTCTTTTCTCTTCCAGTTCATTATCGTTTCTGTTGTTAATTCTTCCACACCCTGTAACACCTTGTGTTTTAGTGGCTTCAATGCCTTGCATGAGGTGATACCGATTAAAAGAAAACATTCACACATTCTACCTTCAAGCGTAAATTATAGAAATACGATATCTTACTAAAAAATATTGACCCATTGTTCTTATTTACGACTGATTTCAAATCTGTTCTTACCAATTAATCATTCAGATGAATTTTATGTCAACATTACATGATAAGCATGGAACGAGGAATTTAAACTAATACATTATTTTTTATAATATTTGTTATTAGTACGAATATTATTATAATCTGAAACTTGCAACATTAATAACTATCGACAATATTACTATTATCATTTACTCTCTTCGCCTATTTAATAACAAATCTAGCGATTATTATAATAATAAAACCAAACATTCAGCTATAATTAACTTGTACAGAATATCTAAAGTTCACCTGTACTTGATGAGATAGTTATCACAATTTTGAAAAATGGCTGAAAATTAATTTAATATAGAAAACTTGACTGTAAAATTGATCCGTAGTTTTATTTGGAATCTTTGTCAAACGTGTGATGTGGTCGGTTGCGAAAAAAAGTTTTTTCTCCATGTTTGTATTGAGCAAAACCTGTCCTTTCCTAAGTAAGGAAAAATGAATATTCCCTTTTTGCTATAAAGTTATCTGCATACATACACAATTACATACAAACACACGTATATAAAATACTATTACCTACATATAACTATGCGTTACTATATATATATATATATATATATATATATATATATATATATATATATATATATATATGAAGTCGTCATACAAAGAATAAATTGGTAAATTTAATGTAATAAATGGCGAAATCACTTCGCTAACAAATTTTTAAAATGCGTTAACCATTCGGTGAATGTTGCGGTCCTTGTTTTTAAATATTATGAAATGTATTAAGTATTCCGTATATTGCATAAATAGCTAGTACTTTCGATAGGTCGTCTTACCATCATCAGGCATGGATATTATTTTCTTTCAGGTAAAATTCATGTAAAATTTGTTCGTTGAAGTTTGTAATTTATGACAAATACAAACTTAGGAAGCGTGCAGTCGCAACGCTGAGGTTAAATTTTTGAAAAAATTTTAAGTGAGAGCGCTTTTTTTTTCTTTTGAATTTACTAATATAGGAAGACCTATCGAAAGTACTCGAAGTGATTTTGTCATTTATTACATTAACATTACTAATTTATTCTTTGTATGACCGCTTCATTGTAATATAAATTATAATGTGACATTTAATTGATATATATATATATATATATATATATATATATATATATATATATATATAAAGAAAGAACAGTAAGATATATAATCCGGTGTTCTTATAGATATATTTATTTTTACAAAATAGTGCTCAATGTAAATTTACAGACCATTAATATCATAAATTGATTTATTTAAAATATGTTTTTTTCGCTACACAGTTCTAACCATGTTTCAAAAATGGAAGCTAAAAGCTACGAATTTAATTTTTTAATTAAATTAAAGACATTAGTTCCATTTCATCCTCAAGCGAATTTTGGAGTAACTTTTTAAATTACTGGGTTTTAAAGACACAGCTAAAATCATAATTCACGTTTCCAAGGTTACAGATAAATCTACTTCAACTGGACAAGGGGTGCCTGGGTGTTTATTAAGTATGTATTTTTGTATCCGTTATTAGTTACGTTTTGGGAAGGGGTAGGGATGTATTTTTCAATGAAATCTGACATCCGTTGAATGCATGTCGTCTGGATTTTTTTTTAAATTTATTGTTAACGGCAAAAAATTCTTACGGCATTTTTTTCTATTTGTAAATTTAAAGATTTTTGGGGGTGTTTAGGTTACAATACGTTTTATTTAACTGCGATTTGAAATATTTTAATTTTTAATTTTTATTATACTATATTTTTTAAGAACAATTAAATGTATTATATCCGGGTTACACTGTAATACACAATCCAAAGCTTCTAAAATCCAAACAAAAAGAAAACTATATAAATAACCGGCACAAAACTAGTTATATAAAATATCAACAAGCAATGGCTACAATTTAAAAAATAAAGTTTTTAATTGCATTATTACCCCCCACCCCCACCTACAAAATAATACCGTTAAATCTGAGGCGGAAATTTAGGTAGGTTAGAAAATATCTCCTGAAATACTTTCTGAATTTAAATAAAAGGGATCATTTATAAAAACATTCACTGACAGCTTTAGTCCTTCATCGTAATAGGTGTCACAGTAATTTAGAGTTGAAGACTCCTTTTCAGATTAAAATAGAAAGTAATTAATTATGGCGAGAATATATTGAAAGCGCATTGAATTCGGAATCTTCCGAGATAAATTTACCTTCAGTATCATAGAACATATCATTTTCGTTTCAAAGCTATCATGTAATGCGGGAGAATTAAAAGCTATAACGATAGAAATAAAAGAAAGACTGATAAACTTTTGATAAATTAGAGGAAAAATATTTAAAGGCTGATCGTTTCTGTATATTTAAAGTTTCATAATAAAATGTAAAACGATATTGTATCAAATTACGTGTGCTCTTACACAATTTCTTCCAGTGTTATATATATATATGTGTATGTATGTATGTGTGTGTGTGTGTGTACTAAACTTTATATTGTACATTTATATCCGTTGGAAAAAAATGAGCAAGTTTTATCTTCTCCGTCTATTTACACTTTTTTGGCTTATATCCTAATATTAATAAATGTTAGCTTTATATATTGTGCAGTGTCACTCCCTTGATGCATAGATAAACAAAAAATACAATTCATGGCCCCTACCTGCTTCTTTTTAATAATATTGCTTGCTCCTTACACTTTATGATTTTTTAAAATTAAATCTTTTTCACAAAGGTAAAACATGTACCATATAAATATTGAGCTTGCTTCATTTTTTCCAACGGAAATTTATGTAACATATCAAATTTAAGTTTGCCGTTTTTCTTTTATTTTTCGCAATACCTCACTCCATACGCACTATATTTTGAATTTATCCCCCAATAATTTATTGAAATTATATTAACTTTGAGCTTTGAATCTGCGTATAATTTAACGATCCTCCTATGAGACCCAGTATTAAAAAATAAAACAAAACAAAAAAAAAACACTGTAATAACTGTTTCATTTGCCATACGTGCCTGACAGCATTGGAAACCATGAAACTGCATGAGAATGTTTTGTTTTCATCATAAATTAAATAAATATTAATTTGCATATCTGCGTACGCACGATATCATAAACATATACAGTTACTAATATCTCGTTATCTTTTTTATCTTCACAATTATATATATATATATATATATATATATATATATATATATATATATACACACACATATATAAAATATATATACACATACACACATATATATATATATATAAACACATATATGTAAACATATGTATATATAAAGATATATATATATATATATATATATATATATATATATATATATATATATATATATATATAGCAGACATGTATATATCCACATATATACTTATACATGTATATATACACATATATACTGTTATAGTGGAACACACCTATTCTAAGTTAATATACTCTCCCACCTATAATAAGTAGGAGTAGTAGGAGTCGCTCAGTGAGTTGGTCAATCAGTCGATGTCGAACGACCGTCAGTCGGATATTAAAGTATCATCCAATACAACTAGATTACTGCGTCATTACCTATTATATCAAGTTCCTAACGTTTTCTACATCGAACCTATTTTAGGACCGACAGTACAAATACAAGCCTCCACTATTAAACCACTCTACAACATATACTCACACATGTATATATATACACATAAATATAAACACGCACACGCACACGCACACGCACACGCACACACACATATATATATATATATGTCAAATGCGTCACTAATAATATTTTCACCTTCCCGTAGTTTTTGTTCTCTAAACAACCTAAATTACATCTACTGGCCTCCTCGCACACACAACACACAAGTCTACGAAATTGAAGGAAATGTGACGGAAATGAGGATATATGAGAAAACTTTGAAAAAATTACTTTGATTTTTTCTTTCCAGCGACCTGGCGTCATCAGAAGAATAATTTTATTTAAGCATTCTTCTGATCAGGCGAAATTGTTGATGAAACAACTTGTCATATATATATATATATATATATATATATATATATATATATATATATATATATATGTGTGTGTGTGTGTGTGTGTGTGTGTGTGTGTGTGTTGTGTTGTGTCGTGTGTGTGTCTAGTGAAGGAAAACAAATATTTCACCTCAATGTAACGGGCTAAAGAAGCTTTATAGAGGAAATAATATTAACAAAATGGTTTTCCAACAAAATGGGTACTGAATGTCTTATTGAAATGTTCCTACCCTACATCACTATCGATTTTTCGCAATTGTAATTAAATTGCGAATTGTCAATAAGGCAAGACCTAGTTAATAATTACGTCGCTGAAAAAGCAAATCTTAACTAATATGAACCTAATTTTAAAAATTGAACAAACGTAATAGATTTTTAAAGAAATTATTCATTAAATTAAGGTCAACACTCTTTTTTCTCAGAATTGTATCACCTGCATATTTCAGTGCCTATACAAGGTGAAACGAAAGTGACATTAACTTTTTTTTTTTTTTTAACGTCTGTCACTTTGTATGGTGTATGTGTAATGGCATGTACAAGAAGATAAAAATCAAAGAAAGACCTGTTTATCCAATTATTTATTTAGGGGAAATTAAAGATTTTTTCCAAACTGTCTTACTTCGAATTTTCAAATTGCCCTCCATCCTGATCAGTGTAAAATTGCAGGCACAGTTATAAACAGAATTCAATATCATTTTCCTCAAACTTCACTGAACTTAGCCATTATTTCTGAATGGTACGATACTTCTTGCTATGAAAAATGTATTTTTATAGCCACCAGAGAAAGGTTTGGGATCTGTGGAGCACGTGAATTCACTTTATAGAAACATCTTCAAACCGTTGGCGAAAAAAAGAATTCTCAAAAAAGAAAATTAATAATCTGCAAAATAAATATTAACAATATGACTTCGCTATTCTGGTTATTACTTATATATATATATATATATATATATATATATATATATATATATATATATATAGTAACCAATTCACCCCAAACAAGGCGGGAGTGCAAGAGGTTACAGAGAGTGTAAGTAAGGGAAAATCCCGCATATAGGGGCTTTGAAGAAAATGTAAAAAAAAAAAAAATGGAGGAAGATAAAAAGAAGAGCGGGAATCAAGGCAACAGATGTCGATTGACATTGCATTTAAATTTTTGAAGCGTATAGTTATCAGGGAAATATATAAGAGGAAAGTAATTTCACTGCCGAGAAGCGAGAGAAGAAGCTTTTGGAGTATAATAGACGGTTACATTTAACTGTTTTGACAGTAAAAGAGTGAGACCGAGATGACAACGAACAAGCACGCTTAAATTCATGCAGTCGGGGCACCAGTGAAAATAACTCGTCATAGCAGTTGCCATGAAAATGTTCATAGAAAAAATAGACGGAAGCCACATTACGTCGGTGAAAAATTGACTGGAGTCGAGACCCCAAGTCAAGGCCGATCACATTGCATATCCGTCTTTGGATTTTGTCGAGAACCTGGAGATGAACAACGGAGGCATCAGACCATATATGGCAACAGTATTCCATGCATGGCCGAATGATAGATTTGTAAATGTGAAGGATGGACTCAGACGAGAAAAAATATCTGGCCAGACACAGAGAACCAAATTTCCTTGCGGTATATACAGCAACTGATTCAATCTAGTTGTTTTACCTTGGGTCAGTGGCGAACGTGAGACCAAGAAGGCGAAGTCAGGCGATCTCCTGGAGATGAGCATCAACCATGCTGATAGGATACAGGCAAGTTTCTTTATGGTAAGTAAATGACAGCACTTTCATTTGGATGCATTAAAATTCATAAAATTCCCTTTCTCCTTCTGTTGGCGCTGGCGAAGATAACGGTGAAGACACATCCCACTGAAGACACGTGAGCAGGAGTCACAGAGTGTGGGTGGTGGTCGCAACTGGGTTAGTCCAGCGAAGGCGAATAGACTGTAATAGACCTACATAGATAAATATGAATAGGAATAAGACTAAAGAGATAAACAGATGCATATATACTTACATGATGGCTGGCACCTCAGTTTTGACAAAAGATATTATTGTAAAATTAAATTGTTGTATAAACGAATCTTTTCTGTGCCATGTGTTTTCAGGATACTGATGATCATTGCTTTCCACAACTTCCTGTTCTTTTTATTTCTTAAGGAATTATGTCTTTTTGTTATTACTCCTAAATCCTGTTCCGCCATCCATTTACTTAAACACGCCTGATAAGTTATTCGCTGTTTTCCTTTGTCCATTTTGACATTAATATATCCTGTGAGTATTAAATTTTCCAAACACTTTTCCCTCATTATGTGTCTTAGAAATTTCAACTTTCTCTTTATGATATTAAGTGTCCTTTTTTTTCTATTTTCTCTAAAACTTCATTGTTTTTCACATGTTCTATCCATTGTATTCTCATTATCCTTGTGTAGAACCGCATTTCCCTTGATTCATGTCTCTTCATCTACCAATAGATTGTCCAGCATTTACTACCAGCAATCCACTTAGCTCCTATGTAATATAGCTCCTCCTACACTTATGTTACATAACAGCTCAGTACTCTTTTCTTTGTTATTAACGAAATTTTCATGTTGCTTATTTGCTCAGCAGCTTTCGCTTTCCCAGTGCACCTTCGGATTTATATGTCTCACTTTAAACACTTTGCAGATATTTACATTCTTGTACATGTGTCGATTTTGGTTTCTCTAATTTATAATTTGTAAGCTGAACTGTTACTTTTGCTAACCATCAGATATTTTGTCTTTTTGCAACGGAGGTTTATTACTTTCTACTCTTGTAGTTTCATTTCTGTGTCGGTCATCGATACTCTGCCATCTGCATATCTTATGTTGTAAAGATTGTGGCCGCCAATAGTGAGTTCTGGTAGGATTTCTAATTCTCTCAAAATCGCCCCACTGTATAAGTTCTGGAAATGCAATTTACGGTTCGTGGATTCTGAAATCAAGCTGGCACGGAAATTTAAATATCTGGGAAGTGTTCTGACAGAGGACGTAAAGTACGACGCTGTGATCCCAAGTTTGGGATGGACAAATACGCATTCAAAAAGGTAGAGAGAGTATTGCGATACAGGAGGTTTTCCTTGGTAATAAAGAAAAGAGTACTGAACTTCTATGTGACATCTGTCCTCCTTTAGGGCAGCAAATGTTTGGACAATCTCCTCAAAGATGAGGAACAGACTCGTGTCGGATAGGATACTATGGACCGAGCATATGAGCAAAGATGAGGTTTTGGAGAGGATACAAACAAAGTGGGGACTTATTCTTAAAATCAAGAAGAGGCAGTTGAAATGTTGGGGATACTTAATGAGAAAGGTGGGCTTGGAAAATCTGATACTTACAGGGCGGATAGTGGGAAATAGGAACAAAGGAATACTTAACGGGCTTAAGTAAGTGGGTGGTAGAACAGGATCTGGGAGAAATAACAAAAAGACAAATCTTATTGCGAGCTACAATGGAGAGGAGGTAGAGAACCATGATAGTCTACGTCCTGAAGGGACACGGCACATAAAAGAAGAAAGAAGTTGGATAAGTTAACAAAGATTAAAATGTTCACGAGACATATGTACATACATGTGAACAGATAGATATGAAGATTAAGAGTTAAAATATGTGTTGCAAACCTAATGTTTTAACTAACTTTATTCATTCATAATTTTGACTCAATAACGCTCAACGAATATTCTGTTATTTTGTTTTTCGTTACATTTTAAGTTACAATATCGTCTTTTCATTTCGGTTTAGACTAACACACATCAGAAATATGAATCTTTTCTTACTTTTTCTTCATATACACATTCTATTTGACCTCCGACATTTATTGTTAATCCTGTCATCGGCGAAAAAGTTAATCATATTCACGACAGTGTGCGATTTCAAGTGATTTCTTTTATTTGATTGCTTACTGCCACTCTCGTCTTGAATCGAAAAAGAAAGCATAGCCTTCCTAAAACAAATACATATATTAGCAAACAAAATAGAACGGGCGAATTATTAGCCACTAGCCACGTAAAAGTGATCTAAAGGCTACCGTGTTAGAATCTTTATTTTTCTTCAATTCTACAAGAAATTAACAGCGTCCTGTTACGATCTTTTAGGAAACCAGTCTATTATTTTCTCAGCAAATAGATGTGATTTATCTTTCAAACGCATGAACTGGTTATTAACATATTGACATTTATCTGGCACAAGCCAATAACATATTTTCTTTATATCCTTTTCTTATATAGCCTGTCTGATGCGCCATAATCTTACAGCAAACTAAACCAATGCTTTAACATTTGGTCACAAACTAGAATTTATTTAGAAACTATTTACAATCTCTTCATCTTCATTTATTTCCTACTTTTTCTGTTCTCTTTTGTACATGCTCTGATTCCCCCCCTTATGCATTTGACAGACTGTACAAACGTGTGTGGTAAAGAAATCACCTGACGAAGGACACTAAAATCAGGGTGTACAGAGCTATCGTCCTCGACACTCTCTTATGCTCCCCAGAGTCATGGGTCACTTACCGAAACAACCTCCGACTGCACGAACGGTTCCACCAGTGCTGACTCTGCACGATCCTTAGCATAAACTGGAGTGACTTCGTCTCCAATATTGAAGCTTTTGAAAAGGCGAAGATCACCAACATTGAGGCTGTGCTGCTGAAGTCCGAGTCACACGGAGAATCATCGCCTGCCTAAAATTTGATTGTACAACGAGCTCTCCACAGGCTATCGTAGCAGAAGGGCAACATACAAGCGATTCAAAGATTGCCTGAAAAAATCTTTTGTCGCCCGTCACACTGCCAATGGTCTTGCTGAGAACTGTGACTCCTGGCGTCATATCACCAACCATGCTGTCTCCTCCTTTGAAAATACCTACAGGACCGCTATCAGGGAAAAGAGTCAGAGGAGGAAGTAATGCATTGCTGTGCAATTTAGCCTAGTCAAAATTTTTAGCTGCAGCTATTGCGACCGTGTATACCTGTCCCGCATTGAACTTATCAGTAACAAACGTGTCTTCAAGCGACATATACGTGATGTTCGTTTTGCGAAGCCAATCCATGATATATATATATATATATATATATATATATATATATATATATATTTAGTTTATGAAAAACTAGGTAATCCGTATGAGCAAACCTAAGGAGGATAAAATCTTTATGAATCCCCAAAATAACACTTTCAAAGTAAAGAAAAAAAAATAACAGCGTCTGTTTCTAGCTTTTTTTTACAAAGAAAATTAGTGACATCTTCTCTTCTCTCTTAACTTCCTTCTCTCTTTTTCTCTCTATGGGTTTTTTCTTCTCTACCCCTTCGATTTCAATATATAACTTCCGTTAGGTTAACCGTTTAAATGTGTCAATATCTGCTAACTCACTCATGTCTTTTCTCTCTCCCCGCTCACTTTCTCACATTGTTAATTTACATATGTTTAATACGGCCCGTCAATAATGTGTAAATTTTCTTTTCATTTTTTTTTTGGAAGTAAAGTCTGATGATCCGCAATCCTTTTAAATAATTTATTACATGGAACCTTAAAGTGGTCTCTTTTTATTCAAATATATATATATATATATATATATATATATATATATATATATATATATATATATATATATCCGAAAACGTTAATCACCTTTCCAGATCAGCGCAAGTTAATAATGAAACGATCATAACATTTCTCAAATGGAGGAAATGCAAACAAATTATTTCTACGTTTCTTAAAATCGAAAACCAAAAGCGAACACCATGTAAAATATCACCATGAAAAATGCAATATACACACTATATACGACCCAGATAATGTAACATATTTTATACAAATCTCAATCTTTGAACTAAATAAATATGATAACCAACTTTCGAAGAATCTATATAAATTAAATAATAAATTAATTAACAAACTACGAATGAACACAAGTAAATGTAATAATCAGCAACACATAATTAGCTAATCAATAATAATGAGTAAAACGTCAACAAATTACGGCATTGGGATATAGAATTATTTCTATTCGATTAGCCTGTGGAATAAACATAACAGGAGGCGACCAGCCAATAACCAATGAGCATATATGACAAGTCACATGACCGGAAGACAGAGATGAAATATTGACGAATGTTGCCGCTTAACTTGCGGTGTCAAGTTATATATGTGTGTGTGTGTATATGTGTGTGTGAATGTTAAAAATGTAAGTGTGCTTTGCTTTGCTACGATAGCTTCCTGTAGTTTAAAGGTAATGCTCGCTTATGCTTATCTCATATTTTCTAACACTCAATAATCCCGTGCATCTTAGTGGTATTATTTTCCTGCCTGGGTTTAAATGGGTTTAAAAATAACAGTGAACTTGATTTAATATCAGTAGGAAGATTTTATAAAATTTATCTGATAATAACGCAGTTTTATGTAAATGGCTAGTGGCACTCTTAACATTATCTTTTGAAATTAACTGACTGGAAGAAATAATTTGATAGCAATTAAACTACATGTGTTTAATCAGTTTGCTTTTATTTTGCAAATATCCTCAAGGCGTGGACCATTTTGAGATTACCCAACTTCTTGTTCTTTATAGATAGGTGTTTGGTCTCTTAGTATTCCGCCCACCCCTGCCATCAGTTATGCGCCATACGTGATACATGCTTAGGCGATCATGTGTCTTTCAATACATGACTGACGAGGCAGATTTTTCCCGCAGTAGTTTTCCATTTCTTTCTACGGCGGAGAAGTTGCTATAGAACTCGGTCTGTCCTGCTATTTACTGGTAGTTGGGTGTGGGAGGGAGAGAATTCATACCTTTCCCAAGGTTATTAGCACGTAAGTGAATGTAATGTAATTCGACTGGAGTTCGAACTCGGCTCTCCGATTTCTCAATCCGAGCCGCTATCCATTACTCCACTATGCTTCACCCATCCATTTACATAAACAATTAGCTAAATCGCCGTTTTCCTATCTATCTCTTGCCTTCAATGTTTTGCGAGTGCTAAATCAAGCTCTCTGTCCTCCGAGAAATTTAAAATATATCTACTTATAAACGTAAATATACTTTTCATTCACATTTTCCTTAAGGTTTTCTCATTGCGAACATGCTCTGGTCCATCGTATTCGTAACAACATTCTTGAGAAACACGACAATGTCGTTCCAAATTTCAAATGAAGTTGTGAGAATAGTGTCCATCATATACTGCCAAATACATGTGATATTATGTGGTAGTTTAGCATTCGTTTTGGTTTATCAAAGCAGGAAAAAAATTAATATCATTAGGTGTGAAAATTATATGACGAAATTTTACATTTCATAATCTGGGAGACAATCTCAGTTTCTACACGATGTCCCAGTATATTCTTTAGGACATTGTTATATTGGGTACGATGGATAAATTGTTATCTAAATTATGAAAAGAATAAAAATAACAGTGACATCTGATTTTAACAGATATATTTACCAAAATTGCGAAATAATTTTAATAAGAAATATTTTGAAATACTAAAGAATAAATTTACTTCAACCACGGTCTCCAGGCGACTTTGGAATCTCCTGCATCTCTTCTGGAAGGTCTCCTTGTTTAAGTTGGTGAATGCTGTCATAACCTTTGCTTTCAGTTCATAGGTGTTACAAGGAGTTTTGTCGGTCACTTGCTGAACTGTGCCCCACACATAATAATCAAGGGTGTTGTAATCTGAGGAGTTAGGTGGCATGATGTAAGTGGTGATGTGGTCGGAGAACTTGTCTGAGAGCCATGACTGTGTTCTCCTGTTTTGAGGTATGTTGCAAATCCTGTTTCCAGATATAGTGCTTTCCAACAGTGACCTTCTTGGTCCAGGGCAGCATTACCTCTTTAAGGTACTTTATTTAGGCTCCCGTGTTACGTCTGAGACCTTAACCCAAAAATTAGGGAGTTCTTTTCTTATCAGAACGATCAGAGTTAGTTTTCCGTGTTCGCGTACCTTCGTAATCACAATTAGACTCACCCAACTTTCCAATCCTTTCCACTGTCTTCATACAACAACCCAACAACACCTAAACAACCCGAAATATTCGGATTGGAGTTTCCTGTGCGAATGCCAAGCAGTGCAGCATAGCATATCGTTTCTAAATTTCCAGCGGAGTGAATTGCGTCATGGTGCTCTCTTTCGCACAGACGGTGCCCAACTGACCTTACTATACAGTGCAGTCAACAATGTCAAAAAGTAACAACGCGCATGCGCGAAATTAAATATACCAAATGGCGACAATTTACCCATCGCACATTGTATCATCCTTCAATGTTTAGTTGTTTTAATCTTATAGGAAAAACACAAGACAAAAACTGTTCCTGTATTAGTTTTCAACGAAGTATTTATGCAGATAACACAAATATTTCTTCGTATCTTAGTAGCAAGTCCAACACACTCGACAGAGTAAATCTGGCAACTGTTCTCGAAAACGACATCCAATCAGTGGTTAACTGGGGCAAGAAATGGCTCGTAAATTTTAATACCCCCAAATCAAAGCTGCTTTTATTTAATCACAACGGGGAACCATTTCTTCCTGCCATTACTATGGCTGATACTAGACTCCAGGAGAGCAAAACTCTCCGCCATTTTTGAGACCACGTTTCCGCTGACATGATATGGAAGGACTATATTGAATCAACTGCAAAATCTACTGCTAGAAAAGTTGGTTCACTGTATCGTGCCATAATTTTTTTCTCGTCAGAATCCATCTTACGCATTTATAAATGTACCATTTCCCCTTGCACTGAATACTGCTGCAATATATTGTCTGGTGTATCTTCTTTATATATTGAGATTTCAAATAAGCGTTAATAATGTAATCAAACTGACCTGGCATCTCGAGTTCAGTCTCATCGACATGACCTGGCTATGCTCTCTCGTTTCTATAAATATGTTCATGACAACTGTTCTAGTGATTTTTTTCATTAGTGCCTCGACTGCATGAATTTAAGCGTATTGCTAGATTGGCAAAGAAATCTTACCGATTTACTTCTGACCTAGATAGATAAAACCGCCACATTTATTCTATCTTTTCTTTCCTTGCATTTCACACCTGTGGAACTCCCTTCCGATTACTTGCTTCCTTGCCACTTACAGTCTACAAAAATTAAATGCAACATCAATCACCATCTTGCCTTCCTGAATCCTGTTGTTTTATTGTCCTTTCATCATTTCTCCTCACTAAAGTCTTTTCCTTTTCTTTCACTCTCTGTAACCCTATGCTTTCTAGTGGTATTATCACCTTGTATTCGGTGAAATTATAAAAAATGCACTTTGTCCAAAGTTATTAAGTAGATCATATAAACATCAATTCAAATTTGGATTGAAAAAAATATCAAATTTTAAACAATTTGATGTCAAAACAAAGCCTGAGTTTAAAGATTTTAGATAGTAACAGTATTTTTTATTGAAGTTGATGAATGTATTCTAAAAACTACCGTTTGAAGTTATTAGGCAGAAACAAATAATCACATTATACTTCAATAAAAATGTAATAAAATGATCAAAAATTGCACAAAGTCTATAATAGAACCAATAATAAACACATTATAAATCTTTGAATCCTTTACATTTAAATATAGTGACCCATCTTCTCTGGTATCTATTATCCATTGATTATGTTTTTGTTTTTTTTTGTTTTTTACTTCAGCAGGTTCAACTTCCGACATGATAGTTTTAATTGCTTTCCATAGGTCTGTTTTGCTGTTATATTGTTTGCTACCTTCATATAATTTTATCTTCACAACTGATGGTGGCGATTCCATTATCTTCTCTCTTGTAAATCTTTTATGCTCAAAGAATTCTCTTGTAAGCTTAGATACACGAGAATGAGCATTGTCATGCATAAATACATAATTTACTTTAAAACTGCGAGATTGGGACTTTTGCCATATAACGAAAATCTTGTTCATAAAATCGCAATAATTAGGACTGTTCAGTTTAACTCCTTCATCGATTTTGAGTGGTCCAATAACGGTTTTGTCAACGATTCCCGCCCATATCATAAACGCTATTGCCTCCTTGTTATCTTCGGTTAGCCACAGGCACGTCTAAATTGAATAAAATGCATACTTTGGACTATTATTCAGGTCTATCAAATGACACTCAAGATTCGTCCGTAAAATTTACTTCTGAAAAATCCATTTTCTTGGCTCAATTTTGACGCTTTAAAATAATTGCTTTAGTGAGAGGAGGTTGCCTAAAAGATTTTACTACAGATCTCATTTCACACAGTATTCTACACCTTTTGTCCTTCTTCAATCCCTCAATTTTAGCCTTTTCAAAGATATGAGCGCTGGTGAAAAGGGGTTGTTTCGCTATAACTAGCTTTAGTTGACGTTCATCTTGAGAAAGCAATTTCTTAAGCCTTTTCCTTTGCTTCCAGTTCTCAGTTTACTTATATTTTCAACAGGCTACTATATCGTTCGGTGATCTCTGCAAAGTAAATTTGATATTTCCAATGTTGACATTCTCTCCTTCAATAGGCTTATTTTCTGTTTTTCAACAGTTGTTAGATCCTTCCTTTTACTCATGTTTCAACATATGGTCAAAAAGAAAAAATAGTATTTAGTAGATTTCAGAAGTCTTAAGTTAATATTAATTTAATCTGCATATTAAATTCAGTCAGTCCATTTTGGTAAATTCCAAATATCTCAAAAACTAACCATTACAAATGGCAGAAAATTTAATTAAATATTTTACTAAGGAGATTTACTTGACTCCCCTCCACTGAGTCAGGTTTTGACACAAGTTCAGTTTTTAACGCTGGACCCCGAGTGTTTTCACTCGGGTCGCTGGTCTAAGCTGGTCTTAGCTGGTCATAGCTTGACCAAGCTGGTCATAGCTGGTCTTGGCTTTTCATAGTTGGTCCAAATTGGTCGGAGCCGGTTCAAGCTAGTCATAGCCGTGATACCACCAACCTAGGGAGGGAACCCTGTGACCGGTAAGGAGATTTACTTGACCTCTCCGCTGAGTTAGGTTTTGACACAAGGTCAGTTTTTAACGTGGTGACCCGAGTGTTCTCACTCGGGCCGCTGGTCTAAGCTGGTTGTAGCCTGTCCAATCTGGTCAGAGTTGGTCTAAGCTTGTCATAGCTAGTCTTAGCAAGCAGGTCAAAGCCATGATACCACCAGCACAGTGACGGAGCCCTGTGCGAGGTAAGTATCCGAATGCGTACACCCCTCCAAGGAGGAATTTGCACGCAAATATTTTACTAAGTGATGGAAATGGACGAGTTTAAATTTGAAAATATTGATTCAACACCTCTTGAGTCATTAAGGTTTGCATAATAACTTCAAACAGGCCGTAGGTCGTTACTATTGCTATATATCAAATCCTAATATTAAGAGGAAAAAATGATATTAGACAACAAAATAATACATAATTTTTGTTTTTTCATTTTTCATTATAAAATCAAATGGCCTTTTACCAACCTTGAATGAGTCAAATAAAGAGTAATTTTTATTTGTAAATTGTTATTTGCTTATTTGTCCATCAAATACAATGGGGAATAACAATAAATTGTCTTACACATCGTATATATATATATATATATATATATATATATATATATATATATATATATATAAATATAAAGAGAGAGAGAGAGAGAGAGAGAGAGAGAGAGAGTGAGAGTAAGGGAGGAAGGAAGGGACGTGTAAAGGAAATCAACAATTCTTAAAGTGGCCAGTTGGATAACTGATTACATTAGAACGAAGCTTCGTTATTTTTCATGGACTATTTCTTCCGGCGAAAGTATGTGTAGATATTTTCTTTACATTTTTTGTTGTTGTTCGGTTGCTCATTAGTTTGCGGTCGACAGTTTTTCACCTCGTGCCTAATTTTTGTTACTTTCTATTCTGATTCGCTTTTCCCTCCGCTTTTTTGCTGCTTCTCGCTGAGATTTTCACCTAAGGGGAACAAAAGTTGCGAGCTCTTTTTTTTTTCTTTTTGTTCGAAGTTGAGCTTTCAGATTTCAAATGGTGGACACATGATATGCAAAGCGATCATTGGTTTAATGTAGATGACTAAGTACACTCCTGCAACGATTCGAAATATCTACCAATACATAACTATTAGTTGTGTATTTGACCAGAAAACACTTTATAATGTAAATTTCATTAAACATGACATTTGACTGCTGCTTTCTTCTCTGTGAACAAGAGATTTTTTTCTTGATCTTCATGTAAAATCCTTATGTATATATTTCATACTGGACTTTTTCTTTTGTCTTCTTTCAGTGTCATAATCTTCTGTCTTCTTTGAGTTGATGTTTACACTATGCCTGATATCAACAATGTGCAATTTGCATATAATGATAATGGGTACCCATAATAAAATCCTGATAGGACTTCTAATTCTCTTCTGATTGCTTCACTCTAAAAGTAAAAAGTCGTATCTTTGTCGTAAAACATTTTCTATTTCCGTGCATTTACTGAAATCATTTTCTGTCCGCCTGTCCGTAATTTGGTCCCAGAAGAAATCCTGGATTACTGTAATATCCCTCCAAAATAAATGAAGCTTCCCAAGCAGTTCATTGTAACGTACTTTATCAAAACGTTACGCATATATATATATATATATATATATATATATATATATAGAGAGAGAGAGAGAGAGAGAGAGACATATACGCGCGCAAATATAAATTCTACCGAGGAAGACGGAGGGTATCTTGTGATATTATTAAAAAAATCCTGTCGAATGCTGTTCAGAATTTCTTTTTAATAGAATGATTTTACTTCCAACAACTACTGTATTTTCTATCGATTGATCAAGGGTAACCTTCATTTTCGACGAGTAAAACCTTAAAACTTAAGAACATTTCTTCATTTTAGAATTGATAAAATTTGATGTACACCATATACATCAACCGTTTTACCTTATATATAGGTATGTGTGCTTGTGTGTATGTGTGTGAGCATTGTTAAATGAAATTAATGCTGCCTGTATTGCATTATAAACTTTTTAGAGTTTAGATATCTTTTGAATTACTTAATAATTGTATTTTCCGTAGCCCTAAGCCGATGTTTGATGTTTTGATACAGTTTATACGGCGCCAGTTGAATCAAGACAAAGCTAATGTATATATCACATAAAACAGTCGCTTCTGAGACTCACATATCTTTGCGAAGTTCATATATGTGTGTGTGTGTGTGCACGCGCGTGCGCATATATATATATATATATATATATATATATATATATATATATATATATCGGGTCGATCAAACTTGCATTTATTAAACAGACACTGAACATTTACTAGAGAAAGGGTGATTGCTGCTATTTTAGCCAATTAAGACTTTTACTAGAATACTGCAAAACTTTATTTGATTCTAATGGGTTTCAATAGTTGAGCTTAAACTAAAAACTTCTATATAACAGAAGTGTAAATTCAGGATGTGCTAAAAGTCATTGATTAGCTCGTATACTGTTATATCTACCGATCAGTGTGTTTCAGACAAGTTGGTAGAGTTTATGAATGATAAACATCAATCCTATCTACTTATACAGTACCATATATAATTTTTCATCAGCAGTCTATAAAACGAAATAAACATTGCGCTAGAAAGTATCAACTGTTTTAGATCCCGCATCCGTAGATAAAATGGCTGCAATGTAATAGTTGTAACCAGTTGACCATTGTATTAAATATGTCATTTTTTTTACCGCAGCTCATATTACTATTTTGTTATTATTTTTCTCTGGCACGTCATATAATCGCTTCAGTGTATTCATTTTTATGCTTGGCCGGTTTAGGAGATTTTTGTGGCACATTTATTTGGAGTTCATTTGAGAGTTGCACCAGATGTAAAGATAATGTTATATGGCGCCACTGTACCTTGAAGTCATGGAAATTTCCATCCCTTTATGCTCTGTAATATCTGATCAATCAGTTTGGATACGGGCTAGTCATGACAAACTTAGGTGAATTAACAGAGTTCAAATGTAGCGGAAGTGGGGAGTAAAACAACATTAAACAAATTCTGTCATGATATTAACATGGAACTTTTGCAAAGGCAACTATTAAAAAAACATAAAATTGTATTTACAACGGCTACAGAATGCGATAACGAAACCACGATTCTTGAACTGAATCTGAAAGTAATAATATCTTGGAATCAATGAAGAATTCAACATACGCCAATGAAATTGATTGATTCGTTTTTTTAAGGCTTATCAAAGCTTTTACAGGTTATTTAAAATCAAGAAATATTTTTAACTTGTAAGATTATTTTAGATAATAATGGTTAAATGATAAAAATGGAACTAATTAACCCATAGCTGGGGGGAGAATATGTGGATTCATATCTTTCCCAAGTGAATATATCGAACACAACTGGAACTAGAACTGGGCTCTTCGATTAACAATTCTGAATGATTATCCAGTACACTACCCGCATATCCACCGTCCAAATTTACAGCACCCGGTATTCAGAAGCAGTCACCGATTTAGGTACTGACCTATTTCAGCGTTGCCTAACTTCGGTGATCTTACGGGAACCGGTGTTTTAACGTAAGCGGCCGATGTATATCGAACACGTCATCTCAGCGAGCTTTTTCTTCCATGGGATATGAGAAGAGAAGACTCACCAGGACACCACAAATACCTCCAGGACACATAACGTCGATAACTGGACTTTGGAGAAATTTTAGTATTGTCGTTGTTCGATGAGTCACTGTTCCAGTGATGTTGAGGTCCATAATGTTGTGAGGTGTATTCACGTGGCACGTGTTAAGTTTAGTGGTCGGCCTGAACACTTCATTGAACCTTGAGCGTTATGTTTTAAAACTTTGTAACGATTTTGTACCTGTTGTACCGTATGTGTCCCAACAACGATGTGATATACCAGCAGTATAATACACATTGATATCGGTTGTCCATAGCTGGTTTTAGGAGCATTCTTAAGAATTCCTACTAAGGACATGGCCAATGCATTCGCATGTTATGAGCTCAATCGAGCAGTCATCGGGCGTAGGGGTCAACTGTCAAGATGTCATGGCTTAGATTTTCCAGTCAGCATTTTCGACTACTTT
>OZ010604.1:38088202-38145702 GCA_963932145.1 Acanthosepion lycidas
TCATGTGACCTGTGACGCATCTCTTTTCACACAATTCTACGATTTTATTCAATACCCTCTGCATATGTTTGTTTTTACTCACTGTCCGGAGCTGTCATTATTTGTTCCGATGAAAGAAAAACGAGCATGACACAAAAAATGTTTTAAATGTTAAACTCAGCTTTCGTTGTTTCAAACATGTCCAATGCATCAGCATTATTTGAAAAAAGTAACCAGAAATATAAACGGGTAATTGGAATATTAAAAAAAAAAACGTGTAAAACTAATAAATAAAAATAAAGTCAACGTAAATTAGTATTCAAAATTGACCAGGATGTTTCAACATCCATGGACCATCCTGTTAGTATGACTGTTCCTGTCTACCTTATTGTCGGTGGCTCAACTGTTATATATTTAGAGATTCCTGATAAAATCTGCAATGTTATTGGTCTTGGCATCTTGTTTCCAGTCACTTTCTCACCGCTTTAATACCCATTCTCTGTGCCTTTTCTATGAATACTTTCATGGTACTTGTTCTGGAGAACCTACATTTTATGCATTTAAGATCAGTAATAGATTATCAACAACGTCTCATCCATTTAAGGTTGAATCGGCGAGATGAAATCCTAAGGTCTTTGCTAACAGTTTTTTTCTTGTCTCTGGAACTCTCTTTCAACTTCTTGCTTCCCAGTCAACTTTGATATAAAAAATTAAAGGCAATGTCAATCGTTATCTATTATCTGAGTATATTATTTTTCTAGCGCCCTAATAATCTTTTTCTTTCATATTCAGCGTAGAAAACTGCATCTACGATTAGTGATAGCGTGTGGCTTATAGTGAATTTCAGATTTAAGAATCCATCTTACACATTGTCTTCCGTTTTAATAATTCCTGTTTTTCTTTTATTTTTCTCTCTCCTTAAAAATGTTTTTTTCTCATATTCTTTCATACTCAATAATCCCTTGCCATTTATTGACTCGTTTGAGATGAAATGATTTAAACAAAATTACGTATTATAACTTAAAAACAGTATATTCGCAATTACCTGCTGTGTAAATGATTAATGAATAGTTTTACTACACATGAATTTAAAATATTTGTCCGGTGTGTTCAAATGCATTGTAAGATCGGACAATTCAGCCACCGTTAAAATGTTTACAAATGGCAATTATGACAAGCCTCGTTTTGGGAGAAAATGCATTCTGAATGAAGAACATGAAAAACACCATTAAATTGGATCTACGTCAAACCTCTGGGATATTGGAGAATGTGTCATAATCAAATGTTCACGAAACTTTTTTCAAACGAATTAAGGAAAACTTTAAAAAAGAATATTTGGCTTCCTCGTAAGTTTTCACCTGGGAACCGAAAACAATGTCCATCATCTACAGCAATCTTCTAACATTTAGTTTTTGCACCAACGTCATGAAAATGGATTTTGTGAGTTAACTGAAAACGGAAAAGACTAGTTATCCCAAAATAATAAATGCCAAGTGTCCATCCAGAAATTGTTTTTTCTCCCTGGTCATTCACCAGATCCAAAACGAATGACATCTATTATGAGCTAGTAGAACATGGAAACAGCGTAACCGTAGACTTTTATTGACCGTAACATGATCGGGTGACCGAAGCATCAAAATGGGTTTCCGGATCCTTGTAAATTCTTCTCATTCTTTCACTCCATTTACACCCTTGTATATTAGTGGCATTATCATTTTTCTTACGATGAATTGATTAAAATAAAAGTTTATCTATCTATGCTAAGAATTAAAATATTTGTTTTAAAAAGTCATTATTTTTAGGCGATTTAAAGAAATTTTGTCTTGAGAAAATTTTGAGGTTGTTTTCGAGTTTTTTTGTTTCTCGTGATCCAAAAAATTGATAAACTTTAGGTGCTGCAGTTAGTGACTAGGAAGAACGTGGAAGAGCCCATATTCTTAACGATCATTATGGGATTTTTTTTAAAGAGTGAGCTCTTATTTTCAGGTTGGACAATAAAACCTGTTCTGTTTATCATAGCACTTTATAAATTAAATTTAAAATTCGGAATTGAAAATCTTTTCCCTAGGAGCTGCAGTTGTTGAAATCGAAGGTCATTACACTTTTGATGAATATTTAAATAAATATAACTTACATTTGTTTTTATATTCCGTCTGGTTAAACGGAATTACTTTTCAAACACATACCTCTCTTCTGAGTGCACGAGCACTTGGTGGTAATATAAATCAGCAATATTTAGTGTAATTTGTATTTACTTCCGACAAAGCAGTGCCACGCGAACGAATTTACCATCTTCTGTTTTACTGTCTCTTAAAGTGTGTATAACTCTTCTGAAAAGAAGACCAACAGTTTCTTACGTGTTGTAAAAAAATTCTCTTTTTCTTTGGGTACGGTCGCCTAAAAATAATGACGTTTTAAAAAAAAATATTTTAATTCTTATCAGCATAGATAGATAGACAGATAAACTTTTATTTTACTCAATTCATCGTAAGAAAAATGATAATGTCACTAATATACAAGGGTTTAAATGGAGTGAAAGAATGAGAAGAATTTACAAGGATCCGGAAACCCATTTTAAAACAGGAGTAAAAGGGATAGACATCTACTCCTGTTCAAAAGACCGAAGAGAAGTGTGAAGATGATAGACAAACCTATCTACTCCTATAGTAGAAAAAATAAATAGTAAATAAATTTCAGAGTTTACGCGGAGACGTTAGAAGTACAGAGTTGAATTAAACTTCAGAATCAACCAGAAAACTATCCTAGACAAAGAAAAAAGCCGCTTCTCCTGCCCCTGAGTATTTATAGGACATAGTGCAAAAATCTATTACGCACCCAAAATTCTTCATATACAAATACCAACGATCTTTGGCTAGAGGTCTTCCCATCACTTAAGGAATCAATACCACATAGACAAAACACATTGCCCGTGTATATGCCTACATACACACATATATAAATAAACGAGAAAGTGGAGAAAGATTGTCTCCTGTTTCGTTCTCAAGAAGGTTTTTATCCCATTAAATAATTTTTTGTTGATTAAATTATGTGTTGAACGGGGATATATAAAAATACCAGACTCTTTTGTAATTATGCACGGATAAGAAAAACTGAATTTGTTGGAACGCTGGAATTTTAAATAGATTCAGGGAATGTTTTTAGAATATTTAATTTGAGATATATTTTTTTTTAATTCTTGCTCTAGTATCGTTACTAGGTTGACTAAAATGTAAATAAATTATGTGTAGAAAACGACAAAAAGTCGTACGACAAGCGAAATGTATCGATAATGTGTTACATACATCTTTCAATAGCTGGTTGGATCGATACCCCGACTGTGATTTATAAATAGAAATGGAGAGAAATAAAGTACGTGGAGAATCTGTTAGAGAGGAAATGAATGATTCTATGTTGTTTGGAAATCGTTTAAAAAGTTTACAGAAATCAAAATAAATTTTTACTGCTTTTGAATAATTCATAAAACACCGATCGAGTTCTTGCAAATTTTAAAATGGAAGATACTTTCTTACTGACAAATTCGTTTCCTAAAATTTTTGAATTTCCTCAACGTCACTGCTTAACTATTGCTTTCTTAGGCCCCTTTCTTTCACTTACTTAATTTCTTCTAATTTTCTTTAATTTCTTCTTAACGTCTAAGATGTCTTCAATAAGACATCATCTTTTTTTCATAATTTTCAAAGAATTGATTTTTCAAAGTGTATGCTCGTAGAGATATTGTATGTTGAGTTCTGGCATAATTTGCAACCGATGTGGCGTTAAAGAAAACACAGTATGGTTAAATGCGTTTTTAGAAATTGGTTGCATATCATTTCAGAGTCAAATTAGTATATAAAGAGTTATCTATAAATATTAAATAAAGTAATAAGTAAATTTATATTTTTAAAAATATTTTACAACAAAATATATTGTTTACACTATTTACATTATTCGGAATGTTGGCTTCATCTTTGTCACATTCCTGACATTTCCACCGTTATAAACCCCGGCTCTTTTCAGGTGATATACATTAGAATTTCGAACAGAACCCTTTATTTCATCGACCGGGAGAGATTGTTCTAGTTCCATTTAACATTCATTTTTTTAGTAATTTCTCCTTAGTAACTTAGTAAGTTTTTCAAGTCACAAGATTACTTCAACCAATGCATTTATCCATCGTTGGACCATGTGTCCTTGGGGACATCAATGTCTGAATTTGGGGGATTTATAAACGTAATGTCTCAGTATATATATATATATATATATATATATATATATATATTTATCATCTCATATTGCAATTTGTTGTTTTTCTCTAGCATTCTTTATTAGTGACTCCCATATTATATTCATGTCTATGGTCGGCCGGTTTAGATCTTCGTAGAACATAACTAAAACTGAGATATAGAGAAAATGGCATGCCACGAGTAACTAGCACAGTCGACCCCGGTGAACGAAATAAAGGGTTCGGTTCGAAATTCCAAAGTATATCACTTGAAGAAGGCCGGAGCGTACAACCGCCGAAACATCGTGAATATGACAATAAAAAAATTTGGCTAACAGTCCAAACAATGAAAATATTGTAAAAAATATATTTTGTAGTTAAATGTAAATAGTATAAATAGTTACAATATATCTCTTATAAACAAAATATATTATCTTTAGAAAAATATTATGTTGGTGCAAAAATAATGACGTAATAATAAACATTTTTACGTCATTATTTTTTGCACCAACCTAATAATTAAAATCATAATCTTTTGGACAATTTCGATGTAATAACGTCTGCTTTCTTACAATTTCGAAGTGAATAAGAAAAAAAAAAAAGGAAAGAAACAGCTCCTACTCTTACAGCTATTGTAGAACCAAAAAAGGAAATATGGTTTCTGCATTTCTTTTGGCTCCCCCTCCTTTCAGGATAATTATATATTCAAGTAACGCCAAACTTAAAAATTCGTTTTTTCTTTTAATTTCTTGGAGATAATGTCCCAAGGCAGAAATATAATAAGAGAATTATCTTGGTTTTTTCTTCAAGCCAGCCGAATTCATAAAGAGAGAAGGAAATTTTAAGCCTCTGTAGCCCTTAGACTGAGAAAAATGGCAGCGAAAAAAATACAAAAAGCAGATGAATTCTTCAAGAGGATTCTTTTTACCAGGTTTGAAAAGGTAGAATAGATTCAACCAGTGTTTTATTCTTCTCTCTAAGACCAAAAAAAAAAAAAATACATTCTGTTGATAAAAACGTAATTTAAGGTGGTCTAGAATTTAGAATATCTCATATTCAGAAGCAACTTATTCAATGACTTCAGTTAGATATATGCCAAATATTTGAAATAGAAATATGTATAAAAGGAAAACCGTTTTTGGAAGTCCTAGAATTGAACTATCAATGCCTCAGGGTCTATTAATGAGTTGTATAAATACTGTCATTTCTGTAGATGAGGAAATTTCGAATTATTTTCATTTATTTTGAAGAAAAAAAAAACTGTCTAAAACAGTCATAACTAAAGAAAATAATTTAAACTAAAAATATTTAGTACACACATACAGACACACACGCACACACGCGTGAGCGCGCGCACACACACACACAACTATCATTCGCCCATGCATTGAATACAGTTGGCATATCGCTTAAGGGTCTTCAGATTTATTCGACTCAATAACAAAATTGGGAAATTAGACATTAATTTTTTTTAACTCCATTTTAATTTAAATCTATAATAGAAGTGTAATTATTTTATTATATGAGGTTTTAATGTACATTGTACATTGTTTTTTTTCTTCAAAGCATAAACATCGTTTTTTATACTTTAGACTTTTCTTCTTTGCTACAACAATGACGGGAAAGTAAGTAAATTCACACACACACAGACACACACACAGATACACACGCGCCCGCGTCCGCACGCATGCACAACTATCATTCATCCGTGCATTGAATACAGTTGGCATATCGCATGGTCCAGTTGTTTTGCATCTCGAGATTTTTAACAAAGAAGTGCCTGCAATACGATCGATCCTGACCAGGCACCTCGTCTCCAGTCACTTTCTCACGGACGTAACGTGACTTGCCCCTGTCTGTTTTATAAACATTTTCATAGGAACTACTGGGATGATTTTTTTTCTTCTGCTCCAATTACAATTAGATTGCCAACTCGTTCTCACGGTTTTATTGTTGAACTGGCTTAGATGCAAACGTTACTTTTGCTCTAACAGTTATTTTACCTGGGTTTTCCCACCTGATAAACTCCCTTCCAATTTCTTGCTTCCCTGATAACTACAATTTTGAAAAATTTAAATGTAACGTCAATCGGCATCTTCTGTTTTCTTTATCCTTTTCTCAATCACCATGATTTTCAGTCATCTCCTCTTCCTGTTGCACCCTGCGAACTAGTGGCATTGTAATCTTGCTTGGGTGATATATATATATATATATATATATATATATATATATATATATAGAGAGAGAGAGAGAGAGAGAGAGAGAGAGAGAGAAAGAAAGAAAGAAAGAAAGAGAGGGAGAGATATTGTTTTGTGTTTGTGCTGATTTTCCTCCGATAGTATAAAATATTAACGACAATGGGTCTATTGTGTTCAATTCCGATGATTACACTTATTTGGTTTATTATACTCTGAAAATTTTGGTTCGTTTTACCTTTAGACTCTTCTCAGATGTGTGTCGGTACCTGTATAATTCTCTGAATCATTTAACAGAACACTTTATTCAACCCATGGTTGTTGACGGCTCACATTCCATTTTCTACGCTTAGCGAATATCTTGCATCGTTTAATAACCTCCAGTCGATTTGCTTATGTACTTGCGTATTCTCTTCTTCCACTGAAGATCAATATCGTAGTTTTAGTAGAACGGAATAATTCCTCCTCTTTAAAATTCGGAAATTTGAAAGAAACGTCAACATAGTATATAAAACGAATCGCTTTTCTTAAATGATCATTGCCCAATGCTTTACATATGCTCTTGACTATGCATACTCCAGCACAGATGTGAAATGTTCGGCACTGATCATGTAAGTATTCCAAGCTACATCCCAGACAAATGTACGAATATAATAACGTCCCTGAATTCCCAACCGAGGCGAGTGTCCAGATGCGGCTGACGATGACATAGATATTTATATTTAGAATGATTTGGCACAGATAATCACTATCCTCTGCCAAGTGTTCTAAGAAGTATGACTCAAGATAAAACTTCCCCCCACAAGAAAAAACTAGAAATTGGAATGAAATCACAGATAGTACCTACCGCGAAATATAAATAATTAGCATCTGCAATTAGTAAACACTATGCACTTCAAATACCTTAGTGTATGGATTAGTTTTGACAAATTTATCATAGGAGATAAAAAATGAACATAGAGTTGGATGTGCTAGAAAGTTTCTTTCAGCCCCGTTAGTTGCTACAAAACGAAAACATTGACCTTCTTTTTTGTTAAGTAGAATGGACAGATCGAGACATTCATATGAATGCCATGTGTTATATAGGAATAAAGTTTCGCCGTCGACACAGGAGTTTGAACACAGATCACCAGAGAGCAAACACAGGCGATCCTATTTTGAATAAGTAGATCACGTCATGGCAAAGGAAATGCATATATGGGAATTAGCGTAGCGTCTAATTGATCACTATTTCTATTCTATCCTCTTTAAGTATACAGTTCGCTATTCTCTGTACTATTCTCTATACTGATCACTATACGGATTATTACTCGGAAAACTATTCATTGGTTACTTTAGAAGCGAGTAATCAAGCAAGTATTATTAGTGCGAGTGTTATTCGAAGGCGTCTGACACCAGTATTGTTCAACGACGTTACTATAATTGTATCTGCGATTACAAAGTCTCTACTACAACGAGCATTACAAAAGTGACAACGATTATTCGTTGACATCACAAAAGTGACAACAAATATTCGTTGACAGCACAAAAGTGGCAATGACTGTTCGATGACATCAAAAAACTCATTCAGAAATAACTAACCTGCATACAAACGCTTTCTCAGATCGATGGTTAAAAATCGCTTCGAGCGAATGACGCGTCTAATTTGCAGAGAGGACTATCCTTCCTGTTGAACTGGTGCTAGAGAATCACAAAGAGATTTACCAGATAACAAAATCTACATCACTTTAGCACTTTCAACAGCAGCAACAATTAAAATGGATAACATCAAACACCATCGGTGTTGGAAATAATAATAACAGATGATGTACTTAAGAAATTTATTTTCATGAAAAACTTTTTTAAGAGAGCTCCGATAAATTCCAACCGACTGAAGAACTGGCTTCACGGTTAATGTATGCCGAATGATTCTTTATAATGAATGACTTTTAATAAGTTTATAAAAATAACAAGATATTCAAGAGTTTAACTGGGATCTTAAATATTGCTTTTTGTTCTTTTGTATCTTATATCTTTCATAAGATATGCAGGTGACACCGTTTTGATGGAAGACGCAAAGAAAACTAAAGAAATTGCTGGCCAATGTAGCAAAAGAAAGCGAGAAGAAAATACTTTTATTCTTTCTTCGCTTTAATGGTAGATTTATAAATATGTAAGATTCTGAATAACAACATTGCCTAGCCCGATAGAGTGAGACGACTTTCCTAGCAGACCTAGTAATTGATTTAATATAATGTTTCCACTTCATATCAATGAAAAACGTTTGTCCGAGAAGACCTATTGGTTCAGTCTCATGAGTTTTCTCTGGCGATTAAAAGTGTAGTTTTGTTGTGTAGGCGTTAGAATTAATACGCCATTACTTGTCTCAGTTAACAGATTGTAAGTCATTGTTTGACAGGGTGTCAGTTTGACATTATCGAACCAGTCAGAAATGCTATTAAGACAAGAATACATAGTTGTCATCAGCATAGATGCAGAGTTGAGAGCTGATGACATCGTGAAGGTCTTTGATGAAAATTAGAAACAATGTAGATCCAAGGATATATTCCTGGAGGAACGCCTGCTTTAATTTAAAAAAAAGATCTAGAAGAGTCGTCATTCAAGACGGTTTCTTTTTGTGATTTGATAAGAAATACGGAATCAGTTAAAAAATTCTTCCAGAAATACTATAACCTTTCAACTTGTGCGGAAGAGCAGTATGCCAAACCTTGTCAAATGTCATTGAGATATCTAAAGCAACAGTTTCACCTTTCTCATTAATTTTAGAATATTTGTGAATTGTCATAAATTGTAAATTATCCATTGCCTTCACGATTTTGATTTCAGAGTTTTCCTTTTACAATAAGGCTTCCATCCCATCTTATAGAACCTAGTCTATCATACTATTTAATCTATGGATGCAAAGCAAAGAGATGAATTCATCGGGGAAATATATATTTACATTGTTCGAACTATTGTCCTCATCTTTATCGCCATATTCACAACGTTTCGGCTGTTGTACACTCCGGCATTCTTCAGGTGATATACGTTGGAATTTCATCCACTGTTCTAGTTCCACGTGCCATGGCTTTTCTGGATATCTCAGTTTCAGTTATTTCTTTTTACTAACTCTACTCTACAAGGTTTTTGTACACTCTCCTGTGACCAGGCGTTTAAATTACAACTGTTTGTGTTAAGTCACTGAATTACTTCAACGAAAGCTTTTGTCCTTGAGATCATTAGTGAATGAATTATTAATCAGAAATAACTAAAACTGAGTTATCGAGTAAAGGCATGACATGTGGAGCTAGAACAACCCAACCTAGTGGACAAAATAAAGGGTTCAGTTTGAAATTTCAACGTATATTACCTGCCGAAAGCCGGGGCGTACAACGGCCGAAATGAGGTGAATATGACAAAAAGATGAGGACAACAGTCCGAACAACGTAAATAGTGAAAATTGCTGATTGTTAGTGCACAATGTCATTGCGTCACAACTGAAGAGTTTTTTTTTTCTTTTCTTTCTCTTGGCTTCTCTTAGCGTACAGATAAAGAATTTCACACGAAATTCGTAGCAAGTAGTAATGGTCCTGCTGAAAAGAGATAAGATTGGTGAATGGATATTTAATCAATTTTTATGAGAAATTTCTTTTTAATCGTTCAATAAATCTTTTTTATTTGTTTTTTTTTTCCTCCATGCTTCTTTTTCTCATTTGCATTTAGATTTCTTCGTTTCTTCAGATTATTTATTACCTCTTTCCTTTGTTTTCATTTGCTGCCTGATTTTTGCCCCATTATTTATTCCTGCCTTTACTTTTGAGGCTTGTTTTTGTTCCTTTAGCTTTTTTTTTTTTTTTTTGTGGAGTCTATTTCGTTTTTTACGTCCTTTATTTATCCCCTAACATCTTTCTCTCTTTCTGCTATTTTTGTTGTTGGAATATTCTTCCTGGTTTTGTTTTTTTTTTCGAAAGTGTTTAAATTTACTCATTTTTTTTCTATTTCTTTTCGAATTGTTATTGGTTCTGTCTTTCCCAAAGCGACTTACATTCTCTCGGTTCTATCAATTTTATTTATTCGTTTTTTGTTTTCAATAAAACTATACGACTTCAATTCATGTGCGGGTTACAGCAGCTCAAAAAAAGAAATCAGCAGGCCGTGTTCGAATTCTAACAAATTCGCTATATTCACTTTCATAAAAAATAGCTTTTGGTAAGATATATATCTATCTCTACCACACTCACCAGCTATTGGTTCAATATGAGCACAGACTGGAATTTCTTAAAGTGGTCTTGGAGAATTGAATTCAAAACCGGTGTGTAACTCTCATAGGGCGTATACTCTACGACTATTGAGAAAATAATGGAGTTGAAATTTAAATGGGACGCGGGTTATAGACTCTATGATCTCGACTGAGGTCGAATTAAAACTTCCCTTCATCTATCTCTTCAAAACCTGACATTAGGTTATTATTTCCTTCGTGCCCTTCAAGAACCCATCTTTCAATTTATTTTTGGTCATTCCTAATTTCCATCATTCTTTTCTTCGTCTTTTCCCATTTATATTTATCTTCTCAAAAAGAAAGGGACATATTCACAGATGATCGTATTGTCTAATAATCTTTTCTCTCAACATTTTTACTATTATTCTTGTTACTGTTACAGAAACTGGGTGTGTGGATAGTGTAATCGGCGAGCCGTGTTCAAACTCCCTTACGGTCATTTTTACACTCTAGCCTCCGACAATGTTTGAACCCGTCTCTTTTCCCCATAGCTATGGGGTAAATAGTTGGGTATATTCTCCTTTGGTAGCAACTAGTCTAAGAAAAGAAAACTTTTCAATTGCAGAGACGATAGCGGGAAACCACTCTTCTCTTTATTATTTATTATTCTTGTGAATGACATTGGAAATATTTCCTCGATGGCTTCAAAACGATTTGGAATTCAGAAGTATCCTTCTTTTAGACTGTTTGCCACTAAAGTCTTGAAATCCCAGTCTACTCTGCTATTTAAAGCCATATTTTGGTTGGAGAGACAAGACAGCGTCTAGAGTGTAGTTCTATGCTGACAGTTTCTTCTTTTGCTTGTCCAACTCCCTTCCAGCTCCATGCTTACCTGCCATGTTTAATCTGCAATGTGAATCGCTATCTACTGTCCTTCTGATTACTCTTTCCTCTTCCCGCTCAATATTAATGTTTCTGTTCCTAATTCTTCCACACTCTGTAACACCTTGTGTCTTAGAGGCTTTACTGTCTTACATGGGGTGATAAGTGATTTTAAAGAAAGTGAACGCAACTCAGTTTACTGGTTACATTTTCGACGCCAACATCTGCTACACTATAAGTATAAAAGTATATGTATAGGTAGGTAATGTTAGCTTGAGTGAGAAAATCAATTTGATGTGATTGGAAAATGTACAAAATTATATTGACAAAGAAAAAAAAGGTATTTCCCATCTCTACAGAGTCACTTGGAATTTTATTCTTGTTGAGATGAAACTTTCAGCAAAAACTTTTTTTTTTTTAAATTACAAACAAATATTAAAGAGACGCGCGGCGAACATCGCTTCTCTATCAGTTTGGAATCAGCATAAACGCTGCAAACAGGCATGTCGTTAATAACAGCGATATAAAAGTTAGCGCCATAAATTCGAATCACACTGAATTCTTCGCGTGCAGAGACGACATCGCTTGAGTCATAAGATCAGTTAAGCACAATGAAAGCGTCCAGAGATGCAATGATCAAATTTATTGCTCTTGGATGGAAAGTGTTGTAAAGTACCAAGAATTTGGTCCCTTTAAACTGTGTAACAGAAGTTCGCATTGCACTGGCGAAGAGAACGATTATGGAAATAGCTCTGAGGTAAACCGGAGAATATGAAGAAAGGTTTCTCAATACCAGATGATTAAGTAAAACAATTAGAAGAAGTGATGATGCCACTGGCCATTATGAAGCTGATTCTCCTAATACGATTTATTAACTCCTTTAATCTCAGGTTGTCCATTTGTCTTTATTGACCAGCAGACAAATTCTTCATACCTAATGTTTCAACATACCCACCAAAATTGCATTTACCCAGTAAACAGCGTAAATACAATGCTGCATCATAAGGGAATCTGGAGAAAGGTTTTATCTACAATCACATCGTTTGATGCCTCGTGCGTGCGTGCGTGCGTGCGTGCGTGCGTGTGTGTGTGTGTGGAGGGTGCTGGGAAAAGGAAAAGCTCAGCCAGACTAAGTATGAAATCTCGAAATATTTTGATGTTTGATGAGATTTTAGAAAACGAGTCTCTTCGTGAAACTTTCAAAATGCCCTCATATATTAAATGATAAATAATGATTAACAAGTTTCTATGGCAACAAAATAAAAATGGAGCTTGTCTAAGTTTTGACTGTTCGTTCAATATCAGTGTGCGAATAGAATTCCCTTGCAGTAGACTTGAATAAATATGCCTATGTATATACATATAGAGTTGTCAAAAGCTTCGCTAAAAATTCCCAAAACTTAATAAAAAAAAAAATTTATTGTAAAAATCTTTATCATTGAGAGGAAAGGATATTTTGATGAAATTATGTTTTTTGTTAATCCTTTTATAAAGTTAATATGATTATTTTTTTAACAAAAGAAACAAATCACAAAATCCAGAAAGAAAATCCCAGTGCACATTAAACCGCTGGAAATCAACCACACCATCTAACAGTCGCTCCAATCGTATTCAAAAAACGTAGCGTCGCACATGCGATTCCAAATGGTCGCTCGTCGCGACGACGCGTGACATCGTCGCTTCCTCGCGATGTCGTCCATGTTTGATTTACGCGCCAAACAGGTACATGTCCGCTTTGCCCGGTGTGATAAGTGTATTCTCTCACTACACTCCCTCGCTGTCACATAAGTAGCAGGGCGATGATGACCGCCTTCACAGAGTAATTCTCCGTAGTGGTGGAGATGGCTCTTCTGCTTGCATTCATCCCGCGTCTTTGACCGTATGATTTTCCTCTTTTCCGGTTTTCTCACTATAATCGTCATCATTATCTGACGGCTCTGATCGTTTCTGGGTCTGTAGCCAGATTGCCCAATTCTGTTCTAAGAGTCACTCTCAGACGACGCACTACTTCCTTCATCTTCCTCCGGTACGGTCGATCCATAATGAGGGAGAAGGTCTATCACATGGAGTAAAGAAGCATTAATTAGTACTGTTTGAGGGTTAACTATTTTATCGACTCATTCCTTACTGAATCTGTGCATCGACTGTTCGGGTTTTTAACCCAGATACGGTCTCCCATTTGATACGGAGCATCTATACTTTCATTAGGCAATGGTGCTTCATCTATCCCTTTTACTCACTGCTCGCACTCGTACATTACGTTGGCTGGTGCAGTTGATGGTGATGCTTCAACCTTGGGAGTTCTGGTGTTCCAGTACGCAGCCTCTTGAATAGAGCGCTGCGTTCTAGCAGCAATTCTTGTGACAATGCGGTAGCACCGCTCAGGTATACCATTACTCTCCGGGGCGTAGGCACAACGGTATCACATTCCTACTCCCCATTCATCTGCAAAGGTCTAAAATTCTTGGCCACGAAAGTTCGGTTAATATTTCGACCGGTGGGCCACGTTCATAAAAAACAGATCTTAGTTGTCATGTGATAGTTGATGCATCCTAATGCGCCAATGGGCGCCATATAGTAAAATGCGACGCGCCACAATCTGCCAATGTTAAAAAGTAACTGCCATTATAGTGCGTTAAGTCCATACCCAACTGGCACCAGTTGTTGTTTTCCTTTTGGTCAATAGACCGGTACTGGGTCCCCCGTTGGACACTCTTCACAACTTCGTATGGCCGATTTAATAATCACCTTCGTAGTTGAGGGACACACTTTTCGGACAAATCACGTGGTGCGATGAACGCCAGTATGTCCACTCTGTATGTGTATGGCACGTCAGCAGCGAGAGGTTGGATTTTTATCTCATCATATGAAGCCGCGTCTTTGACACTCGGGTCAGCTTATCTGTGAGTTTCTGCTCCAATGCAATCAGCTTAACGTCATTCCGTAATCTGTATTCTTCACCTAGTCGATTTACGATTGGCAATCTTGGTCGTGATTCGCGTCTTGGTCTGTCAAAGTGTCAGTCAGACAGTCGTAAACACATAGTGAGTCCGTGTGAAGACGCACTATCTTGGATTCCCACTGTAGCGCGCATTCAGCGTTTCGTCAAGTTCAGCCAAATTAATACACTGCGTATCGTTCGACGGTCAAAGCTAGCATGCATCCTCCAGAATAGTACCACATCATTCCAACACCACACCCGTTGCCATGGAGCTTGCGTCATCCATGTGTTTACTTTGTGTCCGGCCACACACCAATCGTCATGGGCGGGGTCGTCTTCACATACTTTGGTTACTATCTCGGACATCCTTTGATTTAGGGAATTGCCGTTCATTGTTTCATCCCACCCGTTCAGTTAGGTCGTCTCTTTATTACTCCGGTTGCTTCTAGGATCCAACTACAGAAAGGAAAAAAGTCCTACCAGCTTAACGCAAATAGAGAATACTGTGCGTCGCTTCAGTGCGACGGGGTGTTCCGGAACTATGCTCCCTCGCTTCCACTGCAGAGTGTTATGCCCCCACTCCCAGACTTCAAAGTCTAATACAAGACCGCCATATTTCAGGTGCTTAGGATCCTTACTGATCAAGTTGAATGATTCTAACATTGTCCACACCTCATCTGCAGACATTATGTCTTCGTTGACATATATAGCGTTGACGTAGGCTGATGTGGCTTTCATCATTAACGCATCCACGCGACGTCGGGGTTAATGTATTGACAATAGCTATTTTTTTTTTTAATTAGGGACGCCACACTGAAGCCGAACCCCAAACGTATCAGACAATATCTCGTTCCTTTAATTAGTACCGTCTAAAATGGCCACAGTGACTCATGAACTCTTATCTGCATGTAGGCATTCCGCAAGTCCAGGGCTACATTAACACCCTGTTGGCGCCACTCTCTTAATTTGGCGGCACACACGTCTGCGTTCGCGATGAAGGCATGCATATGTTTGTTCAGTTTCCTGTAATCCATTAGCGGTCGCACTTTGTCTTTAGTGGGCTGCGCGACGACCATCAGTGAAATCAATACCTTGGGGAGCACTAGCCGTTCCTGGTAATATGCTATCAGCCAACGATTAGAAATACCCATCTGCAGCTCTTCCTTGTATGTTCCCTGTTCTTATTAGATACAGTTTAACCTTTTTTCTTAATTAGGTTGTTGCAGCCCGTTGGTGTTAATTTATAAAAATGTCCAGTTTTATCCAATTTCATCAAAATTTTATCAGTTGCATTAAATTCCTTACATTAATCGATAAACATGTTCCTCGTGAAAATAAACTCAGTACAATTTTTAATAAAAATACCCTAAAATTAAGTTACAATTGTACTGAAAACTTAGAAATGATTATTAAGAAACATAATGCTAATATCTTAAATAAACACACAAAATTAAAAAAAAATATAGATCCCAAATTAAAAAAATGAAGCTAAAGAAAAATTATGTAACCCTAGAAATCCTCAAAACTGTCCTCTTAATACTAAATACTGTATTGAATCAATAATTTATCAATGAAATATTTTATCTATTGAAGATCCAGAAATAATAAAATTCTACATTCTACGTATGGTATTTTAAATCTGTTAGAATACAAGTTAATTAATAAAATTTAAGTATTAATAATATGTATGTATTTAAATGTCCCTTTTAGGAAATCTTTGTGTATAAAAATATGAATTAAGCGGATGAATAAAATAAATGCTTTTTTTTATCATTGGAAACCCAGACGACTCACTGAAGAATGGAAGTATACGTTTGTTAGGAGATATCCCCAACCCCACCTAAGCTTAACCTGACCTTGTAAGCAACATATATTGGATACATAAACTGTCTAGGGTAATTAAAACCCAGACATCCCTAAATTCAAATAGATTTTCCTTAACTTTAACAACTCATAATATCAATATTGCATACGCTTATAAATTAAGTAGATTTTTTTGAAAGTTTGGCCTTGTGCCAGATTTTGTACAAACGTACGAATAAATTACTATTCCTATCATCGCTCGACGATGGAACCGAGACGGATGGAAATTGAATTTAATTTTAATTATTAGATTTATAAATTTAGTTTCAGTTTTGAAACATGAATATTTTCTGTGTCGTTATGGAAAACGAAAATAATTATAACATTTTGCTCTACTGTTTTTTTTATCGAGCACTGTCCTTTTTTTAAATAAAAATAACTGCTAATAACACCCGATTATAAATCGTACTGTTCTTTCTTATTATTTTATATATATATATATATATATATATATATATATATATATATATATATATATATATATACACACAGACACACACACACATATATATATATATATATATATATATATATATATATATATATATATATATATATATATATATATATATATTAGCGGTATGTATTCATTTAACCAAATTCTATTAAATTAAACAGTCTTTAATTACATTTCTGCCAGTTTTCGAATTTAATTCACATCTAAATCAAAATTGTTGATGTCCGTTCCAAAGTTCATGCTTCTGTTTCTTTTTCGAGTACGGATATGCAACAATTTCTTTGATAATTGAAAATACAATAAAAGAAAAATATTGCTGATTGAATTTAATACACACACGCATACACGTATATAATAATAATAATACTACTACTACTACTAATAATAATAATAATAATAATAATATATATATATATATATATATATATATATATATATATATATAGGATGTTGATAGTATATTTTCGAGGTAATTTAAAAAAAAATTCTGAAGTAAAATTTAAAAAATGCTTGAAAAGCAGTTTTCGTTATCTGTGTCATTCGAGTGATTGCTTTCGGTGAAGTTGAGCATTAGTTAATGGAATCCGTTGTTTTTTTTATATCAAGTTTGCGCCTTTAGGTTTTGAAATCGAGGTAAGTGCCGAAGGACAATGAATATCAAGTTTCCTGGAATAACAGGACCTGCTGTTTGTTGGCGCTTATATAGAACAAGAAAAAATCATTTAAAATAGGATTACTGTCAAGTTTACAATAATGGAAAAAGCTTCTTTTTTTATTTAAATTTTTTTCTCAATAAATCAGTGGATTGCTTATCCGACATTCTTACGACTGCAAACGTTATTTTGTGGATACTCAGGTTTGAGTAGACGTCTTGATATTGGTGATTTTTTAAAAATATTGTTGATTATGTCTACCGAACTGCTCATTTCAGAGGCTTATTAAAAAGAATATGGGCTACCAGCAGAGTTTTTTGCGCCTCCCTTTGTATTCTTCAAAAGGGGAATTGAAGCTTGTTGCGCTGGGACGTTCTCTGTGGCCGTGTGGTCTAAAGTAGTGTTCCCCAACCAATGGCCAAAATGAGCCATAGAAAATTTCAGGTTATCTACAGGAATGTTATAATTTTCGCAGGGCCACGAAGTTAATATATGGGCCACAGCCCATGGGCTACAAAATGGAAGTAATGTTTTACAGTATAATCAGTTCAAGGACGACTTTTTCTTTTATTAAGTCTCTGGAATGCGCAGGCAGGTAGACGTAATACACACAAAAAAAAAACAAAACCAAACCAAAATAATTGGTTTACCCAAACATAATCATTCACCAAATAACGTTTTGAGTATTAGGATATATCTCATATATATATATATATATATATATATATATATATATATATATATATATATATATATATATATATATATATATATATAATGCTGCTATATTCATAAATATTTCGTTCGCATTAAAACACCATCTTTTTTTTAATAACATTTTCCTTTCTCTTTCACACGTATTAATATCCCAGCTTTAGGTCTGACAATTTGCTTGACAATAAAACAGTAATCTGTCACTTTAAATTCAAAAGAAGGTTAAAAAGTATGGAAAATCTTTTTATAAAACAAATATACACTTCTATCAATAAAATCTGAATCGAAGTATATGGTCAGATGCCTTTTGTCATTGTGTTATAATAGAAAATAGATTTTAGCGAATGTAGTTTCATCTGCTGGGATGGTGATGGCATCAGTTTTTGGGACGCAAAAGACATTGTGCTTATTGACTATCTTTAAAACAGGTACATTTTTAATGAAGAGTACTATGCCAACAACGCTGAGGCAATTAGTACAGCCTGTCAAGACCAAACACTCAGGAAAACTGACGAAATGGATTTTGTTTCACCAGGAGAATATTCCATCACACAATTCTTTGGTTTCAATAAGAGAAGTACCTAATTATTCTTCGAATTTTCCCCTATTCTCTACCTGTTCACCCACCCTATTCTCCTGGTTTGATCCCGTCTGTCTGTCATCTGTTCCCAAACATTTTTCTGTGAACCAGTATCGCACTGTTGATGACTATTTGTTGTTGTTGACTTTTTGATCAACAGGATGAAGCCGTCTTCAGCAATGTGATACGCTGAAATAACCCGGCCGTATATTAATCAAGATGATTAATATACGGCCGGACTCTTTCATAGATTTTGGCACATTCGATGCCTCTTTGTCTGAGTAAATTATATTAATTTCTATACAAACAGCATTTTCCAGGTAAAAATTGTGAAGGCGAATAGTGCATTAGAATACAAGATCACTGGGTGATTCTTTTTTTTAAACATTAATTCCTTTGATTTTAGTATATCTATTTTTTGAAAAATTTCGGTTAGTTTCGCTGCTGTATTTTCAGGCTGGTAGTTATATCCTCTTTGAGAGTTATCGGCTCCTGAAATAAATTTAGCGTTGTGTTTTACATTGATTATATGATTAACAATTGTTAATGAATTTATGATAATATACCTAGTTTTTTTTACTATTTTCAGCTATCTTTATTTTCTCTCTCTCTCTCTCTCTCTCTCTCTCTCGATATATATATATATATATATATATATATATATATATATATATATGTATATATATATATATACATATATATATATGTGTGTGTGGGTGTGTGTGTGTGTATGTATGTATGTAAAGAAATTCTCAGAATTAAAGTGCAAAAAAAAGGCAACATGTATAAAGGGTAAAGGCAACAGTAAAACTGTCTTAGCTGAAGCGTTTCCTCCACTGCGGACTTTTCAAGATGAAAACGAAATATTTTTTATGCCTTACTTCTTGTAAAGTACTTACTGCGTTGTTGATGAAGTTGTATGGATAGTGTAGACTTTTGAATGTGTTTTCTATATCTGTTTCTTCTTTGATTAAATACTGAGGACTGCAAATTCTTAATGCTATTAAATATAAACCTATAATTATACAATATGTAATTTCTGAGTGGTTTAAATAGAAGCTGATCAGGTCGTTTTTGTATCTTTTCTATAAACGTCAAAACAAAGTACGTTATTGTTTTTGTGTTACATGATATCTAGGAAGGGAAGAATGTGTTTGTTTTCAGTTTCAAAGGTCAAGTCTATTTAGGCTCAACGTTGTTAAGCTGGTTGACAAGATCTATTAAATTAGTATTCTATGGATATATTAGTAGCGAGTCTTCTATGTGTCTGAAATAGGAAGAGTTTGAATGGATAACTTTCTAGAAACTCTAAAACTAAACAAACAAGAATGCTGCTGAGAGGAGATTCTATTGATTAACCACATTTTTGTCTATAGAGGGGGTTAAAGAAACATTGCTGGGTAATTAACTGGCAGATTTTTATGATTTTATATATAGGTAGAGGCAATTTAATTTCTGTTTTTGTTAGGTGTGTTTTTAGGTGACTTAGGCTTTTCTCTATAGGGACATTTGTGTATCGCAATTTTTGTCTAAACACGCCATCTATTTGTTTTAGATGTCTATATTTTTAAATTGGTTTAGGAGGTCACCCGAATTTTTTTTTTTTTATGTCTGATGGAATAATAATGTTGATGACTGGTGTTAAGATTTACCTCATATCAAAAATTTACTCCAAATATAAAAAGTAAATTGCGTAATTTTTCAATTAACACAATGATTATATATGAAGTTTTCTAAAATCTAGTTATTAACAATATTTTGTTTTTTGTTTATAGATACAAATACATTCATTTCGTTGTTTTTTGAAGTTCTGCAGTGTATGAAACGCGTCGACTAAACTACATACAATTTTCCTATTTTCTTTATTCCTATATATATATATATATATATATATATATATATATATATATATATATATATATATATATATATATATATATATATATATATATATTGAATATTTTACTTATTGTACCGAAATCCATTGTTGTAGTGTATGCAAATGGTGTAAAAAGATATTTCACGGGGCATGAAAACAAATAATTTTTAAAGAGGCATATTTTTCTCATGGATTTTAATGTATATTTTAATCTATCTAGTTTTTTTATATAGTTATACATTGAGAGAAATCGATACATACGGACACACATGTATACACCTACTTATACCGTTCATATATGATGACGATTAATTAAAACAGTGAGGTCTGTTAATGACTCATAATAAAAGCTTATTTCTTAACCAGGTGAGGCCACTTGCCCCTGGATTTGGGAAAAAAGAAATTCCATTTGCTTTCTATTTTATGATTATTCCCAACATTTTCTTTCACTTCTTTCTCTATCCCAATTTTCCTGATATTTCTCTTACTCTTTGAATGAATTTCTCCTTATTATTTTCTTTCCATTCATTCACAAAGCAAGGAAATAATGACGTACATATTTCATTCATTAAATATTTCCTTCCTATTGACAATAAGCCTTCTCCAAATTATGTTACATAGAAACATAGAATTAGAATATTTCAAACTTACCATCCATGCATTTCTTGCTTCAACGCCTTTCAATCTGTGTTTACAAAGATATATTCCAGATACATAGTTTCCTAAATCTCTCTTAATTATTGGTTAGTGATGAATAAAATCTCACGAATGATGGAATTCTTAATATCACAGGTAGGATTTATTAAGAAACAAATCAGGTATATTTATTGTTCCTTCGATAATGGAAAATATAAAAGAAGTTGCATTTTCTAACCAACTCAGCCCAATATATTAGCTCTGATTTGGTGACGTCAAACTTTAACAAGTACAGAAAATTATCTATCCTGTCTTTGTAACATTTCACCCCCAGCAAGGCGATAAAGCCACTAAGACTTAAGGATATTCATGGGTATAAAAAATATGAGACAAATAAAAACTGGGAGCGTTTTAACAGATGATGGAAAATGTTATGCAGCAATCGGAAGGCGCATTGAAATAACGAAGAAATCTTCCAAAATTTAAATTATTAAGAAGAAAGGAATTAGTACTGAAATGCTATGCAATATCAATCGCCTATATAGTAGTAAATACTGGATAATTTCCCCACGGGTGAGACTTGATGTAAGAAAGATGTGGTTCTATAGAAGGATGCTGAGAATATCATGGCCGATAAAAAAAGGAACAACAGGGAAGTTTGAAAGAAAACAGAAACATATAGGGCACTTGTGCTTCGAATTAAAAAGTTAAAGTTTCTGGGACACAATGATCGTGGAGAATATAATACTCACGGGACGTATTGAAGTTCGGCAGAGGGAAACATCAAATAACCAACCCAATGTACATGGATGACAGAACAGAGACGGGACTTTACAAAAGAATGATAAATATTCCTTAGCTTTGGAAGCCATAATCGTTCACCTCACGAATGGACATGGGACATAAAAAGAAAATATTTCTTTTCTGCAATTCAATGATACACTGTTAAATTCATTCATAATCTTCACTTCCACCAGTTATGGGCTAAGTATCTTTGGGTGGTAACTAGGTTAAGTGGCGGACTCAACTGAATTCAAAACAACTGTGAATATAACAGAAAACCACTCCATATTTTCCAGGTATTAATAGCAATTCACAGATTAAGAAAAGGCATCCGTGGAGAGCGATCATCAGCGATTTCCTGAAAAGGTATGTCAATGGCGTATTTCGTATAGAAAACGTTAAAATTTGCCTTTCTCTCTGTCGTGCGAAGAGAACCTAGGGGTAGGATCTCTAACTGATGCCAAATAAGTCGGGTTTCTATCCCGACTTGAAACAATCGGACGTCTAGCCACACTAAAGGGCTGTGATACAGCGAAACAGTCTGTATGTAAATGACGATATATATATATATATATATATATATATATATATATATATATATATTAGTGAATATACATAATATCCAACGTCGATAACATTACTCAGAGTTTCATGCAGTTAATGCAATCTTCAGATTATCAGCTGAATATTGCATTAACTTCATGAAACTCCGAGCACTGTTATCGACGTTGGATATTATGTATATTCACTTATATATACTTATAGCTCTGTCTCATAAGATTGAGCACTATATTTATAACACGTGAGAAAGAAACATCTTTATAAGTACGTGCATGTATATGTAGGTGTATGTGTTTTCTTGTCATACCCATATATATATATATATATATATATATATATATATATATATATATATATATACACGAATTACATGAAGATAAAATTCATTACCCCATATGATATATCGTCATTTCGCCTCGAATGGCCATTTCAATACCAATATATATATATATCAAGCCAGGATCGAAATTCGACCGATCTGGCATCAGTCAGAGACTCCTAAGCTATCGGCACACGGCAGGGGAAGGGAAACTTTTAACGCATTATATACGTGATATATATGTAAACGCTAAATCAGCAGTCATAGTGCTCAATCCATACGAAGAGCTGTGCACTATGCAGGAGCAGCCGATGTTAAAAATTCCCTTTCTCCATCGTGCTCAATCGGTGAACGAGAGCAAGTCATCTACATACAGGATGTCTCGTTGTATCACAGCTCATCAATGTGGGTAGACATCCGATTACATCAAGCCGGGATTGAAACTTGCCAAATCACTCAGAGACTCTACCAGAGAGCTCAATTCATACAAAGAGCTGTGAATTAAGTAGGAGCAGCCGTTGTTAAAAATAAAATAACGTTTTTAATTAGAATTACTTCCTGATTAACAATAAATCCATTAATTGCTTATAGATTAATGATTTTATTATAAGCATGCCTTACCATCATTTAAAAAGAGAAATGAATTTAAACTCAGGAAAAAAAAGCTGATAATATGTGCATGTTTGGTAACAAAAGAACAGCCCCACATGCGAATTACCAGTCTGATATCCCAAAATGAAAGGAATATAACAATTGAAATATTTCGGAATTATTTTAACTGAAGGCGGAATGTGCAACACTGAAATCCGAGAAAAGGTATTGGGATAGCGAAAGATCTCTATCAAAAAGCAAGCAATGTATTAAGAAAGAAAGAAAAATGTAATGAATCGGTGCTCCTATATGACATTGAATGTTAAACAATCTACTCAAAGATGAAGAAACTGGAACCAATAGAAATATTGTTTTATATAAGGATGCTGAGAATACTATGGCCCGAACATGTGAGAAACGACAAAGTTTTAAAGAAACGGGAGACAAAGGGGTTAATTATCGTAAACATCAGAAAGGGAAAATTTCTTAGCACAGTATTATGAAAAAGGGCTTGGAAAATTTGATACTCACAGGCAAGAGGGATAGATGAAAACAACGCATAACCTACCTTGCGATATTGAGTATATGGATGGCGGAACAACCTTTAGGGGAGATAACAAAAGGACACTTTATTAAGATTTACAAAGGAGAGGAAATTGTGGAGAATAATGATTGCCAACATCTTGAAGGGACATGGCACATAAAAAAGTCTACGTCAGGAATTATTCGCAACGTTTCTAAAAGAATATAGGTGCTATCTATATAATGTAAAAAAATGATAATTGTTTTACTAAGTGAATGGTTTGCAGGATGTTCAATGATCAGGAATTAATATGAACATCACGAAAAGTCTAATACTATTTTATGTAAAACAAAATGATTATTAACTAAAATGTAATGCCTAAAAGTGTGACACGCTGAAAGCATTGAGTCTTTAAAGACAGGCCAACAAAGACATGAGATTATAACATAGGAACGTATCTCATATTTGTCTTCGGCTTACAATTTGTGAATAGAATCTAATAGATGTGATTTTGAAAAAAAAAATGATCGTTTTTCTACAAGTAAGGATTAAAATTTAAATGAATATTTTTACATACAGTGTGATTTCTTTGTTAATTAGAAGCAATTCACTACGTCATTTGACGATGAGCGTACGTAGTCCTAGTTTGTGGCAGAACACGCACAGAGTTAATTGATAACATGACTGGTGAATTGTGAATTAATACGGGACCGATTTCAGTGTAATAGGACGCGTGCCTACTTTATTAATAATAACGACGTTGAATTGAATTACAGAAACACATGTTGCCGCCAAACGCAATTATGAGAACTTGACAATTGATTGATGAGAATATGTGCCTGGTGTACTGAGATAAAAGTTTTCCTCCTCTTTGTTATATCTATGTAGCTCCAATTTTGGGTGGGGGGGGAATGTGCAGCTTAAGATGTCAGCGATGATTCAATTAAATCCATAAAAGTTAACAGAACATTCCTCCAATAATTGCATTTAACAAATACTAAGTAAGAATCGTGATATTGATGACAGAATTTATTGGACTGTCAATCTAATTTAGGACAAGCTACTTGTTTATTTTTTAAGAAACCAACATTAAAATATCCGTTCCCATTTTCTACTTACCTGGCTGAAATACTTACATTATATTTTAAGCGTTGAAAGATTAATGAGGTATTAAAAGATTTATTTTAAGCGATGTAAGATTAATGAGGTATTACGATATTATAATCAGCAAGACACTTCATTTTATGTAAATAAACTTCGTAATTCTCCCTTTGTAGAGCTTGGTTTTTAAAAAGTTACATTTTTTTTATGTATAACATATTTTTGTCTGTTTTAATGTCAATTTGTCAGAAATCCTGGACAAAGGATCATTTCGTCGTCATATTGCATATATGCAAATAGTTTTGCATCATAGTATATGTTGTAAAGACCTATTTGATTTATATAAACGTAGGAATTTCATTCCGTTTCGAAATTCATAGATTCGATCTCGATTGATTTGATTCTACGGCGTTCCTATCATTTACTGTTAATTTTTATCCAAGCTCATGTTTATTTGATCTTAAATTAATGACGTTTTCCAATATAAGGAAATAGATAATGAGAATAAAAAAAGTTGACATCAATGAATAATTCTGTGTAAAGTGTCAGTCGGATGAACATTCTAATAAAAATCTACAAAGATGAAGAGAATTATGATAATCAATAAACTTCAACTAAAAAAAATATTTCATATTTTCTAAAAGTTTGAGGTGTTTACTATTTTTCAAATATCTTTGATCAACGTCGAATTCAAGATTTTGTTTCGTTCGTAATATTTGAACTTTGTTGAAAGTTTATTTATATTTTTAATTTGGTTAGATGGCTGATAATTTACAGACCAAGAATTGGAGACGCCAGAAACAAAACAAGAGCCGAACAGGAACTGTATGCAAAGTATTTTAAGAAACGACGGAACACGTGACACCGAAATTCGACTGTTCATTGATATAGCAATATATGCCTTCCAAAAGCTAAATAAAGTTCTAAGAAACAGGAAATTTCGTTACAGACATATGTTGAAGGGAATATATATATATATATATATATATATATATATATATATATATATATATATATATAAGGCAGGATGTGTGTGTGTGTGTATGTAACGAATGCACGGTCGCAATTTTCGACGAATTTGCACCAAAATTTACATGCACATTCCTCAACTTAGTAAGAAGACCAAGAACGACTTTGCATTTTTCAAATCCCATCGATAGTGGAAATAATCGATATTTTCATGCTTCTACGGCAGTTTTCATGTAGTTTGCGGCCATTTTGTACTGGTCCGAGTGAGAGCCTATAGTTGGCTGCCACGAATAGGCAGGAAGATTCTATTGGCCAGCGTGAGAGCCAACAGCTGACTGACATGAATGTTAACTAGCATGCTAGCATGCAAAAAAAATCGATAGCTGCATTCGTCACAAATGGGAAAAATGTAAATCTACATGGCACTTTACTTCTATTGGCTTATTCGCTTGCTTAAACCCAACGTTGATTCTGATTCCGCAGAACTTGGTTGGGCGTGAAAAAGTATTTGCTGTTAACATTCTTTTTTCATTCGGTTTTTCCAGTTACAAGTCCTTTTTTTAATGCTAATCGTTTTGTGTTCATTTTGTTTAATTCTTTTTTTCGTAACAGATTTAATGTTTAGTATAGAGCTTAGAAAAAATTCGCAGTGTGAGATAGGCAAGAAGTAAGGCATGTAGCAACATCAGCACGGCAAAGGGCACTCCTTTAAAGGCAAGGAAGGACAAAAATATTTTAAGTCAAGTGAAAGCGATTGCTGTATGAGTCGTACAACTTTTTTAATCAAGCACATGCTGCTTGTATATATATATATATATATATATATATATATATATATATATATATATATATATATATAGATAGATAGATAGATAGATAGATAGATAGATAGATAGATAATATTAGTGGTAAATATACACATACATATGCAAAATATATAAATATATATACATACATACATACACATACATATATATTTTTTGTATAAAAAAATTTCCAAGAGGATAGAATTCAATGTCCAGGACAGAACAATGATATAATAAAAATGCTTAAACACTAATATTCCATGGTCATAATTTATTCCATTGATGTATTAGATCGTATTTATGATTCCAATGGAATAAATTATGACCATGGAATATTAGTGTTTAAGCATTTTTATTTTATATATATATATATATATATATATATATATATATATATATATATATATATAATAAAAAGGCTTAAACACTAATATTCCATGGTCATAGTTTATTCCATTGATGAATTTGATATATAATAAAAAGGCTTAAACACTAATATTCCATGGTCATAATTTATTCCATTGGAATCGTAAATACGATCCAATTCATCAGACCTACAAATTCAAAAAGAAAACGGAAAAGAACAACTCCGGAAATAAAAATAGAATTTAGCGTGAATATATATCGAGTGTAACAGCAAAATTGTTCAAATCGTGTAACAGTAAAAATGTCCAAATGTTAGATTCAGCTTTAACCCGTTCTTTCTTTGAAATGATTAAAGATATCTTCTCCGAGGTTTTATAACACTATTGGTGTCTACTCTAGACAATAAGAATGTATTTAGTCTAAATTGAAAGGATGATCCTGCTTGCAGTTGCAAACATCTGATCCACTTTTCCTTTCTAATGTTTCCTCATTTTTAAACTTATTCACCATTTTGTTGACGGTTCTTGAATGTACTTTGAAGATAGAAGCAAGAGTAAGAATACTGCTACTATTATCGAAGTCCTGAAATATTTTTCCTCACTATTGCTCATTTAGGAAGACAGTGGGTCTGACACAAAACGATTTTAATCCTTTCTTTTCTAGTTGAATAACTCAAAAAATTTTTCGGTGACAAATATTGTCAATATTGATAAACGTCTAATCTGAAAACATGGGAAAAAGAAACTAAATTAGTTTAGTGATTTTTAGATATTAAATAGTTTGTGGGACGGGCAATTATCCCACGCTGTTACACGATTTGAACAATGTTGCTGTTACATCCGCTTATCTATCTATCTATGTGTGTGTAGTGATTTTCTAAGCTCTGCTTAGATGTGGCACAAGGCCAGAATTATGTAGCACCCAGTGAGGATAGAACTCACTAATCAGTTGTAAATGTTTTAGCGAGACAAGTTTGTTAACCATTACACCACGCCGAGGTGCCCCTATCTGTGTGTGTGTGTAACATACATACCTTGTCGGTTCTTTTTTATTAAACTTTTTTATGAATACTTGCTGACTATACATACCATATATTCTTGAAAATTCGGATAGACGCGTTATCTCATTGAATTAGGAACACCCTAAGTTATGTTAACGTTAGTTTAAGAGTCGAATATACTTGATACATAATTACCCAATGAAGATCAAGCAACAAAATGTAAAAATACTAAAATTTCTTTCTTTTTCCCACATTTCAGTGTCTGAGGAAGCTTTTATATAAATAAAACATGTTTCATTGATAGACGTTTTCTATTTGTTCGTTATCTTATCATCCTGTCAGTTTTCGATCTATGTTTGATCCTAACTTTCTCTCTCCCTCTCCCTCCCTCTTTACACACACACACACACACACACACACACACATATATATATATATATATATATATATATATATATAGAGAGAGAGAGAGAGATAGATAGATAGATAGATAGATAGATATAGATATATATTGTGTATTTAGCAGCAAATTCTCTTTTAGGCATGTCTGATTGAATAAATTACAGGCATTATGGCTTCTAATTTGTAACAAATTCTGTTCATACTCACGAATAATCTTCCGTATATTGATATTAAATGATGTGAGAAATTTAAAAAATTAAAGCCAGACTGAACAGAATCAACGATGAATACTGCAGTAATGTTCTGAAATGCCTATAAAGGAACAGTTTTTCACGCTATAATGCGCGCATGACGACAATTTCCACAATGCAGTACTTCCAATCCTCCATTTCTATTCAGGGTTCTCAAATGAACCCTTTTCTCAATCGTATGTCACATTCCTTCCAGCTACTACCTGTGACACCTAAATAGTGTCACAATGGCACTAATAGTGTTTTACTATAGTAAGGACTTTGTAATTGAAATTTCAATTCAGTAACATTGCAAATACTGCTGTGTTGGTGTTCGTGTAAAATTCCAACCTTTAAATTAGTCATTGATCCTTCTACCAAATTCAAAATAGTTTCAATTAATAGATACAATAACTCTTAATTGATAATTTGAATATACTTGTATGGTTTGTGTTCATCGTTTTAAAGTATTTTCAAGAGACCTCAAAAGACGTTTCTCGCAAGGCGGGTATTGGACAATACATGAAATACAATCTATCCTGTTGAGTGTCATACGTGATACACGGTTGGGCAATCATGTGACTTTCGATTCATGACTGACTAGGCAGAAGATTTTCCAGCAGTTGGTTGCCATTTCTTTCTGTGGTAGGCTGGCTGTCAACCAAGACGATAGGACTATTCAATGCATAGCTGTAGATGGATTTACAACTTTCCCAAAGATATTTGCGTGTACGTGAAAGTAACAAACCCAACTGGAATTTAAACTCGGCCAATATCTGTTACATCACAAAGCACATACAATTATAGGACTGAAAAATGATTAAGTATAGTATAATCATAATTCATTATGGATAAAGTTACTTAAAAGTACTCTTTAAAAAAATCAAGCAAAGCAATAAAGCCACTAAGACGCAAGAGGGTATATGAGAAAGAAAAACACTGATATGGAGAGAAAAGAACTGGAGTTAAGAAGATATAACATAACGATTGACGAGAAGTCGAGGAGAAGAAATTAAATGTTTTTTAATACATTCTAACGATGGGAAAAGATTTACCAACTCGGACTAAATTAAGAGATCATGTCTCATTTTATTATACATATGTTTTCATAATAAACTGTTCATTAACCAATCAATGTTCGTATGTTTCAGGATATATATATATTTATTTGACGGACATGCCATGTATATTTCAACTGATAGCATTTACGACCATATCACGTTGAAACACCGGTTCTTGTACAATCACAGAAGTTAAGCAACATCGAGCCTGCTTAATACATAGATTGGTGCCTCCTGAGGAATATCAGGTTCTGCGAACTTGGATATGCGTGTGGTATAGTGGATAACGAATCGAAATTGGAAATCGGAGAGCCGAGTTCCAATTCTAGTTGGATTCGTGCAAATACCTTTAGGAAAAACCTGAATCCACCACTTTTCTCTCCATCTTTGTATTAACTAGTAAGATTTTTGTCTGTAAATTATTATCATCTAAAAAAAAATATTTCAATTATTTTCTGGAGTTAAATACCCTACAAGGGGATGATAGACCGTTAAAAAACAAATCAGATGTTGATCACTATATGAAAAGTATTTTGAAAAAAATCACTTATTAAGTGTGTGTGTGTGTGTATATATATATATATATATATATGTATAAGTACCGATATTTATTCTTTTAATTTCAGCTAGAGGTTGTAAGACATAACGTAAAAAGAGGATCAAGATAGTGTAAAGTTAACGTGCAAAGTTGAAAATTGCGTAAACAATAGAGATAAAAAAATCAAATGAAATTGAAAATATTGGCAAGATAAGAACAGGACAAAAATTTTTCGAAATAAATCTGAGAAACATTAAACAGGAAATAAGAAAAATGAAGTGATCAGCAATAAATAAACCAAAGACGCAGATGTTCCAGATATAAACTAATAGAAAACAAAGTATTTTGAAGACTGACTAAAGACAAACAAATATCACATGTACATCAACATCAGAACGAGACACTTAGGCGAATAAGTACATGGAATACAATTTCTCAGCAAATGTAATCACTAATTCACCGTTACACAATAGATGGTTGGGTACGAGTTTGAGCCTTTGTTGAAAATAGGCAACAAAAAAAATGTAGAAGCGGATAAGAGGATGATTTTTCTTTTTGAATTATTTCACCACAAGCAAGGCAATAAAGACACTAATAGAGGTTATCGAGTGTGAAAAGATATGAGAAAAAGGGTAAAATTAAGGAGAAAGAATAAAAGAATATAAATTAAAAAGGGAAAAGATAACAATTGGCATTGCCATTTAAATCTTTGACTGGTAAACAAGACGCTGGAAGAGAGTTCCACAAGAGAAGATTTGCTTGAGAAGTTGTTCGCGTAGAACCGACGGTTACATCTATATATTTCAACAGTCAAATAATAAAACCTAGCAGCCAATTTAAACAAGTTGCTTCATTTAATAGAATAATCTTTTTCTGTGGTTTTTGTAGGCTTTGGAATTATCTGTCCCTTCAAAGTTGATGACGATTTCAAGATAAATGCGAAAAATATTTCTTGAAAATATATTTTTGATGGTTGTAGGGGTCATAACTTAAAGTCTTCAAACTAATAAGGAGATTTACGTAGACATTTACATATAGCAAAGCTGAACATTGACCACTTTGACATCTTTGCAAAAAAATCTTGACAAATTAATGGTATTTCCGCCAGTAATGCATATGAAAATGAAAAGTAATATTCAATCAAAGAGTGTATTAGAGAAACAATGAAAACTATTGCAGCTAATGTCGAAACAACTGAAAGGCTGAGAAAATCGAAACACTCACGAGGCTTACGAAATCGAAGGTTGCAGAATGCCAAGGAACTGATATTAACATGTCAAATTTTAAAACGTAATAGATTCAGCATTGAATGATTGAATTGAATGCGTTGATCTAGTGTTTCTCAACCTCCGTGTGACGCAAAATATTGTCCCGCCATACATATATGCGTGTGTGTGCATATGTGTGTGTGTGGAAGTAGTAATGCTATAACGTTTGAATAAATGAATAAGCATTAAACTTTTGTAAATATTTTTTCACTATTCTTTGATTATATTATTTGAAATATTTTGTTTTAATATTCATTAAGAAGAAATAAGTTTGCTGCTTATCGCGAAACATTTTCAAATTAAATAAGCTGCACAATAGTTGAATAGAAGCCTTGAAATAAAATTAATATTTGTGTGTGTATTTTTTAAAACCTACGGTTTTATTTCATAAAATATAAATGTATACCTTTTGAACATTTTGCAAACTGTTCCGTGATATTTTTATTTGCTCATAGGTGTGCCGTTGCTTGAAAAAATTGAGAAACACTGCGTTAATCAAATATTCTCAGATGACCTATATGATTAAGATATATTTATACATAGAACTCTGTTGTCTTTTGTTTGTATAAGCAAAGTAGATACCCAACAAAATTCACCGTGGACATCGGATCAGAAAGATAGCCATTGTAAAAGGAAATATATTCCACTTAATTATTTCGAAAATTCTTCCAACATCAGTTGGTTAAAATCAATGCCATTGTGAGAAAAACAAACTTACATAATAAAATGAAGTTCTGTACAAATCTGCCTACATGGAAACCCTTATTAAAAATACATAATTTTATATATGTGGCGAAAAATAAGTAAAATGCGAGAGAACAAAATAGCTACGTGTTAATATAATTATAATAGATTTTGCAAATATTATGCATCAATAATCTGACTCTAGAATTGAGAGGAAAAATGTTCCATTATTCGGATTAACTTGCTTCCCTTAAAATTAAATTTTGTAACATCAATATTTATCTAATCTTGAATATTAACAAATGGTACTCGAAGTAAATCTATACCAGTTACAGAAAAAAAATTGGATCAAGATATATGAACAGACAGAAATGGATATGGACAATGTGGAATAGATAGATAATATAAGCAAGATAAAAACTGAGAAGAAATTATGTTTGACAATCGATATTCTTTCTTAATTGAAACTGTGTTGAATTTATGGTTTTGATTGATTCGTATTTTACAGGATATCAACCCTTTGAAGGTTATTTGAAGCCAGAAAATATATTTTATATTCTAAGAATTATTTGGAGATAATAATGAATTATTGGTATAAATCCTATTAATGAACTCACAACCGTGGGAAGAAAAGATGGATTAAGATATTTTCTAGGGGTATATAACGAACATGGCTGGAATTCGAACTCAGCTCTCCGATTTCCAATTCTGAGTCGTTATCCATAATACTACCCGCGCTTTCAAGCTTTAAGAACATAATATTTCCAAGCGGTTACCGATCTAGGTGCTGACCAATTTCTACATTACTTAACTTTTGTGATCGAACGAGTACCGGTGTTTCAATGTGATATGGCCATAAGCCCTTTCAATGTAAGGTATCGTTTTGTTTTTCGACGAGAATAAAAATTGTATCCTAGTTTCGTTATTGCTTGTTTTTTTGCAAATTTCACGATAATGACATATTGTGACAACAATGTTTCGTAGCATGTTGCAAAAATGATGGAAACTGACAATATTAAGGACGGGAAATCTTTTAATCAAATTCAGTTTGTTTGAATACCTGAAGATCTAAGAAATTGTTTTGATTGTTCTTTGCCAAATGTTAAACAGAAAATAAAACGTAGGAAAAGTCCAAAATAAATAAAAATTGTTGTCCAAAATAAATAAAAGAGAATGAAAAAGAAGGTGGAAATTGCTTAAAAAGAAATTTTAATGAAATGAAAATATTTCCAAAAGAAATTTATAATGAAAAGAAGAAACAAAGTCGTCATAGGAGTTGAAGAATTAAGAGAGTGAGTTAGTGAGAAGATCGCAAATGAGGAATCAGAGAAGAAAGCAAAGCGAGAATTAGTTAATATATGATCACGCAGATGCACACAAAAGAAAAAAAAATGAATGGATATTCATATTTAGTTAGAGGAGATCACAAAGAAAAGAAGAGAAATTTTAGTCAGCCACTATCGCGATGATAGACAAAAAGAAACAATAGTCAGAGATCACAAAGAAAGAATTAATAGTAAGGGCTCACAAAGAAAGAAAGAGAGCTAGAAATGATGATTGATAAAAATGGATATGACAAAACGTTAAGTATCAAAGAATAAAGAGCTTTGAATATACGCTCTTTTAGCGCTAGAGGGCGTCGTCAGTGATGTTCTAGAAAAGGATCATTGGGCAGTTTCGGGTCTTTCAAACATCATACTGACCTCACCAAATCGACCCCTTCAGAGCTGATCAGGCTCTGAAGCGCCCTCTAAAAAGTGCTTGTTAACACTGACTTTTATAAATACCACGTAGTCACAAATTTGATTGGAGATTGACCAACAGCCAATCACAGCGAAGCAAATTCTTTATAAGCTGTTCACGGGTAAAGAGAAAATTTAGGAAAGGATAAAAATCAAAATCCCAAAAGGTGAAAGCCAGATAAAAAAAAAAAAAAAAGTCAGTTAAGAGTAAACGGAAATAAGTAAAGAGGTTATATTGGACCTGCTTCTTATGATAGACAAGGAAAAGCAAGTCCTGCTTATAAAAAGAGGGGGTAATGAAATTCGAAAGAAAAGTTTGTCAATGTAAGCATAAAATTTCAAGAAATGCGTAATGTAAAACATAAAGAGAGGCAGATGAAAATCAAAAGAGAGAAGAAGAAGAAATATTAGGTTGGTGCAAAAATAATATCGTTTTTTGACGTATTTTTGCACCAACCTAATATTAGCGAAAAGAAAAGTCAGTATTGAAATAAGAAATGTGACCGACAGGAAAACTATTTACATTATTCGGACTATTGTCCTCATCTTTATCGCCATATTTATCACAACGTTTCGGCCGTTGTACTCTCCAGCCTTCTTCAGGTTGTTGGAATATCCAACTGAACCTGGAGTAAACTGTTCTAGTTCCACGTGCCATGTCTAATGGATGACAGTTATCAGTTATCTCCTGTTAATTCACCCCTCCAAGTTCACCACTGCCTTAAGCAGGTATTGAACTCACAACTCTTTGGGCCCTGTCACTGGATCTAACCAACGACTTTATACACAGTGCCATGAGTCCTTAAGGACATCAGTGTATGAATTTCTTTGAATTATAAACTTGTCTTCATCAACAAATTTTACCAGATCAGTGACAGGACCCAAAAGAACTATTGTCCTCATCTTTGTTGCCATATGTATCACAACATTTCGGCCGTTATACGTCCCGGCCTTCTTCATTTGGTTGGAGTGTCGAACTGAATCCTTAAGGACACATGGCACAGTGGATATAGACGTTGGTTAGATCCAATGACAGGACCCAAAGTTTTGTGAGTTCAATACCTGGTTAAGGCAGTAGAGAGGTTGGAGAGGTGAATTAACAGAAGATAACTGATAACTGGCATTCATTAGACATGGCACGTAGAACTAGGAAAGTCTGCGCCAGTGAACGAAATAAAGGGCTCATTTCGACATTCCAAACACCTGAAGAAGGCCGTAGCGTACACCGACCGAAACTTTGTGATAAATATGGCAACCAAGAAGAGGGCAAATAATGTAAATAGTGTACATAATGCCTCATCTCAGAAATATAGACATATAGTGAAAAAGAAAATTTTAACTCTCCGCTTGAATTTGTCCAATGGAAATCTTGATACGTTTCATATAGGAACGAAGATATGAAAATGAACGAATAAAAAATAAGAAACAAAATGAAAAAAAAGAAAATTGAATACTTTGTGACTAAACTTTGCTACCGTTTACACAAGGCTCAAAATGTATGAATCTGTGAACTTTACTAGTGTCGCTAGCTATCCACTGTTAGAGACGCTTGCTCAAGGACATTTGCGTTTCTTTAACACCTACAGAAAATCGTGCTTTATACTGCAGCAACTCTGGAAAGAACCTAGTAACGTTTCCTGGTAGAGAGCGCAGAACGCTAAAAATCCGAATCCCGATGACTTTTAACTTCATACTAGTAAAACCATCGGAAGTTTCCGTACATTTTTAATCCAATTCCACTCGCAAATCTTTGGTCAATGCAGGGTATTGCCTTTAGGCCCTTGTTAACGGTGTCGTTCTCTAGGTTCTTTTCCTAGTTGCGATGTTGTTAAATTCCCCTCCTTGATAAAAAGAGATTCGAACGCTAATTTTTAAGCACTTGGCGTTACGCCTATTTTTCCTCTTGTTATTCGCTGATTCCTGGGGGGATTCTACAATGCCTGCAACACGTATTAGGTTGGTGCAAAAATAATGTCGTTTTCTCGCATATGTTACTATGTGAGAAAACGACATTATTTTTGCACCAACCTAATAATTTGCATTTTCTTACGTCCCTACGTGAAGACCCTATGTTATTTACAAAGATAATTCAAAAGAGTCTTCGAATCCTTGCTGGAGAAGAATTTTTCTCCACCCTCGAACCTCTTTCTCACAGATGAGATGTGGCGAGTCTCCTCGCCTTATCTCTATTTCTATGGAAAGTGCTCGAACGAACAACTTTTCTTGGTTCCACCAGGTCTAACCTTCATGGCCACGACTCGGCATGATTTTAGTAAATCATCCGCATTCACTCCGTATTTCATCAGCGAGAAGTAAGTTTAATTCAGCTTCTTCCCATGAACCACTACCCCGTAAAAATGGATGTTTCTCCGATCGTTTAAAATCTTAACCTGTTCATGTCTAGAGATAAACGTTATCATCCCCCTCATATCCATATAAACTACCCCTTAACGTAACCCTCTACCTTGAGTGGCCTACTAATCTTGTGCACAGGCTGATTCTTACTGTAAAAAAAAAAACTTGGATTTATTGAGAATCAAACCTGACTGACATATGACCATAAAAAAGAAGCAATTCACTAATGAATTATCTTAGTGGATGAGCATGGTAATGAGCGCGTCTGATGAAGGCATGCACCAATTGATTTTTCACACTGATGAGACGAGCAAATGAACAATTTAACAAAAAGAAAATGCTAAACCTTTTAGATTCCAACAAATGCGATAGATATCGGACGCCAAATCATACACCGACAGATGGAATTTATTTAATCAAATCATCATCTCAACACATACGTATCATATAATCAAATAAACGAGTGAACATTTATGTAGATACATAATTGGTTTCCGTTGTGTATGTTGGCAAACGAGTGCAGGAGGTTGCTGAATATTAATTATGCTAATAGAATCAAGTATGTGCGCATAGTGGAACGGTCATCGGGACAGAAATCCGAATCGGCGTAGCAAGTTCCAATTTTGGCAGATATGTTGCTTTCACTTTCCCACTCTAGGGAAAAGGCGGGAATCCGGCTATTTTTCGCGACTATTGTTGAATAACAGGGTAGACCGGATTCTTCAGCCTTAGACAGATGTCAGACAACGGATCAATGCATTGTTGTAGCAAAGAGAAACCAATACATATCTTTCTCAATAAGTCATGGTATTACCGGTTTATGACTATATCACGTTGAAACACCACTTTCCGAAGTTAAGCAATGTCGAGCCTGGTCAGTACCTAGATCGGAGACCGCTTGGGAATATCAGGTGCTGTAAGTTTGGGTATTCGGTTAGTAAAATGGATAATAGCACGAAATTGTTAAGGGTAGCGCCGAGTTCCAATTCCTTTTGGGTTTCTTAATATTCACTTCTGCACAAATACCCTTAGGAAATGTATTAACCGACCTCTTCTCCACCAGCTATGGGTTAAATAGACCTGTATCGTTAAACCATTATTATTTAAAAACTATTTCTTACAGTCTGAAAATAATTTCTGGCTTTAAATAACCTTCAAAAGTATTAATAAGTCGTAGAAAACAGATCACTCACTAAACTAATTTAAAATATCAAAAGAAAATTATTTTGTGTAAAGACATAATCGCTTGAAATTGAATGATTTTTAAAATATATATTAATTTTGTGGCCTGTTGATTTTGTTTCGCAAAGAATCGTTTGAAATTCCAATCCTTAACGATGATTTAAATCTAAGATCTGGTGTCAAAAGCAATCTGGCGAAACCAATATGTTTGTTATTAAAGTAGATATATGCCTCTTGGATTCTGAATAAGATCTTTCCTTTTTGTTTTTTGACGTAAGACACTGAGCTAGAAAAGTCAAGTTTTGTAAAGATCTTTATCATCAATATTTATTGCTTTATTATGTGCACTACTTGAGGAGCATATATATATATATATATATATATATATATATATATATATATATATATATATATATATATATATTAGTGAGTTGGCGAACGTTCTGAACCAGGCGAAGTCAGGATAAAAAATGTTCTGATGTTATCTGGTGCCATTCTCGTGCGCAGCAGGGCCCGAAAACAGTAGAGCACCCCCACTTACATATAGCAATTGTTAAAACCCGGCTGCATATTTGCATAAACATGAATATAAACAAACTCTTATTGCTCAAGTATTATCAATTTGAATTTGTGTGTATATATATATATATATATATATATATATATATATATATATATATATATATATATATATATATATAAGCATATATATATATATATATATATATAAATATATATATATATATATATATGTATATAAGCATATATATATATATATGTATATATATATGTATATAACCATATATATATATATATATATATATATATATATATATATATATATATGTATATATGTATGTGTGTGTGTGTATTAATATTATTATATTTTACCTTGGTTTATGTAAAGAAAGATGGAAATTCTTACCAACATATATATATGTGTATGCGCGTGTGTACGTGTGCGTGTGTGCGTGTGTGTGTCCTTGCGTGTGTGTATATTCACTTTTAATTTTAGTGTTATACATCAAGTGGAGAAGAAATCATCAGACGGGCACTTGAGTGAAGAAAGTTTTCAGAAATCTCTTAATACACTCTTGGGAAATCATGTCACTGAACCGTATTTGTCGAGTTATATTAAAGTTTGCAAAACTTTGCTAGCATTTCACTGACATTGCCTCGCACTATCGTGATAAATTATAGGAGAATGACAGTCATCTTCGCAATAATAGAAACCAGTGGATCATCGTCATCTATTTGGGGCACGTTTTAGGTATAACAACGAATCTATTTTAAACTGATTTCACTTTGCCGCCAAGACATCGAATGATATGGGAAAATTGTCAGATTCCACTAATAGTAAATAATGTCTGTGCAGTATTAAGATCAATGGATTCCATTTTTGCCTTCTAACGACCTTGTTGTCAGAGATTCCAACTGATTTGTCTTCGTTGCGCTCAAATACTGAATATGAAAATTAAAGGCTATACAGCAACAGAAATGAGTTTAATGAATTTATTTACAGCGGTATAGTGTGCTGTCAACAGATTAGCGGACAATCGTATAAAATTAGTAAAAAAAATCAAATTAACATTGTTAAAAAATTAAAGATAAGTGAACAGCGAAATATAAAAAATTATCGAACTATTTCTATAATAAGTAAGACTGTTTTACCAGATATATGTGGTAGGCTTCAGTAATATCTGCAGTCAGATATTTACTCAAACAAAAAGGCTAGGAAGAAACCAGAAGAATCTAAATGAAGCCTTGATTTTCTAGCTAGAGGCAATAATAACAATATGTAGAAGTGTACTAAATGCCTTCTACCCGACCCGGAAAAGGAAGATTAGTGGATGCCTAAAAAGACGTATTTATTCTCAAATCCTGAACATTATGTTTTACTCATTTGGCAGAGAAGCGCCGTATCTTCCTAGTCCATGCAAAAGAATTGTCTACTAGACTAACTGCGCTTAACCAACTGTCCGTTAAAAGCAGGTGTATACTAATTGGAGAAGACAAAGAACGTTCAATCACACTATTTACATTATTCGAACTATTCTCCTTATCTTTGTTGCCATATGTATCACAACTTTTCGGCCGTTATACGTCCCGGCCTTCTTCATTTGGTTGGAGTGTCGAACTGAATCTTTAAGGACACATGGCACAGTGGATATAGACGTTGGTTAGATCCAATGACAGGACCCAAAGTGTTGTGAGTTCAATACCTGGTTAAGACAGTGGAGAACTTGGAGAGGTGAATTAACAGGAGATAACTGATAACTGACATCCATTAGATATGGTACGTGTAACTAGAACAACCTACCCCAGCGAGCGAAATAAAGGGTTCAGTTCGACATTCCAACCACCTGAAGAAGGCCGGAGCGTACAACGGCCGAAACGTTGTGATAAATATAGCAACAAAGATGAGGAAATTAGTCTGAATAATGTAAATAGTGTACATAATACCTCATCTCAGAAATATAGACAGATACTGAAAGGCCGAAACGTTGTAATAAATATGGCGACAAAGATGAGGAAATTAGTCCGAATAATGTAAATAGTGTACATAATACCTCATCTCAGAAATATAGACAGATACTGAAAGGCCGAAACGTTGTAATAAATATGGCGACAAAGATGAGGAAATTAGTCCGAATAATGCAAATAGTGTACATAATACCTCATCTCAGAAATATAGACAGATACTCAACGTTCAGTCATTAAATAGATATCAACTTCCCAATGAATCTGTGTTGATAATGCCTCATCAAAATCCATAGAAATTCACATTTGACACATTTCGCAGGTTTGGGAAAGATTTAACCAAGTAGCAGTTGAATAACTTCTCTAGGATACAATTCATAAAATAAAGGATATTCATAAAATTCGCAATATAATACTATCTACCAACTGGATAACGGCAACAGCTAAACAGTCTATGTAAACGAAATATAAAATCATTTACCACTTCTTCAAAAGAAAAAAAGAATAGATTATCACAAAAAAAAAAATCACAAGCTTGAATCTGATGAAAGAATTAAAAAAAAGAAATTACCAACAATACCGATTTATCGTAGAATTACCAACAATATGAATTCTGTAGTTGAAGGCATACAATTGACTTCAAAATATTTAGATTTCGGCATTAAATAATCAATACAGGTTGATATGCCCGTCAGACAGAATTAACATCAACCAAACAAGCAACATGAAAGAATTCTTTCATGACATTAATCCATATAATATCCTACAATTTCTCAAATCAAACTTTATTCCAAAATATATAACCTCAACAAAAGAACACGAAACACACATATCAGAGCCTCTAGTAATCAGGTCCGCATAAACATACAGCTGAATACAACAGCTGAATATCATTTATATATCATATATCACATGATAACATACACACTCATATATATATATATATATATATATATATATATATATATATATATATATATATTTTATCATGTGATATATGATATATAAATGTTATTCAGCTTTCACAATTTAATATATATATATATATATATATATATATATATATATATATATGTATCATGTCTAGAAACACAGATGAGTTGTGATACAGTGAAACAGTCCTTTTTAAGATGAAGATATTAGCTCTTGATAAAATAATTTAATCAGTCGAGCACTGTGGGGAGTAACGAATCTGTAAGCGGTCACTATTACTGCTAGTAATGCAGACTCGCCTAGCGATTGAGCTCTCTGAGTGAGTGACGTGTTTATGAAAGAATAAATACGCAAAAATTCGCCGTTCTCTCTGCCGGGCGACGATTTCAATTGTGAAAGCTGAATATCATTTATATATCATATATCATATGATAACATATATATATATATATATATATATATATATATATATATATATATATATATATATATATATATATTCAATTGTGAAAGCTGAATAACATTTATATATCATATATCACATGATAACTTATATATATATATATATATATATATATATATATATATGATATATATATTCAATTGTGAAAGCTGAATATCATTTATATATCATATATCACATGATAACATATATATATATATATATATATATATATTCAATTGTGAAAGCTGAATAACATTTATATATCATATATCACATGATAACATATATATATATATATATATATATATATATATTCAATTGTGAAAGCTGAATAACATTTATATATCATATATCACATGATAACATATATATATATATATATATATATATATATATATATATATATATATATATATATATATTCAATTGTGAAAGCTGAATAACATTTTATTACTTCACAGCTCCCAAGAAAATCAATTTTGGGCATTAAGTGACCCATAAGAAGTTGATATACCATTAAGCAAACAAATTAATCAATCAAATTTACAAAAAAAAATACACATTAGATTATTCATCGTTCAACGTGTTAGATTTGACCATAAAGAAAAAAATAATTATGTCATAAAGCATATACCTTTTTTCCAAACAATTACAACAATTATAACAACTACTGCTATATCAATGTGAGATATTTAAAATCTAAAGCAATGTAGGGCTGAAGGAAGTCGACTGATTCGTGTTCTACGCATTATAAACCCATTAGTGGTTAATTTCAAGCCAGAAAATATTCGAGACTGTTTTGTTTTTTTGGCTGGGGGCGTAATTGTTGTTTAGTGATACAACTCTGAATAATTAACTCGTAGCTGAGGGAGATGTGGATTCATAACTTTGCCAAGGTTTTTTTACGCGTAAGTGAATATAACGAACCCAAAGGGAATTGCAACTCAGCGATCTAATTAACAATTCCGCACCATTATCCGTAACACCCATCGCACATCCTGTCTTAAATCATATGACATTCCCAAGCGGTCACAGTTTTAAGTACTGACCAAGTTCGACGTTACTTAACTTCAGTGATCGTACAGGAACAGGTGTTTCTATGTGATATGACCGATGTCGACAAGGTTATGCTTCTGGACAGACAGACAGACAAACACACACACACACACACACACACACACACAAACACTTTTATTACTTCAAATAAGGATAATAAATACAAAATGTATTTTAATAAATAAAAATGGGACGTCTATTTCAAATACGGAGTATCCACTATAATAAAGTTTGAAGTAATATATGTCGTTTCAAAATGAATCCATTAATTCTTTAGAAATTACACACACGCACACGCACGCACACACACACACACAAACACACACACACACACACACATATATATATATATATATATATATATATATATATATATATATATATATATATATATATATATATATATAAATAAGTTTTTTGTGGTACAGAATTTAATAATAGATAAGAAAAGACAAAATTAATAAGACATTTTTTAAAAGAAAAGCAAAAAAAAAAAATAAAAACCGGTTTCGTCCCAGGACTTATCAAGTTTTTTTTTTTCTTTCGGGGAGGGGGGGAATTGAAAATTTTTTAAAAATTAAAAAAAAAAAAAATTAAAAATTTTTTTTTTAATTTTCTATTCCAAGAAAAATAAACTTGATAAGTCCTGGGAAGAAACCGATTATTATTTTTTATTTTAGCTTTTAAAAAATGCCTTATACATTTTGTGTTTTCCTATATATATATATATATATATATATATATATATATATATATATATATTAGGTTGGTACAAAAATAATGTCGTTTTCTCACATATGATACTATGTGAGAAAACGACATTGTTTTTGCACCAACCTAACATATATATATATATATATATATATATATATATATATATATATATATATATATCTGGTGTGCGATGGGTAAATTGTTGCCATTTATATTTTATATTTCGAGCATGTGCGTTGATTGTTTTTGATTTTATCGAGTGCATAGTATAGTAGGGACAATTGAATACTGTCTGTAATAATCAAAAAACAATGACGCAATTCACACAGCCAGAAATTTTGAAACGACATGCTGTACTCCTTGGCATTAGCGACAGAAGCTCCAATACGAACATTTCATAACTGGGGACAGTACAGATGATTTGGTAAAAGTTGGAGGAGTATAACCGTGTTTACAATGTTGTTTTGACTGATCCCTAGTGATGGCGTCGTTATGTCTTCATTCATCTTTCCAAATGGCCTCAGACTCAAGACTTGATGAGGTTGTGCTGGCCTGGGTCAAAAGGGTGGCTGCTGGAAGAGCCTATGTCTGGCAACAGGACTCGGCACCATGCCACAGAATCACGAGAATCAAGTTATGGCTGCCAGACCATTTCTACGACCACATCACCCTTTCCATTTGGCAAACTAACTCCCCAGACTGCAAACCCTTGATTATTATGTGTGGGGCTTAGTTGAGCGAGAGACCAACAAAATTCCTCTAACACGAAAGATGAACTGCAAGCAAGGATTATGGCAGTCATGAAGACTGCCATAATCCTTGCTTGCAGCTTAAACAAGGAGACCATTTAGAAGGTTTGCAGGAGATACGGAGGACGTCTCGTGGTGGTGGTTAAAGCGAGTGGCGATTTTTATTGAATAAGTTTAAAACCCTTTAGTATTTCAAGATATTTTTGTGCAAAAATTGATAAATATATCTGTTAAAATGAGATGTCAGTGTTATTTTCATTTTTGCGTAATTCAGCCGACAATTTATTCATGTCACCATGTATATATAGATCGCTAAATAAATGTGAATATCAGTGAATCAGTGTGTCACACTTTTTCAACTTTACTCCTGGAGGCCGTAGCCCAACATATACGATTTTGGAATCAGGCCGACGCTGTGAGCAAATTAAAATCATTCCAGGCTTGATCCAAACCCGTAATTCTGAAATTTTCATTACTGTGATTTTTTTTCGGATTCCACCATCTTGGTTTCTACTGATAAAACTATTTAAGGGACACAACTTTCTATCTTTTCAGTAGCTCATGTTCAAATGAAAAAAAAAATACTGTTCTCAAATTACAGTGTTTCAAAATAAAATTGTCCATGCTTTCAACTTTACTCCTAGAGCTCGTAGCCGAACATATCATACCATTTTGTAATCAAGCCGACTCCGTAATCAAATTAAAAACATTTCCGCGCCGGATCCTGACCCACAATCCTGAAATTTGGGATCCCCATGTTTTCATTATTTCGATTGTTTACGGCGATTTTCACGTGATTTTTTGCGACAAATTTTTTGGTACGATAACAATTTGTATACTTTGGAAATAATTATGCGAATAATCCAAATTAACGGGAAAATCCATAAAATAAAAATAATTGTTTTTACGGAAAATACCTACATACATCAAATTGTGTTTAAATTAGCGGCAGAACGTTTTATAATTAAACTTTTAAAAGGTTAGCTTAAATATTAAAACAATACTTAAATGCAGTGATTGATTTTGAGTTCTTCTGTCGTTTGTTGTTGCCTATTTCATCTGCTCCTCTCTATTATTGTGATGAAAGCCTAATTGAGAGCCCTCCGCAGGAGCTAGCATAAATGCCTCCCGATAGGGCGGGTTTTACACTAGTATATATATATATATATATATATATATATATATATATATATATATATACGCATTTGAACTATACTAATCTATATATCTATATGTAATATATGCTTGTATTAATTTGTATGAATATCCGCGGCAGTAATAATTTTTCACTGAGAGCTCCTCTAAGAACGAAAATCTCGCGTCTTGAAATCTGCGATTACGTACAACTATAAAAACAAATTAAGTAGATTCATAAAAAGTGGCTTACAAAAGTAAAACTGGAAAGAGTATTAATAGCAGAAACGGGGATAAGTCTGCGACAACTCATAAAGCATCACAAACAAAGGAAAATGTTCTTTATTTTTATTATAAAAAGACAACAAAACGTAATTAAATCCAAATTAAAATTACAAGAAGCAAGAATTGGCTTAATAAATAGATGACCACTAACAACATGGCGTCATTTGATAAGTTTACAAACCAAGCTTAATTAAAACCTCAAAGTAACATTTTTGTTTGGTATTTCATTTACATATATAGCATAAGACCCTCATTTATTACCACTTCTTCATTCATTTTAACATGACTCCATTAGTCGTCGACTAAAATCTCTCCTCTTCTTTACCTATAATTATATACAAAATACTGTCCATTTAATTCTCTAACACAGGTTTGAATACATTGTCAGAGACGGCAAAATTGCTATCTTGTACATGAAGTATTTGTAATCGCAGTAAGAGTTCCTATTATCTCAAGGAAATTACATGATCTATAGAACGTCTGATGTTATATATAATTTAAATCCGCACTTCTTTGTCTTCTGAAGATTTCTTCATAAACAACTTTGAGAAAGTATTTCATACGGACGTCCAAGTATGTATATGCGTCTGCACACATCGATGTTTGCGTCAGTACGATGAAAAACGACGAAGTTTCCCCCACCACTTCCACAATAACACCAATACGCGCAATCTAAATAAAACCAAAATTAAAAAAAAAAAATAATCAGTTTATCTGACGATCGCTAAAGCGTGAAACCCAGGGTCACAAGCTCACATCTATCCAACCATATATGTTAGCTCTATCTCTGATATTGAGCGCTTTCTAATAAGTACCGCGTATATAATATATAAATAATTATACACACACACACACACACACACACACACATATATATATATATATATATATATATATATATATATATATATTTATTTATTTATATTTATATACACACACTTTTCACACACACATATATATATATATGTGTGTGTGTGTAAAATTCCGCTGTTCGTAGCATTTAATTTTTTAAAAAGTGCTCAATACAAATTAGAGCAGTATATTATTATTATTTTACTTTAGATACTAGAACAAAAACATGTTGAAATAGCTCTCGTGTTTCGGTACAAAGTTGCACCTTTTCAGGCATATGGTAAGGTACTAGTGAGTAAGTCATTTCCGAAATATAAAGTCAGTGGGGGGGGTGGAGACAAGAAAACACATGGTTAGAATTAAAAACAGACTTGTGGTTTTTGATCAATCAATTAAATGGCTGATCTCCGCTAAATAGAAAATTAAACTCGGATAGTGAAGGTGGGGGAAGTTATTTTTTCCCATGACATGATAAAACGGAATGTAGACAGATCATCATTGACAGTTACGGAAACATGTACGCAATAAATGTCTTGTGACTGTTGACAAATATGACATGTTCAATTTTTTTTGAAGAAGGTTGATGGGAGGGGAAGGAGGCTAATCAGAAGTAAAGTTAATTTCGACAGAAAAATATTAATTTTTTTTGGGGGGGGATTCAGGAAGCTTCTTAAAAGGACCTGTGAAATTAATAATGTGCAACATCTATATAAGATATAAATAATACTAACTGGACAGCAATGCATAGCAATACTAAATCTGAAAAAAAAAAAAAAGATAATTGTAGAGGGTGGACCATTATTTACTTATACATTACGGCCATAAGAAATGGAATTAACTACTTTTTAAAAAATAACTATATTGTAAGTGAAAGATGAACGGTGTCGGCAATTTTAATTAATTCACATCTTTGGTTTAAGAGATTTTTTTTTGTCTTCAAATCGGATAATTTCTAATTTTTCATGTATGCATAAGAAACAAGGTTAATTTAAAGATTTACAGTTTCTAGGTTTCTTAACAGTTTCGATTTTACTGGAGGGCTTTTATTTAACTTATTTTAAGTCCCAAAAATATTTAGAAAGAGGCGTCATATTTGTGTAAGCATTATTGGTGAAAGATAAAACAGGTTGATATCACCGAGATTTAAAAGAATTCTTTGTACTCCCAATATAAAATCTTTTAACTTTTCGATTTTCAATAGTAGAAATAATGCTTAGTTAAATAAGAGTTACTGTTTGCCATCGGTTTTGCAATGGACATTCGTTAGAATCTCTACAATTACACTTGTTGGTATTATAAACGTTTGTTGTTTTGGAATGGCTATTATTACACAGACTTTTCTATTTGTTTAAGATTTCATTATTATGCTTTTTAATAAATTTTCAAGCTTATTTGGTCTAAGATAAGACTGAAAGTACTTTGCATAGCTATTTTACCCGACAAGCAGAATTCGACACCAAGGGGTTCGGAAATAAAATAAAAAGATAGCTTAAAAATTTTAAACCTTAAAGAATCAAAAGAGAAGGATAATAGAGAAAGATGAAAAAGTAAAAGAATAAGAAAAAGGGGAAAAAATGGTAGAAACAGAAAGGGAGAAATAACGGAAGAGGAGAAAGAGTGATATAACTGACGACGCAGGAAATCGACAAGACAAGGTTTAAGCCTAGTTTAATGCTGGTAGGAGGGAGTGTTAGGATTCAGACACCAGTTAAAATAAGCTTGAAATATCATCTAGTTTCTATGAGAATAATTACTTAAAGAAAATTCAAAATTTTAAAATTAGAGATTTTTATAATTATTTTTTTTTAAAAAGCCTTAAAAGAACTGTAATTAAAAGGTAACATCTTGCATAATAATACATACAATATGATAATTAAAAAATGATTAATGAAATGATTAATACAGAAATATCATTAAGTAAATTAATTAAAAATATTATATATTAAAAATAAATTAATAAGTAATAAATATGAACTAATAAATAAATTGAAAACAATATATAAGTGAAATATAAATTAATTCTTAAATATAAAAATAAATTGATATAAATAAAATTAATTATTAAAAATGAGTATTTGTTGAATCCATTACATTCACATAAGTGCTAATACCCTTGCGAAAGGTATGAATCCTCTTCTTCTCCCACCAGAGTGGGTAAATAGGACAGACTGGGTTCTATAGCCTTGGGTGGCAACTGGTATACTGCAGAAAGAAATGGAAATCTACTGCGCAAAAAAAATCTGCCTCGTCAGTCATGTATCGAATACATGATCGTCTAAACGTGTATCACGCATGGCACATAAGTGACTGATAATTTAATTGTTCAATATAAGTTTTAAATATTAAATTTAAAGTTAAATATAAAAATATAATTTAAATGAAATATTAAAATAAATAAAAATATGAATAAAAATAATTCAATGAAATAAAACAATACATATCGTAAGGACAAATATAAAAAGAAATTATAATAATAATAGCAACAACAGTAAAAATAATAATAATAATAATAATAATAATAATAATAATAATAATAATAACCCACTGGCACCCACTGAATATAAAACCCGGCATTACAGAGTGGGCCAATATCCGCAACTTCTACGGGAAGGAAACTGAAAGAAAATGGTATGAACACCACCCAGACCCGGTTACGGAGATAGGACCTGTTACAATTCTATGGGACTACACAATTCACACTGACAGAACAATCAAAGCCAACCGCCCAGATATTGTTATTAAAGACCACAAACAAAAACGGTGCCTCCTTATTGATATGGCAGTCCCTGCTGACTGCAATGTATCTTTGAAGATATTCAAAAATCTGTCAAAATACAAGGACCTTGAAATTGAAATCTCGAAAATGTGACATATGGGAACATCAACAATCCCTGTTGTAGTTGGAGCCCTAGGACTGGTTGGAAAAGATTGCAGTAGACTAATTGAAGGGATTCCTGGAAATCCATGCCTCAAGGAGATACAAAAAATTGTTCTGACAAGTACAGCCCACACTTTACGAAGGGCTTTATCTATGTCATTTTTTTTTTTTTTTTTGTCAGTGGAAAATGTCACGATGCCATTTTTAACCTTAGGTCCCTGGGCGGGACCCGGAAAGAAATGAGTAAACGCCAGAAATCAAAGAAAATAATAATAATAATAAAAACCTATGTACGAGAAAGTTTAGTTGAGAGGAATAATAACGAGAAGAAATAACAGTATATGTGTTAGGAGAGAACAGATTAAGCAAGATCGAAAATATTCTAGATCAGTTTCAACATACTTGGGTGACGACATTTGGTAATTAACTCATTCCTTTGAATTAGTAGTATATTTTGATTATCGAATTTAATAATTCTAATCTTTTCTTCTAAATACAGGTTACATCTCCCCTTAAAATTACTAGGAGTTTAAGCGAATCCCACGAATTTCCAATCAATCTGAGGGTTCAGATCTTTCTCACTCAATTCTCCAAACGTTTGAAAGAACAGTTCAGTGCTTTAATTTTGGGTTGAAAAAGAGTTTCCATGGTTATAAAGTCTTTGTTTCCATTCCTCCGAGGAAAAACCTAATGTTAATATGGTGGTTTGACTTATTTTCTATGCGGTAAATGGTTGCTTGTTAAATGACATTATAAACTCTGCATTTTCCTTCCAATGGACAAAGTTAGCTAGTTCTATAATTACAGCGGGGTGGAGTCTATACTAGGTTTATTGTTGATATCATTGAATGTGTTTAGAATATAAGTATTGTGGCAGTCGACTATTTTTAGTATAGGAATAACCTATTTTCATGTTTTTTTTTTCTATTGAAGATCTTACTTAGAGGTTTCTTATTTTGGAAATGATAATTTATAAGCTTCATTTTATTTCCTAACTCCTTGGCGTTGACAGATCCGGTGAGGTTGTTCTTGCGGGGTGAAATAGCTATACAAATAGGGTACTTTTTAATTTTTCTTATATATATATATATATATATATATATATATATATATATATATATATGTGTGTGTGTGCGTGTGTGTGTGTGTGTGTATATGTGTGTGTGTGTGTGTGTGAAAAATATATAGAAAATAGGAAAGAACCCGTTAAGTAAATAATCCAAAGTTCTTTAGTATTTTTGTTATTATTTTTAAAAAATAGTCCTCGATACAAAAGTAGAGCATAAATATAATTATTTATTTAAAAATATGATTCCAAAACGCTACATAAGAGTTCTCATGTTTCAAAACAAGAGCCGAAAACTTCAATATAATTATCTGAATTAAATTGAATTAAAGTACTAAGCTCTGTTCCATCTTCAAGCGTAATTTTTTTTTTGGAAAAACTTATTTCTGAAATTTACGTGTTTTATAAGCACATTCATTATTTAAATCAAAATTTCTATGGTAACGCCTAGAGCAATTGTTTAAAGAAAAAGGACAATTGCTCTAGCCGTTACCATAGAAACTCTTATGTAGCGTGTTGGAATCATATTTTTAAATAAATAATTATATTATATATATATATATATATATATATATATATATATATATATATATATATATATATATATATATATATTGGAAAATAGTCATTCAAAGAATACATCAATGACGATAATGTAATTAATGGCAAACTCACTTCGCTAACAGATTAAGAAGACATTAACTCATTGACCACTCGCGGAACGACAAATACTTGATTTTATTGTACAATGAATTAGATGCTTGGTCCATATTGCTTGCAAGTATTTTTGATAAAACTTTTACCATTCTCAGGCACAAATGTTATTTTTTTCTAATTTCAGGTAATTTCGGGTAATTTCCAAGCAGGAAATGAATGTGATACTTAACGAAAGGTATTTTATTAAAAAATGTGCTATTATTACCAGTTAAGAAATTTTTTTTAACGTGTAATAATGCGACGCTAAATATTGTAGTAATGTAGTCATTCACAATTTCTATTTTTGTGAGTGTTTTTTTTTCCGTTGACGTGACAATGGACTATTGGATCAATAATTAGAGTCATAGAAGATTTCAGATTTTTTTTTTTTTACTACAGATCGAACCTTTTTTAAAATTATTAAATAATGCAGCATAATATTGTAACATAGTCATTCAAAGAATAAATCAATAGAGTTAATGTAATTAATGGCGAACTCACTTCGCTAACGGATTAAAATGCATTAACTTACTGACCACTCGTTTAATGATACGATACTTGTTTTTTTTTAATTGTACAATGTATTAGATGCTCGGTAATATTGATTACAAGTACTTTCGATAAAAACATTTACCATCCTCAGGCACAGATGTTATTTTTCCCCAATTTCAGGTAATTTCGTGTAAAATTCCAAGACGAAAATTAATCTGATTCTTGTCGAAACATGTTTATTAAAAATGTGTTATTATTAAAATTTAATTACAGCTTAAGAACAAATTTGAAAGTCACTCTATCCTCAAATTTACATTAGAACTTAATATTAATATAAAAAAGTTCCACTCATTGATGTAGTTATTGATTCCAGCATACATAAATTTACTACTTGTCTATAAAGGAAACCAACAAGCATTAACTTGTGTCTTCTTATTTAAAATACTGAATGTCCCAACATTATAAGTTAGCTGTTATAAAAACTTAATCCAACGCGCACAAATGATTTCTTCCAAAAACATATTCTATAAAGAAATATATAATATTGAACAATCACTTTTTAATAATGGTTTTCCTAATTTCCTCATTGATCAACAAATAAAAATGTATCTCAATAAACTTAATAATATCTGTAAAAAAATTTATAATATTAATAATAATATTGTACGTCAAAATAAACATAACACTATTAACTTATACTATTATGAGCAAATGCATAATAATTACAAACATGTTGAAAAACACTTAAAAACATAGGTAGAAATGTTAAACCCATTAATTAATAATAATAAACAAGTTAAGTTCATCATATATTATAAAAATTTCAAACAATTGACCTCATAGTCACTAATAAACCAACAACCACACAAATAAATCCTTTCCCAAAAAACCAATGTAGTGTATCAATTTACATGGCCTTTCAGAGATTATCTCTTATGCTAATAATAAGCCCGCTACATATATTGGTTTTACTACTACCACACCCTCCCGTAAACTTACCTGTCACCTTTCTGTTCTTATTCTATTAAACAACATTTCTTAGAAAAGCATAACCATGTACATAATATTAGACAGATATTAGTTGATAACACAATAATACTCACACAGACACACAGTAAAAAGAACCTTCAGATATTAGAGGCCATCTACATTAAAACGAAGATACCCGTTCTCAACAAAATTACATTTCAAACTAGTCACATCACATTACATTGCATCTAGACATTGGTTGTAATACTTCGGTCTATCGCGTGTTATAACGTCACAAAATCACATCTTGAACTTATACTCTCCGTCTTCTATTCTCCGACTGTTATCGTCGCATAGCAATTTTCTATGTTAAAATAACAAAATATTATCTTTGACGATGGATATCTTTGTTTCATGTCTGTATAATCATTCTGAGGATGGCTTATGTGAACCGAAAACTTAGGACCAACAAAAATATCAAACGATGGACAATTTTTGTCTTTATTTTCACCAGAAATTAAAGCAAACATACGAACATTAGAACGACCTAATAGACATTCTTTTTACATTATTCGAACTATTGTCTGATCTTTGTCGCCATATTTATTACAACGTTTCGGCCGTTGTGCGCTCCGTCCTGCTTCAGGTGGTTGCAATGTCGAACTGAACCCTTTATTTCACTTACTGGGGTAGATTGTTCTAGTTCAACATGCCATGTTTAATGGACGTCAGTTATCAGTTATCTCCTGTTAATTCCCCTCTCCAATTTCTCCACTGCCTTAACCGGGTATTGAACTCAAAACCTTTGGATCCTGTCACTGGATCTAACTAACGCCTTTATCCACTTGAGGACATTTGTGTAAGAATTTCTGGGTAGCATAAACCTAAAATCTTCAAGTATTTTTACGAGTGTTTATATTGCAATTTGTTGCTGTCAACTATTTTGTTTTTTTTTACCAGTGCTTATATTGAAATTTGTTGCTGTTATCATGGCATGTTTTTACCAGAGCTCATATTGCAATTTCTGTTGGTGTTTTTTTTCTGGCACTCCTTATTACTGGTTCCCATATCTTATTCATTTGTATGTGTAAGAATTTCTGGGTAGTATAAACCTAAAGTCCTAAAGTCTTCAAGTATTTTTACGAGTGTTTATATTGCAATTTGTTGCTGTCATAATTTCATGTTTTTACCAGAGCACATATTGCAATTTTTGTTAGTGTTTTTTCTCTCGGGCACTCCTTATTACTGGTTCACATATCGTATTCATTTCTATGCTTGGTCGGCTCAGGAGATTTTTGTGACCTATCATATGTGCTGATTCCTTAAGTTTACGAATTTTCCAAATGTGTTCTTTGTCTATGATCTCAACATGATCCCACAGAGGGCGGTGATCTCCCTTCTCTCTCCATATGTGGTCAAACACGCCAAATTTTTCCACTTCCTCTCGTGTTACAGCTTTCTGGTGTTCTTGAAGCCTTACCTTAATGGGGCGACCTGTCTCCCCTTTATATTTCTTTCCGCAGCTGCACGAGATAGCGTACACACAGTCTTTAGTCATGTTCTCCTCTATGGGGGGTCTTACTCGTCCAGCATTTGAAGGTTGACCTGATGTTATATGGACCGCAGATCCTTTTTATTTTCTCTGATGACCCCTTCACATAAGGCAAGGCAGACTTTTCTGAGTGTTGTTGTACCCGCCTATCCCAGGGTACCCAGGGTAGTTGTTACGTTGTCGGATACTACATGCACCCAGGGTAGTTGTAGGGTACTACATGTAATACATGTACCCAGGGAGGTTGTAGGGTACTACTTATACTGACCAATTATTTATCTAATGTCTCTGGGTCGCCACGAATGACTTTCGCTTGGTGCTGTAAGCAGCGGACGATCACTTTCTTTACGCTGTATGGAGGGTTGGGATTGAAATTGAGGTACTGTCTGGTGAATGTCGGTTTACGGTACACGGATGTCTTGAACCCATACTTTGTTCGAAATATTAGAACTTTCAGGAATGGAAGTGTGTTAGTACTCTTTTTCTCCATCGTGAACTGTATCGAATGTCTTATTGAGTTCATATGGTTCAGTAGAAATTGAACATCTTCCTAGTGTGAAATAAAGGGTTTAGTTTGACATTCCAACCACCTGAAGAAGGTCGGAGCGTACATCGGCCGAAACGTCTTAATAAATATGGCGACAAATATGAGGATATCTGCCTGCGTTATGTCGTCTCTGCTCTATTGTTATAGTGGAAAACACCTATTCTATAGTTAGTAGACTATCTCAGGAGTAAGAGTAACGAGGCAGTCGGTTAGTCAGTCGATGTCGGACGACAGTTACTCGAATACTAAAGTATCAGCGACCACAACTAGATTACTCTGCATTATAACTATTATATCAAGTTCCTAACGTTTTGTACGTCGAACCTATTTTAGGACCGACTTGGTACAAATACAAGCCTCCACTCTGAAACCACTACATAACATATATTTATGTGAATCATCGCAGGCATATGAAGATAGTGGAACGTTTTCCTCAACGATGCCTTTGGTCTGTGCTTGGAATCCAATGGATGTCTCACACACCTGATACTGATGTTCTACAAGTCGTCAATTCACTCTCTGTGGAAGAAATTATGCACAAATACATATTGCGATGGATAGGCCATGTTATTCATAAGGCAGAGGATAGAATGGCAAAACATTTTATGGAGAATTGGAAATGGGAATAAGATCGCAGCACAAGTCAAAACTTCGTTACAAAGATTGCCATAAAGAGTCACTATATAAGCGCAATATCGGTTTGGATAACTGAAGACCGGGTTTTTTTTGTAAAGCTGGTATTGCTGATGGCGTCAAGATTTTCCATGAGGTATCACCAAATATGTAGAACTGAAGAGAGGAGTTCGTAGGGGGTCGCCGAATTGCCATGAGGTGCCAAACTGGCCATGTGCCAAATGCAATCGGATATGCCTGTCCGGGGCAGGTTTTCTCAGTTACCAGAAATGGACACATTGGAATATAGAAAAAATGTGTTCCACTATAACAATACAGCAGGCAGATGTCCTCATATTTGTCGCCATATTTATCAAAGTCAACTTCCACCACCCGACGATGATTTGATATGCCACATGTGTAACAAGAAATGCAGATCGAAGGCTGGTTTTATGAAACACTGTCGTTCCCACAACCAATGAATGCAGTATTGTAGGGGAGTTTTACTGACGGACCAGACATGTCAGGAATGTTCACACTCGCTTGAGGAGTCGACTATATATATATATATAAAAAAATAGATATTCGTACAGTCGAAAAATTATATTTTTATAAATGTAAAAGCCTTAACTAAAACAAATTTTGATACATTTTATGTGTAAAGATACATTTTATTAAAAAATAGTAATAAACTTAATTAATTCTTATTCTAACAGAAATTAATGCATTTTTTTCATTTTAACTGATGGACAAAGTATTCGTACAAAACAAAAAAACATATTAACTTAATTTAATACTTTGTGGAATATCCTTTATTGAGTTCAACAGCTACCAGTCTATTCCTGTACGTCTCAACTAATGATTTGCACACATTGAGTGGTATTTTGTCCCATTCCTCTTGGCATATTGTCTTCAAATTCTTGATATTTGTTGGTGCTCTTTTCCCAATTTGAATTTTCAAATATCGCCATAAATCCTCGATTGGGTTCAAGTCTGGGGACTGACTTGGCTATTGCAAGACATCAATGTTACTTTCAGCTAACCATTTCCTTGCAGATCTAGCGGTATGCTTAGGATCATTATCCAGTTGGAAAACCCAATCAGGAGGTAGCCGAAGTCTCTCAACAGAACGCATTAAATTGTCTTGCAGGATTTTCTGGTATCTTTCAGTATTCATCTTGCCATCTATTATTGATATTCTGCCAACACCTTTTGCAGAAAAATAGCCTCAGATCATGATACTGCCACCACCAAACTTTACAGTTGGCAACGTGTTCTTTGGTAAGTAGGCTTCACCGTCCTTCCTCCACACATGATTTCGATAATTATGACCAAACAATTCTATTATGTTGGTGCAAAAATAATATCGTTTTTTGACGTTAAAAATACGTCAAAAACGATATTATTTTTGCACCAACCTAATATTTTAGTTTCATTTATTCATAGTACTTTTTCCCAAAACGAATATTCTTTATCCTTATGCTCTCTAACGAATTTTAGCCAAGCATCTCTGTGTCGTTTCAAGAGGAGTGGAGTCTTCCTTGGGATGCGTGATTTCAGACTGTTTTTGTGTAGTTCATTATTTACTTTACGCTTGGTTACTTTAATCCCTAATGCACGCAGATGTTCCTGCAGCTCTTCCCGGGTAACCTGTGGATTTTGTTTGATCTGGCGTCCTAATATCCTTGCTGATCTTAGAGAAATCTTCCTCAGAGCACCTGTTCGTCTTTGGTTTTCGACGTTGTTACGAGATTTAAACCTTGCAATGAACGAAGCAATTGTAGTAAAAGGAATATTCAGGTTGTTAGAAATCGTTCTGTAACTGTTCCCATCTTTTCAAAGAGACAAAATGTGTTATTTTTGTGAAATAGTCAATTCTTTACCTTTAGGCATTATTAGAACCTTCTCGTAAGACTAGAAATTGCAGAATGCTCTGATAATGGCTAATAGCGTTAACTATAATTACTGATAACATTACTGGAACATTCTAGAATATACTTTTTTCCTAATTAATTGATTATTTTATTCTAATAATTGATTTGTACCAATACTTTTTCACCAGTTAGAATTAAAAAGATGCATTAATTTCTGTTAGAATTAGAATTAATTTATTATTATTTATAAATAGTATGTGTCTTTATACATAAAATGTGCCCAGATTTGTTTTATTTAAGGATTTTACATTTATAAAAATACAATTTTTCAAGTGTACGAATATTTATTTCTCCCCACTATATATATATATATATATATATATATATATATATATATAGGTTTGCGCTTTTGTGTGTGCTATGATAGTCACGTAATTTAAGTATATTTTTCGTATAGGTTTACTGAAGTTTATTAGTAAAATATT
>OZ010604.1:38150702-38153202 GCA_963932145.1 Acanthosepion lycidas
TGAATGTAATATTCTATAATAAAGAATATTGCTCTACTATTGGATTGTATGGGGCCTGCCTTTAAATTAATGTTACGAACGCTGGAATTTATATTCAATTCGTTCTCATTTCATATATATATATATATATATATATATATATATATATATATATATATATATATATATATATATACTCTCTGATTTGTTAACTAATACACAGTCTTGGAATTATCGTATTCGCGCGCATGCTTTAGTCGAGGGCATGTTATATAAACCCTGAAAAATGTCATCCTGCGAACTGGAAGTAAGCCATCTATGCCAACCAGCCTCAAAGCTCTGTGTCGTTTGCAACAATGTTTGTAGACCACCATCTGGACTGAGTCGGCAAAATGTTGACACATACGAGACTTGTAAAGCATACAGATTCCATCAACGCTATCAAGAATATAAAGTTTATCTCACATGTATTCCTGATAACTATTAAAATCGAATGGTGATTTCAAGTGTCGTATCATGAGACACAGACGCCGAAAGAAGACAAAACCATCAGAAATGACGTGAAGGGATTGACTTTCATCCGTGTAAGATGTGGCAATCGCCATCTTTTAATCCAAAATTATTTCTTATTACGATAGATATTATATTTTTGGGGTACATATATCTGAGTAGAAATCCCTGTTGTTCAAGTCGTGAAATTACTATCAAACGAAGGTCTTAATGCAGAAAATGTCTCAAGGGAAGAATAGAATTATTTTTGTCAGGGAAAGCACTTCTAAGTCAAGAATGATTTACCAATAGGCTATGAAAATCTATTACACAGAAACAAAGCTCAATTTCCACCCCTTAAGAAATCGCACTTTTCCAATTCTTGCCACTATGACCTTTCCAAATCTTGCCACGTTTTATTCTTACAGTAATAGCTTATTCTCTCTTCTATGAATCGATCCTCCATTCTTCTGTTTGCGTTTAAAATTTTGGACTTGCTTTTTATTCTTATGTTACCGTCTTTTCTACATGATTCCTTTTTCTCATGGCTTATTTTAGTTTTCACTTTTTCTGTCTATCTGTTTTTGTTTTATATATATTTCCTTAGAAATTTTCGTTTTCAATAATCTTTCTCTTTTCTATCGTTAATTCTCTTTCATTTCTTTTTTCTCGTGAAACTTACTCTTCAAACGGCCAAATTGCCTTTGTCTCCTTTACGTTTATGTCTGAAAAACGGAAATACATATATACAACCTGAGTAATTTATTTCATCCGAAAGATGTGAACGTTAATGTTTATCAGAGTTGCCCATGGAAGCAGAAACTGTTGTTTAAAATAAGAGATGCCGTAAGATACTTATACCCCAGACATTTTCCTAAGGCAACAGATAAAAAACGCTTTTGAAAATACAGATATTAATAGCATAACTGGATACTTTGAAGTGAAAGTAATTAAAGATAAAAGTATTATTACGTTAATGCGAAGTATGAGACACGGTTTTAAAAACAAAGATATATGAAAAGACAAAGAAACAACAACTAAGCAACGTGTTGGGACACTGATCATCAACGCTGAGATTGAGTACAATTTTCAGATGATTAAGATCTTAAATATGTGAGGATCACGATTGATGTGAAAAAAAGCGTAATGCTTTTAAAAGCGTGGCTCACGACTGATTATTGGTTGTTGCTTTTGTTACGGTTCTCTCTTCATATGGTTTCCTATTTCGGTTTTCTTAATTCTATAGGTGCTGTTAAAATTTTTCTATAGGCCTCCATTTCTTTTTTGTCTATTCGTAGGTGTTTTTTCAGGTACCTTTCCTTCACCTCGTAATTAGTCTTTTCTGTTTAATTTATATAGTTTTATATATATATATATATATATATATATATATAGAGAGAGAGAGAGAGAGAGATAGATAGATAGATAACTAGACTCGTTTCGAAAAACCCTCGAATTTTTGATTTGCAAATAATCAAATCAACCCCGAGGAAAAAAAAAGGTTTTAAAAAAAGAAAGAGCTACAAACATGAACTACTGTCGAACAAATCGCACAGATGCCGGTCTGAAGCCCAAAGAAAAAACCCCGATACGTGTAGACAACTAACTAACAAAAGAGCTCTATACAATCGTAGAGAAGACCTAGATACACCTAGTGAGCCAGACAAACCTACCTAGGTTTCACCTAAACGGATCCTCAGGGAAAGTATGGCTCTACTTTCCCTGACGATCCGTTTAGGTGAAACCTAGGTAGGTTTGTCTAGCTCACTAGGTGTGTCTATATATATATATATATATATATATATATATATAATGGATTAATACAAATAAATGTAATTTCTCAGACGATTGATGTTATATTCAGCATGACAAAGCGAAAAATGTTCGAATGACGCGTTTCCTCCCTTAGGGCATAATCGGACACAAATGATGTGATTACAAAAACCGCATGAATTAGGTTGATAAATTTAAATTTTTAAATATGTTTTAAACTTCTTATTTAAAATATGCATTTTGGATGTGAACAGACACA
>OZ010604.1:38158202-38235702 GCA_963932145.1 Acanthosepion lycidas
ATATATATATATATATATATATATATATATATATATATATATATATATATGAGATAGATAGAAATTAGGTTGGGGCAAAAATAATGACGTGATAATGTCGTTTTTTGACGTATTTTTTAACGTCAAAAACGACATTATTACGTCATTATTTTGCACCAACCTAATAGATAGATAGATAACTGAGTGTGTGTGTGAGTGTGTGTGTGCGTGCGTAGAGAGAGAGAGAGAGAAAAGGTATGTTAACACGTTCGGGAATTCAGATACCACATCATGTACTCATTCATCCTTTGTCTTTTGTATTGTGTGCTCAGTTTTAGATTAAAAAAATCTGCACGCATCTCACTAATGAACATGAGGCAACATTATCTGGAAAATGGCGGTAGCATTAATTTATTCGGCTGCCGTCAGTCCGTTTCGAAATCAAATACTGCTCACGTGTAATTTTATTATTCAGCGTTCCTTTATTTTATATCCAATCATTCTGACATAAATACATTTAAAAATCGTTATGACATGAATACATACGCACACTCATAGGCAAACCGACATATACACGTTTACACAGCTGAAAAGATGCACACACATGAATTGTCAGGTTATTTGCCTGTCAAGTATGTACTTGTTATATAGAAACATGTAACGAAAGTGAGAATGTTGAGTCCATGTGTGTAGGTTTTGAAGCCTTGTCGACCTTCCTAGCACAAGTAAAACTATTATGTGATTGCATCTGGCTCAGATGCGATATGTGCAACTTAGCAAAGGATTAGTGACTAAGAAAGCAGGAAGTATGTAAAAGAAAATTGCCAACCGAGTAGTGGGTGAACCTTGTCATGTCAAGAGACGGCATGTCCAACTGTTTAATAATGCATACATATAACAGCTTTCGAGATAAAGTCTTTTTAAGAACGTTGCCTCTATCTAGTTAAGAAAACATCTAGCCGTGAAGAAGTCCTATTTCGAGGTCAATTGCCAATGGATATGTTGCTGTGCAGGCAATGAAGCAGTTAAGTCGAATTAAGCAGAATTTTTGAGGACCAGAAGTGACATACAGGATGTGTCTTGTTCCAGTTCAGGTACTTTGAAAGATTATGAATCTCCAGTATACCATATGGAGATACAGAGAAAGATTCTTATCTGTAATTTTGATTTTGATTTCATTCAGCTGATTCTCACTCAGAGACAACAATGGCAGTTTTTTTGGACTTTGTTAGGCCAAATGGAGACATCGAATTGGAAAGCCAGGGATAAGGTGCCATATTGTTTTATTTCACCAACAATTTTACTTCCCAATCTATCTCCCTAATGTTATAAATCATAAGTCGAATCCTAGTCGAAACAACATTAAGGGAAAGACGTTTTCTTGAGTGGGGACATTGTCTCCTAGATTTTCATTTCTCATTTTTATAGTATCTTTCTTTTCAACTAATAAGTACAAAATAATTGACGTATGGATAATTCAATATTCATTTAACTAATCAAATGTTGGTGTCACGTAAAACTGGTCATAAAAATAGATGAAACTTGTTATGAAACAAGTGTGGAAATTGATATTAATTACTGAGTAAGTAGAAAGGCTGAATAACAATTTCATTTTGTCTATTATTTTCTCTTGTTTATTTCCCTTTTAAAATGTTTATTTCTTCCTTTTTTTGTCAAGCGCAAGTGTTTTGTGAAATCGAAATTGACAGTTTTGAATCAATCAAAGCTAGACGACAACACAAGGTGAATTGTTAATTAGAATGAAAGAAGAATTTGAAAAAGTAAAGCGTATAAAAAGAAATATAGAGAGCTAAAAACACAATTTGTAAAAAAGGAAAAAAAATTCGCAAAACTAATTCACTGGCTGTGTAGGTAAGATGGGAATTATTAGGTTGGTGCAAAAATAATGTCTCTGTTTTCTCACATAGTAACATATGTGAGAAAACGACATTATTTTTGCACCAACCTAATAAGGCAGTGAAAAGACAAGCAAGGAAGTCTGAAAACAATAAATTAGTCATATAATGGGGATATAATGAGAGTAGATCTTCCTAAGTGAACATAAGACACATAAATAAAGGATGAAAATGAAATAAGGTGATAAAAGAGAATAAAAAAAGGAAAATAAAAACAAAACGCTCTTTTAATCAACAATCAACAAGATATGCTATCACGTGACCTCCATTGAACTTTTAATCAACAAGACAGGCTATCACGTGACCTCCATTGAACTTTTAATCAACAAGACATGCTATCACGTGACCTCCATTGAACTTTTAATCAACAAGACATGCTATCACGTGACCTCCATTGAACTTTTAATCAACAAGACATGATATCACGTGACCTCCATTGAACTTCCTCTGGTAACAGAACAAAAGCCCAGATCCATAAATCTAAGTCTTCATAAAATAAAACATATTTAACATTGAAAATTCACAGAAATTTTAGTTCGAAAGTCAATGTCAAATTGAGACAATAATAATATCTAATATTGCTGCTTCTTATGGTCTGGTGCCACTGCAATTTACCTTGAGGTCCCTGATAAAACCCCCAAAAAGTATCAGCAATATTATTGGTCCTGATCGGGCGGCTCGGATTCAGTCACTTTTTCGCTGCCGTAAGAGTTCTCTCTGTATCATTTCCATAAATATGTTCATCGTAATTATTCGAATGAGCTCTTCGCTACAGCAAGTAGACGTTTTGAATTTAAACGTACTACAAGGCTGGCGTTGAAATTTTATGAACTGACACTTGAGCTGACTAAATGTAACCGTAAATTCTATACTAACATTTTTTCTACGTAGTGGATCTCCCTTCCGGTTCCATGGTTTCCAGTCAACATTAATCTTTAAAATTTAAATGTAAAACCCTCCTTATCAATCTTTTGTCTTTCCACTCATTTTCATGTTTCTATTCCTAATTCTTCTGCACCCTTTAAACACAAGTGGCTTAGAGGCTTTATTGTTTGCATGAGGTGACACCGATTAAAAAAAGTACACTCCAATGTCAAAATGAGACAAAAACAAAACCCAATATATAGACTTGATAGCAGCCCGATCCACGAAATATATATATATATATATATATATATATATATATATATATATATTATCTTGATATGAATGGCCTTTACACCTACTCTTATTAATAATATATGAGTTTTATCCACTTTTCGATTAAGAGGCTAGAATCTTGTCCACTGGATTTTTGTTCGTTTCGATTTTGTCATGGATTCAATTGAACTAGGGTGAAAATTTGTTTATTAATAATAAATGCATTGTGTCTCTCTATTAATGTGCGAGTCTAGTGCAGATGAATCATGGTTAGGTAACAAGTCTAACACTTTCGGCCCGGCCGCTAAACCTCCGGCATCTTACTCTCTGGGTTGAGGTGTCTACTCGGTCCTAACCGAACTTAAGGGAGTGGCCGTAAGTCCCCTGAGCATCCGTAGATTATTCGACCGATCCAGAAAGCAGAAGTGATGTTCATCCATTTACCGTCGACTGAAGTCGTAGACACGGCTGGGGAGAAATTTAGAATGCAGCAAGAGAAAAAAATTAATATCTGCAGAAAGCCGTACGAACATCGATTCAATGGTTGAATTGTCAATGTCTTTTATATAGCAGAAAAGAATAGTAGAGAAGAGAAACGGGTTACAGAAAAGAAAAGTAAAAAAAAAAAACAAAAAAAAACTCATACACTGGATGAGAGAGAGAAAGAGAGAGAGAGTTGTGATTATCTTGTTGTTAAATCGTTTCAGAACGATATATGATTCTTGCGCTGGAGGGATAAAGATTTATGTGCGGGGCTTAAAGTTATAGTAGCATACCTCCTCCCAACACTCGCCCGGGCCAATTCTCTCTTCTCACTTCAAGAATTTTCTCCAGTCTGCCTTTTTCCAGCATAACTACGCGTTTATATAGATAAACCCGCTGGTTATAAATGACCATCGGCCCTACTACTTCGCACGCGATTTTCACGGGGTTCTGGCTGCTTTAACCAAAATCATGAGAATTCCTAAGTTCCTTCTAGCTTACTTAGCTCTATTTCAATTTTTACTCGATAAAAATTATTTGGACCATTTCCATTGTCCCCTGATGATCCAGATGCAATGGGTACAACTGTTGCCCTAGATCAGATTTCCTCATCAGTAAACAAAATGCTCTGATTTAATTTCGCTATCCAAATCTACTCCAATTTCACTCAAAAAATATACGTGTGTGTGTTTCCCTGACACTCTCTCTCTCTCTGTCACACAAGAGAGTTTTTCTATTTTAGTTTGAAAATTTAGGAAGCCAAGCGGTCTTTGGAGTGACATGTAGACATTTCAAACGCCCTCAATCAGAGTCTATCTGTACAGACCCGATTAATCTATCTGAAGTTATTTCTAACGGAGCTCCAGGCGGCAAGGTTACGAGCTAATTTTATCAAAACCTGTTACAGAAATTCTACATGTAAATAATCTTACAGTATCGTACACGTTTAACATGTGACTGGCTTACTCTTATCAAACTTATTGTCATGGTCGCTATATTGGCCTTCGTCTTTTTTTTCCTCCAGCTTCTATATTGTCGTATTATAATAAGCATCAGAAGAAGAAGCGCCAGAAGAAGAATTCAAAGAATAAGAATTAGAACAATAAGCTCTCAAAGAAAAACGACTTACTACTTGAATCTAAGAAAAATTCAACAGATTTGTAATATTCGAACGCATATAACGTAAATATAAATTTGAAATATTATGAACATTTTTAAAAACTGAAAATATGTTTAAAAATAAATATGAACTCTTTTATTCAGGTTCCATTTAAAACATACATTCTCATTTTTATGAATAAAACGTAGAAACAAAATTTTAAAAGTATATATGTTCTACGCCTTTAAAATTGTTTAATTATTATAAGGTGTATTATTATAAAGTGTATTATTATAAGGTGTATTATTATAAAGTGTATTATTATAAAGTGTATTATTATAAGGTGTATTATTATAAGGTGTATTATTGTTATATAATATTATTATAATGATATTATTATATATTAATTATATTATATATGATACTAGCAGCATGGCACGGCGTTGCTCGTGCTTGATTCAAAAATCGTACGACTCATACAGCAATCGCTATCACTTGACTTAAAATATTTTTGCCCTTCCTTGCCTTTAAAGGAGTGCCCTTTGCCGTGCTGATGTTGCTACATGCCTTACTTCTTGCCTATCTCACACTGCGATTTTTTTCTAAGCTCTATACTAAACATTAAATCTGTTACGAAAAAAAGAATAAACAAAATCAACACAAAATGATCAGCTTTAAAAAAGGATTCGTAACTGCAAAAACCGAATGAAAAAAGAATGTTAGCAACAAATACTTTTTCACACCCAACCCAGTTCTGCGGAATCAGAATCAACGGTGAGTTTAAGAAAGCGAATGAACCAATTGGAGTAAAGTGCCATGCAGATTTAAATTTTTCCCACTTGTGACGAATGCAGGTATCGAATCTTTTGCGTGTTAGTATGCTAGTTAACATTCCTGTCAGTCAACTGTTGGCTCTCACGCTGGCCAATAGAATCTTCCTGCCTATTCGTGGCAGCCAGCTATAGGCTCTCACTCTGGCCATTAGCATATAACCGCAAACTACATGAAAACTGCCGTACAAGCATGAAAAATCGATTATTTCCACTATCGATGGGAGTTGGGGAATGCAATGTCGGTCTTGGTCTTCCCGCTAACTTGGAGCATGTGCATGTAAATTTTGGTGCAAATCCGTCGAAAATTGCGGTCGTGCATTCGTAACACACACACACACACACACATCCTGACTTTTATAGATGGAGATACATTTTATATTATATATAAATAAATTATATATTATATAAATTATATAATTGTATATTATAAATATATTATAAATATATATAATAAATGTATAATATATAATTATAAATATTATAAATATATATAAATATATTATACAAATTATATATATATATATATATATATATAATATTATATATCTCGTAATATAATATCTATTATTATCTAATCTAGTATCTAACGTGTATTATTATTAGAATTATTATCTAAGGTGTATTATTTATATTATTCTAAGGTGTATGCATTAGCACTACTCGCCATTTTATTATATTTTTCTTTTTATATGGTCTGGTGCTCCCGACGTTCATCTCGAGGTTCTCAACAAAATCCAAAGACGGATATGCAACATGATTGGTCCCGATCTGGCATCCCGTCTGCAGTCACTTTTTCATAGACGAGCTGTGACTTCCCTCTGTCTTTTCTACAAGTATTTTCATGACAACTTTACCGACCAGATACATTCACTGGTTCCGAAACTGCGTGAATTTAAGAGTGCTACTAGGTTGACATATCGGCCCTACCATTTTAATGTCAAAAGGACTAAATGTAGTCATCTCTTCTACTCTGGAAGCTTCTGATCTCGCACCTCGCGTCAGTGTAACTTTCTTCCTATTATTTGCTTCCTTGATAGCTATAATCTTCAAATATTCAAATGTAATGTCAATCAACATCTTCTGCATTCTTGACCTTAACCTTGTCCTTCTCTTTATCCTTTTTCCGAACACTCCTCTTTACTATTACTCTTAATAACCGTAACGTCCTGGGTACTAGTGGCACACCTGCCTTGCTTGGGGTGATTTGCTTAAATAAATACATATGACGAAATATATTTATTTAAAATCGTGCCGTGTTACGAAAGAAACATCACTTTCCAGAAAGGATAAAACAGAAACATAATTATTAATATAGCTATCAAAATGCTCACATTGCATTGGTGATTATGTGATTTACCAGAGGTCGTGACCTCAGCTGCAAAATTAAGACAAAGTCTAAAAATATGCTACTAGTACTGTCTCGTCAAATGATGAGAGTGGAATCCATCAGCGAATTATTAGAATTTACTCCTTCTCAACGCCTGCTTGTAACTAAAGGAAAAAAGAAAAGATTACAATGGAAAAGAAAGAATTATAAGGAAATTATCAGAGGATACTTGCATCGTCTATGTGTCATGTCCTTACAGAAAGTGGGTGGTCACATCTCTCCACAACTTTTTGTCCTTTGTAGCCCTTAGTAAAATATGTCCTTTTGTTAATACCTATTCTACCAACAATTTACACATGCTTGTTAGGCAGGGGTTATTCGGTACTTGCTTTCATTATGCCCCGTCAGTGCCAAATTTTCCAAACCCACTTTTCTCATAATGCGTCTGATAAATTTCTCAAGTTTCCTTTTTTTTCTACATTCTCTAAAACTTGCTCACATGTTCAGTCCATGATATTCTTAGCACCCTTCTGTAGATTCATTTTCCAGTTGCCTCAATCCCCTTCCCCATCTGTAATGAGTTGGTCTAGCATTCACGGCCATATTGACGCCCCGATATTAGATAACTGTCTAATCTTTTCGTTGTTTCCAATGAAATATTTGTCTTTTTCAATACCTTGTTTAAATTTTGGAAGCCATCTTTCGCTATCTCAATGAGCCTTCAGATTTTGTTGTCACATTCTCAGTTAAAACTTTTCCTAAGAGTGGGACTTTTAAAAACAGTCATTATTTCAATAATAGTAGGATCCTTAATAATTATTAAAAAGAATCCTACAAACATGAAGAAAATTCCCGAATATCCAGCAAAGAATGCGTTAAGTACACACAAGTGTAGTAAATGCTTTCAATCGAATCAAGCACAATAAATGATTGTATCAAAAACAAAATAATAAGAAGAGCCCAAATAGGCAAGATGGCGTAGCAAAAGGCGTCAACTGTGACATTCTACAAACGCTTTGATTTCAACTATGTAGGTTACATCATTAAAATCCAGCGAATGTTAAGAAAAATAAAAACGGAAAAATACGCAAATACACTGAGGTTTTGCTATTCAACCCATCCAACACGAAAACTGAACCTCAATGTCGTGAATAAAAAATGAAAAGACATTCGTGATTGTAGGTGTGGCTGTGTTAATAGGCCAAAGAATAAATGAGTAGGAAAGTGGGAATTTGGAATAATACCAGAACTTTTCTGGGTGCCAGAAATGCTATGAAACACGTGGAAATCTTACTCACTATTGTAAATCGTGGCCAAGACACTAGAATCGAAATGGGTTAAGGTGACCTGTCGGGATTTGTGAAGATAATGTGAAAGGTGCTATAGATTTAAGAAGACTTCCCGTGACTCACATTTAAGCGATAACCACCATATAGTATATATGGGGTAATAATATGTATTAGCCTGAAGAAAACATGATATGGATGCAAAATGAGAAGTAATATCAACGGCAATATGAACGACCTTAAATAGTAGGGTAAAGATGATATCGGACTGGAATAACGTTTGAGAAATATTGAAAGCTTTAGAGAGAAAGTAGAGAGGGATTTTAGCTTGAATAAGTTGTTGAAATCCATATTCAAAAGGGCAACGTTAATATGAACTAAGAGGCTTGGAATCGTGATGAATGAGCCGCGAGGAAAATAACTATACATACAGGGAACAATGAAAGGAATGAAAATCCAGCACCAAGTAATGCTTTTAAGAAGAGCGTTTGAGAAGGATGCGTGAAGTCTTGAAAACAGAACGTAATTCACAGAATAAAGTAACAGTCATAAAAGCATTGATTCATGGCCTAGATTTAAAATAATTGGTTTTTGAGTGAAATCATAAAAATGTAATTTAACACTCATATGGCTAAAATAAAAGATATTTACATATCTTCTAATTCTAAATCTTCTATCTCGAAATTGTATCAAGCAATAATAATAATAATAATAATAATAATAACAATAATAATAATAATAATAATAATAATAATAATAATAATGATAATAATATTTAATGATTAATAGCTAAAAACAATTTTTATAGACATAGTGGTATCAAAAGAGAGCAAAACAATTCTGTTAAAAATATGACGAAATGAGATTATAACCAGATATAAACATTTTGAAACTGAAAGAATACTGCGCTTTAAAACTATTGTTTTACTTATTAGAAGTGGATGATTAGCTTCGATTACAAAGGTACGCGAAAAAACATTAAGAAAATTCCTAGTAACTCTTGTTTACTAGATATAAAAAAATAATTATATTGTGTAGAATTGCCCATCTACTTGGTAAAGTATTAGGTTGGTGCAGAAATAATGACGTAATAATGTCGTTTTTTGACGTTAAAAATACGTCAAAAAACGACATTAGTACGTCATTATTTTTGCACCAACCTAATATTATCAATGAAAAGAAAATACATCATAAATATCACTTAATATCATAATTTTTGCCACAGAATGCACATTAACTACCTTGATTTACCCCAGATATGTCGTAATACCTGCTAAGGGGATTAATCTAATCGGAAATAAAATTATTAATAGTAGTAGTAGTAGTAGTAGTAGTAGTTTGCGTTTGATTATAAAACAAATGCAGGTCATTTTTTTTTTTTGATAATAATACATCTTTTTAGGACATAAGGATGGGATTTGTTATCAGGAAGGAATAAAGAAAGGAACTAATGTGCATAGTGAATGTATCGAGAAGACGACCGCATGAGTTCGATGCATAAGACAATTTGTAATTATTGTCTGAACAACAAAATACCGTAATTATTATTAATTCCTGATTATAAGTCATTTTATGAGAATTATAATTACCAATTATGAGTTACAATATTGGAATCGCTTAATTAACCGAAAAAAAAAATTGGAAAAGAAAATCCGATGGTACTCTCATTTAAAGAATTGCTTGTTGGTATATGTTAATGAAAGCAGGGAAAATGCGAAAAGCAGGTAAGGAGGAAAGAAATGTTGATATTTTAAAAGTGAATGAAAATATATTGGAAAGCAGAAAAGAAATTGAAAAACTCTACATCAGGTATTCCTCAAAAACATCAAGTTTAGAGACAAACGTACATGGGATTGGTTGAGAAAAACATTTGAAGAGAGCAACCGAGAATATTATAATCGAAGAACAAACAGAAGACATCAGAACAAATTCGGTTTAAGATCAACAAAGAAAACATTTGTGGAAAGAGAAACAAAATTATTTAAAATTTGGTATGACTGTAAGAACCTAGCTCAGACACAACACAAGACGTGGAGACATAACAGTTTTGACCATTAGCAACTAGGTAAATAAAAGATTATTGAAATATGACATAACATCAGTCTTCATAAATGACAGTGAACTCTGGACAATTTTCTCATAGATAAAAACAGATTTGAAGGAAGAGGAATACATGAGAATGCTGAGAATACCATGAACTGAACATCGAAGTTTTAGAGAAAATGAAAGCAAAAAGACATTTATACTTAGAATTAGAAACATTTAGTTGAAATTTCTAGGGTACATGATGAAGAAAGAGGACACTGTATATAGAAGACGAAAAGCAACAACAGCTCAAACAACAGATTTCTGAGCATAGACCATTAAATGGTAACGGAAAACGAAGGATAAGAAAATCCTTTTGGAACACGAATATGCAAACAAAACATAATAGAAAATTTCAAACCAGAAATTGTAATGTTAGAGGAAGAGTGTTGATTATGCAAGATTATAAACATTTTGATACTCGAGTGGCTAAAAAGAAAAAGTTGGTAATGGACAAATGTCAGAATCTGAAATATGAATTCGAAGACAATCTGGAATTGCAGGGAGATGATTAGGATCAAAGTGTAGTACGCTGCCTTTGTGAGCTTCCGAGTCGGCGTTCTGTCGAACTCTCTGCTAATGCAGAGAGAAAATCGGACGAAGCTTTGCCGAAGGGCAATGTTTCGTTCGGGGAGGTAGACAGGGCCTGAACCCGTCTAGGCGGGTTCAAAGGCTATATTTTTGGCCGAGCCTACGAGCTCGGAGAGACCCACATTAAACCGGCCTTGTGCCACATTCGGTCCTCGTGGGGGGATTGATAAATACCGAGATGATAGTGATTCTCATAGTTATTAAGACGTTACGTAATATCTCTAAAGAGCCACGTAAGTCGTCAAAGCGTAAAATAAACCGAAATTACTGGAGAACTCTTCAAAATGTTTGTCTTCTAGGAAGAGAAGTCGGGACCCTACCGTATGGGCTGAAGATCTGAGGTTAAATGTCCAGCTGAACGGTGTCGTAACTGTACTCCTTTCAAGCTGATAATGATTATGATTATTGACTTTTGAGATATGCAAGTCCAGAGCAGAAAAATTTTGGAAGTTAGAAAAAAAAACTGGCAGTAGATTTCAGTGTTCAAGAAATGTCATGAAAAGAAATACAGAATAATGGTTAAGTACCTGGATGTTGATAAATAAAATGAAGATGAAGGTGACAGGTGTGTCCATCCTTATTAAATTACCTGGAACGGAATATAAGAATCTTTCAAAAGACCTGCAGTTTTTACAAATACGAGTAAGAATGCAAACTGTCCAAACGATAGTAAAAATAAGATTGAATTCTTAGCAGAGTGTTGGAGGTCTGGACAGATTTGTTATTTAAATAAACACTATATGTAGAAGGAAGAAAAGAAAATATATAAACTACTAACTGCGTATGATAAGAATGAGAATTATCTAAAGTGGATAGCAATCGGAAAAAGATAGCAGACAGAAGAAAATTTATGAAGATTACAAACAACGTAAGAGTAGTGCCTTGGAAATTGCAAACAAGTTAAATAGAAAGATAAATCATTTCTTTTTAGTTAGAATTTGCTAGGAACTCAAGATCATCGCCAGAAACAGATTGACTTTTTGCCCTCAAATTTTTCATTATAATTCTTTTGGTGTTAATTTGATTTGTTATCTATTTCTTGCACAAAAAGAACTAGCACCCTTTTTTACTATGTAGATATTTTAATCGATGTACATGCTGTCTATCACTTCACTATAAATGTTTTTTTAATATTTTAATTACATTTTCTATATGTTATACATATGCTAAAATTTGAACGGTGTAGATACATTGTCGTTGTAGATAACAAACAAAATATCACAATTCTTTTTTAATTTACTTATGATTCCTAAATGTAAAACTGTCTTCTTCGCGGTAATGAATATGTGGCAAATGTTTTTTTTTTTTGTTTTGTTTTTTTTTTAGAACGTTGTCCGTGTGGAGACGTGGTACGATAATTATCTGATCGGAAACTGAGAATAAAGCGAACTGACTAGAGGGTTAAAATAAATTATATATATATATATATATATATATATATATATATATATATATATGTCTTTCAGAGTTATGAGTGAGTCCTTGGTATTCGGCGTAGCAAAAATTTAGTTAATCAAGCTGATATTGGTTGCAGGTTCGAGAAATGTCCGTTAGTGGTCGTTTAGAAGTAAGACCATGATAGGTGTAGTAGTAAACTGAGAAACTGGGTCAGTGTCAATCGACAGTGTTCTTTTCGGCCCAGAAACGGGGCATGAAGGTCAGTAGACAATGACCTCTTGTCTTCTTCTTTACATATTACACGTGCCTGCGTTCTTTCGTTCCGTCCACTCTTGGTGTTTTTCTGTCTCCCTATGTTTCTGGCCTAGAGGTGTCACATTTTTATGTCCTTTTCAATAGGCTCTAGAACTTTGTGCGAACATAAAAAACTCTTGTGTCATTTTTTTTTTTTTTTTTTTTTGCGTGCCTTTGTTTTTCATTTTTTAGAACGGAAATTATGTGTGGAGCCACCCTGGTTTTTGATATTTTTCAGTCACAAATAAGCAAGCTCTTCTCCCGAAAACTTCCGCTGTTTTCTTCTTCTATACGGTTAACTTCTTGTAGATTGAGAGAAGTATAGAAAGACAAAGGGAGAGAGAGAGAGAGTATGGTTTTTAATTAAAACGCGCAAATGCCTCATTTTAATTTTAATTATTTTTATTTTTGTTTATATATTTCGTTTTTTATTTTTATTTTTTTTTATTATTTATTTAAAAAATCCATCTAAATTATAAATGATGCTGTATATTTCGTCCTTCACATGTCCAACTAGAGCATTCAATTGGAAACCTACGAAAGAACTAGTATTTATTTGCTAAAACCGAAAAGGGGTGAAGTCGATAAGGATAAATGTGTGAAATCCTCATTTACGTACGAGCAATATAGTTACATATTTGATAAAGCGATCGGTTACATTTTAAGAAAATGTTTACACATACTTAAATAAATAAAATTATTTCAGAAATTGGAACTGACAGCTGGAATCTTCAAAAACTTTTCTGACATCAAAATGACAACAGAGAATAAATTATTAATTAGAAAAATTATCCGAATGGAGTAGAAGACGGAAAAGTATATATCGACGATTGCGACGAGGAGTGGGTGAGGATTCACAAGTCCGAATGATTACAAGATATAATAATAAGAATAGGAATTTGATTAAAAGTTGAATTTATTCCAACTGATCGATGCGAAATATATCACAGCAATGTTAATCTCATCACATTTCCCACTGTACATAAAGTTGACGGATTTTGCCTACAGAAAGTTACGCGAATATTTTAGTACTATATATTACTTTGTTAGAAACTTTGCTCACCTTGCCATCTGTATTCGTAAACAGTTGCTTTGTTTGAACAGCAGTGACAGATTTCCTCCTCTAAATATAACGTGCTCATTGAGATTAGGAATACCGTTTTCTGATAAATTAAAACCGCCATTGTCATTCGAAAAATTAATCTCGCAATTGTTTTCCACGTTATTTCAAGCGTTGGGTACGATCAATAACTTTGAATTTCACAATATTTTAATTCATTACCAAGATTTATTAACGAAATTATCATATGTCTATATTTCTGAGATTAGGTATTGTAACTACACTATTCACATCATTTTCGACTGTTGTCCTCATCTTTATTGCTATATTCACGACATTTCGGTAGTTGTACGCCCTGGCCTTCATCAGGCGATATTTCTGGGAATTTCGAACCTAAAATTTTATTTAGTCCACGCGGGTAGATTGTTCTAATTCCACATACCTCAGTCTCAGTCTATTCCCATTGAAAACTAAACCCTCTGAATTAACTGAAAGTAAGATATCCAGAAAGGTCATGGCACGCGGAATTAAGACAATTTACACACGTGGACTAAGAAGATGATTTCTTGATGTTGTCGGTCTGAAGATATGATTTCAGTGTGCAAACACAGATTTGGAACTTGCAAACAATAAGTCACGATGACCAAAGTGTTGTGAGTGAAATTGTGTAAAAGGAAGCCGTCGATGGTTGTGCTAGAATTATGGGTGACGATGTTTTGCGTACTGGATCTGTTTAAATTGCTGGTTATGCCAGATTATGCACTAGAAATAGTAAATAAATCTATGCTAGAAACAGTAAGTAAATCATCATAGTTGCTGTATAAACCACAAATGTGAACAAACCAAATGCAACTGATAAAGATTGTCTAGCCGTCTTAGTAGAGATTTTTTGCTTGAGATACCGGCCATTATATATATATATATATATATATATATATATATATATATATATATATATAGAGAGAGAGAGAGAGAGAGAGAGAGAGAGTTGAAGTATCAAGCCCTGTTTCATCCTCAAGCGAAAATTTAGGAATTACTAAATTTAGGATCCCTAGAAATTACTAAATTTTTGCTTGAGTATGAAACAGGGCTTGATACTTAAACTCAATTTATATAATTATATTGAGGTTTTGGGCTCTTGTTTTTGAAACATGAGAACTCTTATGTAGATAATGAATCATAATTTTTTTTAAATAATTATAATATATATATATATATATATATTTAAATAATTATAATATATATATATATAATTATAATATATATATATATATAATTATAATATATATATATATAATTATAATATATATATATATATATATATATATATATATATATATATATATATATATATATAATATTATTAAAAAAAAATGATTCCAATAAATAAATAATTATATTTATGCTCTACTTTTGTATCGAGCACTATTTTTTAAAAATAATAACAAAAATACTAAAGAACTTTGGATTATTTACCTAACAAGTTCTTTCCTATTTTGTATATATTTTTACACACACACACACACACACATATATATATATATATATATATATATATATATATATATATATGTATGTATGTATGTGTGTGTGTGTGTGTGTGTGTGTTTGCGTGCGTGTGTGTTTGTGATTCTATGCGAGCACACACTGTTATGTAAAGGTGTATAAGTGAATTTCTTGACTTAGGGATCAAAATCTATCAAAATATAATTTAATTCACTATTTGCAATTATGACATCAATTTACTTTAATAGAACTTACAACGACAGAAGGTTCCCATACCCATTACAAAAACAAACCTCTCTCTACATAAACACTGCCATTGGCTACAGATTATCTCAATCGATAACAAAAATCTGCCAAACTCGGAAAAAAATGTTCAAGCACTTAATATTCACTTTTTCACTGAAATCCACTTAACTGTGGTCAAATGCACTTTTGGGTCTCCACAGACATTCAACAAACGTCAGTGAACGTCTATAGATGTAATTTTTTCCGCATGGAAGAATTCAACACATGCATAAGCTTAGTATTTAGATATATATTTGACGCCATTTTGCCAGACGGTCGCTATCTGTCACAACGCAGAAATAGTGTGAAATTTCCAGCTCTTCTGTAATATAACCAACGTCGCGAGTGTTCAGAATGACACTCGTATATATAAGAGGATATTTATGTGTGTGTGGTTGGATAGATGCCATTCTATAGTTTTGTGCTTGCGAGAGATTTACAGACACCAAGACAGAAAGTCCTTCGGTTTCCATACTCTCAGAGCCTAATACATTCTTCATGTCTTTTGGGAATACAATGCCACAAATGGCATTAAGCTACATAGTAACAGTATAAGAGGGAAATCCATGACCTTTGAGCCTGTCTGTTGAAGAGGACTGGTGTGATCAGGATGATTGATGGTGAATTATAATAAAAGGAAATTTGAATTTAGTTCTTTTCCTCTGCTGACAAAAAGAAAAAAAATGGAGTCTCGATTGGATTTCAAAACCCAAAACTCTCATCAATATACATCAATAAGTATATAGGTTATTGATGAATAGCACAACATTCTTATTTTTAACTTAATTTCCTATTTTCTCAAAGCACTTATAAAATCTTATCAATTTATTATATCGTAAAATAAAGTGGAATATTATATTAAAAAGTATGTACCGAGTTAGTCAACCGATTTATTGTTATCACCTCATCTCACTCTTTCTGCACACACATTACACACACACACACACACACACACACACACACATATATATATATATATATATATATATATATATATATATATATATATGACAAATTGGTAAATAATTACATTGACATGTTTCGCTGAATAATGGTGGGGAGCATCGGATGGAGAATTTCATTTCACGTGTACGAAAAATATATCTACAACATTATGTTTTCCTGTAGCTATACAGATATAGAAATTACATTTTTTAACTCTTTTCAAGTAATCATTATTCATTAAATTTAAAGTTTTCTTTCTTAAATCTATTTCAGTTTTATTTTAGTTGAATATAAAGTTGGATGAGAACTGGAAAAAATGGAGATATATAAGTCAAACTGTAAAAAGATAAAGATGAATTTGAAATAAAAATAATTGTGTAAGAACTAAATATAAGTATTCAAAATTGTCTCCACACATTATATATATATATATATATATATATATATATATATATATATATATATATATATATATATATATATATATATAAATGACTGTCATGAACAGACAAAAATTAGCTTTATTATTACTACTCATGATAATAAAATGATAATAAAAAGTCAAAATGAAAAACGAGCTAGCTAACCGATTTCGTACCTCGCTCAACAGAGCTAAATCGAGGTAAATAGAGTAAATTATATAATATATATAAAAAAAAACAATGGACAAAATGTATTGGTGGGAGAAAAAAATATTTAAATGGTAATTAGTTGGAGGCCGAATATAAAGTCCTTCTGTTTACAAAGAGAAGGCTTTAATGATAGAATGTAGATGGCCTCTAACACTTTCAGGTGGTAATTACATTGACATGTTTCACTGAATAATAGTGGGGGCATCGGATGGTAATTTGACTGGAACTTGCTAAGGATGGTAAAAGCGTCACCACTAAAACCAAGAGCACACTTATGACTATTTATGTTCTGCGATAAAAGAACCGTATGTATTGGTCAAAATGTCCCAGGGGTGTACTTAACATCCATCCTTTTAGTCGTTCTCTCTATGTAGTGCGAACCGCAACTACATTTAAAAGAATAAATTAACGTATTATTATGATGTGTATCGAGAACATCCTTACGTATAGACGGAAGGACAGGCTTCGCAGAGAAAAAACACGAATGTTAGCGGCAAAGTAACAATGTCGAACTGGGATAGAAACCTGCTTAGCAAACCTATCACTGATACTACCTAGCCAAGGAAGGCGTGGGTACAAAGGGCATCTTTTTACTATAGCAGGTTTCACATTGTTAAATTCAGCAATTTTGTTCTTAATAATTGCTTGAACAATGCCTAATGGGTAGGGATTGTTGCATAGAATAGATGTAACAAACCTGAGTTCATCATCCAACTTGATTTCAGAACAGATCATAAGCGCCCTATGGGTAAGGGTCTTAATTAAATTAATTTTGAGCTTCCTAGGACAAAAAGAATCCCAACGGATATACAAACCAGTAAACGTCGGTTTACGGTAAACAGAAGTAATAAAGCCTGACAAACATCTGCTGACGAGTACATCGAGAAAGGGAAGAGATGAATCAACCTCCTTTTCCTGTGTAAATTTCAAGGCCGGATGTATATTGTTAAGGGACGCAAGAAATTGGTCCGTTTTAATCTTGTTATCGAAGAGACAAAAAGTGTCATCGACCTAACGGAAATAAAAGTTAGGTTTATCAGATTTTAGTAGTACACTCTCTTCTTGGAACCCAACAAAGATACTTTGCCGCTAACACTTGTTGTTTTCTCTGCCAGGCCTGTCCTTCCGTCTATACGTAAGGATGTTCTCCGGCCACATCATAATAGTTCATTAATTTATTCTTTTAAATGTAGTTGCAGTTCGCACTACATAGGGAGAACGACGCAAAGGATGGATGTTAGAATAAACACGTTCCAGCGAAAATCTGAAACCTTAAGTACACCCCTCAGATATTTTGACCAATACATACGGTTCTTCTATCGCAGAACACGTTATAAATAGCCAAAATTGTGCTCATAGTTTTAGTGGTGACGCTTTTACCATCCTTAGCAAGTTCCAGTCAAATTACCTCCTGAAAGTGTTAGAGGCCATCTACATTCTATCATTAAAGCCTTCTCTTTGTAAACAGAAGGACTTTATATTCGGCCTCCAACTAATTACCATTTAAATATTTTTTCTCTCACCAATACACTTTGTCCATTGTTTTTTGATTTTTTTATATATATTATATAATTTACTCTATTTACCTCGATTTAGCTCTGTTGAGCGAGATACGAAACCGGTTAGCTAGCTCGTTTTTCATTTTGACTTTTTATTATCATGAGTGGTAATAATAAAACTAATTTTTGTCTGTTCATGGTAGTCATAAAACTTTGTACCACTAAACATATATATATATATATATATATATATAGGAATTGGAATCAAATGTAGATAAAAATGAAATAGAATACAATAGACTGATAGTATAAGGAACAATATAGTTTTGTATTTCATTATCCTTTCATGCAATATATATATATATATATATATATATATATATATATATATATATATATATATATATATATATATATATATATATATATTCCAATTTATAACATATGCACGTTATAAAATCGCTTCAAAAGTTGCAATTTTGTTTTAACATTTTTGGTGTCTTATCAAGTGAATGTTGAATGAAAAATGAACGATTTTAAGAGTTCAAGAAAACCAACTAAATCCCACTGACTAGGGGAAACATTGTTACGTAACCTATGATGGCCAATCATAATACAAGTATATGATAAATTAAAATAACATGATTACATACTCTCTTATACGTACATTCTATTAGTACATTAAATTTAAGATTAGATTAATTTAGAAATCAAAATAAAAATTAAATTTTCAGTTAACAGTTAAATTCAACTATTATTGTTGAAGGATAACACATATTAATTCAATCTAGTTTTAAACGAGTTTTACTGCTTCCAATGTAGAATTTTTTAATACTCTGATTTTCAAGTATAGAAATAATACTAAAATAAACCAGGAAACTAGCGAAGCAAATATTTGTAGTATGCAAACTTTGGAATTCCTACAGGTACTTCTGCTGATATTAGTATTATTTTAATGATTAGCATTTACTGCTAATTGCTATACGATTTGACATTCAAATTTTTATATTTGTTGAAGACTTTATAAATGTGTTTTTTAATGATTTTCTTAAGGTTGTCCGCACAACAATAGCTTAATTTGAGGGTATTTTATTAAATATTTTACTAAGCAGATTAGTGTTGGGAAAATGCTTATTAAAAAGTTTTAGCGATTTTTTCCTTCATTTAGTTTTAACCATTAGGTTAAAAGGGGGTGTAAACCAAATGATCTTCCTAGATCTTCTCTTCTTATTATTTTCATAATTGGATCTCTATACTTATTAATAGTGCGTTTATAACCACTATTTCTAAGGGCACAGTTGTAAAATTCCTATGCTTATAAAAGACCTATTTGCTAGAAGAGTTACTAGAAGAGTTTCCGTTAATCCTAAATGCTGTGGAAGAGTGTATATGTTTAATACCTGTTGGAGGATGGTTAGCATTTGGGTGTAACAAGAGAGAGTTCGAATTAACCTTCAAAAAACTTTGAAAAGAACTATTTTTATGGTCTAGGGTCTACATGTTTAATATTGGTAGGCATCTTAACTTTAAAATCTAAGCATTTCAACTCTCTATGGATCATTTCGCTAATGCAGTCTACTTAATTTTGGTAGAATCCTTAACTATTAACATGCCATCATCTCTATATAACCCAATATTTTTAGTATCGACGCAATCGTAAGCACCTAGACGATATAAAATAAATAGTACCACCAGGTCGGAGGCACCATTACCGTACCTGCACATCAGTGGGTACATTTAAAATTATCGGATAATCTGCATTGTCAATGTAGGGACAATTTATAATATTTTATAGTTTAATTTAGATATATTGAAATAAATTGTAAAACAGTTTTTAAAAAGTTCTTATATTTATTTGCAATTACTTAGAGTCAATAGATATGTAATTTTAGATATCAATTCTCTTTCTTTCCCTCTTCCCTCTCTCTCTCGCTCTCTCTCTCTCTCTCTCTCTCTCTCTATATATATATATATATATATATATATATATATATATAAATCAATTATCAACTTCCAAAAGAAGTATTTATTTCTTTGAAAACGAAGCAAGTGTAAGTGCTTAGTAGCGAAGATATGAAAGAAAAATTCTTTCTACTCAAAGAATTTAAAAGAAATTTGTATCTTTGACTTGCATTCGCATCGAACAACAAGAAATATAAGAAGAAATTATCAAATTCCTGTCTGATAGAAATTCTGTATTTGATGTAAATGGAATTTACAAAGAAACGGTTTGTAATACGTAATGACGTTGCATTGATATATTGATATATGCTTCAGGTAGAGGAGTATATTCATGCCCATGTACACAAACCAACGTAAAAATAAATAGAAAACAAATACAATTTGCACACACACATACACACACACACACATATATATATATATGCATATATATATATATATATATATATATATATATATATATATATATATATATATATATATATATATATATATATATATTAAAATGACTCATTACTACAAAAAGTAAATTAATTTACTACTTTGCTTTTTTATATGAATGATTCATTTTATTATAAATTAAACTGCACCACGTAATTGATTTAAAAGAACTGATCCGACGTTCAAATTTTCGGGAAAAGAAATGAGACATTGCTCTACTTATTGAAGTATTCAGTTCATACCACGTTGACTGATAAACTCCTACAAAAATTAAAAACAAATTCCTAAATTGCCATATCCATAAAAGCGCTCTCACTTAAATTTTCAAACATTCAACATTAGTATTGCAAATGGCATCTACACATGTTTGTATTTGTTATCACTAACACACTTCAAAAACATTTCGATTTGCATTATAATTTTTCGTCTCGGATGCTACCTGAATTTTACCAAAAAGAAAATAGTTTCCATGCCTGAGGATGACCTGAGGACCTGTCGAAAGTACTTGCATATTTAAGGAAGACCTAATAAAGTTTATAATTTTTTAAAAACACGGATCATTACATTCATCTTGTGGTTAGTGGGTTAATGCATTTTTAAAATCTTATTTGCCAGTTTATCTCATTAACTTTACTAATTTACTTGTGTATGATTGATTCATTGTAATATAAGTTAAACTGCACCACATAACTGATTTAATATGTATCATACCGAAAGATAATCCTTAAAAACCCACTTCGGTTATAATTTATTTCATGAAAATATTTAAAAATTCATCTCTTCAAACTGAAGGTCTTTTTTTAGAATTGAAGTCAATTTGTTCATACAATAGGAAAAGGGAGAAGAAAAAATAAAGAAAAAGGAAATATTTTATAATAAAAGAGGCAGAAAAAAGTAAAAATTTCAATACAATTTTTTTTTAAATTAGGGAAGAGAGAAAGAAAGAGAGGAAGGAGGGACAGAGAGAAGGGGAAGGAAAGAAAAGAAAAGAAAGAAGGAAGAATTAAATATGAGTCGATAGATTGACCTAGAAATAAATAAAGGGCTGCACAAGTTAATATACAGAGTAAGGAAGGGGTTAATCAGAATTAAAATAGATAAAGCAATAGGTCTAATAGCCATGGTCATTTCAGAGGGTTTTGTTAGACGATAATCCATTAATTCTAGTATTTACAATGTTAGAGATTTTTCTAACAATTGAGTTGGAGTTATTGGAGTTAATATTAATATAAATAAGAGTTTCTGTATGAAATGGCTTAAATGTGTTGTGACAGATCTTGAAAGTGATATCGAAGAAATTAACTATTTCATGGTTAGATGATATTATAATTTTAAAACTCAGGAATTGGAAAAGCCTTATAATCGTTTTCTCCATTCTAGAAGATAGAGGACCATTTCTAACTTGGATGAAGTTACGTCCATCATCTCTGTAAATACCTACTTGTTTAGTCATATCATATTCGCCCATAGGAAAGTCAAAGTTATCATTAAGACTTTTAATCCAAGAAGAATTGTTATATATTTGTAAAGATTGTCTAGAAGCTAAGATTGCTTCGAAGTCCTCATCAGTGATGTTAATATAGTTCTTAGCAAACTTTAAACTTTAAAATAGATCTTTAGAAATGGAGAGTTAGAAATCTATAGCGCCAAATTGAATAAAAGTAGCCTTATTTTTATTTTTAATATTTTGTCACCATTTTATAATATACGAAGAATCTTTCCTAAGATTATTATGATAGTTTTTGTCAAAATTATGTTTGTGGTACTTAAGAAGTAAATTTGAGTTTTCCCAATTCTGTCTGCAAAATCAAGTTTATTGGCAAAATCGGCAGCATCTTTATCAATTAAAGAAATAATGCTAATGTGTTGTCATTTTATAAGAGATATTTAAATATATATATATATAATACACACACACACACACACACACACACACACATATATATATATATATATATATATATATATATATATAATACACACACACACACACACACACACATATATATATATATTTCAATAAAGGTACAATTAATTTACAAATTCATGAATTATTCATACATAAAACAAATACAAAGGTTAATGATTAAATGGCGAGAAATCCATCTTCGCGAACAATTCAATAATATACAAAAACCCCGAATCTGTTTATGAATGAAAAGATCCTGTTTTATAAATTTCCGTTGCATTAGATCTTTTTATTTTACAAGCTTTCGTCTGTTCCTACAGACATCCTCAGGTATGAAATAGATTGTGTTCTTGTTTTTACTCTTAGTAATAAGTGGACAAACAAAAACAAGGTTGTAATCCGAAAAATGCTATGAGAAATGTGTGTTATTGTTTTGGAACGTGCAGTCGCAACGCTGAGTTTGAATTTAAATTTTAAGGTTAAGGTTCTGCGTTTATTTATGTACATTTGTACATAAACGCAGAACCAGAACAAACGTCTCTGTAGACCAGATGCTAGCGACCATCCCACAAGAGGGAGGAGAGCAAGGGTTCGATCGCCTTCTTACGGTCTTTGCAGAGAGGGAGTACAGACGACTGGTAAAGGATGAGAGTGAAGACGTACATATCACACGCCTCAGCCCTAGCCTTCACGGACAAATGACTTTGTAACCATGTCTGGACCGTCACTTCTACCTTTACATGTACTTCCAACCAGTTCTTCTGCTGGAAGCCACAATCCAAGAATGCGGACGTTCCGCCTGTCCAAATAAAGAGCCCTGGATGCGCCACTCACTTCCAGGCACCTAACTGCAAACCTGAAGACGTGTTGCGGTTAATTTTGGCCCTATAACCTTCGCGTACCGTTCAAGCGCCTTCTCAAGGTCGCTGCGGCACCACATGAAAATGGATACATCATCGGCTAACGTGCATTCTCTGGCTCGAGCAACAACAGGGACAGCGATTTCACGTAAAGCCGGACTACAGACATTGTCCATTAGCCGGCGAAGGAGGGGCTCCATCACCAAAGCATATAGTAGAGGTGAGAGCGGACAACCCTACGGAGCTGACACTGAAAGTGCAAAAGAGTATGACCACTTTCCGCCCACCTGCACCACAGCACTGTGGGAGAGATACTGGTGGCTGATCCACTTGCAGAAGTCAAGTTTTAATCCAGCAACCTGCAGGATAGCAGCCAGGTACTGATGATCGACCCTATGGAAAACCTTGAACTGATACAAATTGCCAAATTGCCAGGGCAGGTTGATTATCGTCATTTACACTCTCAGGTTGCTCTGAATTTTTATTCCCTTCAGAGCGCAAGAAGGGCAGACCATCAAATCCCGGAGACTTGCCACTGCGGACCCCCTCTTCAGTACCAAGTAACATTTGCCCTCTGTTATCTCACCCTCCCAGGTAGCCGCTTCAGTCGGCTATAGCCGAGGAAAGTCAGTTAAATAGCTGTGAAACTCTTCGTCACAGAGACCAGTCTGCTTGGAAAACCAGTTCTCGAAATGCCGCCGAAACGACTCGCATATATCTTTGCTCGACCTCAAAGTACGCCCCTCAAAATTATCGACCTCTCGAATATATCGGAAACTCGACGGATCTCTTTCTTGCACAATTCTGCTCCCATGCTCTCAGCTTTATTAGACATCTTGTTTAACTTCTGCCGAACTATAAAACACTGGTAGCGCTCCAGAGGCTGCCTAGCTAAACTTATCTCTAGGGAATCTCACCTACAGCCTATGCCTGGGAAGTCTATCCTTGAGATTCTTCAGCTTCTTAGACTTATCTAGAGCGAGTCATTTGCTATATTCTGTGATGAAAGACCTAATGATACCCTTAATCCTTTCCCAATACTGAATCCCATTAACCAACCCACTAATTCCCGCTGCACTAATTTAGTTAGCCGTTGCCGGATGTCCCGCCTGTCCAGTAAAGACAGATTGATCTCCCAGTGTCCAGCAGTTTTAGCCCTTGCATCCATTCTAAAGCTATGCCGGCACAGACAAGTCTATCCAAGTAGCTGTCTAAATGGGTAAATGGCCACTTAAGAGCCAACGTCCTATGGGTGATCGACCCGGTATCTATTGACGAGACCAAACACGCCGATCAGACCAACCAAGCTATGATCGCCCGACCCCCTGCTAGCTCTCCGCCCCTGACCAGGAATACATACCAGTCCCCAATTAAGATTAAGCGCTACGAATCCACCAGGTACGGCTTCAACCGACGGAAACGACCCGAGACGAACTACTGTTCACAACAATACTGACCACAATCAACCGGCCCCTCATCGACATGGACAAGGTCTACATTCGCACCCAATTTACGTTTAACCAACAAGGAATCACATCTGGCCAGCTGGTCGCTGTATGCTGAACAGGCAACAAAATCGCTAGACAGTACACGAGCAACAACATCGCCAAAAAAGTAGTGTCTCCTTAAAAAAGTGTCTCCTTGATCGAGGCCATATATATATATATATATATATATATATATATATATATATATATATATATATATAACCGAATTGGTAAATATTGATAGTTATATGAGAAAGCGATCGTATATAAATACATATAAATACTCTACAGTGTAAGAAAAATCAGCTAACAGCTATTCAATATATATATATGTTAAGATATATACATAATATCTTACATTAATTGAAAAAATCCGAGTTTCATGCCGAAGCAATTTTCAAGTGATGGAATATATTTATCTTTATTTATATTTTGGGTTGACACAATTTTTATTAAATTTTATGATCCAGGTGAGGTAGTTTATTCTTGGGATGGAACATTATTGGAGTTAAAATATTTAAATGAATTGTAGTTTAATTTTAAATTGAATTTAAGCTTAGATTAACATTTAAACTTGGAAATAAATGTAAATTCTAAATTAGGGAGGCACTTATTTTGAAAAAGTAAGTAAACAAAAAAGTGGCGTTGGGAAATGAAATCGGTAACTATATCAAGAGAGTTATACGACTTAACTAACAAAACTTTGTACTAATCAACTCACTTCTTTTGTTCAAGAGAGTTAATATGACTTAACTAACTAAAGCTAATGATATCCAAAACAACGTATGCCATGATGAAAAAATAGAAAATAGCATAAAATAAAATAAAGGAATGCTACTACTACTATTAGTTCTACTACTACTACTACTACTACTACTACTACTACTACTACTAATAATAATAATAATAATAACAGTAATACATATCAGTGGAAAGAAAATGATTTAAAATAAAATAAGAAAAACAAAGTAAGATGAATTAAGAGCCTTATATAGGAACGTAAATATGCAAATAAACACGTTAAAATATTTAAATGAATTGTAGTTGGTTTTGAATTTGAAGTTAGATTCAGAAGGGTAACTCTATTTTTTTCCGGGAATCAACAGAGTAATTATTATTAATATTATTAATATTAATATACTTAAAAAACAAAAAGTAGTGATAACAGTAATAATAAAATAGTAAAATATACAATGACAAAATAAGATAAGGTAAAATAAAATGAAATGGAAATCATATATAAAACTCGTCAATACGCAAATAAGTAGATGAATAAATGAATAAATAAGGCAAATAAATGAATAATTAAATAACGATAATGAATGCAAATAGATGAGTAAATAAACAATTTTCTAATAGTGCGTCTAAATGCGAAAGAAAGAGACAAAAAACAAATCAAAAAATAAAAATAATAGTTATATACTGAAAATTTAAAAAAATGGAATAGCAAAAATGTTAAATGCATTATCGTCTAAAATTAACAACAGTTGTACAATAAAGGTAATCAAAAAGTAAAGTTAAAAACATTTATAAAAACCTAATATCAATATAGTAAATGCGGACGCCTGGTTCGGCTAGACTATATTAATCTGGGTCAAAGTGTTTGAGTAGGTATTTGGATCTATGTAGGCATGTGCTAATCAACTCACTTCTTTTGTTCAAGAGGTTAGTATTTCTTTTTATAGTTTTGATGATTATTAATTTTTCAGAAAGACGTAAGTTACATTTCGTAGTCCTATATAGGCATGTGCTTTTAATATCAAAAATAGACGTGAACCACCAAAGTAATAGTATGCCAAATATTTCGCAAACTTCAGCGGAATCAAACGCACCCATGTCAATACTAAAGTCTGGTATATTACAGTTGGTCCATAGGGAACCTTTATGAAACAGAATGGGGTTATTGAGATAGTTTAATGATGTTTATCGCATCCAGTTTTATCGCATATTGATGTGTTTTATGAATAGTATTAGGTGTTACTTATATTAATATTCGCAAAACCTATTTTTGAAAAATATTTTAATCGGAGTCAATGTATTTGAGTAGATTTTTGGTTTTATGAATACAGATAGTAAACGAGTCGCTCCCCGTGTTCAGCAAGTTAGGGTTATTTAAGTGTTTTAATATAATATAATATCTCCAACACACACAACTTACACTTGTCTGCTATTCTATAGTATGGTTTAGTTTCCGCGATTAACTCCCAGCTAATGGTTGTGTTGTTATAGTTGTTTTTTGATAGCCAAACATACTTTGCAAGTGTTGTCCAGTTTTTGTATTTAATATTGCTCAATGTCATTTTGTGTTGGTAAACATGCGGTTTCAGCAGTTATCAGTGGACCCAAAGTAATCATCTAAATTGATCCTAGCTTTTTAGATTATGCCTTCCGTCATGCACTGGCCAGTTAGTGGGCAGGTTACGTTTTTACAACATTTACATCGACTTTTAGTCGAATTATTAATTAGTGTTTTGTTTGTGGGCCTGTTTAATAAATTATTGTTATGTTGGGATATATAATTATCGACATTTTTGTACAGATATAGTTTACCTTGGTACTATTTTTGTTGAAAATCTTTTTTAATATTGGATAATGACCAAAGTGTTTTGGAATTAAATTTAGAAAAAGTCTACCCGCATTAGTTCGGACGTTATTATTGTACGGCGGATTGAACCACGTTATGTTTGCATTGTTTTAGCTTCATTTTATCTTTATTGTTTTTGTTTCTTTCGACATGCTCTAATTTCACTTTAAGGTTACTGTTTTAGTATATCATTGTTTTATTATCGTCAAATAATTCTTTGTCACTGGAGTTGGTCGATAATCTAAATTGTACGGATTTTTGTAAATTGCCAAGTGTATTTTATGGTGGTTGGATTTTCTGTCGAGGTACCTGTGTCTGTATGAATCCTTACTGAATGGTTTATACAGGCCCTTACTCAGGTCAAATGTAATGTCTAGCAAATAATGTTTAGCTTATGGCCCTTAAAGAATTTAGTTAGGTCCTTTGTCATCCGGTCCACTTATCTAGGTCTCAGTTTAGGACAAAACATTATCCCATCTTTTGTGTATATACCGTTGATTTTATATCAGACAAAATCTGAGTCTCCATAGTATCAGTAACCCTGCAAGATCGCATGCTTCCCCAGAATCATGTGCTCCCATGGATATGCAAATGTCTGCCTTATTTCTTAGTGCATAGATTCCGTCGTTGTATAAGAACTGGTTTCTGTGCCAGTCTTATAATATTTACTTCTTGGTCGTAAATATGGCAGTAGTCCTTTGCTAAATTAATAGCGGTCATCAGTAGATCTTCCATGATAAATGAGTAGAAGTCACAGATATTAAACTTCAAAAATGTGCATACGTCTTTCTTTTTTATATTATTGAACCATCCAATAGCTTCGGCTGTATTTCGCCACTGGTTGATACCTAGAGCATTTTTAATATATTAACAAGCTCTTTCCATAATGGTTTTGTTGATAATAGTGATGTTATTTTGGGATAGATTGAACAGTCGGCATTGGGGATTATTTCGTAATTTCTCCTTGTGGTATTTAATCTAGACGAATGCCTGTTGTTTGTGTAGTTTGGGGATTCTATCGTCTATTTTCTTGTCAGATTCTCTCAGTTGTCTTCCGCCTTTTATAAAATTTATTGTCTCCAGTATTGATGGCTCTGTGATATAATACTGGGTCGATGAAATGATACGATTTGATTTTATCATTGCCTATTTGCATTTTATGTTGTAGGTTGTTGGTGTTGTTATTAAATTTAATATTATTTATCATTGAGAATAAAACTTTCTCAAATTATGATATTAGTTTGACATGAAATCATAAGTTTCTTTTTCGTAGTCTTGTAAGATTTCTTGCATCATTTTAAAGAAGAATACCTTCTATCTCATCCTTTTTATAACGCTCTCGATCTTGTTTAACAGGGTCAGTTTGTATTGTTTACAACCGGGGACCAGGATGTTTTTAGTGGAATAGACCAAATTATTTCCCTCCATGTTCCGGTGATGATTAGAGTAAGGCTATAAATTTCAAATCAATATCCACCTATAATACTGCACATATAGAAATTAGCAAAATTTAGGTTAATATATATATATATATATATATATATATATATATATATATATATATATATACACACACACACACACACACACACAAATAATATATATATACACACACACACGCACACACACAAATATATATATATATATATATATATATATATATATCAATTCCAACGTTCGTAACATTTAATTTTAAAAAATGACTCAATACAGAGTAGAACAAAATATTATTTATTTTAGGATATTAAAACAAAAACATGTAAAAATCGCTACACAATTGCTATGGTATTTCAACGCATATCAATGTGTCTCCTCAGGCCATTGTAAATAACTGGCGAGTGAACGATTAATTTAATTTCAAAAGCTAATACCCCTCTTGTTTTGAAAAAAAAATAGGTCTTACCGTTATCAATCAATCGAATATGAACTACGTAAAATTCAAACTAAGCGAAGAAGAATTTTTTTAAGAAGTTGATCATGGCAGGAAGTTGTCTGCAGACAAATCGCAGACATTAGATTAAAAACTGATACAGATGTTTACATTATTTCGTAAAATGTATACAAGCCAGACAATCAAAATTCCCAAGAAATAAAAGCGGAGGGCTTAGGATGGTAACTCAACCTAATGCAAACTAGTTACAAGTTTTGTCAGTTTCCTATACAATATTTTCGTAGTTGATAAATAAAAGGAATTTTTATAAAACTAGTAAACGTATAGAAGTAATTGGCAACTTAATATGCAACCGTTAAGTAAAATATGCATATAATATATTAATAATAACAACCAGTCAATGTAAGATGTAAATATGTTGTTAATATAGGGTTATACACAGATGATGGTCTTATAGTGATAAAACATTCTACTAAAATTAAGGTGGATAAATTAAGGAAAATGATTCATAGAGAATTAAAAAGATTAAATCTTAAGGTTAAGATAATTACTAATCTTAAAACAGTAGATTTTGTTAATGTTAATATTGAAACTTGACTAATGCATGGAATAATAATGCAACACAAAAATGTACTTAGAACAAAATGTATTGAAACAAGAAAGTGTACACAATATTTGCATATAGTCTTTTGTATATTCCTGGGAAGACCGTTCCTGGAGAATGTGTTGACTGAGTCGCAGTCGGGCAGCGTCTCTGGTTGGATCTCTCGATTCCTTTCACTGTCTTCCCGGTACCAACCATATTTATATGGTCGGTACTCCACTATGCAAATTAGGTGGATCCTACCACAACAGTAAATATTCCAAAACTTATATGAAAAATAATGCTAACGCAATTTATATTCACCGACCCAATTCTAACCCCTTTCCATCTGTAATCAAACATATACCTTCGTCTGAAGAACGTAGGATTAGCAGTTACTCATCTGACAAAGGTGTGTTTGATAAATATATAGCAGTGTTTATAATATTTTTTCAAAAATAGTGGTTACAAGTAAGCTGCAAACAAGTATAGAAAATATGATTATATAAGTCTAAAGAAAAAGAAATCAAAATAGGAAGATCGAAATCGAAATCGAAAGATCGAAATCGAAATAGGAAGATCGAAATCAAAATCGAAAGATCGAAATCGAAAGATCGAAATCGAAATCGAAAGATCGAAATCGAAATCGGAAGATCGAAATCGAAATCGAAATCGAAATCGAAAGATCGAAATCGAAATCGAAAGATCGAAATCGAAATCGAAAGATCGAAATCGAAATCGGAAGATCATTTGTCACCCCCCACCACCACCACCACATTTAATCAATTTGTCAGTACTAAGTTAGGCTAGAAGTTCCTCCATTTCATTGATAAACATTTTCTTCAAAGTAACCCCTTTAGTAAAATATTTAACACAAACACATTAAAAAGAAGTTATAGCGCTACAGCTAATCTTGAGAAGATTATAAAATTATACAAAAATAAAATTTTAAAGCAATTTTAAAATTATGATCGTAATGTACGTTCCTAGATAAATACTCTTGATAACACTAACCAACGTAATTGTAGGAATTCTGACCAGTGCCCATTACTAAAGAAATGTTTAACTAAATCTCTTGTCTATGTAAGTACTATTTTCTATAATAGAGAATCCGACGGCCGAAAAATACTATATTGGTAATACTAAGAATTCTTTTAAGACTAGGTGGTATCATAGCTTGTCCTTCACCAATAGTACTTACAGAAATAATACATCGCTTTCTAAATATTTGTGGAGTTTAAAAGATGCTAATAATTCTCCTAAAGTAAAATGGAAAATTTTTAAAATAGCTACCACATGTAGATATTTATATGAACCCTGTGATTACATGAAAATTTGGATCTTAGCAGATTTTATGATAAAATTACTTATTAAATCAAAGAAATAACTTAACTGTATATTGTAGGCATAGTTTCCCATTTACCTTGTAATTTAGTTCAACTTTGAGTTTTCATAATGCATTTTATATTTATTAGTAGACGAATTGCGATCAACCTTATATGGCTTAATTTTCTATTTGTAAGATTAATTAAGATTTAATATAGTTCTATATTAATCTTATGTTAGCCTTAATAAAATTTTATATGGATATACTGGTATTTGGTTAGTATTTTGCATTGATTGGTTGGTATTATTAGCATCTTATATTGATGCCCTTTACTTCATGGTTGCATATTAATTTGCCAAATAATTCTATACGTTTAAATAACTTACTAGTTTCTTAAAGAGACCTCTTAATTATCAACTACAACAATGTTGGAAAATCAAAGAGCATATAAATAGTTAGCAATAGTTTAATTATTGTGCTATCCAAACTGCCTTTATTTCTTTGGAAAGTTGATTATCTGGCTTGTATGCACTTTACCAAATAATGTAAGCATCTCTATCAGTTTTTAATTTAATGTCTCATTTGTTTGCAGACAATTTCTTGTCATAATTCCGTTCTTAATTTGCAAACAGAATGAAACCCATAGCTAAGACGGATAAATTTAAATTTTAAAAATAATTACAGTAAACGTTCACGCTCGTTTTTTTTAAAAATGAGCATCAAAATGGAAAAATGGAAAAATCATTATCAAATTTGATCGTAGTTGCAATAAGTTTGTCTGTAATTTACTACTGAAGATACCAAAAATAGTCTGGTTAACACTATCCATGGCGCCTTCCTTGCTGAATTAAATCTTAACATCAAGAAACCCATTAGGCAACTAGACAGGATCAGTATAAAAATAAACGCAATTTGTCTATATTATTCAATGAAATATGCTGGAATATATATATATATATATATATATATATATATATATATATATATATATATATATATATATATACTTAGATAGTGCCTTTCTTATATGTAAAATCTAATATATATGCTCTTTCTGAAAATTTGAATCTGAAGTCAGATTCGAACACTGAATGTTAATTAAAGGTCAACTCATAAAAGCTTCAATGTTATTCAATAGAATCACGCTAAAATCAAATATAAATGTCGATCGCTCAATTAAACTTTTACAATCTATTACCTATTCCATTGCGTGTGCGTATATATATATATATATATATATATATATATATATATATATATATATATATATATATATATATATATGCGTTTTGTCTTCAAATCCACAGCAACACATGGAGTGTAATCATATAACAAGACGTTTCACGATTTTGTCATCGCTTCAATCCAATTATTTCCATCTTGATAATCTCTAGAAGTGTTATTGCAAGTCGAGGAAACGTCGGAAATAATTGACCACCTTATATACATGATCAAAACTACTTAATGATTACAACGATGATAAGGTAATGAATCTCGTGGCGGACAAAGGAATACCTGCGGCAATAGACGATATTGTATTGCTAATAATCAGGACATTACTCCGAAATGACAGCTAAATTGTCTTCACCGTACGATATCCATAAAGAAGGAAGAAATGAAAGATCAAATAAGAAAATAGTGTTGGGAATAAATAAATCGTATTGGGAATAAATAGCAGAAACACAAGTAAACATCAGAAATGTCATCAATGGATGGAACATGTAGATAGTATCAATAGTAAGACTCGAGACAGTACAGAGAAAGAGACCAAGTTGTTGAAAATTGAACGAAACTAAAGAAGTGTTTCAAACCGAAAGATGCCATCGAGAGACAATGAACAAAATGAAAACTGTAGGAGAGTTATTTGTGTCAACAAATGTGTTTAGATGTTCAAAATATCACTTGTGAATTGTCAACTCACAACAAAGCAATGAGAATATCAAGGTAACTGTTGTGGATTCCGAGATGAAATTCGGTCTCCAATGAATGACAAACGCAAGAAATAAAGATAAGAAATTAAATGTATTTACACAATAATACAATAGGTAATACAATTAGTAAATCCAGAAACGCGGTTAGTAGCAATAATAATATATATATATATAGTCTCGAAGTAGGACTTCCTTAGAGTCTACGTGCTTGTAACTGACTTCTACAAGCGGTTAACTTACACTATGACTCTACCTCCAACTCAATCACAATCTGTGCTCACTCTCCCAATATCTCTCTATCTTTCTCTATATCCATATTCTGACTGACTGTGGATATTTAACGACAGCAGTCTCAGTAACACTCTGGTCGAGTCCACTTATATGAAAAAGGGGTGGACCCCATAACAGTAACCTCTCGTAATAATACGATAAAAAGACGAAGAACATTGAAGAAATTTGAAAACTCATACAAGGAAAGAAAAATAGGCAATTAAAAATTTCTACGGATAATTTCAAAGTAGATAGACACAATCAGAAAACGAATAGTCACCAGAATGGTTTTGGGAGGGCGCGCATGCAAGTAGAAACGGAATCCCACTATTGCAAATGAGTACAATTTCACAAGAACAATTTTTTCAAAACGAGATCGGACAACACACAAATGCTATCGTTGTGGAGAAATGGATGAAATTTTAACACAACATTTCTAAATTCGGGCAGCTGGTTGGAAAGTGTATGAAGAAACAGAAAAAAATTCGTTGGAAATAAAGAAAAGTGTAGTGAACTGTTCCATGATATGTCCCACTGCATAGCAGCGAATGCTGGGCAATCTCCTCAGAGATGAAGAAGAGACTTGAAGGATTAGACATGTACTTCTACAGAAAGATGGTGATTATACCATAGACCGAACATGTGAGAAGCAACAAGATTTTGAAGAAAGTAGAAACAAAAAGGAAACATACAGTTAACATCAGAAAGAGGCAGTTGAAATGTCTGGGGTACTGTAATGTGGAAAGAGGGCTAGGAAAATATGATACTCACGGACAGATTGATGGAAAGCGGAACAGAGGAAGACAGCGTGTAACATAATTGATGAGCTTGATAACAAAATGTCAAATCTTATTAAGAGCTACAAGTTAAAGGAAGTTGTGGAGAACCATGGTACCCTACATCCTGAGGGAACACTAAACATAAAAATTATTTAGTATAGAAAATAATGTCTGTCATATCGTAGTGTTATCTGTGAGAATAGTGGTGAATAAAAATAATACGAAAAAACAGATCATTCCATGCACTCACCCAGGCACTGTACATGGCTAACTTGAGGGGTGGAATTATGTCGATAATAATTAACCCACATGAGAATCTCCCGATAAATGTGAGATTAGAATTATTAAAGATTTAAGGATCACTTCTGTGAACCCTTTTTAGATAGAGAGTAATATGAATTTAACTATGTGCTTCCTTTTGACGTTCCCAACACGTAAACCGCATTTTAGACAGTTCCTCTTGTTGACAAACATACATTCTGTTTTTGGGACTACCTGAATGGACAGGTACACTCATAACAAAATTGGCAAAGTTTCTCTTATAGATTAACCTTTTTTTAGCCATTTCTTAGGCCATGATGCTTCAGAATCGGACAATATTGATTTCTTATCGATTTAAAAAGGGTGTCATTTTTATACACGGTGGCCAGTAATAGTAGGTTGGTGCAAAAATAATGACGTAATAATGTCGTTTTTTTTTACATATTTTTAACGTCAAAAAACGACATTATTACGTCATTATTTTTGCACCAACCTAATAGACGCGGTAAATTCCAAAAAAACGCGAGACAACCGTTAAAAATTCCTGTTGACTGATGTAACTGAAAAATTCTGGAATAATTTTTGCACATGTTGTCAGTTTCCACGTCGGATGCTCTTCTTTGAAAAGTACGATAATTTGACCCTCAAAATCTGAGTTGTTTAGCCATTCGAGAAGGGCAGAATGAAAGTTGAAAGTTGTCTGCAAATAACCTGTAAATGACGAGTAAAAATATCGATCAGCAATTGATCAATCCTAAAAGAACAAAGCAGTGTTAAGTAATTCAGATAATTTTAATAATTATTCAAGGTCATTAATATTCAAGAAATTTATTCAAGATTATTGAAGTTCAATTATTACTGAAAGATAAAAAGTGATAATAAATTTTGCTCTTTTATACTTGGTACCCTGTAATATTGAAACATGGTTTTCATATTTTTCTTTATATTTTCCGAATTTTTAGAGATTTTTTAAATGTTTTTGTATACGATTTTTCCTAAGAATATGCACAACCATTTGAGGTTCACAATTCATATTACATTAAGAATAAACTAATTTTATTTATTTATGAATAATTTTGTTCTTTACTTAAATGTATATAAACATTTTTCGGTAACAGAAATGTTTACGTAATCCCACCTTCAAATAGTCTATTTTCGTAAGGAATACGACTAAATCCAATCATACTGTAAAAGAGATCGGTTTTATACAGTATCGATATTACAAACAGAACCCCCACTTATCCATAAGAAATCGATATTTTTCGATTCGAACAAGTGTTGCAGTTCTAAAAAATATATCTACAAAGATAATCCCTCTAACAAATTACCTACATCTACAAAATAATCCCTCTAATAAATTCCCTTTTTATGTGTGGACAAGTCTATTTAAGTATTGCTATATCTTTTTTTTTTTTTTACAAATGATAGTTCTTTCTTCTCGATTTCCTTAATTTGGTCTAAAAATTCTAGCAGTTTTCTTTCTGCGTCTGTCACCAACACAGAGTCCACTGCTTATCTAGTGTCGCTAATATTGTTTCCGCCGATCTTCTCAAGCATCTACAAAATCTAACTCCCTGAAAATTTTTTTAGCAGACGACACAGAAATCCGAAGATACATTAGAATAATGAAAGATGCCTTCCAAAACTAAGCAAAATAACAGGAAATTTCGTTAGAAATAAAGGAATGAGCTTTGAACTGTTATATACTATCAATTTTCATCTATGGCAATGAATGCTGTATAATTTCTTCACCGATGAAGAGGAGAATTTAGAGAGCAGAGATGTAGGCTACTGAGAAAACCCCAGAAAATGCATGTGAGCAACGAGAAAGTTTTAAGTAAAATGAAAACAAAATGTACTTAGAATCAGAAACCGAAATTGCGGCGATACATAATGAAGAAAGATGTCTTGGAGAATTTGATATCCATAGGATATATTGAAAGAAAGAGGAAACAGCTTACGTAAATGGATGGCAAATCAGGGCACGTGGTGTATATTAAGAACCTTACAGCTAAGAACAACAAGAACTTGAGGAGAGCTACGAACGCTCACGTCTTGAAGAGTGTTTTGTTTACAGCAGAGATAGTGTTAACAAGTATGCTGAAGAATGTTGTGAATATTTTGGGGGGAGCAGTCAGTTAATCTCCAGTTATAATCAGCTGAAATACAGTGTAAACTAAAAATTGCAAGAATTAGAAGACTGAAGAGAGTGTTGACGTATCGAGCAAAGTTTTTATCGCTTGATTATCAGTCCTCTTACATGGCAGTGAATGCTGAAAAATCACCTCCCAGATAAAGAGGAGACTTGAAGCAACAGCAATGTGATTATAGCGAAGAATGCTGACGATACTATGGACCGAAACTGTGAAGTTTTAGAGAAAATGGTAAAAGAACACTTATACTTAATATCAAAAAGAGACAGCGGAAGTTTCTAAGGCTCATAAGGAGAAATGAGACTTTGGGAAATTTGATACTCACATAAGAAATTGAAGTCAAGAGAGACAGAGGAAAATACGCATAAACGTCCTAACCTGTTTGAGTAAATAAATAACAAGAGAGAGAGATAACAGAAAGACAAAATTTATTAAGAGCAATAAAGAACAGGTAGTTGTGGAGAGCCATGATCTTCACCGTCATGAATAGACACGGTATATGGAAGAGGATTTCCGGTGAAAGCCACTTGATGTTAATGGTATGAGACCTATATAATAGTGTTCTTCAAAAGTCTATACATCTTTTCATTGCTTTGTGATTTTATGCTTAATTTCATGTTACCTTTCTATTTTATTTAAACAAAAAAAAAAGAAAACGATGTGATACAGACAACCAATAAAAGGCTGAAATATATAAAACATATAATTAAAAAAAAATTGTTTAAAAAGGCCTTTTAATATGTCTAGGTGAACGAAAATTTAAAATGTCCCTTTGACTAAAATAAACGTTAAAAGTATGAAGTGGGGGTCGCGTAAAAAGAATGGGGAAAATAAATGAACTATTATTGGTTATCTTATTTCAATAGCCATCATTTCCTTTGCTTCCATTCCAACACCGATAATTCAAACGTGAGTTGATTATGACTGTCAATCAAACGCCGTTACGCCCGAACGATCACATCAGTTGCAACTTTACCGTTGCTAGCACATCACAGGCTGCTGACGTTCATGGAGTAAATTTAGACATCTCCCTTCCTATGCTATGTCCTCGAATCTTCGCCTATCTTCATCTCACTCTAAATGACTTTGAAAAGACATTCCTCCTTGTCCTAGAAGGATGGAGACGGAGAATAAAGAAAACATTTACCTTTCAAATAATGCGTAAAAGAAAAATCTACATTTATTAAAATTTTCATTTCAAGACAGTTCAAGTTTTCTTTCTTCATTTTTTTTTTTTGGCTTTCTTTTTAATCAATTTTATTTTTTATTGTATTTTTGCATTTTATCTGAAACTAATTTTATTCTGTTTGATTTTTTTTTTATTTTAGACTTGGGGAAATAGATAAAATGGAGCCAGCTGTTAGCCATGATTAACTATTAAAAGTCATAAATTGTATTAAATGTCTTTGACAGGAAATGAAATTAATAAAAAAAATCATTAAACAATGCAATAAAAAAATTAAAAAGTGTCGGGACGTATGACACACTTGGCTATAGATGCTGACAAATTGACAGCGTGAACACTGAAAACACATTTCAAATGATACATTGATAATGAGTACGTTTTTCCATTTTAATTCTTACCACTTCAATATTATTACTATATTCATCACAAAAGAATATGACAAACTTTTTTAATCAATTCAGCCCAAGCAAAGCGATAATGCCACTAAGACGCAAGGGACTACTGAGAGTGAAAGAGAATGAAAAAATTTTTGAAGGAACCGAAAACCCATTTCTAAACAGAAGACAAGACCTTGGAGGAGTGTGAAACGGACGATATGCGAACCTATCTGATACTATTTATCACCTTACTGGAAGATGCTTATCTAGATTAATCCAGAAGTGAACATTAATTATTTGAAGTTTATCCAGGGCTTTCTTTCTTAAACTTGCAAGAAAATTTTGATTTCTTCATGAGCGTTTGCTTGAGAACAGAACAAAACTTTCTACCATCTGAGGGAATTTTTAACCAGTAATTTCAAACTTTCATTTTTGAATTGCATTGTTACAGGTGATCAAAATGGGTTTGCATGTCAACAGAAATACGCCCGAGTGCCTAGTTGATACCTGACACTTCAACAAGCCAACGTTTAGACCGACTCCGTTGGAAAGTAATGCCACATCAACTGTATTCTTCGGATTTAGAGCCCTCAGATAATTAACGTTTCGATGGTTTTCCAACAATTTCTGGCGTTCAACCTGACTTGAAAACGCTGCTCGGTGAATTCTTCGTGACAAGATCTGATGATATCTACTGTCAAGGCATTGACAATCTCGGAGATTTGGGGCAAGAAAGTTTTTTTTTTCTTTTCTTTTTTTTTTTTTTTTTTTTGTTACCGTGGTGTTTACACTGCACAAGGCCCGATGGCCACTCGAGGTAAAAGGTTACAAAATAAGAAGCACAGCCTATGTGGATAGGTGTGGAAGATAAACGGTTAACCCTAGGTTTGAACAGGTTAAGATTGTAGTGATCAGGAAAGCAACCTCTTTTCCATCGTTCTTGAAGACAGTGGTCCGTGGTAAGAAGCTGCTTGAGTGGAACTTATATCACATCAGGAGAAAACGGAGGACAATATGGTCTTGGAGCCATTTATAATGCTAGGCACGAGTGCTTTGCTTCTATTCAGAATTTGGTCAGAGATCTTCTAGAACAATTGTTTGCTTTTAACCTTGGCTGGAGTCGTGAACAATAGAAGAGACTATATTATTCAATGATCTTTTTAAAACTTAGATGTAATAATAGGTTTATAAAAAAGGGCAGTTACAATCTTAACAACATAAGATACGCAGATGACACATCGTTGACAGTAGACACGGAAAGAAAATTACAAACTCCCCGACAAAATATAGGGAAGGAAAGTGAGAAGAAAGGAGTAAACACGAACCGCAAGAAGACAGAACGCATGGTTCTTAGCAAAAGGATGATCTGAAAATGCGAATTGCAAATCGGAAATGCTACAATTAAATAAGTGATGAAATTTAAATATCTAGGAAATATTTTAACAAAGGATTGAAAGTGCCACACTAAAATCCGAAGGTGCATTAGAATAGTCAAATGAACATTCCAAAATCTAAACAGAGTACTAAGAAATGGAACAGTACAGTTACGTGATATCTGCCCTCCTGTGTGGCAGTGAATTCTAGGTAATCCCTTCAAAGATGAGGGTACTTGAAGAAACATAAATATGATTCTACAGAAGTATACTTAGGATACCTTAGACCGAACATGTGAGCGGCGGCAATGTTTTAGAGGAAACGGAAACAAAAAGGAAACATCAAGAAGTTAAGGTTTCTGGAGCATAAGGAAGGAAGGTTTGGAAATTCTGATACTCACAGGATTGATTGAAAGCAAGAGAGACAGAGGAAAACAACACACTTAGGGAGCTTGAAGTAATGCATAGCGAAACAGGATTTAGGACAAAAAATAGAAAAATATTTTAAGATCTACAAGGGACAGGAAGTTGTGGAGAGCTCTGATCGCCTACGCAATGAGGGGACACATCACATAAAGAAAAAGAAGAACGTGTACATATTTGTGCTTGGATAAATAAACATTTGGCCAGTTTTATTGACATGGCTGCAGGTTTCAGAATAATCGATCTTCTCCCTTTTAAGGCTGTTTACGTGAAGAATCTCCGGGAAGTTGTCAATTGTCTGACTCGAAATCGAGGCAAACAAGATAGCGAACCACATTTACCAAACAATAAGTCGTTACTCTTGGATACTGGATACAAAGGTGGATCTTAATCTTGGTGGGAGGGGGGTGAAATTATGCAATAAACAAGTTTACTTTGATAAAAACCAGGGTCTGAAAATAATTTAAAGAAACAGCTATTTAGAAGATACATATAGAAACGTTTTTTTTCAGAAATCTTCTCTAATTACCAACCTCGGCCTCCAAGATGTCTTGTACTTTCTTATATACCTATTAGAAAGTGCAATGTTAAATGTATTTTAAATTTCTTCTTATGCAAAATTATTAAAAAAAAACCCTTTAATCATAGTGCACAGTTTATGATTAACATCAAATATTTACTTCAGCTTCTTTTTGATTTGCTAAGATTGCAGAATATAATGACGAACTCGTGTATAACAAAAAATGGAAAATAAAGACATTGAGTTTCTTAAAAACTAGAATGTGCTAAGTCTGGAAAGAATAAAATAAACAATGGAATACTATTTCTTAATACAATGGAAAAGAATCTGTGAACATTCACCATATGATGAAAGTGTTACACACTTTCGTCCTATGGTGAATGTTGACAGATTATAGCTGTGTTGAAACAGCTATAACTCCTGTTTTCTGTTTTGAGCTCCGCGGAAAAGTACAAAATTATTTAATAGGATTTTCTTTTAAGGATACAGCAGGCGCATATTTACCTTTAGCAGAGATAAGTCACATGGGTTATCTGACAGCCGCTTAATGCCGTCACTCCATACAGTGGCAAAAGCACCATTCAATTTCAGTTTGTTTACAGCAACCAAACGGTAAGGTTGCTTTAGCCTTAGACCCCATGGTCTGGGCAGAGGCTGAATCTGCCTCCCCAGCAGATTATAAGTACATGGTGCTGTTACACTTTGGGAATATATATTTCCCAGATTGAGAATGAAACTCCAGTTCACTGTCCTCAAGTTGGGAAAAACCAAAGATTCGCTGTTTCCTGTTTGTCATCGCCTGGGATATATTATACCACGGATATAATAATGCCCTTAACTGGAGAAACGTAAATGGGAAAATAAATCTTTCTTCCAAGCTCTTCCGCTCCAGTCTTAATAAGCTCGCATATCGGGGAATAACCTTAAAATATAATCCCCACCACCAGTCCCATTAGACATCTGAAAGTAATCTGGTTCCGGGTCAAATTTAGGATTTTAACCTTTATGGTTAATGATTTGTTTTCTTTAGTATTAAGTTGGTGCAAAAATAATGTCGTTTTCTCACATATGTTACTATGTGAGAAAACGACATTATTTTTTTTACCAACCTAATATCAAAGTGTGGATGAGAAAAAAGTTTGTTTTGATTGTTTTTCTTGCAATGACAATTGCACCTGTTATTAATTTCTACCTTTATTACACTCCCTTTACTTGCAACCACAACTTCTAAGTTAAATAAGAGAAAAGTCGAAAATAGATTGAGAGAGAGAATAAAATAAAGAAGAATATAAAATGATTATTTCTATAGCAATCACTGGCACTACTAAGGAAGTACGGGCTACAATTGGTTTTGTTGTTAATAGAAACGGAATTAGGAAATTGAATTCGAATCTAAACTGAGAAGCGTTTATCTTAACTTCTAATTTATTCCTTCCACTACCCTCCATTTGCATTAGTTTCGAATAGACAAAATATTTCGTTCCCAGCATCCTATGTTATTTGACGAACACATGAGTACACATTGTGTGAAGCATTATATAAAATATTTTCAGCCAGATTAATGCCCCCATCTTTTTTTTCATCGTTTATTAATATCTCAACTTTTCTGTTGTTCTACAGGTATTTGTATTCAGGTAACTTTCAAGGAATTTCAAAGCGAACCCTGTAGTCAAAAGATGAACGCAGGTATAAAGCTTTATTCGACTTAGAATGGAGTTTGTTTCCGAGCTGGACTTATTTAAATACAGAATACGAATAAGGGGAGATAATCGATCCCTCAAACTGTTTATTTAAACGACAAGATAGATTGTTCTTGTTCTGTTATCCATGTCTGGGAATATTTACTCTTGTTCGTTTTTCTTTTCTTTATTTTTTTTTCATTCATCCTCGGTTATTGCTAATCTTAGTTAGATTGCGTCTGGGTCTGCACTACCCAACCCAGGAATTCAGCTCAAAATTGCGATACAGTAGCAAAGGAGGCAATAAGCTAATAAGAACATTGAGTTTAAGACACCATATTATAGCTTCGGGATTGTTCTCTAACATTAAATTTTGGCTCAGGAATGATTCATAACATAGTGAGTTTGTGTTAACGAACAACGAAACAAGAACAATATACCTCCGTTTAAAATTCCTTGAATCTTACTGGGAATGGAAGGCATCTAAGAAATGCCAGACGGCACAACAACGAAAAATTCTGATAAGGGCATAAGGCCGAATGTACAAAAAAATATGAGATGAGTGAGAGCTTCGGAAAACCACACGCCAATTTCTCCCTTAATTGTTCAGGCAGGATGGGCAAAAGCTGTTGCCTTTAGTTAAAGTTTAAATAACTCACAACCAGTTAGATTTATTAACTTGAGTATTAGTAAGAAAAGATATTTACAGAATGCTTCACCCTGTACAAAAACCTGGGCCACTCGTCGGAGAGGCTTTGTTCTCAGAGAGATATTTATACTACTAAGACATGCATAAAATATATATACAAGTGTCTCACGCGGAGAATAATATATCACATATATCGAAACAGCAAAGCATAGTGTAAGGAGAAACAAAAATGAAGAGTATTACATATCATATGGAATTTCCTATGGGGGCGGGTTAAAGAAAGCAACCTCTTTATTTGGTTGCTGTAAACAAAACAGAAATTGACTAACAATCCCATCACTGTATGGAATGACGTCACTAAGTGACTGCCACGTGATTTATCTCCATCAAGGGGAGATAAGCGCCTTTCATATCCCTACAAGCCGTTCGAGTGAAATTAACTTCTCACTAATGGAATACGGAGGAAATGTGGGTGGTTTGAGAGAGAAATTATGGTAGGAAAATAATTTGTCGCCCACAAGAACTGGGAGACGATTTTGAACTATATTGTTGCTGGAAAGTGAGAATAGGACAGTTCTTGTCCAAATATGACAACAGTACTACATTTTTGTTCTGATCGAATAACATTCGGCATAGAAAAGTAAGCGAACAGCGACATCTTGCTTATTTACTGGGAAATCATTCAAAATAGTAAACATCTATTAATGTCTTAAATATTTATTTGACGAAAGATTTTGAGAGAGAAGACAAAAGGAATTAAAACGCTGGCGGGACATAAAGGCGAAAATATTTTTTAGCACAAAACTAAAGTTGTCCCTGTAGTATTGTATGTAAATTAGAATACTCTACTCCATAGCATTATGGCGTCGCCAATAGGATTTCTACCCGAGTTAGATGAACAGAAGAATGTATAAACGTGAATTAGATGTTTAGCAGTGTTGTCTAGGATAAAGAACCTGAAAGACAAAAAAAAAAAAGCTTCCGGAGCGGTGATTGAAGTTAATTTTTTTGGTCTCGGCAGGATGTGAAGCCATAAAGAAAATATCCAAAATGGTGTACCCCAAAATACTGGAAGACTTAACATATGAGGAAATTTCAACCATTATAAAAAGAAACCTGCGATAAAAAACAAAAAAACAAAAAAACAAACTGGTTATTGCAGAAATAACAAAATTTATGGAAGATAGATAAAAACCGAATGAAACCGTAATGCAATATTTACACATATTGAAAGAAGCACCAAGATACTGTGAAATTGAAAAACTGGGATCCGGAGGAATATCTAGGAAAGATGAATTGATCCTTCTAAGACTAATTGAAGGCATGTATGACGTTATATACAAACATGTTTCTAGAATGTCTACAAACGAATAATAAGAATTTAGAAGCAAGTGTAGAATTCTTGCAGCAATTAGAATTGATAAATTTAATAATTCTAAAAACAATATGGAAGCTTGCAACAAAAGTAAAATCCTAATTAAGTGCAAATATTGCGATAAAGAACACGAAAGTATCAAAAACAAATGTCCATCCCTAAAATAGTTATGTTTAAACTGTAAAAAAGTCATTTCAAAACTGTGTACACATACGAAAAGAATAGAAAGGGTAGAATGTATAATCTCTCATACTGATAATACAAACGTATGTTCGATAAGAACACCTGCAAAAAGTAGAAAGACAGTAAAATTGAATAGCATAACTTTAGCCATGCGGGTTGGCACCGGTAGCGTTGTTACCCTGATCCCAATGAATTTCTGCGAATAAATTTGTAAACCCAAATTTAAAAAAAATAATCTTAATTTAAAACAATTTGATGGATCTGTCATCAAAACTCTAGGCTCCAGTGAAGGAACTTTCGAGACCAAAAAAAAAACCTTTGCGTTTATTCCCGTCACTGTTTTTGAATGTACAATTGACTACTGCAATGATATAAAGCGAGTATTCATGAAAAGGAAATCACCCGATCTATTTTGAATCTAGTAAAGTACCTATTCACATTTTATCTATGATAATTGCCAAACGAAAGAAAATGGTAAAACAAGACATATTGGAGAAAGCTATCCATAAGTGGTAGCAGTTGGTTTTCACCAACCGTTGCTATACGAAAGCTCAAGGACGATTTGAGGAAATGCAGGGATCGCAAAGTACAGTGTAACCCGGATATAAGGGACCCGGATATAAGAGAGATTTTCTCTGGTCCCAAATTACAGCCATACTTACCTAAGCAAAATAGAGCACACCCGGATATAAGAGAAACCCCGGATATAAGAGACTTATTCTCCGGTCCCGACAACTCTCTTATATCCGGGTTACACTGTATATGTGAATTATCATATATGTTCTGATTGATTCCCTTACCTAACAGGAAAACGGCAAGTCATGAATTAGCGGGACTGAAATACTTTGCCGAGATTTACCTGAAATCGGTCTGTAAAGAAATATAAATAGACGAAAAATTAAAAGAAGTCATTACAATTAATACCCCGATAGGCTTACTAAGATGGACGTCTTCCATTTGGAGTTAAAACATCAAGATATCTTCTTCCAAAGCCAATTCAAAAAGTTTCTATAGGGGATGGGGTAAAAAAATATATATTGATATGGCAATACGATATAGGGACCGGTCCCTTGCAGTAAAGAGGAATAAAAAAAAAAAACTGAACAAGTTTAAACAAATTAAAAAAGGCATGGCCTGACGATAAATAGCGATAAATAGCGATAAATAACGATAAATATGAATTAAATTGCAATAAAATCTCGTATTTAGGATACGAAATATATAAAAAAGGAATTCCAGAGAGTACTTTACTTCATAACAATCCTCATTTAGTTTGTTTCTTATAAATAAAGTTTTGATGCAAGAAGTAAGGAAAGTCAAGTCTTTGTTCGTCTTGTCGACAGTTGAGATGTTAATTGAGATATTTTTGATTAAGTCTGTCTCATGTCTGAAAGTGGCAAGAAATTGGAAGTAATATCAATTCAAACTTGTTTATCAATTTTCAATAACTATTGTTCAGAGATCGAGAGAAAAAGGTTTTTTTTCATAAATGATCCGTGTTTTCTCTGTATAGTTGAATATGAAATTGCAATTTCATCTGTATTGTCTAGAACTAAATATTGTCTGCTGCTTTCACAAATAGTGGCCGGGAATAAGAACACAGAAAATTGCTCAAATAACAGAGTGGCAATTACTGTTATCATTAAGGTGTATATTCTTGGATCTCGCAGTTCAGCTGATATTACAAGTAGAACTACAATGAGTAATATTGGCTAATTTGAGGAGGAAAGTTAGATTTTTTACAGTAGGTAATTATTAGCTTACAGCAAAATCTTTTATATCTTAACAGAAAAAAGAAAATACTTGATTGGGGGCAAGAGCAGCTAATTTTTATTATCTTTCGTACAGTTTTCATTTTCAAGCGGAGATATTGTATTATGGATGTTCTCTATCACCTCTCACACAAAGGACACCTCTCACAGAATATTTTCAATGTCAAACAATACAGTATTATCAAGTGATGCATACTAGGCTGTATTTCTATTTGGGCCATATAAGATTATGTTCGATGGTAGAGACTAACTGACCCTGGTAGCTGGGACAGTGACCTGAATATTCCACATTCTGGTAACTCCGGGTGTCAGTGTCTTTCCTGAGCTTGTCAATTTCTTTGACTTTGAATTTCATGGTCACCAGTAACAGCTACATCAATGAGGAGGCAGTTTTCTGTTTCTTCATCAATGATGACGATGTCTTGTTCAATGGCTTCAAGGACACTTTGTACGGCAAAATTATACATGATCTTCTCTTGGTCGGTCTCAATCACATTCTCTGCCTTGTGGCGGTTCCAATTCTCGTCGACCTCCCGTCTATATTTCCTACATAAGCACCAACACAGGGGAATTGTCACAATATAATGGCGACGTTTGTATTCTTTCTCCTCAAGCATTCTACACGCATTAATGGCGTGGGTGATATTTTTTACCTCCTTGACACATCCTTACCAAATTCAAATTATTATTAGCAGTACAAGTAGTTGTTTGTTTGTTTGTTTAGCAGCATATCAACTCCTTATGGGTAATTTAATGCCTAAATGTAATTTTCTTGTGAGCATTAGTAATTTCTTTTACAAAAATGTATTGCTGGTAATATTTTTGTTCTTTATAGAATTATATTGCTGGTATTTTTTTTTCTTTTATAGAAATATATTGCTGCTAATTTTTATTTTTACAGAAGTAAATTGCTGGTAATTTTTTTACTATGAAAATATATTACAGGTACTTTTACTATAAAAATCTATTTTTATACTTTCATAATGTTCTGATCCCAGTTTGGGGTTTAAATATTTGCCTATAGCTGGGACCCTAACAAGAGCTATCTCCCCAGATCAGGTTGGATCTGGGAACAGCAGTAATTTAGAGGTGGTTCCACGCTCTTCAAAACCTTCCGATCAGAGGAATTGCTGCCGGATATAGTTTATCGTCATGCCATGACGCAGTAATAGTAGTAATATTGAATGAGTAGCAACACAACACCAGAGTGACACTGTGTTACACATCTATAAATTTTTATGTATCCATAATGACAACCTTTTGAAAGTCATGTGTGTATTAGTGTGACGTCACCATCAGCGCATAATCTTGGAGTTCACTCAGAAATAACTTATATCGATTATCCTAATCCTCTCAAAGGTTTTCCGATTTAGGTCATTCCTAATTATGCAAATTGGATTCCAAGTCACTTTATCTACCTCGACATTTAAACTTAAAAAACAACCCTCTCGACACTAATCTCGACGATAATCATGCTCCCCTACTAATCTCTATCTTGAAGATATGCACAATGCCTTTATTTCCTACGGGCGACATTCACGAATGGTGAAGATTAGGCAAGTTATTTTAGGTTCATACAATGTTTTTTTTATTCTTTTCAGTTTGTATTTACTACATAGAATCCAGTGTACATTATGTATAATACTATTTAATGTATTCTCTTCGTGCCAACGTCAACGTCCTATGCGATCCAAACTCCCGCTTGTATTTTCACACATTATGCACATCACAGAATCCACATTATCAATATAATAGTTGACATATTTCATTATCAAGGCCTACTCTTGTAACGCACATATTAGAGATTCTTTTCTTTCTTTCAAGTCTCCTTTCTACAACCATGTCCATATGACGCTTTTATCAAATTTCAGCCATTATGTTCCTTTTCCATACCCTTGAGAAATTGCTCACGAATTACGTTCTCCTTCCAAGCTTCGATATTGCTTTATGAAATCTTCTGTCATTTTCATTTACAGCGACCATAAATCTTCCCTCTTATTATTATCTTTTTTTTAAATAATTTCACCCTGAGCAAGGCGATAAATCCACTAAAATGCAAGGAAAGAAACTAAGAAAATGTTTTAGAGAATTGAGGGCAATGAAAGAATATTATTCAGAGACAGTAGATAACAATTGACATTGCATTAAAAGTTTTGAAGATCGTAGTTGATAGGAAGGCAAGAAGCTTTTGAAGAGTTCCACAGACGAGAAGTGCGAGAGAAGGATAGAACTTACGGTTATATATAACAATTTCAACAGCAAAAGGATGAGACCTAGCTGCCAACCTAGTACTGTGTTCAAATTTATGAAGTCGTGAAACCAAATAGGAAAACTCATTAGAACAATTACTAGGAAAATATTTACTGAAAAGGCAAAGGGAAGCAATATTACGACGGTGAGAAATGATTGTAGCCAAGATGACAATCAGCACTGATAACATTGAAAATTCTTCTTTGGATTTTGTAAAGGATCTCTAGATACATACCAGAAGCAGCAGAGCAGATGTGACAGCGATATTCATTGCACAGACAAATGGTAGGCCTAAAAAGCTGCAAGTGAGATTCTTATGAGAAAAAGTATCTAGCTTGGCAGAGTGAAACACCTTTACCAACAGCATATATCACAATTGATATAATTTCTTCGTTCAGTACAAAACGTTAGACCGAGAAAGTGAGGTGAATTACTCTTCTGGTGATTAATATCAGTCGTGCGTATGGAAGGGAAAAAACTTTCTAATACGATGAAAAGATAGCAGAATAGTTTGGGAATCGATAAATTAACAAACTCTTTCTTGTTAACAAGAAACTTTTTAACGCCTGCTCACCTAATACAAGACCCACTCAAGATAGAAGGTTACTTAATGTTGAATGTGCAAAAAGAATGGGGGTAAGGAGTGCAGTTTATGAAGTTATGTAGGAGATAAAGCTTAACCCTATACTTGAAGAGGTTAAGATTATAGTTGTATGGATAATGTAGTCAGTTTCTTTTGACTTGTTATAAAGTTCTCTAATTCGATTGCTTCAACCAACAGAGAAACGTAAATCACGCGTCTCCTATTCGCTACCGCAGTCGCATTTCTCTGTTGCCTCGTTAAGAATTTTAAGTGACAGGTCAAATTTGCATAGGTGGAAAGAAAGTCTCCGATTCAGATATCTATCTTTTTTTTAAATATACGACTCGTTAAGTCGCCATTTTCTTTTTGAGAATATTTTACACGCGAGACACGACCTAATCCGAATTCTTCCAGAGGATAAGCCATTTTTTCTAGTGTTACAGATAAAAAAAAGGCGATTATCTCCCTTAGGTCAAAATAAGTCACGTGACAGCCGCTTAATAACGTCAGTTCATACAGCGACGAAAATGGTGAGTTAGTAAGCTTATTGACGTCAAGACCTACAGAACTGCCATGTATTTCAGCTTACGTGTTCCTTTTGGGAATATATCTTTCCCAGATATAGAAAGAAACTCCGGTTTGCGGTCCTCAATTTGGAAAAATCCAATACTCGCCGTTTATTTGTGGAATATGTCCTCGCCTGGGATATAGTAGATGAATCCGCTCCTTTTGGAGTCTTGAATCTGGCTTCTCCAGAAACACAGAGGAATCTCCATATTACATGTAAAACTCTATCTTTTCGTTTTCCTTTCACTGCTTGCCGTATAGATATATGCGATATATTAATCTCTAACACGTGTAAGTATGTAAATATAGATTTGTGTATGTTTTCGTAGTATAAAGTTATCTTTGAGAACAAAGAATGTTTGTTATTCCTGTTTCTTTCAGCCATTCTGTACTGTCCGTAAAATACGGTGTTATTATATCACGTATATAATAATGCCCATGCGGGAAACGTAAATGGGAGAATAAAACATTTTCTTTAGCTCTCTCCCTTTGGAACGTGATCGGGAATTGGGATATTTTCCACAAAGTAGCAGTTCTAGGGAAAAAGCCATCCAAATGTAACTTTCTTCTTGATAATGGAATATTAAGAGAACAAGAACGATTCGTCCCTGTGTACATGGCATAGAGCGTGTCTTAGCTGCAAATGGTGGATTTAAGGTTTCTAACACATCCGAAGATTTGCCGCGTAAAGGCATTTAAACTCTATCGAAACAGGCAGTTGAGGACTGGGTAGCCCCAGCGTAGTTATGGTAGCAATACTCCACGGAGACATTGAATAATAGTTAGCAGCTCGGATTGAGAAATCAGAATAATCAGGAGTTTGAACTCTAGTTGTGTCATTACATTCATTTACGCGCTTGGTAAAGGTATGAATCCATCTCTTATACCTCAGCTATAGATAAATAGCTGGGCCCTCCTAGACTGGTTTCCATCCAAGGTAACAGGTCTAGCAGTAAGAAACGCTGAATATAAATCGCATGTTGTTTCGAAGAAAGGAAATGACTCCTCCACTTCGAGCCGCGTCACTGAATCTTCCGGCTTAGTACAATAGTTCGAACAGATAGGAATGTGCCACGCCACGGCGCTATGGACATCTGATGTCAGTTCATTCACCCGTGGCTGTATCACCTACGGCACTTTAGATGACGACGATCCATTTTAATTCTGATCTGACTCATAGAGCATAGGAAGCGATACAAAGAACTGACCATTTTCACGGTTTCTTTAACGTTCTTAAAACTGGAACAACAGAAGAGAATTTCCAAGTAGCTGGAATGCAATAAACAACAAGCCCATTATTGTAGAGCTTAGTGGAAATATAATCCAATTCAGGTGAACATATATTTAAGACAATTACATACTGAGAGATGACAGCCGAATCTATTACACCCTTACGTGCATTACGGAAGATCGATTTTGAAACCGTGGTATTGCACTCAATTTGGAAGTTGGGGCTTGAAATGCTAGATAATGAAACGAAATATCTTTTTTCCAAATTGTTATCGTTTTTTAAGGAAACGAGTTTAAAGATATGTTTAGTTTCAAAATCGTATCGTTGGAACTTCATTATGGTGACCAGTGAAAGGCAAATAGCATAGCCTTATAACATTTATAATTTAGTGAAACTTTATAAATTGTATATGAACAAGATGCATGACAGAAGATTATTAATTGCTAAAGCATTTTGCCATCAAATAAACCATTCATTTGCTTCAATGAGAAATTATATGGAATCATTTAGTCATATTACTTTGTAATATGTTATAAATTGCAGCAGTTTTAGAATTATTTTCAATAAACAATGCATATTTAAAACATTTTATCTTAAGAATGACTTAGGCTCATTGAATACCCGTTCGCAATTGTTACATACGGCCACAAAGATATGTCTGTTTTAATTAGAGCTATCACGTTGGTATAGACTGGAGAAGTTATTCGTGCATGCTATAGCGGCAGCACAGGCAAGTGTGAACCCAGGAAAAGATTGAGATTCCACGTGTTACCGCAAAAATTACACTTTCTGTTTACTTAGCTGATCATTACCAGGACAGGTGGGATAAACACAAGGTAGCAAAATTGTGCATTATGTTTTCTCAAACACTAACATTTATACTTAACATGTGTAGTAGGCACCCGCTTATTACACGAGATAAATGTAGCGCCCTGTTTTTAGGTGATGAGACGAGAATAGCCTCTGCAGGGCAATGGTATATGGAGGTCTGTGCTTCATAGCCTAGATGTCCCCTTTTCTGGCAGTGCTGACAAACTCCATACATTCCATTTGGGGCCGGCTGGTCTGCGGGATATTTTCAGTGTTAATAAAAAAAAACCCGGAGTGAGCCCCTAACTTGATTGGCTGTCTGGATTTCTCTCATAGTCTTTTGCGTTTGATTGGATATGACCGCAAGGTAGCCGATGTTTAAAATCAGGGTTTTTTCTTTTCCGACATGTCGAGCTCCATCTGCGCGAACTGCTATTCATGAGGCGCCAATTGTTCACCTTGGAGATGGACTTATTTATCAGAGGCTACTTAAGAAATAATTTTATAGATAATGGGAGCATTATCATTTTCTTTATTCCCCTATTAGCGAAATAAATACACACAAGGAAATTCTTTAAATATCTTTCAAACTGGGATACTAATCTTCTTGTCTGTACCATTTTTATAACATCCAGGTATTATTTATATAATTTACATAGTTCGGACTGTTGTCTTCTTTCGGACTGTTGTCTTCATTCGGACTGTTGTCTTCTTTCGGACTGTTGTCTTCTTTCGGACTGTTGTCTTCATTCGGACTGTTGTCTTCTTTCGGACTGTTGTCTTCTTTCGGACTGTTGTCTTCATTCGGACTGTTGTCTTCATTCGGACTGTTGTCTTCATTATCTATTGTCATATTCACGATGTTTCGGCCATCTTTAGGAGATCAGAATTTTGAAATGAACCATTTATTTCATCCACTGGTGTAGATTTTTCCAGTTCCACGTGCCATGCCTCTTCCGGATGTTTCAGTTATCTACAAGTTTTTTTTTGCCAGGTATTGGGGACGTCAGTGTCTGAATTTTTGGAACTTATAAACTTAATGTCTCAGAATCATTTTTTACGAAAGCTCATATTGCAATTTTGTTACTATTATTGCTTTTTTCTAGCACTTTGTATTATTGGTTTCCATATTGTATTCGTTTCTATTCTTGGCCGGCTTAGAAGATATGTGTGGCCTAGCATATGTGCTGATTTCTTAAGTTTTCGTATTTTCTAGTGATATTCTTTGTCTATTATTTCAACGCCACTCACAGACGGCGGTGATCTTCCTTTTCTCTCCATATTTTGTCATGATTTTTTATTTCCTTTCGTGTTGCGGCTTTACGATGTTCTTACTGTCTTACCTTAAGCGGGTGGCCTGCTTTTTACCAAAGGTAAAGAAGACCGAAAGAGGATCCAGCATGACCTGGATAAATCCTTCAGATAAGAATTCGATTAAGCCAAGACCTGTCAAATACAGAAATTAAACAGATTGAAAGATCAGAATGTGATGCACAAGGCCTATCACCCCCACCACAGTGAAGGAAATAATCAATATCAGTCAACACCAGCTGAGTACCTCTGAAGAGTCAGTACTATACAAGAGTCTCAACTTCTCCACAACCATCAGACGGATACCATACTTAAACATCATTGCCCGAATCGAAGAAATAGTTTGGAACATCCCTCAGACTCGGGCGGATGAGCTAAGATGGAAAGTAAGGCAGATACTTGAGAAAGCCAAACCGTCCAAATCAAACATCACAAAACTAGAGAGTCTTACACTCAGAACCCTACAGAGGAATGAAAATATCATCATATTACCAAAGGCATTGTAACTGTAGTGATGGACAAATATACAGAAAAACTGGAAGATCTCATTTGAAATGGTAGCTACGATAAAGTAAAAAAAATCCCAATAAGGAAAAAAATTCTCAGATCCTAATGAAGAACAAAGACAATGACTACTTACCACCTAAGACATGCAGGCAATTACCACGGCGTTACACCAAGCTATCTCACATATACGGTCTCCCCAATATTCACAAAGATGTTATTCCGCTCAGGCTGATTGTTATCTGGCATGATTCTGCGTGCGATCCTCTGAGTCGCTTCCTTGTAGATGTAATTGATCAATTAATAGGAAAGTCACCTTCATATGTACAAAACTCTGCTCACTTCATGGAAATAATCAAAGATGCCCCCATTCAATTCACTCAGATGGTGAGCCTCGACGTAGTGAGTTTGTTCACTAAAGTACCCACGGAGGCACTATCGGTAGTCAGGGACAGACTGGCCCCGGACTCATCCCTAGGTGAACGGACTAGTGCATCAATAGATAACATGATGGAGATGCTGACATTTTGTACAGAAACAAGACATTTCGATATGGGATCAGGCATATATCGACGGGATGAAGGCGTAGCAATGGGATAATCATCATCACCATTATCACCAGCAATGGCAACCCTATACATAGCCCAGTGGATTACCACTGGTTGGTTGGATCCACTGACTTGACCCAAAGAATTGTAAGTCCAATACCTGGCTACTTCAGTGATTAATAAAAAATTGGGTGGCCAAGTTAAAGAGTGATAACTGAGACATCCAGATGACGAAATAAAGGGTTCAGCTCAAAATTCCAATCACCTGAAAAAGTTGGAGATTACAATTGCCGAAACGTCGCAATAAAGTTGAGGACAAGAGTCCGAACAATGTAAAAAATTATAATTCCTCATCTCAGATTTATAGACAGATTCTACAGTTATTATAGGTTTAACTGCTTTTAAGGTGGCATATTTGTTAAATTACCTCAAATTTACATATTTTCTCATATTATTAAACGATGTCTTTATGGGTGACACTACTGTTATTATTATTATTATTATTATTATTATTATTATTATTATTATTATTATTATTATTATCCACATATTCGCTATTCATATCTCCTTTATAAATGGTCGTTATTAACTTTAGTATAAACTTAAGATATGACAATATAATTAGAGACGCAATGAAAAAAACATTAAAACAAAAATCAAATTTAGAATCTGCTAAAGAACATTTTCCAATCCCTGTTAGATAGATAGATAGATAGTGAGAGAGACATGTAGAGAAAATAGAATGTGAGAGAGAGTGAGAGAGAGAAAATAGATTGTGAGAAAGTGAGGGAAAAAAGAAATAATATATATATATATATATATATATATAGAAAGAAAGAGAGAGAAAGAAATATATATATATATATAAATATATATATATATATATATATATATATATATATATATATATATATATATATATAGACAGAGAGAAATGTACGATTATATAGAATTTATCAGACGTTATTTCAATTCCCTAGACATGTTTTCAACACTAAAATGCATATTTACACATTTTTTCTAATTTTATTTTTTACTTATCCACGAATTATAAACGGATCTGTGTTAACTCGCTTTTATGATTTTTAATTGCGTATACGTCTCGTTTGGAAAATGAACACTAATAGGTTGATTTTTCTACTTCATAGTCCATTGCATTTAAAAGTAAATTATAAAGTTTTGATATTTTGTTTAACAAAAATGGTTAATAAATTTGTTGCATTTGTCGGATCTAGTTGATATGTTACTGACAGTGAAAAAGTATCGACATTCTTTTTTCCTCTTTTAAAATCCGGCCTTTTAGAAAAATGGATAGATTTCGTTAATCGTGTTGATTGGTTTCCAACGAAAAAATCATTCCACTGTATGAAACATTTTAAAGGGAAATTTATTTTGAAAAATAAACGAAACAAACTGAATTGGAATTTACACCTAATATCTAAAATACATTTAGAAAATATAAGAAAACCGTCTCTTTTGCCGAATACAAAGGGATTCAGAATTCGGAAAACCTCGAAAACAACGACTGTTTCAAACTGATGAATTACATGATTTTATTTCGGCTGATACGATAAAGAATTTTAGTCATTTGCAAGAATACAAGTGTTGTACTAACAATTTTGAAGTTAAAAATGTGATTATATTCTAATTTATAGAATAGTCTTTGAACCTGAAACACATTTTCCATCTATAAAAGAATGTATTAGCATTGACCAAAACCTTTACGTCCAGTTCGATTACGATGGAACACCTATACCGTTTACCATAATGGTTTATACATGGAGAAAATGCTAAACTCACAAGAATAAGCATGTTAAGAATTTTTCAAAAACTACATACAAAACCACACTCAGAATTACAAAAAAGACAAGATTACCAACCAAGTCATCGGCCATCTAATCTGCCTTACTTCTGTACTATACGGTCTCAACAAGCCTAAAAATTACTTCTGGGGAAATTTCCATTACCATCTTAATTAAATGCTTTTCATGGTAGGCAATGATTGTGATGATGCAACAGAGAAGAAGTATTTTAACTTACTTTCACGAAGAGGCCTTGCGCTTCAATCGAACCAAATTGCAGAGTTCGTTTGTGCGTGTTTTGCTATACTGAGTATGCAGATAAATGTATTGTAAAAAAACATAATGAATCAACTACAAGCGAGTCTGCTGAAAGAAATTTGGAAACTTGTTCTCCAAAATATGTTTTCCTTGTAAACAATAAAATGAAAGAGAAATTTACTTTAGAGCAAAAATTGTTGTTAATATATTTTACAACAACAAACTAAAAAACTTCATCGGATGAATATTGTAGAATGTTCTTAAAAAATGCAAAGGTCAAAAGAAAATTGGTTTATAGAGAAAATTTTCCTATTTCTTTTACTTGTATTTGTTTTGTATGACTGATTAAATCTTTAGCATATTTTATTTGCTTGCAATATTTTATTGTTACATTTCTGTTTAAAAAGAGAAAAACTGTTTGCGTAAATGTATACATATATATATATATATATATATATATATATATATATATATATATATATATATAGAGAGAGAGAGAGAGAGAGAGAGAGAGAAAATTATATATATATATATTATGAAATGGACAAAGTTCGATAATTATTTTTTAAGACATTTGTTATGTATATATGTTCTTTTTATACATAGAAATATTTAAGTAAATGGTTTGTTTATAATAAACAGTATTAACAACATTTACTGGTCTGAATGTCAGAGAAATTTTCATAGAAAATATGCGTCCTCCGACAAGAATCAAACCTGTATCCTATACGGAAACGTCATATAGTATGACGTGCAGTAATCGATTGGGACACAGAGGAGCGTTCGGTCAGCAGTAAAATCGACCTTGTTAACCGAACGCTTCTTTCTCGGACATTCAGATCGGTAAATGTTATTAATACTGTTTATTATAAAGAGAGCATTTACTTAAATATTTGCATCAATAAAAAGAACGTATAAACATAAAAACATAAAAAAAAGAAATAAATATATATGTAATGAAGGAAAAAGAAATATATATATATATATATATATATATATATAAAGAGAGAGAGATATATATATAGAGAGAGAGAGAGGGAGACAGCGAAAAAGAAATAATATATATAGAATGAGAGAAAGAAATTATATATATATATATATATATATATATATATAGAGAGAGAGAGAGAGAGAGAGAGAGAAAGAGTAAAAACGAAATGCATTTTTATATATATAGAGAGAAAGTGAGACAAAGATATATAAAGAGAGATAGAAATATATATATATATATATATATATATATATATATATATATAGATAGATAGATAGATAGATAGATAGAAAGTGAGAGCCAGATAAATTTATATATATATATATATGCATATATATATATATATATATATATATATATATATATATATAGAGAGAGAGAGAGAGAGAGAGAGAGAGAGAGAAAATTACATATATATATATAGGTGAGAAATATATATATATATATATATATATATAGAGAGAGAGAGAGAGAGAGAAAGAGTAAAAACGAAATGCATTTTTATATATATAGAGAGAAAGTGAGACAAAGATATATAAAGAGAGATAGAAATATATATATATATATATATATATATATATATATATATATATATAGATAGATAGATAGATAGATAGATAGATAGATAGATAGAAAGTGAGAGCCAGATAAATTTATATATATATATATATGCATATATATATATATATATATATATATATATATATATATATATATATAGAGAGAGAGAGAGAGAGAGAGAAAATTACATATATATATATAGGGGAGAAATATATATATATATATATATAGAGAGAGAGAGAGAGAGGGGGGGAGAGAAAATATATATATTGTGTGCGTAAATTTTCCTCACTCTCTCTCTATATATATATGCATATATATAAATTTCTCTGTCTCTCACTTTGTCTTTATATATATATATATATATATATATAAATTTCTCTCTCTCTCTTTATATATCTTTCTCTCTCTCTCTATATATATATATGGAAAGAGGGAGAGAGATAAACAAATCTATACACACACACATAGAGAGAGAGAGAGAGCAAAAACGAAATATATATATATATAGAGAGAGAGAGAGAGAATTATATATTTATATATAGAGAGAGAGTGTGTGATAATTTATAGAGAGAGAGGGAGAGTGAAATAGATATACAGAGAAAGGGATAAATAGATAATTCAGAAAATAAGAAAGATATTTAAAAAGAATAAAGTGAACAAATAGAAAATGACGGAAGACTTGCGGAATTTGAAATGGAAAATGACAAAGAATTCACAATGCATTTCGCTTAGAGCAAATCAAAGCAAAAATGGAACTTTATTTTCAAAACCGCAATGTGAATGACTTCAATACACCTAACGCTGAAGGCCTGCATGTACAAGGGATTGCAGAAAAGATTTTAATAAATCTACCGCTTTCTAACACATTTTTAAATTTCATGTAGAAATTGCCCTTTAGAAAAATATATATAGAGAAAGAGAAAGAGTGAGCAAATTTTTTGTGTGATAGGGGAGATTTTGTTGGGAAATTCTCAGCATACCACATGTTTCATCACACAAACTCATACACACACATTATGTGTGTGTACGTGTATTAGAAGAGAGGTCGAAAAATATATATACATCTGTGTGCGCGTGAAAAGCTTCAGATAAAGCATATATGTAGGAGAACATGACGAATAAAGACAAAAGGAAAACTTCTTAACCGACGCGTTTCGTCCTGTATGTGAATTTTTCAAGGCAAATGCAAGGATTTTAGTTTGTAAGAAGTATTTATACACAAGTGCAAAATGTTATTGTTTTTTCTCAAATACTTAAGATTGCCTGACCTTCAGCTGATCTGATATATATATATATATATATATATATATATATATATATATATATATATATATATATATATATATATATATATATATATATATATATATATATATATATATGGATTTTAATCCCACAATATTTTCAATTACTATAAACAAAATGTTTTGAACCACCATCTCCTTTTTTAGAAAAATCTTCATTTTTATCGTATTTTGCTTTTGCCGAGAAATCTAAACTATCCCGCATCAGACGCAGGTTCGAACCCTGCCGAAAAGCACATTTCTTCATCTGGTCCCTTGAATGTACAGGCCGGTGGACAAGGCGACTACTCGATCATGAATATCTACAAAATAATATTTGGGGTCGTAGGAAATTATATAAATATATATATATAATCTTTAAGATATATATATATATATATATATATATATATATATATATATATATATATATATATATATATATATATATATATATATATATATATATATATATATATTCTGTCTCATTCAAAAGCTATTGGCCAGGGCAATTCTAGAAGATAACCTTTTTAAAGCCGTTAGACTTTCTAATAATGATAGATATCAATAAATGGAACATTAAAAATGAATAAAATTAATGCAGAATTAATGTATTTCCGTAAAACCCATGGTAGCAGCATACATAAGATAAGTGAACAAATCTAATTTAACTTCTTTTATATACATATATTTTTTCTTGTTTACCCAGGTTGTCCAAAATATCGATGCATTGTTAGTTCTTTAAAGATTTTCACATGTCAGTGTTTCAATATGTATTTTATGCTTGCTCTATCATGGAAACAGTTTTTTTTTTACCACTTCGCTTTGTCTACATCTAGACAGAAACCTTGTCTATTGGCAACTTAGAATCGCCAGTGTAAACGAGAGAAATCTCACACAAACAGATTATTTGGCGTATTACATCATAAGTTATTAAGAGGATGGGAAATTGTACAACTTCACAAGATCTCAAAACTCTATTGTGAACTTTTTTTATTAATTTAACAATGAGTCAAATTATTACTTCGGAAAATTTCATAAGTTACGAAATGATTTCAACATTATCTTGCAGAAAAGGAACAAATACGATTATTTACTGGAATAAAGTTAACAGCCTGTGATCAGAATTTTATTTCTTTATCATTTGTGATTCCTATAACCTAGACAAACTGCTACTGTTCTGGTAGCTATTTTATTTGTGAGAATGATACACTGGAAAATAAATAAACAGGAAGTATAGAAAGGTTTTGTTTATCTTCGAGTGCGCAAATTTAATGGAAAAGTGGTGTGAGATATTTGCTGACTGAATAATGATACTGGGAATAAAAAATGTTCAAAGAGTTTCATAGAAGGCAATGTTCTAAACATTTGTTCCAACCTACGACGATGGAATACGCAATTTAGCCGTAAAGCGGTTTAAGAAGATTTAAAGTCAATAAAAATAAAATATATGCTATATATATATATATATATATATATATATATATATATATATATATATATATATATATATACACACCGCGCGATGGTAAATTGTCGGCATTATATATTTTTAATTTCGCGGATGAGCATTATTTTTTATTTTGTCAGCTGCACAGTATAGTAGGGTAAATTAGGTACCGTCTGTGAGCAAAAGAGCATATATGCAATTTAATCCGCCAGAAATTTGAAAACGACATCCTGTACTGCTTGGCATTCGCGCCGAAAGCTCCAATACGAACATAGGCTTCGGGGAGAGTTGGATGAAATATCCAGTCAATATCATGGTGTTTGGAATGAAACGGCTGTCAGATAATTTCTACGACGACATCACCCCTTACTTCTGGCCACCTAACTTCTCAGATTTCAACAACACCCTCAATTATTATGTTTGGAGCACAGTTGAGTGAGAGAGAAAAACTCTTTGAAACACCAAAGATGAAATGAAAGCAAGGCTTATGCCAGCATTCACCAACTTAAGGCGACCCTCCAGAAGGGAGGAGATTCCGAAATTGTCTGGAGGCCGTGGTTGAAGCCAATGGTGATTTTATTGAATAAATTCATTCTTTATTATTTCAAGATATGTTTGTGCACTTTAGAAAATACATCTGTTAAAATGAGATCTCGTCGTTATTTTCAATTTTGCGTAATTTAGATGACAATTTATCCATCGCACCCGTAAATATTACCAAGCGTTCTAGAAACTTCTGCAAGATTAGCATGTAAGGTTAAAGTATGAATTATAAAATAGTTTATTACAATATTCAAAACGTCTAGTCAAGTAGGTGTAAACTTTCAGCCTACCTGTATACATATACACCCTTTTATTTAGAATTCATATAAGAAACATGTATAGGTTATAAGCAATATTAACTCGAAATACCTGTTCATGCACTTGGAGAGCCCTCAACTCTCATTAGACTAGATTTGAAGCTAAGGGCACTATGGTCTTTTTTCTAGAAAAGTTCTTGACAATCATCTGCTGGCTAAATATTTACATATGGCATTTAAGGAAGAACATTGCTAGAAAATCCTGCCATTCTACCCACTAAAAGGATTGAAGCTAGTTTCTTGTCAAATCCAGACCAATCACTCGGACGTGTGTCAGAAATTGACACAAATGCATTGCATATGCCACTTGCCTAGGCCTTCGCTTCCGCGTGTCCTTGATCAGTTTCTGACGTAATAAGGTCTGCAGGGAGCAACTACTGGACATTAAAAGCACCTTAATGGGATTTTGACTTGGAAAATATGCACTTTTCCTGATGTTATGGTAATTTATCATAAACTTGACATTGTATTTTAGATATGTCTATCTTACTCAGTTCATATCTATTTTCCTATTCAAATTTTTCATATATATCTGACCTAGTTTTAATTTTCATCTATGCGTACACCCTTATGGCCTTCTGATAATTTTACTATCCTTTTATCGTCTAAATAGCGTAGAGAATTTATTCCCCCAATTGTTCAGTTTATAAACACTTCATTTTTGGCGGTCATGTTGATAAACAGTATCATTAAAATGTTCTAAATACAGCGACATCTTTCTTTATATTACTTATAATCGGATGGCGTTCCTCTTTACAAAGTTTAAACCGTTGTGCAATCCAAATTTCATCAGGTACAGTTTAGTGCAACTGACCGTCAGCGATTTTTCAAATGAAAGTTTTATTTTATTTACGGAACAAAATTAGACTTGTTCCATTGTCTCTGTATAGGGATATTTCGTCTATTTCTTATTTAGTGCCACTTATAAATTAAATAATGGGTTCAATTCGAGGTACCATGAAGGTCTGCCTGATGAAGGCGGGGGTGTACAACGGCTGAAATGTTTTGCTAATAACAATAAAGATGAGGATAATAGTCCGAATGTAAATAATGATAAAGATCTGCACCTAATTACATAACACGCGTACAAATCTTCACTCTTGTTTTTAAAATCACAAATCAGATTCAAATTTAGTGGAAACAGGATTATCAATAAGTGCGCAATTAATGATATACCCATAAACATGGAGAGTAGAATGAGAAGAATGTACACACGTACATTTAATAAAGGGTTCATTTCAAAATTTCCTGCAGGTTACCCGTAATGATAAATAACTTGGCAACATTAGTACGACTGCAAAAATATAAATAATGAAAACTCCTCATCCCAAATATTCAAAAAGAATTTTGCACTCGTTTCATTGTCAACCATGAAAAGATTCCTAAGACGAAAAAAAATTTTCAAGATGAAATTAAGGGCAAATAGAATTAGTGGAGGGAATTAATTAAAAGTTAATATAAATGATCTCAGTTATTATTCGGATTCAGGTTCCTAATTCTATTTCTCGTACCAACAACAGAACGAATTCCTGCCTAAGCTTTAGCAGCCAGACAAGAATGGAGAAAGTTGCCTTTCAAAAGTGGAGCAGAACATTAAGAAACAGGAACATTTTGTTAAAAATATGGCAGTGAATGCTGGACAATCTACTCACAGTTGACTGATTGATTGATTGATTGATTGGTTGACTGAGTTTGGGGTTTAAAGGCATATCAAACTTCGTTAGGCCATTTCATGCCTAATAAGATTTGATTGGACATCATGGTTTGTGCATTAAATTTTATTTGGGAATAATATTTTAGTATCATTTAGTTGAAAGCGAAAGTCTTTGTAAAGGAGTTCATTTAAAGTTAATGATTTTGGTATGAAGTTCAGTTGGAGATTATTTTATTTTGCTCATTTATTTATTTATTTTTCAATATTAGCTATTGTTTACATTTTTTAATATATCTTGGTTTCCTTAAGAAAGAAAATGATTGTATTTGCATCAATCTTGTTAAAGATTTCATTCATATTATTTGCTTGATAATATTAATCACGTATTAGACTGAAATCTATACATTTTATAAGTATATGTTCCACTGTATATCGTTCATAGGTGGATCTTTGATTATAGTATGTAGCTGTGGGTAATACAAGTGTGGCTGAGATAGAGCCGAGCTAGTGCTGATTCCTCTTCTGTATGGTGTACATAAGTACGTAATAACTATAGAGAGGTTGGAAAATTTAACACGAGCAGGACATTTTGAAGACAAGACGGGCAGATTAAAGCAGAACATAATTTACCAAACGAGTTTGTGTAAATGGTTAATAGAACAGGAATCAGGAGAGCAAAAAGATAAGCATTGCTAAGAGCTACAATGAACAAGAAATTGTGAAGAACCATGATCGGCTACCCACCCGAAGGGACACGGCACATAGGATAAGATTGCTATTGAAATTAATAATTTTACCTTCTTCCTGCTTTCATCCACTATCTACCCGACCTTTTTGTCTTTTATTTAGCTTGTACTGATAATAAATAAAGAGTAAGGAGCGTAGATTAATAAAATGTGTCGTTCCAAGAAGAGCAATGGTGTTGCTTTAGCGTGTGGTCTACCATTCCGTAGTCTAAGCACTAAAATAACCTTTGAACGTGCTGTTTATCAGTTTCCGTAGTGTAAGCTCTGAAGTGACCTTTTAGCGTACGGTCTATCACAGTTTCCGTAGTCTAAGCGCTCCTTTTAGCGCGCGATTTGCCACAGTTATCCGTAGTGTAGGCTTTGAAATGAACTTTTAGCGTGCGGTCTATATTCCATGCTATGAATTTATTAACAGTCTTTAACTTTTTTTATCCTTTTGACTGAGTGCTTCTGACCAGTATATAATGGCCTTTAGCGTGCCGTATAATTTTCATGTACTTCCGTTATGAGTACTGAACTGTTACGTGATATCTTTCATCCTGTATGGCAGTGACTGCTGGGTAATCTCTTCAAAGATGAAGAAGAAACTTGAAGCAACAGAAATGTAGTTCTACAGAAAGATGCTGAGGATACCATGAACCGAACATGTGAGCAACGACGAGATTTGGGCAAAATGAACACAAAAAGGGAACTTATTCATAACATCAGGAAGAGGCAGTTGAATTTTTTTGGGAAACGAAATAAGAAAAAAAAAAGGCTTGGGAAAATCTGATATTAACAGGACAGATTTAAGGCAAGAGGGACAGAGGAAAGCAGCTCGAAATATATACATGATGAGGTTGGGTAAATGGATGGGGGAAAAGGGTTTGGGAACAATAACAAAAAACAAAACTTATTAAGATCTGCAAGGGACAAGAAGATGTGGAGGGTGACGATTGATTATGTCTAAAGGGACACGACACTTAAAAAGAAGAAAGAAGAATGTGAATATTCCTGACAAGTCAATATAAAATAAAACATTTTACCCACTACAATTCTGTTAAAAGATTTCTATAGATGTATAATTTTCACAAAGGAAACAGCAGTTGCATTTTTGCGGGAAATAAGTCTTCTGGATAAACTATAAGAAGCCATCGATTTGGTAGCGTCATGCAAGAAAAATGAAAGCGTGACATTTTTTCAAACATTTTACGATGCTGATGATGAAGACTGTCCGTTATCATAAATGTCCAAAATTTTTGTTCGTAACAAAGAATTTGAATAATAATAATAATAATAATAATAATAATAATAATAATAATAATACAGGCCTGTATTTCGTTGTCTTCGGAAGGTTTTCCAACTGAAGTGTAAAAGTGCAGGAACCCAGCACGATAAAATGTAAATGGCCTGGTAGGACGCGCGCAATATATCATTTCTCAGCGTAGATCACAGTAAAATTACTAACAAAGCAATCTCATTTTATTATATTTTTTCCTCTTTACGGACCTGAAAATCGCTCTTATCAGTACAACTGTAATTATTAGGTTGGTACAAAAATAATATCGTTTTTTTTGACGTTAAAAACTACGTAAAAAAAAAACGATATTATTTTTGCACCAACCTAATAAAATAAATAATGATAATTTCTCATCCTATCAATCCAGACTGACTGTCCGAAATATTTTGCTTGTAGCAAGTAATTTGTAAAATAATAAGAATAGGAAGCAGAAGAAAAAAACAGAACTTCATTTATTCTTCAAACATTTTACGATGCTGATGATGAAGACTGTCCGTTATCATAAATGTCCAAAATTTTTGTTCGTAACAAATAATAATAATAATAATAATAATAATAATAATAATAATAATAATAATAATAATAATAATATATCAGCTTGAATTTAGTCTTCAATCATTGTACGATGCCGATGATAAAGAATGTCCAATGTCATAAATGTTCGAGATATTTTGATCGTACAACGAAGATCACGATTTAAGAAAAGATAAATAAAAGAAAAAACGCAGTATTTGACAATGTTAATATTTTCAACTATAAAAGATATATAAATCTACAATAGATTTTTGTAGATTTATATAGTTTTATAATTGAAAAAATTATTTAAATATGACTTGAAGTAGACATTCTGTTGAAATATTGTTTAATATTGTCAAACACTGCGTTTTTTCTTTTCTTTATCTTTTATTAAATCGCGCTCGTCTGTTAACTTATGAACAATATTGAAAGATTTACGCCAATCATTTTTTTTTTGTACAATACTACTACTACTAATAATAATAATGATACTTCATCATTTCATTTATTCAAAAAACCTTGTACAATGTCGATGATGAAGAAAGCCTGATGTCATAACTCTCCGAAATGTTTCGATCGTAACAATGAATCTGAATAATAATAATAATAATAATAATAATAATAATAATAATAATAATTATTATTATTATTATTATTATTATTATTATTATTATTATTATTGAACATTTGGGGAAAGTCACTTGTGCCATGCTCCGAAGTTGTAAGAAATGGTAAATGTAGCATCTTTGAATGATACTTTTCCTTCAGTTTGATATGATTGTAAATCCTAATGACTCAAGTTAATTCCTTGATTTTCAGTTCCCTTTTCTCTCCTCTAATTTTTTTTTTAACTTGTATTTCAAGTTTTAATCCCCACCCCAGACCTTAAGCGGACACCCGTGTCCATTTTTTTTTTTTTTTACCCTAGGCATCCCATATCTCTGTCGGTGCGTGTATATGTACCTTAAGCGGACACCCGTGTCCATTTTTTTTTTTTTTTTACCCTAGGCATCCCATATCTCTGTCGGTGCGTGTATATGTACATGTTTGCTAATCTCTCTCTCTCTCTCTCTCTGTATATATATATATATATATATATATATATATATATATATATATATATATATATATATATTGAATGTACATGTAGATATGTCCACACTGACAGGGATCATACTGTATTATATCTGTGTTTTCTAGGGGTTTTTTTGTTTTTTTTTTTCATGGCTACAGGTGTAATTCTCCTACAATGCTCTGCCCTTTTGTCTATCATATCTTTCAGTGAAAATTTTAAAACATATCTTTCAGCGGCAAATAGGTTGAGAGATGACCGGAACTTTTATTCCCTTGCTCCTACCCCATTGTTTAATGAATTCTTCGATATTCCCCCCTACCAATCTGTAGTATAAGTCCAGCCTACCCCATAAAATTTGATAAGTATCTGTCGTTGGCGACGGAAAATTGAACATTTGTGGAGAGTCACTTGTGTCATGCAATTCACCTTTCTTTTTCAATTTTCTTTTTTTTTTTTTTTTTCATGTCTATATACTGAAATCTAATTATCCCACTTGGAGGTGTCACTCGGACTTATACTAAGTTAAAACTTAGTATTGTCTACCCAACTGAATGCCATACACTGTTATGAACTATTCTAACTTCGATATATTAATAAACCCACAATCTCAAATCTGGGCTTGCTCTTGGACCTTCTTCGAGTCTCGTCCTAAAGCTGGTAATCTGAACAAAATTACCCCTTGGCGGTCAAGGTTAAAACGCATCTCTACCAATTTCAATGAATACGAATAATATCTCATACCGGATCTGCCGTCAACCGGGACAACAAGGGCCGCGTCCCTCAGAGAGGGACCAGTCTGAGGTTGAAAAGTCTGTCACTGGAACAAACTCTTCCACACACGAAGAGACACTAGGTCACCAAACCCGGATTATCGCCAACCTTGGACCAAGTGTCTCAATGCCAAATCGACTAGTAAAAATTAAACGAACGAAATGGAGCCGGGAAGAGTATCGACAAGTTATGACATCCTTCTTCACTGCACTCGAAAACCCAGCAAAGAACACCACCAATCAAACATATAAAATATGGAGAAATATGGTGGGAAATGATATAAGACCTAACCTCAATCCAAACATGCTTGCCAATGTCCGCAGAGATATCAGGCGAAACAACAGACTCTCAAAGGCAGAAATAAATAAGATAAAATTAGATATAAGACAAAATACTATGACCCATCACTCAAACTCTATTGAGACGAATGTTGAAATAAAGAATGCGACAGAGGATGAGGTGGACGCTACAGCGAATAAAATACGAAATAATCTCCCAGGAAATGAAACCGAAGATTCTACCTTAGACACAACCTCTAGTTCTCCAGAAATTGTCACTGAAGATGACTCCAGGTACATTAATTTAAAATTCCTTGAAAACCACGAAGCTGAAATCACCGAAGCGAAAAATGACGTCATCCAAGTACTCAGCAGAGTAACTTTCATACAATTGTCAGACAGAGATCAGCTCCCGAAAATCCATATGACAAATCCCAACAAGCACATCGTGAAAATATACAATGCTGCCCTGGAAACACTGTTAACAGAAAAACCACCGGGAAACATAACAGAAGTTAACAACGTCATATACGCAACAGCTCTAGCAGCGACTCGGAAGCTTGGTGACCCCAAGCTTCCGACAATAAATAAAATTAACAGACACAGAGAACTAGCTTGGAAAACCAAACTGATACGAGAAATAAAACAGATCAGATGTGAGCTGTCTATATTAGATGAGCTCACCAGAAACCCTAATATTTCCACACGTAAATCCAAAAAGATCAAACGGAAATATAGCATTAAATACCTAATTGATATTCCATCAATCAAGGAAATACTGAAACAGAAACTTCAGCTAAAAGCACAGAGAACAAGACGATACGAGAAACGTTGTAGATTCTATCGCCAAAATAAAATACTCAGAACAGATCTTAAGAAATTTTACAGGGAAATTGGAAAAACACCTATACATATCGAAACGCCACCATCGATTGATAATGTACAGACATTTTGGGAAAATATTTGGAGCAACCCAAAGGAATGTAACCCAAATGCAGAATGTATACGGCGTGAAGAAGAACGACTGCTGGATACACCTCTGCAAGAATGGGAAAATATATCTACAGATGATGTTAAAGGACCTGTTACAATTCTATGGGACTACACAATTCACACTGACAGAACAATCAAGGCCAACCGCCCAGATATTGTTATTAAAGACCACAAACAAAAACGGTGCCTCCTTATTGATATGGCAGTCCCTGCTGACTGCAATGTATCTTTGAAGATATTCAAAAAGCTGTCAAAATACAATGACCTTGAAATATAAATCTCGAAAATGTGGCATATGGGAACATCAATAATCCCTGTTGTAGTTGGAGCCCTAGGACTGGTTGGAAAAGATTGCAGTAGACTAATTGCAGGGATTCCTGGAAGCCCATGCCTCAAGGAGATACAAAAAAATGTTCTGACAAGTACAGCCCACACTTTAAGAAGGGCTTTATCTATGTAATTTTTATTTTATTTTAGTTTTTATTTTTTTTTATTTTTTATTTTTTTGTCAGTGAAAAGTGTCATGATGCCATTTCTAACCTTAGGTCTCTGGGTGTGACCCGGAAAGAAATGTGTAAACGCCAGAAAGCAAAGAAAATAAAAATAATAATAATAATAATAATAATAATAACGCTTCCTTAAAAAGTCAGACGGTGACCTATATTTTCAAAGAATATATGTCTACGTTCATTACGTATGGTTTTCAGTTGTAAACATCGCACGAATTGTATTATTCTGTCTACGTCAATCTGTGTATCTACCGTTTCAATCTTTTACATTTATCTACTTATATACCGATATCTATGTATCTCGTAAAGTATATACGTAAACAGCTTGTAGTCTTCTGCCAGATTAAAGAATGCTTTGCAAATGAAGTCAATATTTTCCTACGGTTATCCATATTTTGCTGAAATTAGTTTAAGCTGACGTCTTTTTTTTTCAATATGGTGTAATTATAAACTGCCATAGTAGAAAGTGAAAAATTAACTGAAATAGGCTTCATTTGAAATCAAGAAAATACGAACTTTAATCAAAATGGTTGCAATATATAGAAAAAATGCGTAAGTTTGTTATGGAGTAAATAAGACACTTCCAGTAACACAAATGAATTAGGCAAGATGCCTTAAATAAAAACTCCAAGTGAGTCAAAGAAGGCCATTGCAGTCAGTCGAGGAGAATTTCTAATGACGTCACGGGCAGTAGCCTAAGCGAGACATAATATTATAACCGCTAGGAGGTTCAGGTGATACACTTTAGAATTTCGATCTGAACCATTTATTTCGTCCATGGAAGTAGATTCTTCTAGTTCCACGTGTCATGCCTTTTCTGGATATCTCAGTTTTATAATATAACCACTAGGAGCGAGCTGTAACACAGTTTAAACTGACGCCAATGGGCTATACCGGTAATCTTGAATATTTTACTACTTCTATCTAAGGACAAGTTTCATTTTGAGATATACATACCTCAGCAAGTTGGCCTAATCCTCTCCATTGATGGTGTGGCCCTTTTTGTCTATATTTTTTAGATGAGGTACTGTACCTATTTACATCATTCAGACTGTTGTCCTCATCTTTATTACCATATTCACGATGTTTTGGCTCCGACCTTGTTCAGGTGATATACGTTGGAATTTCGAACCGAACCCCGGAGTAAATTGTTATAATATAACGTGCTATGCCTTTTTTGTTAATTCAAGAAATTCAGCCCAAGATTTTGTTCCCTCTGCTGTGGTCAGAATAACTCACAACTCTTTGGAGTCAAGTCCCGTTTTTGGACACATGGTCCGGTGGATAAAGTCGTTGCTTGAGTAATCCAGAGAGTGAATTGACTCAAAGATATGACCCGAAAACGTTGTGAACATGACAATAAAGATAACGACACCAGTCCGAATGAAGTAAACAGTGTAAATAAAAATTAATATTAATCGCCAGAAAATTTTTAAAAAGTGAGTAACTACATCGAAATAGAAATTAACTAAAGAAAACTTGAAATCTAACCAAAACAGCAGTTCATCAAAAGAGACTAAACTGGAAAATAATATTATTTCTAGGGCAAATGGGAAATATTAGATTGGCTGACTCACTTAGGAAGCGGCAAGAAAACAATAAAATTTTATGGAGCAGCATCAACATTTATTCTTCAAAATAAAGTCGATCATTCTCGACTAACTTCTACCAGCGATCACCCAGCATCCGAATCTGTCCCAGACATCAGTCCGCATGCTTTTAATATAAAAAAAAACTGTAAACGATCAACCTTCACTTCATCCAAAGTGTTGAATTGCTGGTAGCCTGCAATGTGTGCCATTGAGCGGAATAGCCCATAGTTACTCGGAGAAGTATCGGTACTGAATGGTGGATATGGAATAATCTAAACATCGTCCATTTGTTTGAACTTCTCCGTAGTCAACTTGGCAGTGTGCGGCCTAGTATTTTCTTGCTGAAACAAAGCCCAACCTCGAAGGACCAAAGCAGGATACTCAATCTTTATTTTCTTTCGTACATGTAGTATATTTGCTAGCAATACAGTTTAGCGTTGATGGTGCAATCATGTAGAACTAGCACGAAATACAGTACTCTTTGGAAATTCCACCAAACAGAGATCAACATTTATTGTTTTCTTTCTGTTTTCTAAGTCAGTCAGGTTTTTCTGGCCAAACTAGTATATTTAATTAATCTAAATATCAAAACAAAAATATTCAATTTAAAAAAAAGAAATTGAAAAGTAAGAAAAAAATCAAGCAGCAAAAATGGAGAATAAAAAACGAGGAAATTTTTTTTTAATCTAAATTAATTAAAAAAAAAAAACTTCAAGGTATGTTTAAACAAAAAAGAAAAATATGTTAGGTTGTTGCAAAAATAATGACGTAATAATGTCGTTTTGTGACGTTAAAAAATACGTCAAAAAACGACATTAATACGTCATTATTTTTGCACCAACCTAATAGAATAATGTCATTAGAATGGTTAGGTATCTTCTACCGTTACCTAGACTCAGGTTCGAACCCTGAAAAATGCTGATGTTACCGAACATTCAATCTGCTAAGAACATTAGGATACAATAATCTTTCTCGCCATGTTGGCTTCATAACCGTATTAAGCTCGGATTAATAAATATAAGAACTGGTCAAAGGTCAAGTTTAAGAGAAAGCACGCGGAATGGTTCTTGTTTTTGTTCTTCTATGTGCCGCGGCACTTCAGGACATAGGAAGTTGTGGAGAGCTATGGTCACCTATCTCGCGTGGCTCTTACCATTTTGCCTCCCTTTGCTAACGCCTCCGCTTGTCAGATAAGGGGCTCGCTACTCTTCCCTCACATTGCCCCGTGAGGGTTAAGTTTTTCAAGACCTCGTTCCTTATGTATCCAAGGAATTTCACGATTCTGAGTAAGAGATTAAAAAATAGAACGCGACAACTATTTCCAGAGAATATGTGAATGAAAATAAAAATATTTAAAGATGCCAAAGAAAGAGCAGATTTCATTCGGAAAAAAATGTTAGTATTTTTTGAAGAATTTCCGAAATAAATAAAATCTCAATTGATGAAAAATGATCCGGCAAATAAAAACGCTTTCGTAATCATTAAAAGGACAACGAACCGACAAAAATAGTGAAAATAGAAAAAGAAAGAAGAGAGAGAAAAAAAAGGAGACAGAAATGAGAGAGAGAGAAAAGACAGAAAGGAAAAAAGAGAGGGAGAGAAAGGAGACAGAAGAGGAGAGAGAAAAAAGGAGACAGAAAAGAGAGAAAGAAAAAAGGAAACGGAAAGTAGAGAGAGAGAGAGAAATATAAAAACGAGAGAGAGAGAGAGAGAGAGAGAGAGAGATAGGGAAATTGAGAGAGGGGAAAAGACAGAAGAAAAGACGGAGACGGAAAGAAAGAAAGAAAGAAAGAAAGAAAGAAAAACATAAAAAAGAAAGAGTTCTCAGGAGATGGAAAGGAGGTTATAAACAAACGGTCAATAGGATGTACTGTAATGTTACATCCAGATCCATTTCGCGTTAAGTGGTTAGTTTTCACTTGGTTTTAAGCTCTTAGGAAGCACTCAGTATTTCATATTTACTGTCAACATAAAATTCAGTCATGTGGAAAGGGAACCTGTCAAAATGATAGATCGACCGATAGACTGACATATAAATGCGATATTATCAAATAATAAATATTCACTCGATGTATTTAGATATGAATATCTATGATTTCGTGGATGCATTTGTGTCTGGGTATGTATATTTCTGCACGATTTAAGATCGACCTGGTAGAGGATGATCAATAAGATTCAAGGGAGATATTTTTACAGAGCTGTTCTGAAATTGATATAACTATTTGAGAACAGATTGCGCTAGACACTTACGTAGATACATAAAAATTCGTATTATCTATTATATATATATATATATATATATATATATATATATATATATATATATATATAATAGATTAGGTACCTCCACTTTTTCGCGGGAAAGCAGCATAGCGTAATAAAAAAAATGCCACAAACTTAACGAAAATAAAGTTTTATCGTCAAAATGCTTATGTTATTATTAAGATGAAAGACCAAAGTATTTTTTAATTATTTTTTGAAATTTTTTAATATTTTCTAAGACGCTCGAAATTTTGGTTAAAATCTTCTTTTTTTTACGTCATCGCGGTGCTGTTAAAATAACATTGTTTCTTTTTTGCGCTTTTTTCCCGTTGAAAACACACTGATTTGGAAATTCTTGTAAAATTAAAGTAATTGTCCGATTTTAATGAAATTTTCGGGACTTATTCACAAATGAATGAAATTATTTTTGAAATATTTCTTTTTAGTAAATTTTGGTAACAAATATTTTTTTTTTAATATGTTACACCCCACTTACTTATTATCCTGAAATTTCCTTCAAAACCTTTTTATTTCCTTACAATTTATTTTTGATTAAAGTAAGAGTCGTTAGAGATGGTAAATCACCTACTTTTTTTTTTCAACTTTGTGCTAACTAACTGAAAATCTGCTCTGAAGTGAAAAATAATGAATCCAATAAAACTATGATATTACTTAATTAGAAAAGCTTTTAATTGCTTTTGTAAATAAGTAATATTATGGTCATTATTGCCTGAAGAAATGATTTTTTTCTGATGAATAATTAAATTTTACAAGAATTTTTTATTTGTTTTACATTTTAATTATAATAACTTATAATAGTTTAAAAATCGTGCAAAACTCTGTATTAGCCTATTTCCTTGTGATAATTAGTAATTAAGTAGAAACAAAATTTACGAGTTCAAAATTGCAAAGTTTAATAAATTTAGTGATTCCATTTTTTTTTCAAATAATTTTTTATGTTGTATTTTTCTACTTAATACGTTCCTTATTTCCATGTACGGTAGACGGAAATTGCCATTATTACAAAAAGAGTTTTGTCCCTTTATTCTAATAAATAAACATAACAGTAAAACTAAAAATAAAAGGGTTCACTCAGCTTTCTAGTAATTTTCATTTATGGTCATCCGTAGTAGCTGTCATCACTTGTCAATCAACACATAGATCAAGTATTGGATCAAAATTACGGTACCAATCGTTAATAATTCGTTGTATATTACTTTTTTATGCTATAATTAAGTAATATTTTTTTTAAATCAGATTAATTTAACATTAAATTTTCTAATTTTACTAAAATGACGTGTCAGAAATTTTTTTAAATATTTTTAAAATCGATAAATTTGTGTTTGTTTACAAATTTCTTGAAATTAAGAAAATGGCGGTTTTTAAGAAAATTTAAAAATTTGAAATTAAATTTGACATTCCAATGTATATAGTTTCTATCTGAAATATACCAGAATTGTTTACTTAATGGAAATAATAAATTTAATGATTCAACTTTCAAGTAAAGCTAAAATGAAATCTTCAAGCATGTTTTTTTCATTTTAAAAAATGCATTTTAAACTTAGGTATCGATAATTTATGCCGAAAAATGGAGGTACCTATAATAGATGCTACGAATCTTTATGTATCTCTAGGAAAATACTAGAACATGAAGACAGATGGTTTGTGCGCCTCAAGACACATTGTCCAGGCGGATTCAACAACGAACATAACAGCACAGGTAGAGTTAACATATAATCCCATAGATCACCTCACCATATTTCTGTCTCAGACATTATAATCTCTATATAGTTGTACATACACTACCGCTACTATATAGAGGATGGTGCACCCGTGAAGATCCCCCACCCTTAAACACACCATACAGGCATGCTCATAGAGGTGATGAGGTATCCTAAACAAAAACTTACACACACACAAATATATACACATGCATACACTACACACATTCCCACAAAATTAAAAGACACCACACACATAGCACACAAACACACTATACCCAGCAACCAATAAAGTTGACAAAATGACTAATGAGGTGTATCTGAGACTCACGGTTCTAAAAAAAACAATCTGAAAAATATCTTTGACCAATTCCATAACTAACCAAAAATTAACTATAAAAAAACAAATGAAAACTACGGACGAAGTTCTTCCTCAGAAACTATCATTCACCATCCACTGTAGTTCACGCCTACCAGTAAGCTTGCATTTTTCTCCTGATGATGGCCATGTTGGCCAAAACTACTCGAAGAACGTAATTAAAAAATAAAACAAGAATATTAATATACAACACAATGTCTGAAATTTTTATTTTTCTTGTTCAAGATATAATTATTGATAATAAACACGGGACGGAACCAAAAGCCGAAAACACGACACCACCAGAACCGATAGGCACAGAATTAATGGCGATCCGTGTGAAGAGAAGAACTAACAAATTAACCAGGTATGAATCACACCAGGAATATAGGAGGATATGCCTGAGGAATCAAATAATACAGACCAAGATCAATGATAATTAAGCTTTTTATTATTATTATTTATTTTTACATTCGTACAATTGATCTCTTTTTCTTTTCTTTTTTTTGGACAGAGTGTAAAACCTGACAAATGTTCCATAGACCCAACAATTTTTCGTATAATATACCAGCCATTATCAAGGATGTTTTTTGGTTGTTGTTTAACTGAATATCTAGTTTTCTTTTTTAATCTATATATAGATAGGGAAGTGAATGTTTTTAATTTCCGAACATGTTCTTTTTTAATTTCCGAACACGCTCATTGTACCGTGTTCATAATTGATTTTAGAGAGTTGGCTTCTTTTAAAAACGGCCCCATCCCTCTTTCTCGCTTTCTCTCTCTCTCTCTCTCTCTCTCTCCGTCTGTCTGTCTGACTCTCTTTATATATATATATATATATATATATATATATATATATATATATATATATACAAGTATAGGCTTGGTGTATACAGAATAAATCCCAATAACCAAAAAAATACTATTCTTAAAAGAGTGCCCAATACAGAATAGAGCAAATATAATAATTATTTCTTCGAAAATTATAACATAAATATGTTATAAAATCACTACAATAATAGCCATTTTGTTTCAACACTTCTGGTGTTTTATCAAGTGATGGTACTAAATGTAGAATAAAGAATTTTAAAAGCTAAAACTCTTTTAAAACTCTTTATTCTACATTCAACACCATCACTTGATAAGACACCAGGAGTGTTGAAACAAAATGGCTATTTTTGTAGTGATTTTATAACATATTTATGTTATAATTTTCGAATAAGTTATATATATATATATATATATATATATATATATATATATATATATATATATTCAAATTTTATTTAAGACGACTGCATTTCTTGAATGTGTACACGTGACTTCTTTTCTGGGTATAGTGTATAAAACGTGTTTAAAATTATGTTTAGATTCGAACGTTATCGACTAATCTATTAAGCATTATAAATTATTCTTTGTTGTTAACAGAATAACCGTGTTCGGAAGTTAATCATGCCTATATAAAAACACACACACACACACACAAACACACTCACACTCTAACTCACACACACACACAAACACCTGCGCACGCGCGCGCACACATACATACATATATATATATATATATATATATATATATATATATATATATATATATATATATATATTATAAATTTACTAATTTAAATATATGTTCCATCACTATACAGGAATTACCATGTTTCAAAAACAGAAAATAAATCTTCAAATTTAATTATAGAATAAAATTAAAATCCCTAATACTGTACCATCACTTGATAAGACACCAGAAACATGGTTAGAACTGTGTAGCGAAAAATATTTTAATTCAATTAATTTATAATATTAATGCTTTGTAAATTTACATTGAGCACTATTTTGTAAAAATAAAAATATCTATTAGAACATCGGATTATATATCTTACTGTTCTTTCTTTCTATATATATATATATATATATATATATATATATATATATATATATATATATATATATATATATATGTATATATATATATCCAAGTCTAGGATTGGTGTATGCGAAATAAATTACAATAACCAACAAATACTATTCTTAGAAGAGTGGTCAATACAGAGTAGAGCAAATATAATTATTTATTCGAAAATTATAACATAAATATGTTATAAAATCACTACAAAAATAGCCATTTTATTTCAACACTTCTGGTGTCTTGTCTTATCAATTGATGGTGTTGAATGTAGAATAAAGGGTTTTAAAAGGTTCAAATCAATCAAACATCCTTCGTTAGGGGAAACGCTGTTAAATAAGCTGGAATGACCAATCAAAATACAAGTATATGAGAATTCAAAAAACTTGACAACGAACTTTGGTCATAATAATTATTTAATGCTTTAATGTTAAGGTTAGACTAAAATAGAATTCATTCTAATTAATATTAAATTATACTATAAAATTCAAA
>OZ010604.1:38240702-38290702 GCA_963932145.1 Acanthosepion lycidas
AAAAATAATGATGTAATAATGTCGTTTTTTGACGTTAAAAAATACGTCAAAAAACGACATTATTACGTCATTATTTTTGCACCAACCTAATATTTTTGTTTATCGGGAAAATGACTAATTTAAGATCGATTACAATTTTGTTAGTCTTTTGTTTCAATATCAAATCCTATTATTCGTGTTTAGTGATTATTAACCAACTTAATTATATATCATGTAAAAGTTCGTTTGGTGTATTTTTTCTTTTTTTTTTTTTACTTCGATCAGTCGGTAGTGCTTCATCGATTATAGATAAATTCTTCCATTTTTGCCGATTACATTCATCATCGATTTTGTTGGTTGAATGGGATGGTTTCTGTGAATCTCACAATCCGAGACAAACCATCCCATCTAAACAAGACCGGACATCAGTGAAATCGATTAAGAAAAAAAAAAAAAAGATGTCATCCAGTCAATGCACTTGTTCTAGCATCTAGTGAAGTTCACTTGAAAGAGTGAAAATAACAACAAAAAAATGGTAGAAAATTGTCTGATAGTGTTCAGGAAAACGGAATAGCAAAGGGATGATTTTGTTTAAATAAACTAGGATATGCGGAAGAGTCATCCAGATTTTCGTCTGGAAGATACATATGAAGAGAAATCCTATATAAAATAAATCCTCAGATAATATTAATATTTCGACTCATGATAAGCATAGTTAAATGCTAGTTAGAAAATCTGGTACAATTTAATTTGATGTTATATATTTCCAAGCTAGAAAATATATTAAAAAACATGAAAGTTTCATTAGACACAAATAAAAGAGTGCTAAATTGCTATGTAATATCAAACCTTTTGAAATAATGACAGTTTCCTCAAAAAGAAAAGATGATACAGTACAGATTTGTTTCTACAGAAATATGTTGAAAATATTATGGACGGAACATGTGATCGATGAGGAAGTGTTAAGGAAAATGTAAACGAGGACACTCGTACATACAAAAAATTGTAAACATTTCAAGAACTCATAATGAGGAAAGAAGAATTTAACACTTATAGGGCACACTGAAGGAAAATTGTCAAACAGGGAAACAGTGAGCCATCTACATTATGTATTTTGCAAATGGATGACAAAACAGAGATTGGGATTTTCGTAAAGTGTCCTAATTACTTAGAGCTACAAAAGATAGGAAGTTGTAGATAACGATGATCGCCGTTGCCCTGAAAAGTCAATAGACATAAAAAGTTTCTCGGACATCATAAATTTGTGATGAGAATTTACTTTTATTTTAGTGTAATACATTTTCATCTTAGACAGAAAAGAACTTGAATTTTTTAACCTTGAGAAATATCTTTCTATATGACAGCTGCTCTCTACTATTTGGTTGTTCGAGACAACAGCTACAGATCTACAAGATTTAGTTCTAACGCCACTAAAAGTAAAGTTTTTTTTTTCTGTTGAATGATTAAGATCAATGTGGTATTTTATATAAAAGAAAGAGGTAACAGGAAGTGATTATTATGGGGATAAGATAGAGAGATACGTTGTGTTAACTTCAAGAGTTAATATACAGGGAAATATAAACAAAGTGTTTTGGGGAAAATTTATCCTTCTATCTATCTATCTATTTATCTATCTCATTCTTTACACTGTTTACATTGTTCGGACTGTTGTCCCATCTTTGTTGCCATATTCACGACATTTCGGTCGCTGTACGCTCCGGCCTTCTTCAGGTGATTGAAATTTCTCATTGAACCCTTTATTTCGTCCACAGTGGTAAATTGTAGATTTTTATAAGTGACATTCCTCTTCCGGATATCTCGGTATCTGTTTTAGCTTTTAACCCAACTCTCCAATTTTTTGTCCACCTCTGCCAGGTATTGAACTCAAATCACTGGATTCAACCGACGTTTTTGCCCACTGGGCTCTATGTTCTGGAAGAGATCAGTGTATGTCAAAATTCATTCGTATTACTGGCCACCATATTGTATTCATTTCTAAATTAACAACTACTCTGGGTACATAACAGTAGCTCCGACAATCTGGGATAGAAGGGTGCGAAAGAATAACAACACTCAGAAAAGCGCCCCGGTCTGCCTACCTTATCTGAAGGGATTATCGGAAAAATACAAAATAACTGTGGTCCATAATCTACCAGGACGACCTTCAAAAATGTTTCAAAACTTCGCAGACACCTCTTCTGAGTAAGACGTCCCATGGAAGAGAACATGTTTAAGGGCTATGTGTACGCCATCCCGTGCATCTGTGATAAGAAATAAATAAGAAATATGCCGCTCCCTTAAGATAAAACTGCAAGAACACCGTAAAGGCGTAACACGAACAGAAATAAAAGAATCAGGCGTAGATGACCCCATATGAAAGGAAAAGATATATCACACCCACCCTGTAGGATGAGGTTGAAATAATAGGGCATCATTGTAAAATACGAAAACTTAAGGAATCAGCGCATAATCTAGCTCACAAAAATCTCCTAATCCAGTCAAGAATAAATATGAATACAATGTGGGAACCAGTACTATGGAGTGATAGAGAAAAACAATAATAAAATTTTAATATGAGCTCGGATAAAAAATTTCTACTGAAACGTTACGTTTATAAGTCCCAAATACAAATACACTGGTTTCCAATTACTTGACCAGTATTGAAAAGTCAGTTCAATACTTGGCTACAGGTATGAGTTGAGTTATAAGGGAGATAATTGATACTGAGATATCCGGAAGAGGCATAGTACGTAGAAATAAAACAACGTGCATATAAGACGCTAGAAGCGAAAATATATAATATTTATGTTGGTCACACCACAAACTCGCTTTCACGACGCTTGACACTACACTTGAATGAAAACTCTAACATTTGTAGGCATTTAAAACAACATGCCTGCCCGCACACACAATTCCGTAAAATACTTGTCGAAAACACAATTATACTTCGACATGAAAACAATAGACAAAAACTAAAAATCCTTGAAGTATTATACATCAAACAGTTGAAACCCAATCTAAACAAAATCAGTTATGGCATCTCTACAAATATTCTTAAATGTCTATAATTGGTAACAGAAGCCATTGGTTTATACCAAGGGCGTTCCATACTTCATACTTCTCCAATTCACTCTCGTGTGGTCATGTGTGATGTCATGAAATGCGGTGCGATTTTCGCTTCTAGCGTCTTATATGCACGTGTTTATCGTTGCTTAGAAATCATCTATGTAAACAGTGACAGACTATCATCACTGTCTTGTCCGTATATTGCTTAATATGTTGTAATTGACATCTTTGATAATGGTTTATGTAAGCCGAAAGCTTAGATTGTATTAAAAAAATATGGATCAATATTGTGAATTTCTTTCTTCGTTCAACGATAATGTTATTAAACTTATCAGAAGTTACGAAAAAAATTCACATAAAATAGACAACACTTGTCTATATTATTTAATGAAACGTGTATGAATGAAAAGATGCTGCCTAAATACACACAATATATATATGTGTGTGTGTGTATGTGTGTGTGTGTTGTGGATCTAAGAAGGCTGCGTGAATATTTATAGTTGCGCTGCAAATAAAACATGCAATATCCACAAACATAAATTAAAATAAAATATCAAATGATAACGATATTCAATTACGAAAAAAAGGATAGATTTGAAACAACAAATATATATGCTTTTATATGTAGAATATTACAATTTTGTTTTGTAAAGATGTGTGCGAAAGTTTGATCAGAATATTTTTAAAGATAAAACTTCTTGTTGCATGTTTGAAAATGTTTCGTATGTTTGTTTCTTACGTGCGTGCATGTGTGAATATGTTTTTTATAAGCGTTTGACCGCACATGGTCAAGATGCGAATCCATTAAGGTTAAATTTTCGTAGGCGAATGAAAGCAAGAAAGAGAAGGAGAACGAACGCGTGTCTGGTATTTATAATTAATGTAACCACGTGACAGGCTCCTAGAAAAAGACGCGGGAAACGTGGGAAAAGTGGGAAGCTTGGTAACGCGCTGGAAAAAGACTTGTACGTAGATGGATTTCAATGCCCAGTTGTGTGTTTATTGACCAATTAAAAGTTGAGATTTCCTGAAAATATATCTTTTTGCAGATTTGTAGAAAATTCAAAATAAAAAGTGGTAGCGGGATGATATATATATATATATATATATATATATATATATATATATATATATAAGGTAGGTTAATACAAGAAACTGGCACTACTAGAGAGAGGGACTATGAAGTTCGTTATTTCTGGGCAAAGAGCCTTTCAATGATGAATAAAATATCTTGGGAAATGCAATAAACTCAGGTTAGACTGACAATATTAAACCTTGAAAAATATGTTCAAATTTCCCTAATATTCGTACAATTTAGCACATATATGTATGTGTGTGTACACCTATATATTAGCATGTATAATTTTATAATGAATGCGATAAGATCTTTCTTCAGATATTGAATATTTAATTTGGCAATGCGAATTAGATAGATAACTTCTAGGAAAGCTCTTGAACGAAACAAGTGAATATCTAATAAGCAATACTGGGGTTCATTCCACCGAAGATTCCAGCCATGTCTAATGCGATCAGTAGATCATAGAAGCAAATAGAAATTAACTTTAAGTGAACGCAGATTAATTGATATGCTTTTTACGGATTATCAACCTTTGTAGTTCATTTAAAGCCGAAACAGATTTTTGGATTGAAAGGATCAAGATTTTTGGCTAGTGCATATTACGTTAATTTTTTTTTTTTTTTTTTTTTTACAATAACAATGATTTTCACAAATACATGTCCTACAATTTAACCCATAGTTGGTCGGGGTAGATGGATTCATACTTTTCCCAAGGGCATTTACGGCTAAGTGGTTATTACAAATCCGAAAGGAATTCGAACTCCGTATTCCAATTACTTGTGCCAATATCAATTACATTATTCGTACAAACCATAAAGTGAAGAAGAAAGTGGTTAGCATTATAAAGGGGAACATATATTGACCCGTTGATTCAAAGATCAATACCTGCATAATTATTATGACTTGGTCACCATGACAGTTTTTAACCTTAAGGTCATATGTGCAAGTATTATGTGAGAAACGCTAACTGCTTCTTAATCTACATACACTTCGCCGATAGGCCAAGTTGACATCGACATTTCTGAATATCGATACGGTCAAAGAGACCCATTTTAATAATTTCGATCCAATCAGTAATGTCCAGATCAGAGATCACAAGAAGCTAGTTTCATCTACATATTCGCAGTTAACAGCTACCCTGTACTTGATATAATTTTACAAATATCCGAAGTCCCTTTAAAAAGCTTGAAAATTCCCTATATTCTTTAAAATTTATCTCAATCCAATTATCGAAACAACTAAACCGCCAAGGTTCAAGGTTAAGGTTCAAGGTTCATTTGCCAAAATCTTTCGACTAAAGTTATCTTCCGAAACCATAATTTCTTAAAGAAGAACATGAGCGTCTATAAAACTATTGATATACGAATTCACAAATTTGAATACGTGATTTTTTTTTTTTTTTTTGTCTAGAATTTATAACCTTAAATTTATTTCAGTTTTATTGCAACTATCAATGTATATGCGAAGGGATATCTTCTTTTTCCTTTGAGCATGGTGCCTTTTCAGAACATTAGTAATCATAGCACTCCACATGTCTCTACCCTTTATAGTTCTAAGCAATATTTGTCCGTTTGCTATCCCTCCCAGACCATTTTTCTACCCTTCCCAGTCCATTTTCTGCCATACATTTTCACGCTCGTTAGTAGGTTACTTGATGTTTCCATCTGATCTTCTTGCTTTCAATATATATACAGTGTAACCCGGATATAAGAGAGTTGTCGGGACCGGAGAAGAAGTCACTTATATCCGGGTTTCTCTTATATCCGGGTTTGGACTATTTTGTTTAGGTAAGTATGGCTCTTATTTGGGACCAGAGAAAATCTCTCTTATATTCGGGTTTCTCTTATATCCGAGTCTGTTATATCCGGGTTACACTGTATATATAAATATATATATATATATATATATATATATATATATATATATATATATATATAGTTATTTATTTAAAAATATGATTCCAACGCTACATAAGAGTTCTCATGTTTCAAAACAAGAACCGAAATCTTCAATATAATTATTTCAATTAAACTAAATTAAATTAAAGTACCAAGCTCTGTTCCATCTTCAAGCGAAATTTTTTGGGGAATAGTTATTTATTTGTACTGCTGTACAAAATGTGGCACAAGGTCAAAAAAGGGGGTTGGGAAGGACGGTCTTCTTCTGTTTTAATTCTAAACTTAGCTAGTCACAGACACGGACCCAAACATACCAACAATAGTCCTATCACCAAAACAACACATTCACTCCTACTTTTCTTACTACATCCACCATAATACCTCAAATTCTCTATGAAATCCTAACTAGTCCCCATATGTTCATTTCAAAGTCTGTGGGGGGGGGGGGACAACAATTCAAAAAAAAAACAATGATTATTTACAATGAAATTTACGCGTTTTATAAGCATATTCATTATTAAAATTACTATGGTAACGGCTAGAGCAATTGTTTAAAGAATAGGAGCGTAAGGGTTAATAATTTGTATCAATATCTCAGTTACATTCAAAGACGTCAAGTCAGGGTAAGGTTGGGGTGTCTAAATTTAAAGCGGAAGATGACATCGTCTAGTCTGCTTAAGTGTCTATGGAGACTTATTTTTTTTATTTCATTTTTTTTTTTTCTGAAAGGGTTTTGTGTATATAAAAAAAACTGTCATAAGTCGCTAACATTTGTTTTTTTGACGACTTCATAAAGGGTTATCTTTTTTTGTAGGGCATTTAAACTATTTATTTAGACTATGGAATTTAAAAATTATTTTATTGTTTGTTTGTTTTTATGCTAATTATTCAATGCGAAAATTTGATGATATATATACAGTGTAACCCGGATATAAGAGACCCTGATATAAGAGAAACCCGGATATAAGAGTGATTTTCTCTGGTCCAAAATTAGAGCCATACTTACCTAAACAAAATAGATCAAACCCGGATATAAGAGAAACCCCGGGTATAAGAGACTTATTCTCCGGTCCCGACAGCTCTCTTATATCCGGGTTACACTGATTGTAAAATGAAAGTTGTCGTGAATCGTCACTCGTCTACATTCTTCCTTACTAAAGCGGGTGTAAGTCCTAAATTGTTTTTTTGTTTTTTTATCTCCATTAACAAACTTCCCGCTCTCAACTTGGCATTTACGCAGGCCTCAATAGTAAGGCTGATTAATCCAACAAGGTCAAATGGCAGCTGGTGTTAACAAAAACTGTCGTCAACTGGGGCAATTAATGCCTTGTCAATTTTAATACCCCCAAAACTAAACTTCTCTCGATTAATCATCTGAGAGATCCCTCTCTGACTTCTATCAGCATAACTGATGCTATCCTCCAGAAAGAGTGACTCATTGCGCCTGCTCGGACTAAACTTTATCAGCTGATATCAAGTGGAAAAACAATATTGAATCCAGAGCTAGGTCAGCTACCAAGAAAATCGGTTCATTATGCCGGACAAGTAATCTACTTTGCATATCTCTAAGTCTACATGAGCCCATACTTAGAATGTTACTGCAATATATGGACTGGTGGCCCTGCTGTCTACCTGGAGCTCCGTGCTAAGATCGAAAGAAGAATCAATAATATTATTGGTCCTGAACTGGCGGCTCGGCTTCAGTCACTTTCCCACTGCCGAAAAGTTGCCTCTCTCTGCCTTTTCTATAAATGCTTTTGATATAATGGAATATGCGTACACTTGTACGACAGTCGAGAACCTTAATCTGACAGCTAAGTCTATAACGACGCCCATTGGACTACGCCATTGATCTACACTTCTTACCCGCGACTCCGACGCGTACCAGTCGATTATTGCTACCGTATTCTAGCCAAAACCACTTAGCTACTTCGTTCAAATATATCCTTTTCCGGGACATATCAGCTTTCAAGGTAACTGTTTGAATGAACTCTTCGCTAGGTGCCTAGACTGTATGAATTTAAGCGCAATACTAGACTGGCAGTAAGATCTCATCAATTTATATTTGAGCTGATTACATGTAGCCATAATTTCTCTTCTGATAGTTTCTTTTCTCGCACCTCCGATATGGAACTCTCTTCCGGTCCCATGCTTTCCAACCAATTTTAATCTGCCAAAATTTAAATGCAATGTCAATCACTATCTACTATCCTCCTGCTTGCTCTTTTCTCTTTCTGCTTATTACTAATGTTTTTGTTCCTAATTCATCCACGCCTTGTAAACCTTGCTGGTTAGTGGCTGTACTCTCTTGATTGGGCTGATATCGATTAAAAAATATAATGTAAGTGTCAGATTCACCAAATCTAATTTCATCATCTTCATTCTCGTAGAAGTTCCCACTGTCTTTTCCTGATTTCCTAAAATTGATTTTTTTCCATTTTTCATTAAAACTTCCTCGTTGCTCACACATTATGTGTATGCCATTCTCAGCATCTTTCTGTAGAACCACATCTCATGCTTCTAGTTTCCTCCTCACTTGTGAGGAAATTCTCCAGTATTTACTTTCATATAAGACGATTTGTATTATATATTATTTGAAAATTTATGTAATTTTATACGAATATTTCGATGGGGTAACCAATAATATTTCTATTAATATTTCTTTCAGCTTCATTTGTTTATCATCACAGCTTTCCAGAGTGTAATTATATATGCATTATGTATGCAATGGGGATCTGAAATAACGGATATGCTCTCGGCTTAGAATAGAAAATCGTATCTCTTTTGCGTCCAGGAGACTATTTTTTTTTCTGTAACAGATGCTCTCCTGTTTAAATTGCAAGAAATAATCAACTTCTACACTGCATATTCTAAGAATAAACAATCAAGGCAATATAACTTTTTCAGGTCCCCTATGCAAGCACAGATTCCTTCTCGTTACTGTGAATTGCAATACATTCTTGTCAAAGCTGGTGAACTTTTTTGTCATTGCGTTATCGGTGAAAATCCAGAGTAAGAGTGAGAAAGAGCTGTGTGAAAGTAAATGCAACAAACTAGGACAGAATTTGAATTCGGTTTGCTGATATTTTTTAATCGGTATCACCCCAAGCAAGCTGAACTGTCAATCGATGAGATCTATATGCCAGTCTAATATTGCGCTTGAATTCATGAAGTCTAGGTACCATAGCGAAGAGAATTATTTATTCGTAAAACAAGGGGTTACAGAGTGAGGAGGAATTAGGAACAAAAACATTAATAACGACTGGAAAGAGAAAAGAGTAATCAGGAGGACAGTAGATAGCGATTGACATTACAATTTAAATTTTTGCAGATTAAAGTTGGTTGGATTTCTATTGAGTGATATGCATATAACCCTTTCCATGATCTCTACTTTCATTTCTAACCTAGATCAACGCATGCTATCCCTGTAATCATTAAGAAGTGTGCTCCCGAACTGACCCCTGTTCTCTCTAAACTGTATAATAAATTCCTCGCCTTAAGCGAGAAATGTGAGAAAATAAACGGTTAGCATAGAAATTATGGCTACATGTAGAAAACTCAATTTTCAGCTGATAAGAATTCGACGCCAGTCTAGTACTGGGCTTAAATTCATGGAGTCTAGCTACCATAGCGAAGAGCATTTTTTATTCGTACAATTACAATCAATTACCATGAAATGCAGAGACAGGCAACTTTTTGGCGCTGGGAAAGTGACTGAAGCCAAGCCACCAGATCAGGACCAATAATATTACTGATTCTTCTTTGGATATTATCAAGGAGCACCAGGTAAATATCAGGAGCATCGGACTATACGTGGCAGCAATATACTAAGCATGGACGAACAGTAGTCTTATATATATGTATGATAGATTGTGGAGAGAAAAATTATCTTGCTCGGCCCAGTGAACCGACTTCCTTAGCAGCTGACTTAGCCCGAGAAGACCCAACGAGTCACTTTCCTGAGGGTTAGCATCTGTCATACTGATGGAAGGTACAGTGGAGTCTCTCCGATGATTAATCAAGAGAAGTTTAGTTTTGGTGGCGTTAAAATTGACAAGGCACCATTTGCCTCAGTTAAAGAGGTTCTTGAGGTCGTTTTGGACAGCAGCTGCCATTTTGACCTTGTCGGACTGATCAGCCTTACTATGGAGGCAGGAGTAAATTCTAGTGTCGTTAGCGTAAACGCCAAGTTGAGACTTGATGTCATCGGGAAGGTCATTAATGAAAATTGAAACCACGTAGGACCAAGGATGAAGCCCTGTTGAATACCCGCGTTAGTACGAAAGGATGTAGGCGAGTGTTCGTTCTGGATAACTTTCAATTCGCGATTTAATGGGAAAGAATGCATCAGTTCAAAAATGTGGAGAAGATCTGTATGTCAAACCCTTTGAGATGTCTAAAGCTACAGCCCGGGCTTCACCGTTTTTATCTAGAGCATGATAGACTCTTTGCGCAATTATCGTCAGTACATCAGCAGTTGACCTGAAGAAACGAAATCAATATTGCTCCTCTGTAAAAAATGCCCCACGATGAGAGATGGTGAACCAAATCATCTTTGATTAGGGTCTTTAAAAAAGAGCGGTAGAAGACTAATAGACCGATAGATGCATGTGTTGGACGGTTCACCAGAGCTCTAAAAACTGGAACAAGTGAGGATGACTTCCAGGAAGCGTGAAAGGAGGCAGAGAGGAATTTATTATACAGTTTAGAGAAAACAGGGGTCAGTTCGGGAGCACACTTCTTAATGATTACACGGATAGCATGCGTTGATCTAGGTTAGAAATGAAAGTAGAGATCATGGAAAGGGTTATATGCATATCACTCAATAGAAATCCAGTTCTAAGTGGGGAATTAGGCAGGGATACTCCGGATGAGTCAAAGGTAGAGTACGAGGCGAATTTATGACAACGCTTTCAACTTCAGCAGAGGAAGTTAACAGCTCAAATTGATTGAAGAGGGGAGGTATAGATACCTTGCACTTATGTAATACTCTTTAATAGAGCCGCCAGTAATCACGAGAGCCAATGTTGTTGAAAGATTTGTGGTGTCATTCTCTCGGCAAACAGGGATTTAGCTTCTTCTAGGACTCGATTACATTTATTACGAGCAGTAACCAATAGGATCCTATTGTGACGAGAGCTGTCACGCTGGTATAGCCGAAAATAGTGTTTTCTGTGTGGTATCATTGCTAAGCATGCTGGTGTGAACCATGGAGAGGATTGCAGTTTCACCTAGTATTTCCGAGAAGGGATGAAAGCACCCATACTAGCCTTGATGAAACCTCAGTGGAGCAATATTCAATTGGGAGGTTAAAGATGTCGGTCCAAGGGGCGTCATGAGTGAGTCCCAGTCAGCATGCTGGTAACGGAAAGAGGTCTTATGGATAGGGCGTTCCCTTTTAATGGAGGACTGGAACGAAATATCAGAGCGGGCCGAGTTACCAAGAGAGCAGCATTGCGAAGCTCGGCATGAGCGATGAGAGGAAGTGAGAAGTAAAGATCCCTGTTGCTAGATTTTGCTAGGGAAAAGAGTAAGGGAATGTGAGAAAGGACAGCGACAAGGAAAAAAAAGATAGCTAATAAAGGTTAGTAACGAAAGATGGAAGCACATAAAAGAGTAGTCAAGGAGCTCGAGAGACAATTCCCTGGCTATACACGTGAATACCGGAATCTTTTCGTCAGAAGGGAAATAGCCTGGGACCAAAGCAAAAATATTTGGTGACCGTTGGAAAGGAAAATATTTTACGCTGAATAATTTGGAACGGATACCCCGAATATTGGGGAAAGATTCATTTTAAGGAGAGAGAGAGAACAAAGAATAATTGTCACTATATGTTGTCAATGGGAATACAAACCAGTCACGGCAAGGCTGAGACCAACGGAAGTGCATGCAGGGTCACCTACCCCATGTGTGACATGGCACTATTGGTAACCTGATAATATGCAACTGTTGAACAGAGCAGCCAATCTAAGCGCTACCAAAGTGTTTGGATTCCTAACGACCAGTCAGAAGCTGTAGCCAGCAAACAACCAACCCGGTACACTCATAAGAGAAAATCACAGTAAGTGGTTATTCTGATTAGCAAAAAAATAAGACAGTTAAAACATTGCGGCCCTAGGAGGAGAAGGAAAGAGAACCAGTAAACCATATCCTGAAGAGGGAACAGGGGTTGAACCCCAACTCCTGTTCAATATACATGGAAAAATTGCAGGCCGGACGATATATGGGCCTATCTAATCTTATTAACCTGAAAGGAAAAATTAAAGAAAATAGAAAAAATACATTAAATAAGAAAGAATTCATATTACATAATGACTTACAAGATTTTATATCTACTACCAGCTAAAAAATCGGAATGGTAAAACTTAATTCACTCTTAATTTCTCAATATTGATAAGTAACAATCGGTAAGCATATTCTAAATTAAACAAGTTGGGGAGGGGGTTCTGAATTAAAGTTTGATTATTAAATAACAATGGAGAAAAGAATATAACGAGAGAGAAAGAAGGTTGAAAACATCTGAAACGAAACCAAACAAAAGAAAAACGAAAACGCAAAAACAAAAAATAAATAAATAAAAATAATAATAAAGAGTTAAACAATTGCAAACAACAACATGATACAAGGCTTTCTAACTTACTTGCAAGGGACTCTTCAAATGTTAAATTTGACCTTTTTTATGGACGGAGCAAGCCGACTTGATTTCAATGGTGGTGTGTTGAAAATTAATGGCGGAAGTGTGTGGTGGCGGACAAAGAGTCCGAGCAAAACCAAAGTCACTAATTTGGAGTGGAGGGTTGAGTTGGAGGTGGTGGTGGTTGAATAGTCCATAATCTCACTTGTGTTTGGTGTTACTAGGGTAGTGAGCTATCTTTTACATGGCGGTGGTTGTGGTGATGCTGGAGGGTGAAGGCTCTTTAAAATGTCGATCCACCTCTATTTTCTTTTTTCTTTTTTAATATATATATATATATATATATATATATATATATCTTTAAAATGTCGATCCACCTCTATTTTCTTTTTTCTTTTTTAATATATATATATATATATATATATATATATATATATATATATATATATATATATATATATATTAAAAAAGAAAAAAGAAAATAGAGGTGGATCGACATTTTAAAGATATATATATATATATATATATATATATATATCTTTAAAATGTCGATCCACCTCTATTTTCTTTTTTCTTTTTTAATATATATATATATATATATATATATATATATATATATATATATTAAAAAAGAAAAAAGAAAATAGAGGTGGATCGACATTTTAAAGATATATATATATATATTTGGTTTTGCTCGGACTCTTTGTCCGCCACCACACACTTCCGACTACAACCATCACTCATCCTATACGGCCGTGGATATCCGATTGTATTTCAGAGCCGCCATTAATTTTCAACACACCACCATTGAAATCAAGTCGGCTATATATATATATATATATATATATACGCACGAACACTTAATTGAAACATAGAGGTTATTTTCATTTTTCGCGTCGATAGCCGCTACACTATTCACACACTAATTGTAAACAATATTAAAAGTATTAATAATAATAATAATAATAATAATAATAATAATAATAATATTAGGTTGGTGCAAAAATATTGTCGTTTTCTCACATATGTGAGAAAACGACATTATTTTTGCACTAACCTAATAATAATAATAATGTAAGAAAAACAATAACTTCAAATATTGCACGGAGAGATAACAGTATACTGAAGGCAAGTTTATATAATATATGATATCCGACAGCAATTCAACTGGAAGCTAATATTAAAGTCATGAACGCTTCCGATTTTTTGTTTATTTTCAATCTACGCTGTTTACTAATGACTGTAGAAAGACGATCGCATTAATATCGATGAAAAGTTATTCAGGTGAAAGGAATTTCACTTGAATTTAATAATTGTTGACAATGCTTCATTTAATAAGATTCAAGAAAAGATTATAGGAACATAAAACATTATTTTCCTGAATTTGTTATTTTCTGCTACCACCGTGTTTAAAAAATAATCCGCAATGTTTATAAAATCATATATAAAGATACCTCTTTTCTTAATCAAGCAAGGTGAAAATGCTGGTAAGACACAAATGGCAACTAGGGGGTGAAAGGAAATGAGAAGACTTTAGATTGAACGAAGAGATAAACGTCTACTCCTGGTCATATCATATAGGAGGAGTGCGAGATGGGCAGTTTTGCTATATATCTTATGCATTAATGAAATATCCAGTTCATATATGTATGATGCAAGTGTGGAATTTATATTCTGCATATAATGACATGCATTCTATTTTAGTGAAATAAAAATGATGGCAGAAAGAATTGTACTCGATATTTTTTTCTAATAAGCGTTACTTAGGGTGGTTAATTCTTGCGATTGAATTTGGAGTTAAGAAACATCGAGCCTAGGCAGTCCATAGACAGGATACGGCTTTGGAATACCTGGTGCTGCAAGCTTGGATGTGTGTGTGGTGTAATGGATAACAACTCGGAATTTGAATCGGAGAGCCGAGTTCGAATCCCAGTCCGGTTCCTTCTATTCACTCTTGGGAAAAGGTAGAATCAACTTCTTTTCCCCAGCTATGGGTTAATTAGTAAGACATATCAGTAAACCATTATTATCTCCAAAAATTCTTACAATCTTAAAAAAAGTACTTTCTGGCTTTAAATGACCTGGAAAAGGTTGAAAAGTTGTAAAAAAACAATCAACCAATCAATCAGCACTTAAGTCTAATTTTGGGGCTGAAGATTTTCAGTTCATATCAAATAGAAAAGAATGACATTTCTGTTTTTTCATGTAACTAAACCAACAGATATAGCAGAAGTTTTGAATATAGTATATAATAACATATTTTGTAAGTGTTTTGCTTTATTTTATTCATTTAAACAACACTGTGCGATCAATCGGCTGCTACTCTCTTTTCAAATCTTCAAAGATATATCCTCAGTATTGTTTTAACCATTTCAACCCAAACATGGCGATAACACCACTAAGATGCAAGAGGGTCACTGAAAATGAAAGAGAATGATAAGACTTTAATGAACATAAATTACAATAAAACAAAAGATATTCAGTCGAGACTGAAGATGTCGATTGACGTTGCATTTAATTTTTTAAGAAGTACGTTTGAATTGTATTCCTCTGTCCTGTGAGTATCAAATCTTCCATGCCCTCTTTCCTCATTATGTCCTCTAAAAAATTCAACTATCTCTTCCTGATGTTAAGTATAAGTTTCCGTTCTCTCTAAAATTTCATAATTGCTCATATATTCGGCCCTTGGAATCTTCAGCATCCATCTATAGAACAACATTTCTGTTGCTCCATGTCTTTTCTTCATCTTTGAGGAGATTGTCCGACATTCTCTGCTATATAGAAAAACAAATATTACGTAACATTTCAGTACTCCGTTTTTTTTTTTTTTTTTTCTAACGAAGTTTATTTGTTTCTTAAGAGTTGTATCACTAAAACATCTAATCAAGACCTGTTATAATCTAAAAATATTTTCTGGCTTTAAATGACCTACAAAGGGTTGATAATCCGTAAGAAACGAAACAATCAATTCAACAAAGCAGATGTAACATAGGCGAAGAAGAAAATGAAAATTCATTTCTCAGCAATAGCTTTTTGTAATGATTGTAGAGTTATTTTGGAAATCCCTGTCTACTGGCCAAAATTTGGTATCTTCCTTGGAACTATACAACTAAAAAAAAAAAAGACAATAGCTTTTGTAAAGATGTTCTGGATGCTAAAATACCAAGTCCCTTCAGATTGATAAAGGCCACAAGATAAACAGAGACGATTATTAGAGCTGTTTTTGTTATTTTTAGGGTTACAGATCAAAACCAAGCAGTCCTGTGTATGACGATAAACTATATTCGCATCCTGGGTCAGACGATAAACTACGTCCAACAGCAAGGCTTCTGAACAGGAGGTTTTGTGAAGAGTGGTACCACCTCTTAATTGCTGGTGTTCCCAACTAGAGTCCCAACTATGGGCAAATAGTTAAAACCTAAACTGGGGTCAAAACACTATGAAGATGTTAAAATAGGTTTAATACCAGAAGTTTTTTGTAAAAATTATTATCAGCAATAAATATTTGAAGAAGAATTATTGCCAGAAATACATTATTGACAAACAAATATTACCAGCAATACATTTTTGAATGAAAAATATTACCTGCAATAAAAATTTTCGGCATTAAATAACCCACTGTGATTGATATGCCGTAAAATGAACCAAGGCAATCAAGATCAAGAAGATTTAATGTAAACAGGATATTCATGCCATCTTCAATTTTCTTTCCAACTCTGCGAAGCAGTTTTTTACCATGAATGCCAAAAACGTCTCTCAGAGCCAGACAATTAGTGAAGTTCTCCTCAACCAACTGCAGACATTGAACCAAAAGAAAACCTGTATTGTCTAATTACTATACAGGTATATAAAAAAGAAAAATAATATTAAAGCAATGCTATTTGGGAAGTATGAAAAACTACTGTAAGTAAAGTTAAGAAAGAAAGTATGTTTGTTTTTTTAGCGGCATATCAACTCCTTATGGGTCATTTTATGTCAAAATTTAATTCTCTTAGGAGCATTAGTAATTAAATTTACAAAAATGTATTACTGGTAATATATATATATATATATATATATATATATATATATATATATATATATATTGTGTATATATAGGCAGCAATTAAGTAAGTTGTTTGATAAATTGAAATGTAATTGTAATCTTTAATAATGGCTTATGTAAGCCGGAACCTTAAATAGGATTTAAACATGTATCATTATAGTGATTTCCTTTCATCTTTCAATGATAATATCATTAAGCTTATCAGACAATATGAAAGGAACTTATTTAAAATAAATAGAAAAAACTTGTCTATATTATTTAATGAAACATGCATCAATATATATATATATATATATATATATATATATATATGTGTGTGTGTGTGTGTGTGTGTGTGTGTGTGTAAAATATATAGAAAATAGGAAAGAACTTGTTATGTAAATAATCCAAAATTCTTTAGTATTTTTGTTATTATTTTTAAAAAACAGTGCTCGATACAAAATTAGAGCCTAAATATAATTATTTATTTAAAAAAATGATTCCATCCCTACATATGAGTTCTCATGTTTCAAAACAAGAGCCGAAAACTTCAATATAATTATTTGAATTAAAGTACCAAGCTCTGTTCCAACTTCAGGCGAATTTTTTTTTTGAATAACCAATTCCTGAAATTTACGCGTTTTATAAGCATATTCATTAAAATTAGTATGGTAACGGCTAGAGCAATTATTTAAAAAAAGGGCGTAAGTGTTAACAATTTGTATCAATATCTCAAATTAAATTCAAAAGTTCAAGTCAGGGTAAGTTTGATGCGTCTAAATTCAAAGCGGAAGATGACATAGTCTAGTCTGGTTAATGGAGATTTATTTATTTTTTTATTTTATTTTTTATTTTCTTCTGAAAGGGTTTTGTGTATATAAACAAAATTGTCATAATTCGTTAACATTTGTTTTTTTGACGACTTCATAAAGGATTTTTTTTTTTTTGGTAGGGCATTTTAACTTACTTAGACTATGGAGTTTAAAATTTGTATTTATTACAATAGAACAGATCTTGGTATTTTAATTCAGTTTAATTCAAATAATTATATTGAAGTTTTCGGCTCTTGTTTTGAAACATGAGAACTCTTATGTAGCGATGGAATCATATTTTTAAATGAATAGTTATATATATATGTATGTATGTATGTATGCATTTTAAATATGTTGGAGGTAATATTTTTTTTTAAATGTCTTGCTGCTAATATTTTTTAAACGTATTGCTGGAAATATTTTTTTTTTTCAAAAATGAATTGCTTTTAATAAATTTATTACTGGTAATATTTTTATTTTTTTATTTTTTTACAAAAATGTATGCCTGTAAGTTTTAGTATGAAAATATATTACTGGTAATTTTTATATAAAAATGTATTTTTATATTTTTATAGTGTTTTGGCCCCTGGAAACTACAGCAATTAAGAGGAGCTTCCACGCTCCTCATAACCTCCCGAACAGAGGCGTTGCTGGCTGATGTACTTTATCGCCATAATTAGAACGGAACACAATTGTTGAAAGATGGGGAAGTTTATGCAAAATGAAATAAGTATTTAATTATATGGGATATTGTGTTAATAAATCATGGTTTTGTGGTCAATATATTTTGGACATATTTGTAAGTAAATGTTTATGTTGGATTCTTTTTTTGTTCTCACCATCCCAAAGGAAGATATCACCAAGATTATAAATAAGATAGATACAGTTAGCGGAAACTTACACGACGTATTGCGCATATAAATCTAATTATACCCTCAAAACTAGATCGATTGGTTGATACCAATTTTATTGGGATAACATTGAGTTGTATCATAAAATCTGATATCGTGCATACTATTTTGGTTTTATTCTTTTCCAATACAATTGAACACTCATATATATATATATATATATATATATATATATATATATATATATATATATATATATATATATATATATATACGTAATAAAGAATAAACAAAAAGTTCAGCCGACCCGTGACCATAGTTCCACGTTATAATCATCGATCCTAGTTGAGTTGGTCGCTGGTGAGCCGAATTGATTTTATTTCATTCTTTCAGTTATTTTCATACTGTTAAATAACTTAATTATATGAGGACGGTTTAAACCTGCTTAGAATTTTGTGTACGAACAGTGTGGCTAGACAATGTCTATTCTGTTATTTAGATTATTTTAAAATTATATATATATATATATATATATATATATATATATATATATATATATATATATATATATATGAGATAACTATATATATATTTTTATATATCAAGAAGAATAGTTAAAAATGTATGACAAAGTGTGAAAAGTTTGGTTGAATAATAAAATTGATGGAAAATAAAAGAATTTTAATGAAATCATCTAGACTAAAAATGTTAAAAGTTCGCATCTGTCGTGTAGTCGAACCAACATTTCAAATTTAGACAGATGAAATCATAAAGGTCGCAACACATCACAAGAAATCTTTTCACACTTTGTCATACATTTTTGTCATATTTTTTCCATTTTAAGTTTGAACTTAAATTTAAATTTAGATGATTGTAATATTTGATAATAGTAATAAATTACGCAACTGCGCTTCCTCCTCGAAACCCAGAAATTTTAATCCCTATAACGGCCAGTTCATTTATAGCTGATGATTGCCTAGTGCATGAAACTCTGAGTTTTACTGTAGGCGTGGTTTATTATGTATCCGCAGTTTTACGAAGAGAAATGTTCATCGTCTAGAAAACGCAAAACATGTAGGGAGAGAATATCTCTTAGAAAACCCGGAATGTGTGGAATGAAGCAATCATCATTTTTTAGAAATCCCATTCCGAAGAGTTTGGTTTACACAAAACCAAAAATAATAAACCTATCTTCATATGCACTGAAAGAGGACAAAAATTAAACTTAAAATTAGGCTTAAAATGCTACCCTGTCTCGAAAAGAAATATAATAACATTAACAAAAGTCCTTGGAGAATTTGAAAGCAAACTCAGATTAATAGAAGCATTTAATAAGAAGAAAACATTGCAGATGACTCAATAGTAAAAAATATATCCAATTTCTTCCCAAACAAAAAAAATAATACAAATGAACTAAACATATTTTTTTAAAAACTCTAGAACCTCGACCTACAAGAAAAATTCAAATCATTCAAAAACCACACTTACAAAGACTAGCCTTAGAGAACATCCAAAAAAAAATAACAACGTAATTATAAAAGAAGCAGACAAAGTTATCACTATAGCTATCATGGACAAAATATAGTATAAAACAAAAGTTCTAAAGACACTTAGTGGATAAGAATAACTATAAATTAATCGAAAACTACAAAAAAATAAAAATATTATATCAAAAATTACAAAACTCTGCTCAACAGACAATTGATTTAAAAAAAAAGAAGAAGAGGATTTCTTAATAAACTTAATCCCCAAAACGATCAATTTTACGGACTACGAAAAAATTCACAGATCGAGTGAAATAAAAGCAGATATCCAAACAGAAAAATCTGAATGTATTACCATCTCAAACCTCAGTGACATTACGCCCAGCCTGTCCAACTAGCAGATTCAGTAACCTAATAGACAGCATATTACAAGCATTTACTCAACAGATTAAGAGCCACATCAGATATGATATCCATTTCTTTAGCTCCATACTAGAAAAAGTAGATCGAGGGAAACTTATGGCAAAGTTTGACATTAGTAGGCTTTAGAGCAACATAGCCCATGAATTAGTTAAACAAACAATTTCATTCAGAATTGAAAAACATCCAGAAATACTACATCCCAGATTCACCGAGGAATTTATTATCAATAGTATAGGTGTAATCATGAACCAAAACATTCTTGAATTTGACAACAAAAACAATATCCAAATCTTAGTTACCGCAATGGGAACGAAAATGGTACCAATATACGCTGCTCTAAACTTAGCTTACCTAGAGAGAAACCTGTATGAAAAGATAGAGAAAATATATGGGGAAAATATAAACACCCATTCACTTAATCTTGGAAGAGATACGTAAATAAATGCTTCACCTTCTGGTAATTATTATGAGGCGATATTAACCAATTACACAATCAGATCCAAAACCTACAACCGAAGATCAAATTCACCCAACGAACGATAATTTTAACGAACTATCATTCTCAGATATACTCATCAGATATAGAAGAAACCGCATTATTATAAATATCTACCACAAACTTACAAACACCCAACAATATATTCAATTCAAGAGCCATCACCCAAAAAACTGTCTAAAATTTATCAAGTATTCCTTAGCACGCAAGATTTGAATTATAGTAGCCGACAAACACCTCCGAAATACCCGACCACAATAATTACATATAACTTTCAAAAAACGAGGTTTCCCTACGCCATTAATAAATAAAGCATTTAAACTAGGAGAAAAAGACCTTTAAACCAACTACGAAACCCAAAGAAACGCAACAACGAACAAATTCTGGCATACGTATATATATATATATATATATATATATATATATATATATATATATATATATTATTTCCTTACAATTTATGTGTATGGAGAAGGAACATATATATATATATATATATATATATATATATATATATATATATATATACTAGTAAAAACACACGCTCAATATACAAAAATTGAGAAAAGGTTCAAAAAGATACAGAGGACAAAAAAGATAAGAACAAAGACCTCATTCCATCCCCTTTCTCTGGTCAATCCTAATTGTTTTATTACCCCTTGAGCAAAGCAATATTTCCGGCCAGTCAAAGAAGAATTTGGTTTACTAGCACACACAAAAGACAGTGGTTAAACATAAGAAAACATTAGAAAAAAATTCCTTCTAAATAATGTGTAGAAATATCATGTTTCGCTTGATGAAGGTAAGAAGACCCGAAACATATGTAGCAAAACATATCTATAATAAATTATAATGTATGAAAATTTACATTATAACCATTTGCGGCTCGTTTTTTCTCTTTGGAATATACACTTTTCTCTCGTAGAAACGTTTTTTCTCACCCTTACACCCCCACACACACACACATATATATATATATATATATATATATATATATATATATATATATATATATATATAGAGAGAGAGAGAGAGAGAGAGAGAGAGAGAGAGAGAAATAGATAGATAGATAGATAGATAGATAGATAGATAGATAGATAGATAGATACCAAGACCTAAATATGGCTTTGTCCATTTGTTTGGTGTAAGATTTGAATTAAGTATACAAAATCGTTTGCTGATGCCTTTTTTCTCGTTCCCCTGCTCATCTGTAGATATATCTCGTGTACCTCTCATATTTAGTACTGCTTAGTTGTAACTAAAAATGAGAATTAAACGAGATATCAATAGTCATCGCCAGTCTATCGAGAACAGTCTAACCCCGTCGATTAAATAAAGGATGCAATTCGGAATTCCCTCTAGGTTACTCTGATTGATAATATCTGATGTAGGCCGGAGAGCACAAGAGCCGAAACATTGTAATAATAAAAAAATGAAATAATGGTAACTCTTCATCCCGGACATTTAGACAGGAATTATGCAATTTGTTTATATTGTCTTAAAACTTTATAGCTCTGTAGTATTAATATTGCTTTCCTTTTCTCTTCATTCTTTTTCATGACATTTTAATAGCAGTATCCTTATAGTTAATTATACTCAAAGTTGTTTTCTGTTGCCATAGCAGGATATGGCAACACAACTATGAAAATCAAAAACACTATTGTTCATTGATCAGAGTCGCCTTCAGTGGCAAGTGAAAATTTTTGTACAGCAAAAGAAATCCCGTATAGAATGATAAAGATTAATAAATTTACTTACTTATTTAAATAAACACAATATCTACACCGAAATTGGTAATGGATTTAGAGTTTTTTAAATAAGATAGTTATAATATTTTATTGAACATTTAGAAAATTATTTGGTAATAAACAATATGATATCCTCAAGTCTTCTTTAATTTAATAAAAATCGGTTTAGTTCTGCCATTGAATATATATATATATATATATATATATATATATATATATATATATATATATACTGTTAAAGGCAAATCCACACAATATAAATGAAATCGAAAGTTCATGGTAATTTAAGCAATGAGTGCCAACCGAAATGTATAATCCTTTAAAATGACTATATTCAGGTCTAAATTAAATTTATGTACTAATAACTGTAGTATTGTAAATGTACGAACAATTTAGATTTCAAATTTGAATCTCTTGACTCAAGTGATGCAACGGGTACCAAACTAGTTCCATTTAATATTATTCGAATTTCTGAGAATTGGTAATGGTAATATTAGCCGTTTCCTTATAAGGAAACATTCAGAATTCATTGATTGCGCAGCCAATGCTTCTGCGGGTTGAATGTTTCTCTTAAAACAATTTTTCAGGAAAATGCGTTTCTTAAGTCGACTAGCTGTTATGGCTCTTTTCACTTAACTTGAAATCTTGATTACATCATTACTTTCCCGTTGACCTGCATATTCTATCCATTTCAGTTGCTGCTGTTGTTGAAAGTCTGCAAGTGACGTAGTTTCTGGTATTTTCTACAATTCTTTCTTTGTGATTATGTAGCGCCAGTCGACAAAAAACGTATGGTACTCGCTAAAAGCTACAAGCTTCATACGGTCGAAGATATTTTCACCCACTAATGAGAGAAAACGGTTCTATACTGCTGACAGTTTACATATTTATGGACGATTTTGGTGATATGTATGGTATCCATATGAAAGTTCCGGTCTGAAAATGCTATTTAAATAAAAGTTTCAGACTGAAACTTTCATGTGGATGTTATGCATAGCTTCATTCGAATATTTAGATTAATGTTTTGGCTTTGCAGTAATTTGCGGTATTTGAGCGAAACTTCCTCTTACGATTCTATTCTGTGTTCAATTTCTGTTTTTCTCATACTAAATTTTTTATAAGTGATCCAAACACTGAGGTATCTGAAGTGTGTAACGTTTACAAATTCCATATACTAGAAATTTATGATTGATTCAGGGTAGATACCTCTGCTTTGATTCCAAATGCCGCTACTTTCATACCAATTCCAGATCATAGTTTCTGTTTTTTGGAAAGGTTTATCTTCAGTCTTATTTGTTGAAACGCTTGGTAGATGATGCTGCTTATTTTTTGTTCAAGATCATTCTCATGCAGACTATGAATGCCTCTGTCATTGGTATAGTTTCACATCATCAGGAGTACACTGGCCACATGAGGGATACCAAGAAAGTTGTTTTCTATTAAAGATTCGTTTGGAATTTGGTAAAGAATTCTTAAATAACCAATGCTTATCAATGTCAGTTATTGTTCTTTTTTAGTCGTATTTTTTAAATTTTATTTTAATATAAGTTGGAGACATTTTAGCAATCTCCAAGACTATAATTCTACATTAATGTCTTAGAGTTTTGATAAAATGCAAGTGAAATTAAGACATTCGAATAATATTTTATTTAATACGATTAATGTCGGTACCTCCATTGATTCGCTAAGAAATTAGGATACCATGATGAAAATTACGCCAAACTTAATAAAAACAAAGTTTTATCGTTAAAATATTTATGTTATTATTTAGTGAAAAGACCAAAAGGATTTTGATTAGGAAAATATATTTGGAAATCCGTTTAAGAACGCTGGAATGTGTTTTTTTTTTTTTTTAATATCTTCATTTTCTTACATCAGCCGTGTGGTTCCAAAATTAGTATAGGAAATTTTAGCGTCTTTTTGTGCGGTGAAATACACATTGATTTGAAAATTCTTGTAAAAATCAAATAACTGTCAGTTTGTAATTAAATTTTCCCGAAGGAAATAATTTTAGAAAATTATTTCTTAGAAATTTTTTAATGTTTTTGTTTACTTCTGTTACCCAAACCCCTTAATTAATTTATGAGATTATGAGAAATTAAATTTTATAGGGATTAATTTGTATATTAGTTAAAACAGAACAATTTGGAGAATTTGAATCTTCAATTTCTTTTTTGTAAGACAGGAACACTAATTATCAAAAGTCATAGAATACAAAATGCAATAAAATTAAAATATTATTTAATTCGAAAAGGTTTTAATTGTTTTTATGAATAAGATACATTATGGACACTATTGTCTTAAGAAAATTCTTTTTCGATGTATAATGAATTTTTACAAGAATTGTTTACATTTTTTTAATTTTAATTAAAATAATTTAGAAACTTAAAAATCTTTTAAATTTCTGTATTACTTTGTGCCGGTTAGGTGATATTGTTCTTAAGTAAAATCTAATCATAAGTGGAAAAGCTTCGTACAATTCATCGACCAAAAGAATTAAAAAGAAATTTCAATATTTTTGTGCCGTACACGACATTATCAAAGAGCGATACCTATTAATCAGTCAAGTGTGATACAAGCTTTCGATAATTGACTGATGAATAAGACTTTTCCCGCAGTAGGTTGCTATTTCTTTCTGCGGTAGACCAGTTGCTATCTATAGATCCCGGTTTACCTGCTATTTGTTCAGCTATTTACCCATAGCTCGTGGATGGGGGGAAAAAGAGGCAATGAATTCGACTGGAATTCGAAGTCGGCTCTTCTATTCGTCATTTCGAGCTGCTATCCATTGCTCCACCGAGCCTCCCGTCAACATCTCTTAACATATGTCGACATGTTAAATAAACAGCTACCACCCTGTTAAAAATGCATTTTTGCGATATTTTAAACTTGAAATAAATAATAGTTGTTTCAAATCAGATTGATTAACCTTTAAATCAGATAATATTCAGCAAATAAAGTTTCAGAAATGTATATTTCATTTTTTTAAATGTTTTTAATAAAGAGAATTACATTGTGATGAAAGATGGCTAAAAATAGCGGTAAAATCAACAATTTAATTTGGAAACGAAAACGCTTTCCAGTCAATTTAAATTAGTTTTGAAATAAAGTATTTTGCTTATTGGAGATATCAAATTTCATAAACGAGCTTGAAATTAAAGCTGAAATGAAAGTTTCAAGAAAGATTTAAAATTTTTTAAATTCATTTTAAACATTAGATATCAGGAATCTATTGAAGTACCTAGATTAGTGTGAATAAATAAAATGACGATTTTTGACAAATAAGGCCAGATTTACACATTGCATGCCAATTAGCATTCGTTCTCTAATCACTCTGACAATAGCTACAAAAAATCAGTTCACTGAGTTACAAGGAACAAATTCATATATCGATGAAGTTATTTTTATTATTTTATTTGTTGTCCTGTAATAACAATCATAGTTTGATAATCTGGAAGTTTTTTTGATAAAAATAAACTGAAATAGAAAGAAATCTTCACAAAATTTACATTAATACTCTACTGATCTTCATGCTTGTCAAATTTAAATGCTATTGACCTTCTGTGAGCTATGTCGTAAACCCAACATTCTAGCATTCATACGAAAAACATGTACCTCAGTTATGATGATACCAGAAAAGTGCCTGTATATATATATATATATATATATATATATATATATATATATATATATATATATATAGCCACGTAGTTGCTCCAACTCTTCATAGACTCTACGCCATATTTTTATTTATGTGAAGGTAGCGGGTACAAGATATTGAGCAGCGTTTAATAATTACGATTCACTTGAGTTTATATATAACTATTTTATCTCTATCTAGCATGCATCTAAATTAAGATAACTTTAGTTAAGTTGGTTGGACAGTGTCATTGAATTTGGTTTTACAAAAATAAAGATATCTCTTAACCAATTCCTTTAACAAAACATGTGTTATTCTTTATTTGAATATTTTTGACGACTCTTTCTTCATCAGGAAACAGAAGTCTAGTAACTTTGTTCTGCATCCCCTGGTGCTACGAAAACAAATCTTATTCCACCGTTCGGGCGAGTTCTTCTGATGGACATCGAAATTTTATTCGTGAATTATTCAAAGAGAGTGTTCGAGTAAGGCGATATTTCGAAGGAGTCATCGAGATTTGCATTCATTTGTATAAGATGATTTGGGGAGAAGGAGCTCTTATCCAAGTAAATGTCTGTTCTCGCGAGGACACATTTTCATTTGCATCACTCAGCGAGAATCGAGAGGAAGACCAATTTTCGTGAATTGTCAATCATTTGCATACGGGCACTTTATATGCCAACAACAACATTCTGATTGTTCAAAAAATAAACCCAAAAATCTTTCGTTAAAAAATAACATAAAAATGTCTCCATTCTTTTTACATGAGATTACACGAGACAGTTCAAGAAGCGAGTTATATATGAAGCTTGAGCCTAAGAAAAAATAAGTGATTCGTTGGGTCAGACATAATGTTCGATATTCTTAAAACTTATTTTTCACTGAATATATATGATGAAAAATACTATAGTTCACATGTAGAAAGAAAGTCTTTTCAACATAATTTTCATAATAGCTTACATATTTTCAGATGCCACACACATAAGCTTGTTTTAACCTGGTGTAAGCACAGAATATTGGTCGCTTAGAAACAAACTGATAGTGTATCGAAGATTTTATAAATAAAAAGGAGATATATAACTGCTGAAACTTATAAATACACATAAGAAATGTTAATAATTATGAATTTTTACTTCTTTCTACAGGGTAAATTGTCGCCATTATATATTTTTAATTTCATGTCTTGTTGGTTTTTGATTTTGTGCACCATCAGTGAGAAAAAGAGAACCGTGACGCAATTCACTTTGCCACAAATTTGGAAATGTCATGCTTTACTGCTTGGCATTCGCAACGGAAACACAAATACGAACATTGCAGAGAGTTTGGGCAGCAATCTGAGGACTGTGCAGAGGATTCGAAAAAAGTTGGATGATATATCCTGTATACATCATGGTGTTTAAAGTGTTCACTAGCGATTGCGTCGTTATACCTCCATTCATCTTCAAACAGGGCCTCAGAATCAACACGGAGGCTTTTATCAAGTGCGTTGAGGAGGTAGTGCTACTCCGGGGTAAGAGAATAGCAGCTGGAAGACTTTATGTCTAGCAACAGGACTCTGCACCATGTCATAAAAGCAGGAGAACCGAGGCATGGCTGTCAGACGATTTCTGCGACCTTATCGCATTTGGCCACCTAACTCCCCAGACTGCAATCCCCTTGATTATTGTATGTCGGGCATAGTTAAGCGAGAGACCAACAAAACTCCTTGTAATACTAAAGATGAACTGGAGGCATAGCTTATGGCAGCATTCGCATAAATTAAACAAGGAACCCGTCCAGAAGAGTGGCAGGACTTTTCGAAGTCGTCTGGTGGCCAGACAGTGACCGATTTTATTGAATAAATTTATTCTTTTCTTTTTCAAGATATTTTGTGCAGTCTTGGAAAATATATCTGATAAAATGATATGTCAATATTATTTTCATATTTGCTCAATTTAGACAACAATTTATCAATTGCATCCAGTATATGACTACGAAAAGTCTCGAAACGCGTGCGACAACCCAAGAAGCGAGCTACGAATTGGAGAATTGGAGACGTCAAAAGAAGCAGGGAAAGTTAACTTTCTTGATAGTGTTTGACAGAAGAATTTAATGCCAAAATCTGGAGGCTTATATGGAACGCTAAGTATGTTTGTAAAGTCGAAAATATTAAGAAACATGAAAACAAAGGAAAGAGAACAGAATTTCTGTATAATATCAATCCTCCTCTTCGTCAGTGATTAATGGACAATTCCCTCTCAGGTGAAGAAGAGACTTGAGATAACTGATTCCTTGTTCTAGATAAAGCTGATAAGAATATTTAAAACGTAATATGCAAGTAATGTGGAAACTTTAGGGAAAATGGTAACAAAAAAGAACACTAAAACTTTAACACAGAAAGTGCTAATTGATATTTTCTCGGAGCCCTAATGATGAACAAAAAAGCCTGAAGAATTTTACACTCACAGGGCATATTGAAACCGAAAGATACAGAAACGGAAGCAGTGAGTAATCTAACTAACAAGTTTGTGTAAATGTAGACAAAACAAGGACTAGGAGGAATAATAAAGAAAACAAACATTACTTAGCTTCAAGGAGGATAGGAATTTGTGGAAAACTATGACCGCTAACGTCTTATAGTGACACGGCATATCAAAGAAGATCCTGGTTAGCAAGGAAAATGTAAAAACAATATATATATATATATATATATATATATATATATATATATATATATATATATATATATATATATGGTTGGATAGATGTGAGCTTGTGACCCTGGGTTTCATATATATATATATATATATATATATATATATATATACGTATGTTTTGTAGATTACGTAAAGTACAACATAAAATCCTATTTAAACTGTGAGGCAAGATAATCTGAAACATTTGCTGAGAACAAACCTCTTACATAACGGTTGAAAAAGTGCACTAAAACAGAAAGGGGTGTATAACATGGATATGTTTTTTCACTGGATTTATTTAATATCGTGATTAAGATAATCCTAAGAGAACTAAAAAACCGCATTACTAGCAAAATAAGATTGACGGATGAAAGTATTTTTATCGCAGAATCAGAAGGAAAACTACAAAAATCCTTAGAGAAAGTAACAAAAAAAGCAAGAAGAATGGACTAGTCATTTGTTTTCTAAACACTAGGAACATAAAAATTGTTAGCAAGAAAATATTACTGAAGTGTTAGGTGATATCAGTCCTCTTATACGACTGTGAATGTTAGACAATCTCCTCACAGATGAAGAGGAGACTCGAGGTAGTGGTTCTACAAAAGGATGTCGAGAATGCCATGAACTAAACATAGGAGAAACAATGAAGTTTTTGAAACAATTAATGACACATAGATTAAAACCATAAACAGCCATTTGAAATTTTTAGGGCGCTTAATGAGCAACGAGGGAGGCTCAAGGGACAGACTGAAGGCAAGAGTGACACAGGAAAACATCACACAACCTATTAAGAGAGATTTAGCAAATGGATGAGTGATCAAGATTTAGGAGAGACAACAAAAATACAAATTTATTAAGAGCTAAAAAAACAGGAAACTGTGAAGAGCCATGATCCCCTACGTCCTGAAAGGACACGACACAAAATTGGACTTCCTGAAAATAAACAAAATGAATAAGATAGAATATTCCATAAGAAACAACGTAAAGAAAGTTGAACTGCTGTCATATCTAGCTTCATGAATAGGAGGGAAGGACAATTTCCCTACAGATGAAGAAGATACCTGATTGCTCTACGGAAGGATATTGAAGATACTTTTGACAGAACACAATTTGCAACGAGTAAGTTCTAAATAAAATGGGAACTAGAAAAATATTCCCGAAATCAGTTTAAGCCTATTAAAATTTCTGGGACAAATTATGAGAAAAAAATGCGTCATACTGAGAAGATGTGTTGATGTGTGAAGGGAAATTGTGAACAACTTACCAGAATAAATGGCAGCACAAGAGAGAAGAAAGAATCAAATGTTGCTTGCAACTACAAAGGACAAGATGTTGTGGAGAGCCATGGTCGGCCAAACCTGAAGAGATGCATTACATAAATGATAATGTCTCTGGAATCTTTTTTTCGTGGTTGTTTGGTTTGGTTGTTTCGTTTATCGGCACATCAACACCTTTATGAGTTATTTTATGCCGAAGCCTAATTATGAAAATTCAAATTTTATTATTAATTCAAGAGAATGACATTATTTCATGATTAAATTATAATTACTTAGCTGCGTGTTTCTTGGCAAATATTTTTACAAAATCGAACGAGAAGTGCAAACTTGATTTTCCTTACAGGAAATGAGATTAATCATAACAAGGTGTTTTTTTTTTTAATTTAATTTTTGACAACATCTTCAATTTTATTAGGAAAATTATTGTCATCTTTCTATAAAAATATGCTGTTGATAATTTTAATATAAAAGTACACTGTTGGTGATTTTATTATAAAATATATTATTGGTAATTTTAGTATACTTTTTATCCCTTCTCTAGAATAGTTGTCCACACTTAATTCTTATACCTTATTTCAAAGTCAGTCAAATTGTATGCGTGTGTGTGAATTAAATGGCAAAAGCATATATAAGCCAATCACGCACAACAAAGACATACACATAGTTGGCAATTTAGCTATAAATTTTATTGTTGGTATTTTTAAGAAAAATTATTGCTGTTAAATCTCTATCTATAAAAGGCAGGATGTGTGTGTGTGCGTGTGTCTGTGTGTGTGTGTAACGAATGCACATAATTTATAGTTCAAAAGTTCCCCTTTCCTTGAATACGAATAATGACACAGATTAAGTATTGTCTAATCGTAAAATACCACGACACCTAAGTAAAAAGAAAATGTGCGGCCGTTTGAAGTGATTTTTTGCCCCTTTCTAGAGTAAAAGAATGCATCATTCTACTACAGTGTAACCCGGATATAAGAGACCCGGATGTAAGAGAGACCCGGATATAAGAGACCCGGATGTAAGCGAGACCCGGATATAAGAGAGGATTTCTCTGGTCAAAAATTAGAGCCATACTTACCTAAACAAAATAGACCAAACCCGGATATAAGAGAAACTCGGATATAGGAGACTTCTTCTCCGGTCCTGACAACTCTCTTATATCCGGGTTACACTGTATTTTGTTTCAAACTTAGATAGATAGATTGTATGCTCGTGTGTACATTAAATAGCAAAAGTACATATAAGTCACTTTCACACAGCACAGACATACATATATTCCTTAAATCCGCACAAGCAAATAAGATCAGAAAGTGGGTGAAGGACAGAGAATCAGGTCTTCTTTTATAATATAGATTTTGCGTTCAAAATTTGACTGTTCCGTTTTATGTTGAAATTACAAAGCATTAAGTAAATGTCAGAGCCACGGTCCTAACAGCATAATATACGCAGATGATGCAGTACAACATCAGAAACGGAAATGAAATGACAAACTCTCCTACAGAAGGTAGCGACGGAGAGCGTGAAGAAGGGACTAAGCACAAACTACAAGAAGACGGACTGCACGGTCGTCAATAAGACGATGAGCCCGAAATGCAATCTGAAGGTCGAAAACACTAGAAAAAAGCACACGCGGAATTTTAAATATCTGGGAAGCGTCTTGAAAGTGGACGTTAAACGCGACATTGAGATGCGTAGGAGTATTGGGAAAGGCCAAGGACACATTCCAAATTTATAGCGAGACAGGAGGATATCTTTGGTAACAAAAAAAGAATACTGAACTGTTACGTGTCATCTGTCCTTCTTTACGGCAGCGAATGTTGGACGATTTCCTCAAAGATGAAGAAGAGACTCGAGGCGACGGAGATGTGGTTCTACAGAAGGATGCTAAGGATATCATGGACCGAACGTATGAGCAACGATGAGGTCATAGAGAGGTTGCAAACAAGGAGAAGGCTTATACATCAACATCAGGAAGAGGTAGCTGAAGTTTCTGGGACACATAAATGAGGAAAGAGGGCCTGGTGAATCTGACACTCACGGGTCGAATAGAGGGAAAGAGAGACAAAGGAAAAAACATGTAACATACCTGGCAGACTTAAGCATGTGGATAACAGAACATGGTCTGGGGGAGGAAGCAGAGGGAAGGAACTTGTTGAGAGCTGCAAGGGATAGAGGGAGGTGGAGAGCCATGATCGCCTACGCCCTGAAAAGACATGGCACATCAAAAAGAAAGAAAGAATATTGATCGATCACAAAACGCAGGAAGTCTTGAAGAGCCATTATCGCCCACCTACTGAAATGTGACATGAAAATAAACTGTCTGGTGTGGCACGAGGTAGAAATTCCAAATATTTTATCAAAGAGGGAAGTTATTCTTTTCTTCTTTTTCACTCTAACATCCTGATTAATGTTTTTGGTCTGTGATAGCTTCCTGTGGCTGAATGGTAAAACACTCTTTTCTTGAAAGGGGTTTCCCAGATTAGTGTAAATGTTACTTAAATATTCTGGGAAATGCCAAGCTGTCGTTTGAAATCAACAAAAACAGGAATTATAAACAAAACCGTAAAAAGTGTACAAGTGAATTCCTCCTGTATCTTCATGATGTCAGTTCAAACTGACACCTTCTATTTTTCAACATCTGGAGCCAACTATAAATTTACAAAGTGATAATGTCGCTTAAATACGCTGACAAACACCAACTAGTCTTTTGAAATCTATAAAATATTTCTGGGGACACCGATGATTGTACCAACTACAAAAAAGTCAACATTTGCTTGATAAATTTCTCCGATTTACCCTGCCAGGTTTTGGTACTTGTGCATTTTCGCCCGCGCCCCCTACACGATGTTCTCATGCCAAATTACGGCAAAGTCTATCAGGACCCATTCATGAATGTTCTTGTGCCCAAGTTTGTTATCAGGGTGATTTCTCTTGAACCGCTTTTCAGTCAAAATGCTCGTATTCCACGTAATAACAGCACGTTTTTTTTTAGAATTATTATTATTATTATAATTATTATTATTTCATTTGTAATTATCGCGTTTCCTATTGAGTAAAAAGTACCTTCATGTTTTTCGTATATATATTCTTCAGGGTGTAAATTCATATTTTATTATTCGTATTTTTATTTTATCTTTTTGGGAATTTCTTTGTATATTTTATTTTATCTGCTTATTCTCAAACCATCATTAGCAGCAGCAACCGTCATTGATAGACTCTTTTGTTTGTTTCTTCCAAAACCATCCGCTTTCTCTGATCTCTTGTTCTTCTTCTTCTCTAATTTCTAAAATATCCCCGAACCAGGCGGCCACCTCGTGTCCTAATTGTTTTCACTACGCCCATTGTGTGTCTCTTTAGTTATACCACAGACAAATGACATTTGAATAATGGTAGTTCATAAATTATGTACGCGTTGTTTTATTTTTTAGACTGTCTCTTGGCTGGCTTCTCTTTGTCTGTATGTGCTGGGAAGGGGCTTGGTGTTTGGGCTTTATTTTATTCATACGAGTTCAACAGAGATATTAAATTGATCGACAAAATCACAATAAACCACAAAGCTTTTGTTCAGCAGTATCAATGTTAATCCAGATTTTTTTTCGTGGACATTTATCGGAAGCGTTTCATGCCCAGTTAAAAAGAAGATGCACACCATTAGAAGCTTCTGATCATGTTCATCTTTGTAATTCACAGAAACAGGCATGGACAGACTTATAATGAGAAAGGGAATTATATACATACATACATACATATATATATATATATATATATATATATATATATATATATATATATATATATATATATATATATATATATTACTGCCACAAAATGACTCTGAACAATGTTAAATACAAAAAGTGCACAAAACATTCAAAGAATCTTTAGCGATTATAAACAACTACAGGGACTAAAAAAATGAACTGGAAGATAATCGCAAAAAAGTAAACCATACAACAGAAAGGGAGACAGCTGTAACTTGTTTGTTGGAGAAGCTTATTAGCTTATTGTATTAAACACTTAAATAATCCTAATTTTCTGAACACGAGAAGCGAATTGAATGCTGAATGTATTCATTAAACCACACATCTGCTCACATTTACCCTGATTAAAATAAATTTCAAAATACATTTGGCGAATATAAATATTATATGTAAAACCTATTAATATTCTTATAACCCTTCGTTAATGACATTTTATATATCTATACACATATTTAATCCCATATTGTCGTATTCGACTAATTTATAACGTGTGTATATGTAATTTCATCTTCTTAAGTATAAGGCTAGGTTCCACGCACATTAGACATACAGACTTAACCTGTTATCATATCAAGTGCGTACTAAGTGCGTACAAAGTTTATTACATAAGAAGACAAAAAGATAACGATTTACTTTGTATTAAATTTTTAGAAGATAAAAGTTCACTGTAAAGCAAAAAGCTGGAATTGAAAAGTACAAGTAGTGTCAGAGAAGAAATGATTACGATAGAACTTACAGTTACATCTATTCTAATTTCAACTCTAAAATGAGGAGACGTAACTTTCATTCTAGTAATGTGCTTAAATTCGCGAAACCAAAGTAGCAAATAGGAAAGTTTATCAGAACAATTACCGTGAAAATATTTACAGAAAAAGTACAGGGAAGCTATGTTACGACTATAGAAAAATGATAGTAGCCGAGATGGCAGTCCGGACCGATAACATTGCAGATTCTTCTTTGAATTTTGTCAAGGATAATTAAGTATATACCAGAAGCACCAGACCAGATGTGGTAGCTATATCTAATGCACAGAGACATTGTAGACCAAGAAAGTTGCAAGGAAGATTCTGATAAGAAAAAGTATCTATAGAAAAGGTACAAGGAAGCTACATTATGGCGTCGGAAAAGTGACTGAAACCGAGATGCCAGGTCAGGACCAATAGCATTGCAGATTCGTGTTTGTATTTTAAAAAGAATCTCTAAAAACATAGCAGGAACATCAGACCAGATGTGGCAGCAATATTCAATTCATGGAAAAATGGTAGGCATATAAATGTGTAAGATAGATTCTGACCAGATACAGTGCATCAACATGATTGGGCAGAAGAACTAGCAATTGATTCAACTTAATCCGTCCACTTTATGGCAGAGGAAAACGTTAACCTGAGAAGGCGCAATGTAATGAATTTGAAGGTGCCTTCCAGAGTAGGAGAATCCTAAAAGAAAGAAAAAAACATCCAGGACGCCACACCCATAAACAATTCATTGACTGCCTGTTATACTGCATTTTTACTTGAGTGTGCCTCAGTTGGTGGACTGAAACAACATTTGGAAACTCACCAAATGGCATTGCTCGAAAATCGAGTCGCAGTCATCATGCATGTATTTATGAATCACGCAAGAATGTGAGAGGAAAATGGCATAAATATTAACTGAAATATATTGGTATATGGACATTTTTTCCTTTTTTTTTTAGGATGCTGAAAAAAAAAAAAAAACGGCACAAGAAATAAAATTATAAAACAGGTTATTTGAAAGCTGGAAAGGCCAAGCTTGAACAGAAAATAAATACACAGCAGCAGTATTTTTATTCAACCCTCTAAAAATATATCTACAAAAACATGGACATATAGATAGGAACAGAGTGACATACCTAGCTAGATAGATAGATACGAAAAGACTGACATAGATACGAACGGATTGAGATAGATAGATAGATAGATAGATAGATAGATAGATAGATAGATAGATACAAAAAGACTGACATAGATACGAACGGATTGAGATAGATAGATAGATAGATAGATAGATAGATACGAAAAGACTGACATAGATACGAACGGATTGAGATAGATAGATAGATAGATAGATAAGAAAAGACTGACATAGATACGAACGGATTGAGATAGATAGATAGATAGATAGATAGATAGATACGAAAAGACTGACGTAGATACGAACGGATTGAGATAGATAGATAGATAGATAGATAGATAGATAAGAAAAGACTGACATAGATACGAACGGATTGAGATAGATAGATAGATAGATAGATAGATAGATAGATAGATAGATACAAAAAGACTGACATAGATACGAACGGATTGAGATAGATATATATATATATATATATATAGATAGATAGATAGATACAAAAAGACTGACATAGATACGAACGGATTGAGATAGATAGATAGATAGATAGATAGATAGATAGATAGATACGAAAAGACTGACATAGATACGAACGGATTGAGATAGATAGATAGATAGATAGATAGATAGATAGATAGATAGATAGAAAAGACTGTCATAGTTACGAACGGATTGAGATAGATAGATAGATAGATAGATAGATAGATAGATAGATAGATAGATAGATAGAACATATAGGGGTTATGTGTTCGCAGAGTTTATCTGACAGCCATGATTGGGTTATCCTTTTTGTTTAGCACGGTGCAGAGTCCTATTGTTAGGTATAGGGTGCTTCAGCAGTCACCCTCTTGACCCATATTAGCACTACCCATTGAAGGCACTTGACGGAGGCCTACGTGTTGATTCTGGTGCACTGTGGAATGATGAATGGAGACATAACGTTGCCATCCATAATGACAACGCCAAACACGCCCGTAATCGCCATTAAACTCATCCAACTCTTTCCGAATCCTCAGATTGATACCCAAACACTTTGTTCGTATTGCGCAAATGCCAAGCAGTACATCATGCCGCTTCCAAACTTCTGGCGGGGTAAATTTCATCATGATATAATTTTTCGCACAGAGGGTGCCCAACTGACATTATACTGTGCAGTCAAAATCAAAACAAACAGCCCGCAGCGGGAAAATGTAAAATTTAAAATGATGACCATTTACACATCTCACCCTGTGTGTATATATATATATATATATATATATATATATATATATATATATATATATATATATATATATATATATATATATACACTTATATATACACATGTATATAATATATATATGTGTGTGTATGTGTGCGTGTATATGTATATAGATAGATAGATAGATATTAGGTTGGTGCAAAAATAATGACGTAATAATGTCGTTTTTTGACGTTAAAAATACGTAAAAAAACATTATTACGTCATTATTTTTGCACAAACCTAATAGATAGATAGATAAATATGTAAGGATTGAGATATGTTGAGACTGAAATAGATATGAAAATAATGAAATATATATTATGGACATATGAAGATTCCTGGTATATACATTTAGATGTGTTAAACAGCTTATGCATCAGATCATCCCATTTTTTCCGTGAGCAAATATAAAGGAACAAATAGTCTTAAAATAAGTAACATTTGATATTTGGTTGCATAACCCTGGGTCACAACATATTGCGCTAAGCCTGTGACCTACTGACATGACCAATCTGTTGCATTCTTCATTTGCCAAACTTTTAACTCAGCCTCTTTCTGTTTATGTTTGTTTCGGTGGCTTTCATCCTTAATATCCTCTTCAGGAGATGAAATACTTGCTCTTATGTATTATGATCCAGGAATTGACTAAGCCAGTCTAAAACTATCCATTTGTTTCCACTGGTGAAATGTTTAAATGTAAACATCAGGAAATAAAAGCTAAAATTCCGAACTCTTGTCTCATATTCATCTTTTGATCTTAAACGCAAATGTCTTCAGTAAACATCAAAAACAAAGGAATTGGCCTTGCCTCCAAATACTTTGGGAGGAGACCATATATATATATATATATATATATATATATATATATATATATATATATATATATATATAGAGAGAGAGAGAGAGAGAGAGAGAGGGGGGGGGAGAGACTGATATATGTAATATATATATATACATATGAAAAGAATTATATATATTTATATATAATATGAATGTGAGCAGACATATATATATATATATAAATATATATATATATATATATATATATATATATATATATATATATATATATATATATATATATATATATAGATAGATAGATAGGTTTTTCCAAAACAAATGCTTGTAACAGAAGTGAAGTTGCTAATAACAGCTTAGCTTTCACTAAGGATAAATAGATAGCTACCATTAAGTATAAGTTAGTTAGACATTTGACACAATCGTAGCTAAAAGATAAATAACACTTAGACAAGTTGTTTCAATCAGCAACACATTTACATCAGCTTCTCCGAAGACGAAACCCATCAAATCAAGAAGCGTATTGAATCCTATCCAATCCATTTAGTGTAACGCACTCGTTTCATTCTCAAACCAGACGTAATTGGGCAAAAATCTTGTTAGCAACTTTCTGGCAAATAAGATTTAAGGTCGCGTTGTGTATTCACTTTATACACAAATAATACATCTTCAACATAGTGTTTAAATACTTCTAAATTTCCCAAAGTTTTATGTTTGTTCTTTTAATCTGAATCCTTCAATATGTTTATTTAAACAGAAATAAAATGCACCAATGAATTACAGAATAAAATTGTTCCAAAATGAAACTTTCAAAAATTAGCTTGGGAATACACTTTACAGTCAGTGACAATTTCAATTTAGCTTTACGGGGAAAATTTGCGGTGAGCAATGGTCATTATTATATGCTTTGCTCTTTGGAGTAGCCACTTTAATTTGGTTGTTGTACTCCAAAGGTTTCATCTGATATATCCACGTTCTTCATCAGTTGACTGATTTTTGTATGAATTTTTAATATGATAAATTATCGTTATCTATTCGAACTAGTAAGCTGATCTTGATTATTTTACTCGCAGCGTTTCACCCTTTATATTCTACGGTCTTCCTCAAGGGATTAATCTGTAGCCAAACCCTTTATTCAATCCACGTCTATGGATTATTCTCATTCCGTTATGTATAATTAGGGGATATTTCGTGATATAACCCTATGTCTTATTAACTATTGTTTAATTTGTACGTTTCTTCCTCTGACTTTTCAGCCTTACAAGAATCAAGGATTGAACCTTTTGTTCATTTATCCAGTAAAATATCAGAAAGAACGCTCGAAGTATATATTCTCAGAAAAATTAAGAATTAAATTAAAGAGATGTAAATAGGTTTACCTATCGCCCGAATTACACTTCACCGACGTCTTTTGAACAGGAGCAAGAATTTATCCCTTATCTCCTGCTTAAGATTTGATTTCCGGTTACTTCAAAAGTTTCCCATTCTCTTTCAATCCCAGTACCTCCTCTTTGCGTCTTAGTGACATTATCGCCTTGTTTGCAGTGAAATGATTAAAAAAATTAATATATGGATAACATTTGCGCGGTTTGAAAACGCTTCGGTACTAATGATTTGACACTCTCTCAAAGTACTAATGCCGGGTTAATCAGAGGTTGTCAGATGTTATTCACGTCTATATTAGGAGGTTTGCAGTGTCTAACATTTATTCTGATATTTTAAATAAGACTCAGTCCCAGTGTGGTTACTTTTACCAAAACTAAAAAATTAAAGATAAGAAAATTAAAAGAATTTTAAATACTTTAACTAATTAGCACTCTTTTTGCAATTTTAAAAGAGAAACGCGTTGCTATTTCCTGTATCTTGACATTCCAAAGTTGCATTTTGCGTTATCTCTGCTGATATCTATTATCAATGTATAGCTTTTTCCTCAGGCAATTTTTAAAATGCAATGGATATCAAATATCTGAATAAATTATTGTTTTATTATTACTCACGTTAATATGGGCGCCTCGAAATTAGATGATATTCATCAAGCTTTCGTATGGTGAATATATTCACGTTTCTAGGCATACGATGATAACATTACCTGAAGCAAATGTTATTGCGTCTTAGCGTGAATATTGTTTCTCACACTCGTATATATTTCTTTGAAAGGCGTACCGCATATGTTTCCTATTGGATTAATAACTGGAAAGGCTACCAGCCATTTCATTAATTTGGTGTTATTGAAACATTTTTTTGGCAATGCAGGTAGCAGTCAGATTTTCTGAAAGTAATTCGGTATTTACTTGCATATATAAAAAGAATTCTTCTCAATGTTTCTTTATTGTGAAGTATTTTTTGCATTTAGCTTAATATCGTCGACTTCGATGTGATCTAAAATGTTACTGCCTACAATACTAGCGCGAAATATTCACTTTCCCACTAATGTTTCTTGTCCTATTTATTGACTATTTGCAAGGAATGACTTAACTCGTTCTTAAAGAAGCAATGATGTCCATCCAATTTAGTTCTATATGTATCAGTAAATTTCAATTAATTTACACGTCTTTCTAGGTGATGTTTACACAAATGTTTTATTCTGGTCATTTTCATACCTTTAAAAAGTCTCGTTCTTAGAGATTATTAAAATCAGTTTTTTTTTATCATTATAATCACCGTAAATTTTTTCAATGACTTTTATTTCTGTGATATCATGAACTTTATTTGAAAGTTCAATTCATATCACCTTATAATGCTATATTTCCTTTTTCGTTTGAGGTTGTTTCTTAAGATCAATGGAAAATACTAATTAAAAAAGTATATAGAATTTTATACATTTATTCAAAATTTATGAACAACACTCAAGCTTAATACCAAAATCTCGTCTCACGAAATAAATTATAAATATTTGTAATAAAATATTAATAAAATTGGTTGGTTAATACAACTTTTACTGTAACAATATTAAATTTAAAACCCGACATTCTCTGTCTGTCTGTCTGTTTCAGATAGACTATATATGTAAAATATGTATTTAAAATATGAGTAAGGATAAAAGAAATTTAGATAAGCCGACGTGTTATCAAGACAAATGACTTCGCACATAAGGGAATGTAACATACTCGAACTCGCCACTCATATCTCAAACCGCAAAACTTTACATCACCTGCACTTCTATGTACATACATATTATATGAAATATAACTTTACACCAATATATTATTCTCCTCTCCTCCCATCTCCTTCACGCTTTCTCTCTCTCTCTATCTATCTATCTATCTCTATATATATATATATATATATATATATATATATAGCCATATATATATATATATATATATATATATATATATCTATATATATATATATATATATATATATATATATATATATATAGCCATACATATATACATAGCCTGACTATGCGAAAACCTCCTCCGTCGTAAATTTAGGTACCCCCACCTTACCTTGACCCGGCATCTATGAAAGTAACTCTATACTGATACAAATTATTAACACCCCACCCCTGCCTATTCTAAACAATCCGCCCTTGATGTTACCATGGAAATTTTTGATTTCAATTCTGACTATACTATTAAAACTCGTAAATTTCAGAAATAAGTCATTCCCAGAAAAATTTCGCTTGAAGATGGAACAGAGCCTACTTTAACTCAAGTTAATACAAATATTATTTTGAAGTTTTCGGCTCTTGTTTTGAAACATGAGACCTCTTATGTAGCGAGTTGGAATCATATTTTTAAATAAATAATTATATTTATGCTCTACTTTCGTATCGAGCACTATTTTTTAAAAATAATAACAAAAATACTAAAGAACTTTGGATTATTTACCAAACCAGTTTCTTTCCTATTTTCTACAATATTTCCACATATATATATATATATATATTTATTTATACATTAAGAAATGGACAAAGTCCGACAATTTATTTATTAAAGACATTTTTTTTTAATGTTTAACGTTCTTTTTATAGATACAAGTATTTAAGTAAATGCTCTGTTTATAATAAACAGTATTAAATAACATTTACCGGCCTGAATGTGCGAGAAATTTCATAGAAAATGTCAAGGGACGAATATTTTCTATGAAAATTTCTCGGACATTCAGGCCGGTAAATGTTATTTAATACTGTTTATTATAAACAGAGCATTTACTTAAATACTTGTTTCTATAAAAAGAACGTTAAACATAAAAAGAAATGTCTTTAATAAATAAATTGTCAGACTTTGTCCATTTCTTAATATATATATATATATATATATATATATATATATATATATATATATATATAATTGCTTTAAACGGTATCTTTAATATAGCCATATTTAACTAAACACTAAGTTTACTGATTAGACGTATACATAACTATTTACATCTACCCACCTGAATCTTACTTATTATAAAACCCAGGTTGTGTGTGTGTGTGTGTATGTGTGTGTGTGTCTGTACGTTTATATATTGGTTCAGATTTCCTACATTTTTCAACCGATTTCAACAAAACTTCACAGGACTACGTAGAATTACCTTGCGGTGGTTCTGACAGCACCAAAAATTGGAAAAACACAATTGTTTTAGCACAAAATCAATTTGAAAACACGATTAGGAGGTATTAATTAAAGGGGGGCAACTCATATCGAGTTATACTTATTATAAAACCCAGCTTGTTTGTGAGTGTGTCTGTGTCCGTTTATATATGGGACCGGATTTCCTACATTTTTCAACCGATTTCAACAAAACTTCACTTTTTTTTGGCAGGTAGTGTTTCTTATTGTCTTGCACACATTTTCTTTATTTTTACATTCAGAATGCTTTAAAAGTTCCATTTACAAGACAATTGTTTATAATAAAATTCTATTCAATCGGTAGACTCATAACGATTGAAAACAATGTTCTTGTTTGAGTTTGGGTTTGACCAATTCGTGAAAAAAAAAAAAAATAATAATAAAGACATGTGTATCCATCAACCTTAAACAATAATCTTTGTCAATTTAATTTTTCAGTCTTTATGATGGTCGATACTTGATCTATCTCTTACTGTTACATCCCCGGCCAACGCCGGGCTCTACTGCTAGTATTCAATAAATCTTATTAAAAGAAGAGCATGTATTCTCCGAAAGAATTCAAACCTGCGTCCCTATTTGTAGGTGAAACCGTCGTTATATCCGACGTGTTTTAGAGCTATTCAGTCACGAAGCGCTTCGCCGATCATGCGAACCTGAATCGTGTCTTATAAGCACATATCCTTCCCAAATTGTTGAAAGTTCAATCTTTCCCCCTTTCTTATCCGGGCAATTTAGAAAGAAATTATGAATTCTTTTCAGTTTTTATCACTGTAAACGTTCTGTCGTTCCGAACGCGTTCTCTTAATTTCTTTTTGGAACAGTGAGTGTAGAAATTATCCAAATAGTTGTAAATAATTCAATAATTGTAACGGAAGATTACACATTTATAGAGGATGTTTAAATCAAAACAACTAGTAATCATCAAAATGTTTATGATTCTGGAATAAGCATTTTGAAGTGTATTTAAATTTAAAGTTGAATTCATGCACTTTTACAACTCAAAAATAACATCAGGTTTAAATGAACATTTAAAGTCAAGATTTCAAACTGAACAAAAGTAAACGGACGTCGAATTTCAATATAATTCTTTACTTTCTTGATAATAAATGTGGCCAATCAAAAGCTCGGAACTTAAAAAGAACTAACCAGAACTGTGGACACTTCCTAAATATATATAACACCAAGATGCGAAAATTAATCAATCCTCAAGAAAAATTGATTTTAAAAATATAATAGACATAGTTTGTCTGTTATCTTCAATAAAATTTGTTTGAAATTGAATTTTATCGAACTTTGGACATAATTAATGTCTCGTTATGATTTCTCTTTGCAATTATTTTCATTGATATGATTTCCTTTCCAATTTTAAAAATTGACTCTTTTTATTGCCGTCTCTTACTTTGATTTTATGAGATGATTGTAAAATTGATGGGGCTGCTAAGCTTACTCGCCTTTCAAATAAAAATTTTGGGTTAATAATGTGTTCATATTCTTCTAGCCAAATTCGTAAATATTTGCTGCCATGTTATTAATATGTAAAGTTGTAAGAGTGAGTAACTTTAGCATCTTGTTGTCGTACTGGTCATTGAAGGCATAGAATCCTCTCGGAAGTTCCTTTGGTTTCACTTAGGGTTAATATTAGCAGCACAACGCCGTTAAACTCTGACAGAAGCAGTAGGAGACCGTTTTGTGGACTAAAACAAAACAGAGTCTGTCTATATTTCTGAGATGAGGTATTATGTACAGTATTTACATTAGTCGGACTATTGTTCGTATCTTGTCGCCATATTTGTCACTTTATCCACTGTGCCATGTGCCCTTGAGGACACATGGCACAGTGGATAAAGGCGTTGGTTAGATCCAGTGACAGACCCAAAGAGTGTGAGTTCAATACCCAGTTAAGTCAGTGGAGAACCTTTCAGAGGGAAAATTAGCAGGAGATAACTGATAACTGACATCCATCAAACATGGCACGTGGAACTAGAACAGTCTACCCCAGTGATCGAAATAAAGGGTTCAGTTCGAAATTCCAACCACCTGAAGAAGGCCGGAGCCTACAACGGCCGAAACGTTGTGACAAATATGGCAACAAAGATGAGGACAGTAGTCCGACTAATGTAAATACTGTAAAACAAAACAATTCCTTAAAATATACTGAATAGAGTTGCATTGCTAGTATATGTGAACATTCACAGCAAGAGTCGAGAGGTTTTCATTGATGGCAAAAATCAAGTTAATCTGAGTTAAGGATGAGAAATTAAAATAAAATTTTAAAATTTTGAATGTTATATTCTGATTCTTATTTTAGATTCTCGTGAAGACAAACTTTAGTTTGACAAAAGAATTGACCCAATCGTTTGATTTAACTCAACATACATTCTTTCCGTTGTAATATTGTTTCTCAACGGAATTCACACATCTTGATGAGAAGCAAGGTAGATACCTTACCCGTTAAGAAACAAACAAATAAATCAATTATACTACTTGGAAAGGTAAATAGAAACTTGTACATATATTGATGATTAGAAGCTAGTTAACTTAGCTAAAGGCAGGAATAAAATGGAATCTAGATTAACGTATTTTAAATTTTATTATTTTCTTTTTTTATTTTGATTCTAATTAAACGGTGTCTTCTCGTGTAGGTCGCGTACAGTCGTATCACGTTCAAACACATGTTCGAGTACAATCATCATAGGTAAGCAACATCAAAGTTGGTCATTACCTAGATGGGTGATCGCTTGGATCTATAAACTTGTGTGTCCGAACGGTGAAAGCCGTTATGGCTTGGAATTAGAAATCGAAGGGCTAAGTTTCAATTCCAGTTGATTTTGTTATATTTACTTACGCGCATATATACTTTGGAACGGTATGAATCTACCTCTTATATCCCAAGCTATATGTTAATCAGTAGGATTTGTATCAGTAAATTAATATAATCTCTAAAAGATTCTTACAATCTAAGTTTTTTTTTCTGGTTTTAAATAACCTGTTTTTCATTAGTGTCATAATGCTATCGTAGTCCTATAGGAAAACTGGAGTAGGGGATCTAGGCCCATCCTTGTCCAGCCTTGTCACTAACACTTCTCCCAAGGGGTTTGGTTTTAATAGTGAATATAATGGTGAACGACCAGCCAAACTTTTCTTGGAAGAAACGATAGCAGAGAACTGGGGTATAGACTGGCTTGTAATCTAAAGATCTCTGTCTACACTGATATTTAACCTTTAGATGGGGGTAAAGATCTAAACTGACTGTCATCAAATCAATGGGAATTCAGGCTCAACAAGCTGATTTCACCTTCTGAGGTATTAACCATTACAGCAACAGCCTATCACATACACATACGCACACACAATACATGTACACGCACACAAACACGCAGACACAGATATATACAGGGGTTAGACAAAATAATGTGTACATCTGGCATAAACATTTATTTATTGACTGATAATTTGTTGATCCTCCTTTAGCTTCTAAAACTGCTTTGTTTCTACGTAGAATGGAATCAAGTTTTGAAATGATTCCATTGGAGTTTTATACAATTCTTCAATCAAAATCTTGGAAAGTTGCTTCAGGAAGGAAATATGTTCGTCACTCTCTAGAACTCCCTTCAATTATGTTGAGATCAGGTGATTTTGCTGGCCATGGAAGATGTTTCATTACGTTATGATGTTCATCAAAATGTAACTTCACTCTTTTCCTGTGTGTATGTGTGCATTATCATTTTGGAATATAGCACTTTCTTGTCATTGAGAACGTCGAGATATTTATCTGCAGTAATTCTACAATTAAGAGCGATGACAGGACCAAGAAATTGCAGCCCAAATCAATACTGCGCACCTCCATATTTAACTTTCGGGACTACGCAATCTGGATCATAGGCTTCACTCGGTGTTCTTCAGGCATAAACACACCTGTTTTTAAGGAATTAACGTGAAAGAAGACTCATCAGACCAAATAACGTTTTTCCATTATCTCGAGTGCACAATCTTTGCGATCTTTACACCATTTTTTCGCAACTTAGTTTTCGACGTTGCGATTATAGGTTTAGAAATCGCAACCCTTCTATGGATACTAGCTTTGTGGAGCTGCCGATGTACTGTGTGTGTAGAAAGTGCATTGGTTAGGTGAGTAATGAGTTTTGATGTGACTTTTGCTGAAGTAGTTTTATGATTCTGCCACAATTCGTTTTAAAGCTCGTCGGTCTCTTACGGTCAACTTTGGTTTCCATCCACTATTACTCTTTGCAGATGATATTTTGCATTGTTTTGTGTAAACTCTCATAACCATGGGCACTACTGCTCATTATTACAGACATTTTTTTTTCAAACAAGCTCCTGCTAATCGAGCACAATTTTATTATGCTACGCTTTTACCTGAAGATAAATAATAACTTAATTAAGTGGAAAAGCAAGGTAAAGGATTAAAGTGCTGGGCACCTTTTATGCCGGTTTACAAATCACAGGAAATACTGCAATTGAAAAATTGCTATTTTTTACAAACTTTTTTACATTAATAAGACTAACCCCTGTATATATACAATTGTGTATTTTGGGCAACAATCCTTCTTTTATACAAGTTTCGTTCAAAGCAACTGACAAGGTACTGCAGTTAAGTTTTTTTCTTATTTAAATTATAATATCTCAATTAGGACTCATTTAAACACACACAGAGACCTACCATACTCCATCCGCAACACATTCATTGACAATACAAATATAATAGCCTCATCCATATGTAAAAAATAAGTGAAAGATAATAGAAGAATTATTAATTTAAAAAAAAAGAAGCTGCAGCACTCAATAACAGCATGGGGGTAATGTATTGACCGTGTTTGGAAAATAAAAACATAAAAAATTCATACATTCAGTTAAAAGTAAAAGTAAAGTATCCTTGAGAGTGGTTAAAAAGAATAGCCGAAAGCACGCGGGCATACAGAACATTCGGACAATTTCTACATAATTTATGTCCAGAAAAGAAAAGAAATTATAATAACATAAGAAAAAGTAAATAAAACAGATATATATATATATATATATATATATATATATATATATATATATATATATATATATATATATATATATATATATATAAAGCTGTCTGAGTGCAATCTGTGGAGTTAATCTTCAAGATAGGACATCTAACGTTTAATGATAATGTTATTAAGCTTATCAGACGTTATGAAAAGAATTTACATAAAATAAATAGACAACACTTGTTTATATTATTAAATGAAATATATATATATATATATATATATATATGTGTGTGTGTGTGTGTGTGTGTGTGTGTGTGTGTGTGTGTGTGTGTGTGTGTGTGTGTGTGAAAATATTGTAGAAAATAGGAAAGAAACTGGTTTGGTAAATAATCCAAAGTTTCTTAGTATTTTTGTTATTAATTTTTAAAAAATAGTGCTCGATACGAAAGTAGAGCATAAATATAATTATTTATTTAAAAATATGATTCCATCTCGCTACATAAGAGGTCTCTTGTTTCAAAACAAGAGCCGAAAACTTCAAAATAATATTTGAATTAACTTGAGTTAAAGTAGGCTCTGTTCCATCTTCAAGCGAAATTTTTTGGGGAATGACTTATTTCTGAAGTTTACGAGTTTTAATAGTATAGTCAGAATTGAAATCAAAAATTTCCATGGTAACATCGAGGAAATCGCCTTTTTTGACATTTTATCAATATCGTCAGCATAATTCTTCATTCGCCAGACATCTGTAATTCCATTTCTTGATTGTTTTTCTGGGTAGATGTTTCATGCGGCATGAATATTCTTAACACTCCAGTAACTTTTATTTTTCTTGCTCTTTCCACTTCCCTGAAATATCAATTTAAAAAAAAGTCTAGCTTTGATCTAAAGTTAAGTTTATGATATTAAAATCTCTGTTGTCACTTCAATCAATGATTTCTGTCATAAAGAACGAAATAAAATTCAAGTTATTAGCAATAAATATCATGAATATTTCAAATAAAACTGCAAATGTGACATAATTCTACTTTAACGCATCAATCATTCCAAAACATGTACACAATGGAACAAATGATGTTTGGTTAGTGTAACAAGGAGCAATGTTGACAGTGAATTCGCTGTGACGATATAGAATTCTATCCGGTTTCGTTATATTCACTTTCTCCCAAATACACTTGGGATAGGGATGAATCCGCTTCCCCCTCACTATGGGTTAAAAAACAACCTCAACTTCACTCGATTTATTGTACTTACCATGATATTTTTGTCGCAAGCATGAGCGACCCAGATAGTATTTTTATAATGTGCAGCTCAAATAGCATTTTTACTAACCTATTCTTTGAAACCAACCTCTCCTTCTCTTGCTTTATTGTACTTACCATAATACTTTTGTTGCTGTTTTTTAATGATAATCAATCCTGTAGAAATTTTCCATCGCGAAAAATCACAGATTGTCTGAAATAATTAGAACTGGGGGACTATATATAGCTGAAAACAATCAAGACATTAGTTAAAATGGTTCAGTTCGATATTCCAACTATCTGAAGAAGGCCGGAGCGTACAACGGCCGAAACGTTGTGATAAATATGGCATCAAAGATGAGGACAGTATCTAGATAATGTAAATAATGTCATACTCATATACAATTTGGATGATTGCATTGTGTTAATATTTACATGATGTATTATTGGTATTATAACAGCATCAAAAGATAGCTACGGATGTAAAACGGCAAATACAAAGACTCAAATTTCGAAAGCAATCATCTTCGAACAATTTAATCATTACAAAAATCATTCTATTAAGAATACCTCGAGAATTTATTAAGAAAGAACAACAATGTGTTTTAATAATTAAAATAAAGAAAATCATACTAAATATTCATATTCTCATCAATTAAATACAAGAATGTATTCAAAAATCTATATTGAAATATTAAAATAAAAATATATTTGAAAGAGTTTTATAAATAAAACAATTTAATCACTCTTCTCGTGCTAGATTCTTGTAAAAGTGAATCTCCAACAACTTGTAAGGAAAGGGACGCCCAAAATTTGCGTCAATATATAATCTTTTGTATTCACAATTTCCGTTTGTATTTACAATTTTCCTTTTGTTAAAAGAAGAATCAAAAATGAAGTCGACATAAAACAGTCTTAAAGAATCAGCTGGGATTTTGTAAAACTTAAAAAATCCTTCGCGTGACAAAAATAGAAGTTTCAAAGAAATTTGCATGTAGTCGTTTTTTTTTGTTTTTTTTTCACTATATTCTGTTTTAATATCAGGCTGTGAAGCCCTTTCTGCAGTAGTGTGAGGATATCGACAGGGAGGATGTTTTGGAGTCACACGAAGCTAAACATCTTAAGGAATGGTTTTCTTAAACAAAGGGTACCTATCTCACTGTTCAACATTGTCGACAATAAATCATTTCTTCACAAGCACATAAGTAGGCATTCTTAGATCCTTACTAGGTGCCTAATACTTTCGGCCTTGTGCCACATCTAATCTGCGCTTGGGAAATCAACATAATAATCAGAGATTCGACATTCAAAAACAACAATTTTTTGTCAATGTATCTTGGATGAGGTCACTTTATCACTGTCGCCCGTTAAATGTATGCAAAATCAACAGTCTTCTTTTTCATACAAGATCTTTCAAAACAAAAATATGAATTGGGCTCTGTCAGGA
>OZ010604.1:38298202-38300702 GCA_963932145.1 Acanthosepion lycidas
CCCTGGGTCTTTAGGATTATGATTAATAAACTTTACATATATACACGCTCGTCTACCTTTAAGCATGTCTTGTTAAAAGCAATAAATATTTTGTGTCTATAATACTGAAAGATAATTTTACTAATGTACAAATATCTTTTCGCATATGTAGATATTGTGTATTGATAAATTGGCCTTTGAATTAAACTATGATTGACATTGAATGCATAGATTTCCAGTCATTCACTTCGTAATTTAGAATGCAAACACTGAATTTGTAAGTCTTTTTTCACAAGTAACTGATGACATTAAATCCACTATAGTCAGCAGGTTTATCGGAAAAGGATTTTTTTTATTAACATTTAGTTCATCCAGTAAATTGTGGCGTACAAGACGACCTCAATATTTTTAGTTCAAAAGACTGAGTTAGGCCTATACCTACAGTATATGTCGACGCCCAAACAAACGGTCGGCTACCATTGGCCCTAAACTTAAACCGACCAGTAAATTGTATATTCAATAAACTGCCATTATATCTCATTATACTGTCATTACTATCACGAAATTGCGCAGGTTTACTTTGGTTTGTATTACGGCATATCAATCTCAATGGGTTATTTAATGCCGACAATTTTTATTGCTGGTAATTTTGTTTTTCAAAAATGTATATCTGGTAACATTTTTCTTCGACAATCTATTGCAGGTAAATTTTTTTCCGAAAATCTATTCCCAGTAATATTTTTTCCAAAATTGTCTTGTTGGTAATATTTTGTTTGTAAGAATAATTCTTACTTCACAAAAGCATTCGTAGTAATAATTTTTCCTTCAAAATTGTTTCTTTGATAATAATTTTTACTTTGAAACTTTGTAGCCTTTCAAAAACGTTTTGCTGATAAAAATTTTTTCCCGAAAATGTATTCCTGGTAATAATTTTTCCCTTAAAAAAGTATTGCTGGTATTAATACCTATTTTTATACCTTTTTACAAGTTTTTGACCGCTATTTTGTGGTCAAATATTTGTCCATAGTTGGGACCTTAACAGGTGCTACCACCGCGGGTTAGGGTGGATCTGGAAACACTAATAATTAAGAGGTGGCTCCACACTTCTCGAAACCTCCTGATCAGAGCCCTTGTTGTTGAACGTATTTTGTTGTCTTAGCCGCGATATGTGCTTTAGCGTTAAGAGAATCCTGGATTTGTATGACTATTTTATTATTTTATATTAATATCTGTGTTAATAGGTCCAATATGTTTACTAAACAAAAGTTTTAGTGGGATATATTTGTGACAGCCTGATGGAGATATGGTAACTTGTGTACAATAATTGTTAATAGTGCTGTCTCACTTGTTTACAACTCGGTGATAAAGGTTTATATTTGATTCCCCCATCCAACCATATAAGTCAACCCCTAAATTTTGAAATATTTTTTAGGCATGAAAACTCCACTTGTACGCCGAAATTTACAATAAGTCAAATTTACAAAATAATTTTTCTAGACAATATTTTAAGTTCTTTAATTAAGAGGCACAAAAGCTTGTGAGAAGACGTGATCGTCAATGTCGTGAAGGGACACGTCACATAGACGAGAAATATAGTTTCGGTTTATAAGAAAAAAAAATCATGTATTTTACCTAATTAATAGATTTAGTTCTTTAAATATTTTCTTTTTAAGATGAGCCAGAAAAAAGAATAAAAGTATTAATGACTGCTCAGAGGGACTCCATCAGTTTGTGCGTATATATTATCTAGATGAACATTAAAAAGAAAGTGTGCTATACATTCTAGTGAAAATTGTTTTTCTTTTGTAGGTTTGGGTTTTAAATGAGAGAATGAAAAATAACGATAAATATTATTTGAAGTAATTTCTACTGTTTTTTTTTTGTTTTTTTTTAACTTGAATGTCAGTAATTAGGTTTTCAATGTCTAATGATGCTAATATTTTTTCTGAGAATGAAGTATTTGTAAAGGTTTCATTAGTAGAACTGATACTATATTTATTAAGTAATTATGGTATGAATAATTTATTTACAGTTTTGGATAATTAGCGAGTGAATCCTGAAGCCTGTCGGTTTTGATAAAAACTATGCTTCTTTGAACGTTGTGGACTGGCGCTACAGAATCACTTGAGGACAATCAGCAGCAACAACAATTAAAATGGGCATCACATGTTATTCGAAGAGTAAATAATGATATAATCTATTTTTTGACGTTCAACGCCACTTCAAACAAATGGTTAGGAAGTAAAATTCCGCCAATAATGGAAAGGGCGGTAACAGCCACAGGACCTGAGAAACACGTTTTCGTATAGAAAATATTTTAAGAGAGGTTTTATGTATTTCAACCGACAGCAGTTCGTTTAATGCATGCTAAGTTTTTCCTTCTAGGGAAACGACTAATATTACCACAACTATTCTAAATCCAACTACAGTGCCTTCCTACTCCTATTAGAGGAACTTCCCCCTGTCTTCAGGAGTAGCCACACACATCACGCATATCCAGTTGAGAATTGGCTCCAATAGT
>OZ010604.1:38305702-38310702 GCA_963932145.1 Acanthosepion lycidas
TCTATAAAATATAGCAGGAGCACCAGATCCGACGCCTACTATCTGTCCCTATTCATATTCTGCTATTCTTTTACAAAACACTGTTTTCCTCTTCCTCTTCAATATCTCCTGTGATTGTCAGATTCTTCAAGCCCGCTTTCCTCTTTTTGCGTCCCAGAATTTTGTCTCCCTCTTACCGATTCTAATAAAAAGTGTCCGTTTCGTTCCCATTTTCCTTAAAAATATTCGTTACTCCGTCTATGGCATTCTTCTGTAGAATTAGATTTCTGTTGCTTCAACCAGTATTCACAACATGGAAGGATTTATATTACATTACACTTTAGCATTCTACTCTTTGTTTACAACAAAATTGTCCTGTTTTTTTAATATTGTGCCTTGAGTCTGTCAGACATATTTGTTATTCCAATGCGTCTTCGGCTATCTCTCACAGTTTTCTGTACTCTATAACACTTCTCCATATTTTATTTTGACGTGTTGTATTTGTAGCACATATCGTGTGCTCTCCCTATTGCTAATGACCATATATTTCGTCTTCGTACAATCGATGTGTAGTCCTTAATTCTTGCATTCATTTACTACCTTGTTGAAAATCCTTGTTTTTTTTTTCTGTTTCTGCCAAAAATACAAAATTTTTCGGCATATCCTATGCTGTTGAGGTTATGCCGAACAACATAGGATCTGCCGAAAAACAAAAATGTCCCGGGCGAATCTCCAACTCTCTTAAGATCTCCTCGCTACATAGGTTGAATTAATCTAGATCCGCTGTGAAGACATATCCTTGTCTTACGCCCTCTTTCTATACTTTTTTTACTTGCTCAATTCATTTTCGTCCGTATGCAAGCAGTTTGTTCAATATAAATACAGCCGAGAAGAAAGTTTGGTTAATGTCTATACATACTGTACAATGAAAAGATTAAAACTCCGACCTATAAAAAACAGTGTTCATTTCAACTTTGATTTCAAACGTGACGCAGAGAGAAGATGAAATGCATCGGTTTTGCTTTTAAAATGATTGATAATCAACTCTTGATACAAATGTTTACTCGAGTTAAAAACTAACGATATTTATTCCGTAGAGCCCTGAATAATCCATATTGTGTGAAAAGATTCTAAATTTCTATGTTTAGCGCTCATAAACCATAACTTAAAATTATGTCGCATTTGGAAGAATTTATTCGTTTTATAAACTGAATACGTAATTTATACTGCTATAAAATAATTGACAGGCAGCCGGTCGTATAGATTAGAAAGAAAATATTGATTCTCGGAAATACTTTAAAAATAATGCTAACAACATTTAAATTACTATATGTTACACTTCGGCTATTACAAAAGCTCACAGGCCCATCATCTTTATAGAAGATAAGGTTAGGGCATCTTGGTTTATATGTGAAAATATTTTCAAAGATAATGGAAATGAATACTTAATAATTGACACTTGACGCAATTTCAAGGGCGGCTAAGTAAGCGAATTATTTGGTTTGATTTGTCTGCCTTGCCTCGTTTAATCAACATTTTGTCAAACGCTCCGTAATTATAATTCATTATTAAGTAACTATTACTATGCAATATGAGGTCTATTCATTAGAGATTGAGGGATAATTGTTCAGTTATTATTGTACATTTTCATTAAACTATTTAAATAAATTGCTATCTCCACACACATATATATATATATATATATATATATATATATATATATATATATATATATATATATATATATATATATATATATATATATATATATATATATATATACAATAGAATTTTGGGGATTTAGGCAAATCATTATAGTAATTCATCTAGTCTAGAAGAACGCATTCTATTGTTTCGCCCTATTTTGGGAACGTATCCACCACCGAGATTCGAACCTCGTATTGTTTACATACAACGAAAGCGTCATACCACCTGTGCCAATGGGCCTCGGTGACGAAAAAGAAACTGAATAGATTCGATATAGCGCCGCTAATCACAAATTCCGTGGTGATATTCATCCAAGTATTTATAACCCGTCTGATTGTGCCCCAAGGGCCACGATTAAGCCCCGTTGGTACAGTTGGTATATATATAAAAAGTCTGGTTAGCAAAGTTAAGATACGTTTCGAACAGATATGAGCCTTCGAGAGAAGTCATGGGGAATGTGTAGTTCTGTGTAAAATACAAGTTCCATTCCTGTTGGAGGACACATATTTTAATTGAGATTTCTCGGACATTCAGGCCTGTAAATGATGTTAATGTTTATTATAAATCGAGCGTTTACTTAAATATTTATATTTATAAAAATAACATATATATATATATATATATATATATATATATATATATATATATATATATATATATATATATATGCATACACAGTTGGGGAAATAATTATTCGTACACATGAAAAATTGTATTTCTTTAAATGTAAAAGCCTTAACTAAAACAAATTTTGATATATTTTATGTGTAAAGATACATTTCATTAAAAATAGTAATAAACTTAATTAACTCTTATTCTAACAGAAATTAATGCATTTTTTCATTTGAACTGATGAAAAAAGTATTCGTACAAAAAAAAAATTAATACTTTGTGGAATATCATTTATTGAGTTCAACAGCTACCAGTCTATTCCTGTACGTCTCAACTAATGATTTGCACACTTTGAGTGGTATATTGCCCCATTCTTCTTGGCATATTGTCTTCAAATTCTTGATATTTATTGGTGCTCTTTTCCCAATTTGAATTTTCAAGTATAGCCATAAATACTCCATTGGGTTCAAGTTTGGGGACTGACTAGGCCATTGCAAGACATCAGCGTTACTTTCAGCTAACCATTTCCTTGTAGATCTAGCGGTATGCTTAGGATCATTATCCAGTTGGAAAACCCAATCAGGAGGTAGCCGAAGTCTCTCAACAGAACGCATTAAATTGTCTTGCAGCTTTTTCTGGTATCTTTCGGCATTCATCTTGCCATCTATTATTGATATTCTGCCAACACCTTTTGCAGAAGAACAGCCCCAGATCATGATACTGCCACCACCAAACTTTACAACGTGTTCTTTGGTTAGTAGGCTTCACTGTCCTTCTTCAACACATGATTTCGATAATTATGACCAAACAACTCTATTTTAGTTTCATCTATCCATAGTACTTTTTCCCAAACGAATATTCTTTATCCTTATGCTCGCTAACGAATTTTAGCTTAGCATTTCTGTGTTGTTTTAAGTGGAGTCTTCCTTTGGATGCATGATTTCAGACTGTTTTTGTGTAGTTCATTACTTATTGTACACTTGGTTACTTTAATTCCTAATACACGCAGATGTTCATGCAGCTGTTCTCGGGTAACCTGTGGATTTTGTTGGATCTGGCGTCCTAATATCTTTGCTGATCTTAGAGAAATCTTCCTCAGAGCACCTGTTCGTCTTTGGTTTTCGACGCTGTTACGAGTTTTAAACCTTGCAATCAACGAAGCAATTGTAGTAAAAGGAATATTCAGGTTGTTAGAAATCGTTCTGTAACTGTTCCCATCTTTTCAAAGAGACAAAATGTGTTGTTTTTGTGAAATAGTCAATTCTTTACCTTTAGACATTATTAGAACCTTCTTGTAAGACTAGAAATTGCAGAATGCTCTGATAATGGCTACTAGCGTTAACTATAATTACTGATAACATTACTGGAACATTCTAAATATACTTTTTTCATAATTAATTGATTATTTTATTCTAATAATTGATTTGTACGAATACTTTTTTCACCAGTTAGAATTATAAAATTTATTAATTTCTGCTAGAATAAGAATTAATTAAGTTTATTATTATTTTTAATCGTGTCTTTATACATAAAATGTGCCGATATTTGTTTTATTTAAGGCTTTTACATTTATAAAAATACAATTTTTCAAGTGTACGAATATTTATTCCCCCCCACTATATATATATATATATATATATATATATATATATATATATATATATATATATATATATATATATATATATATATATATATATAAACGACGAAATTATCCCTGGCGTCATTGAGGAGATAGAAATAAATTCTTTGTCTCTTCATTGTTGTCAGGGATAAAATCACTAGTAAAAATGAACAAAGAAAACATAAATATTTTTATGTATTAGTGACGACATTATTTTACACGTACCAATTCTTACTCTACTTACTGAGATATTCATCATTTTTCCATTGCCATTCACTTTACTCTTATTACAACGGGTATTTTCTCATGGAGTGAAAAGTTATTTAAAAAAATGCTGAATATTAGTAGTTTATAAGGTAAATTATGTGCCAAGTATGTCTGATTATATAGCTACACGTTTTGAGACCGAGCGGATATATCATGCGTTCTTTGTTAAAGACTTATCTTAGCTGATAATCCCAAGGTCAGAAGGTGTTGACTCATTAGCTGTTCGCGCCAAAATTGAAAGAATAACATGGCGCAAATTTAAACAAATTTTATAAGCAATTCAAACATCGATTAATAAACGTTAAGTTAATATATCTGAAAACTTACAAACATAAATCTCTCTCTATATATGTATACCCAGTAACAAATACGCACGTATATACATCAGCCTCCCATACACTTTCTCTCTCTCTCTCTCTCTCTCTTTCACACACACACACGCATGTGTGTGTGTAGAAATTCATGTAGTTGAGAAGTGAATATTCTTGCTTGGAAGTAGATAATTATATAAATTTCTATGCATAATTGTTTCAATCTGTACGTATTTACAAGGGTATTGACAGGCATTATAATATAAATAATCACTTTTGTCCATAAATATAGTAAACTATATTTTTATAATATATATCAGTATAATCTGATGATTATTACCGGTTTTACTTTTTTGAGAAATAATAGAAATTTATGAGATTATTTTTATTAGTTGATTTTTGAGGAACACTAAGATAATCCGAAATAGCATGATATCTAGGATATATATATATATATATATATATATATATATATATATATATATATATATATGCCAATA
>OZ010604.1:38313202-38315702 GCA_963932145.1 Acanthosepion lycidas
AATTTCCAAATTTGTGGCAAACTGAACTCTGTCATGGTGGTCTTTTTCTTACAGACAGTGCCCTATATATATATATATATATATATATATATATATATATATATATATATATATATATATATATATATAGAGAGAGAGAGAGAGAGAGAGAGAGAGAGAGAGATAGATAGATAGATAGATAGATAGATAGATAGATAGATAGATTAAATTAAATTTTCACTTTCTTATTTCTACACAAAAATTGCATAAGCTTCGTAGAGATTACATCCTCTTGTCACGAAATTTGATTGTGAAAAAAAGCGATTTTAAAATCAAATCTTCTGACCACCGACTGTAATATGCGCGAAACTCAGAGTAGAAAAAAATTAAGTGTACATTTAGATTTAATTATAGTTATAAACGTGCTATATTCTTTCAAAAATTTTTTTATCCAGAACCATATATATATATATATATATATACACACACACACACACACACACACACATATATATATATATATATATATATATATATATATATATATATATATACTGATGAATCGTTTTTTTATTGCATATCTCAACTTTCTTAATTTTATTGACGTTGCCTCAGTGATACGATTACAATGAATGTTTATATAGCATCGGCTGTAAAGCATGTATGAGTCATGTTCCCAAGGCAGGAATACTTCATATAATTCGGGATAATAAAATAACAAAATTAGAAAATGGTGTATTCCTTGTAAAGACTATTGTACGATTAAATAGTTGGATACAAACCTGAGTTAAGTGTTCATACCGACATATAGATGTATGGATATTTATGATTTTCACTTGACGAATAGAAACTTGATTGAAAACTGAAATGGACAAGCACCCACTTAAAAGTCTTAAAAAGTTATCAAAAGCCACAGAGTCTCGAAAAATTGATTTAAACATCACAATTACTGATGCGTTTATAAGGTGCATAAAACCTGTTATTTTACCCATTTTGAAATCGCACGTATATGCTGAGCCACAATATATATGGAACTGGATCTTTACAAACTGCTGAAGCCGGAAGGTAAGCTTGATTGGTGGAGGTAATAATAACGTGTTTTACTTTAGTTCAAACAGGAAACATTGTTAATTAATTTTTATTCGCTGGATACGGGGCGATCACATCAGAATGACATCAGCTATCATTGAATTTATAAGCCGCAAATTCCAGACATTCCTTAAGAAGAATGCTTCAAATTAAACGCAATTTTTATACACGCTGCTAGTGCAAGAAATTATTAATTAAGTAAATTAGGATTTACAAAAGAGAGGCTTATGGTTTGACCGCTAGGTTTCTTGGATCAAAACCCAATCAAGACATTTGGGAACATTGTCAAAATGTGTGTTTATGAGGGCAGTATGCAATTTGTATCCAGAAATGAAATTTCGGAAACAATATTAGCTTACTGCGAAGCCATTGTCTCTGAAGAAATTCTCAAAATCTTCCATTGACAGTAAAGAGAATGGAAAGCGTATCAATAAAAGATATTTTCGTGGTACGAACGAAAATTTCGTGATATTCCACGTACACAAATGATATTTAATCTTGAATATAAGTTTTATAAAATTTATTTATTTACCACTAATATTTTTGTAATTAGTATACTATTTTCTTATCCGATTAAAATGTTGGAGTTTATTATTGATTTATTTGTTCTTTAAGGCTTATACATCTTAAGGTTATTTAAAACCGAAACATGTTAGAATTTTTGGTAGATAATAATAATTTAGTGATACAATTCTTACTATTTAAACCATAGCTGAGTTTTCACATAAGTAAATATAAAGAACACAACTGGAATTCGAACTCGGTCCTCCTATTTCTCATTCAGTGATATCCATTACATCACCTGCACAACCAGGCTTACAGTACCTAGTAATCCAGAGTTATCAACCATCTAGGTTCAATGTGGCTTAATTTCGGTCGTCGGATGAGAACCGGTGTTTCAACCTGATATGGCCGTAAAACTTAAAACGTTATAACGGATGAGGAAACATTTCACATCAGTCCTTCGTACAATAATTGATTTATATCAGAGTTCGCAGGCAATTAATTAGCAGCTCAATCCGCATCTAAATCGGAAGTGATATTATCGTTGCTGACTTGGTAAAATTTGGTTTGCTGTTGTTGGTAGGGTTTGGCACAAGGCTGAAGTCGGAGGCTTTCGTCGGCAGATAATCACGTGGGCTTCTCTCCTGTCTCTAGTCCCATCCCCGTCTCCTCTGCCCCTCTTCTCTCTTCTACCCAAAATTCTCCTTCACGCATTCGCATTTATGGACATTCGCCCAAACTATCATGGGTGCATGGCGAGTAGGAGCATTTCGGTGCATGCCCCACTGCTTACATCATAACTTTGGGGAATTCCCTCTCCCCAACTTCTCTTTTATTATTCTCTCGGACCGACCGCTTCAGGGAGCGTGGGGGATTCCTTCATCTTCCTTGATGTCTTATCTGCATCTGCTACCACGACCATTTTCCG